>JAJNNX010000025.1:0-645091 GCA_023159155.1 Ustulina deusta | reverse complement strand
ATAACAAAACTATTTTATACTTATTATAATCTTTAATTTTTTTATTAAAAAAACTTTTTATAATATTAATAATAATAAAAACTATAAATTTATATAAAATACTAAATATTTTATTTTGCTAGAATAATAAATAAATATTATTAATAACTTTAATATTAATTTTTTATAGATCAACTATTATATAAGGTTTGCTTTTACGCTAATAGAAATATAAATAATATTAATAAAATTATAATAGTTAATATAATTTATATAGTCTTAGCAAGACTTGCAAAAACTTTAGGCCTATATAGCAATAAAATAAAAATCTACACACGGACCAACCTAACTCTATAGCTATATATACAAAGTCTATATCTATTTACCTTATAAACTCTAACTTTTTTTTTTTTTTTTTTTTTTTTTTTTAGCTTAAAATCTTTATTTATAATATTAATAACTAGCTATAAAAATTTTACTTAACTAATTATAATACTATTTTAAGCTTATTAATTATTTATTAATAAATATTTAATAAATATATATTTTTTATTTTGCTATAGTTAGTAAAATATAAATAAACTTTTTTTTTTAATTATATATTTAATATAAAAAATTATATATTTTATAATATAAATCTAACTTAATATAAGTTTAATAAAACTTTTAATTTTATATTATTTAAAAACTAATAACTTATAAAAAACCTAACTTTAAATATTTTTATTTTATTTTTAGTTTTTAAATAATTAGAATAATTTTAACTTTTAAATATAGCTAGCTTTTTATTATTAGATAATTTTAAAATTTTTTTTTTTATAAAAAAAAAAAAATTAAGCACTAAACTTTTTTATAAACGTTTTAAAACAAACTAATATTTAAAAAAAAATCTAAAAAAAACAAAAAATTAAAACTTAAAAAAATAAAAATCTAAACTAGAACTAAAACAACTTAAAATAAATAATATATTTAAAAATATAGCACTAAATATTATAACTATATAAATTTATAATTTTGCGTTAGTTTTAGTAAAACTTTTTTAATAAATAAATAAAATAAAGCATTAATTTTTTAATATATTTACTTTAGTACTTTTAAAAAACAACTATAATTTAATTATAAAAAGTATATTTAAAAGTACTAATTTTAAATTTTTTAGTTTTGTTGCTTTATTTATTTTTTATTTTATTAGTTATTTTTTAGTGCTTTAAACCTTACTTATATTAAAAAAGCTAAAATATAAAAAATTAATCTTAGCAAGTTTATAAAAAATAAAGCTTTATTTAATTAATTAGATCTATAAACTAATAAAAAAACTAAATAAAAATATTACTATATTTTAAACTAAAAATAACTAACTTTAATATATTATAAGTTAGTTAAAAAAAACGTACTAAAAAATTAATAAAAATATATTTTTATTTAACTAAAAAACTATTTAATAATATTACTAAAATAATTTAAGTTTTATTAATAATTTATTATAATTTTAATTAAATAATTATAATTTATAAAATATTTTAAACTTATATATATAGAACTAATAAAAATATTAATAAATTTATTTTTATATTTAATAATTTCGTTTAAAAATATTAACTAGCTAAATTATAATAAAAATATAATTATAAAACTATTTTTATATAAACTTAAAAAAAAATTTATATAAAACTTTTATAAATTTAAATATTTTTTATAAATTATTTATTAATAAAATTATTAAATTAATATATAATATTAAATAAACTTATAAAAATTATTAATAAATTAAACTTGCTAGCTTAACTAAATAAAAATCTAACTTAAATAATTAAATTTTTAATAAACTAGCTTACTAATTTTTAGCTAACTTTAAAAGTTTTAAAATATTTATTTTAAAATAATTAAAATAAATACTAATTATAAAAAAAAAAAAGCTTATTAAAATAATAAACTTGCTTTATTTATAATAAAAAAAATATATATTAATTAATTATTTTAATTAAAAGCCTAAAGTTTTGGGCGTTTAACTAGCAAAAAAAAGCCCTAATAAAAAACAGTTCTAATAATTTATTTAACTTAAAAAACAAATAGAACTAATAAAAGTTTTTTATTAGTTCTTTTATTTATTTTAGCTAAAATATATAATTAAAACAAATTAATTATTTTTAAAATATTTACTTAATTATAAATTAATAATATTAAAATAAAAACTTTAGTTTTTATATAATATTAGAACTTATATTTTTTTAATAATTAGCTGCAAGTTTATATAATAAGTTAAATAATAATTAAAAATAAAAATAGTGTAGCTAGCTAAATTTTAAAAGCTTTATAACTATTAAAATAAAATAGTTAGCAAAATTTATAAATATTTAATATATATTATAAAAATTAATAATTAATAATTTAAGAACTAGATATTTTAAATTATTAATTTTAGTTATAATATTATTATTAATATTAAATAGTTAATAAAACAAAATATTTTAATAAAAACTTAAAAATAATAATTAATTTAGCTAAATAATTTATTTTATTAGTTTAATTTTTATTAATAATTATAATTAAACTTTTTAGTTATAAATAATAAAATATAAACCTAAAAATATAAAAAAAATATAAATTAATATAATTAAGCATTAAAAAAATATTATTAAATATTAAAACAACTTTTTAAAAATAATTAAAACTAAAAAAATAAAAAAAAACCTAGGACTTTTAAACTTAAATAAAAAAGGTTTATATAATAACTTCTAAAAAAAAAAAAAATTAAACCGCTATTAAAAAAATTATATAAAATTTTTAAAATTATTTTTATTAAAATAAATAAAAATAACTAACTAAAAAAACTTTAAAAAAGCTTATTATAATTAAGTTTGTAATAATTAAAAATAACTATATTAAGCTACTTAAAAAAAACTTAAAAATAATTAATATTTTATAAAAAAAATAAACTTAAATTAACTAAATAGTATTATAAAAAACTTTTAATAATAAACTAATTTTATTTTAAAAAAAAAAAACCCTTTAATATATAAAGTTAATATAAAACTTTTTGTTTTTTTAATTATTATATTTAAAAAAGTTCTTTTTAAAAAAAAAAATCTAAAATTTTACTATTATTATAATTAAAATTTAATATAATACTAAAACTTAATAATAAAAAATATATTTTTAGTTTTTATTAATATTATATATTTATATAATTTATTTTATTTAAAAAAAAGTTTATAAATAAGCTACTAGTTATAAATTTTATTAAATAAAATATAAACTTAAATACTACTTTTATTTTATTTATATTGAAACTTAAGTTAATTAAATATAAGTTTATAATTAATTATTAATAAAAAAAAATATATTTAAAAAATTAAATTATATTAACTTTAAATATTAGTAATACTATATTTAATTATTATAATATTATTTAATTTATTAAACTAAATATTATTAAAACTTTTTATTAATTATTATTAATTATAAAATTATATTATTTTATTTTTTAGTTTAAAAATAAAACCTGCTTAATAACAAGCTTTTATTAATATACAAATTTAAAAACTTTTAAACAAGTTTATAAATATTTATATAAATAATATTTTAATTTATTTTAAAACTAAAAAATAGTACTAAACTTATTATAAAAAAATAATTTATTATTTATATTAAACTAAATATTAAAAAAATATTAAAAAGTTTTATTTTAATATATTTATTATTAATTATTTAAAAATAGTTATAAAAACTAAAATAAAAATTAGAATTAACTTTATAAAAATCTAAGCAATCCTAAATTAAGATTTTAATAATTTTAAAAATACTAAATTAATTTAGTTATTTTTTAAGCTTTATAATTATATTTATATATTTATTTATTATATTAGTAAAATTGCTACTTTTTTAAATTAACTATTAAAAAAAAATAAACCATTTGTAATAGGACTAAAACAAAAACAAACTTTTAAATATATAAAACTACTAGCTTATAAAGCATTTGTTTTAGTTTTTTTAAGCTTAGCTAACTAATATAAATAAAAATAAAAATTTTATATAATATAACAAAAAAAATTATTTAGTAATAATAATAAAAAATGACCTAAAAATTTATAAATATTTTTTTAAATAATAATACTAACTAAATAAACTTATTTAATTTAAAACTATAAATTTTTAATAATAATATAAACTTTAAAATATTACTACTTAAAGCTTTTTAGAACTAAGTTTTTTATAATAATTAATTATTAAACTTTACTATATTTTTTAAATAAATAGATTTTATTAATATAATAAATATATTAAGCTAATTTTTTATTAAACTTTAATATTATTTTTTAATACTAACTAAAATAAAAGAATATAATAATTAATACTTTATTAAAAAAAATAGCTAAACTTTTTATAATTAAAACTAAAAAAAATAAAAAATAAATAATAATATTAATTCTGTTTAATAAAATAACTAAATTTTATATTAACTATAGACTTTTTATTTAATATTTCTTAAAAAACTAACCTAGTAAACCTAATTAAATAAAAAAACTAGCTATAAAAGCTAGGAAATAAAACAAAAAACTATATATATCTAAAGTTATTTTAAATAGAACTATTTTTTTTTATATAGCTTTAATTTAAAAAAGCTTATATATTCCTAATTATTATATACTAAAATTAGCACAAAAACAATTAAAATATTAAAACAAAAATATTATTAGTTTTATTTAAAATATAATTATAAATAATATATATATAATTATTATAACTATAAAAAAAACAAAATACTACAAAACAAAACTTTTAGTTTTTTTATTTATTATTTATATTAGCTATAATATAGCAATATATAATAATAAATAACAAAGATATATTATTTAACTAATAAGGTTATAACTATATATAAATATTTATAAATAAGTTTAGCTATCTAATTATAACTTTATTTAGCAAAAAAACAAATATTACAAAGTTGCTAGCTATATAATACTACAAAAATCTATATAGATTTTTTAATATATTAAATATATAAATATTAAATAATATAAAACTATTTATTTTTAAGTTTATAATAATAATTAATAATTTTATAAGCATTAAACATTGCTTTAATAGTACTTACTACTTTTAAACCTAAAAAACAATAAAATTAACTAATTAAAAATTAAACTAATAACTTTGTTTTTATATTAATAAATACTAAAACAATTAAAATATTTATTCTTTTGTTTTAAACTTTATATATAATTTTTTATAATATTTATTAATTAATATATTACTACTAAAAATAGCAATAAAAATTAAAGCATAAAATCTTTTAATAATAAATATTAATAAAACTATTATAAATTCTAATACTAAATAATAAACGTTTAAACTAGTCTGCTAAACTTAAAATATTTAAAAAATAATATATAATATAGCAATTTTTGCATAAAAATAATATAAGCTATAAACTAATAAAAAAAAAACGCTTAATAAATTTTAAAATAAAAAACAAAATCTTTTTAAAAAAAAAAAGTTTTATGATACAAGTACTAACTATTAAATTAAACTTTTCGAAATTTTAAAAAAACAAAAATTTAGCTACGTTTTTAATTTACTTAATTTTTATAAAATAAAAAACCTATTTTATACTAACTAATTATAAAAAATAAGCAATAATCTTTTATTTTAACAAATCTAATTATTGCTTTTAGCTAAAAATATTAATAATAAAACAAAATTTAAAATTAAACAAATCAAACAATTAAAATATATAAAAAAAACAAAAAGTTATAATATTAAGTTGCTTAAAAAAGCTATAATCTTAATAATACTTAATATATAACTTAAAATTTTAAAAATACGCTAATCAAACTTAACTAATTTTATAAAACCTATAAAAAAGCTTCCGGACTTTTATAAAATTATAAAAATAAATATACGCAACAATAGCTAACAAGTTTATAAACAATTATAAAAATAATAATAAAGCAATATAATATAAAAAGATTATATAAACTTAATATTATTAATAACTTCGAATTAAAACTATATTTAAATTTTTAGTTTTAAAAAAAGGTAGTATAACAGTTAATATAGTTTATATAGTTTTAGTAAAACCTGTAAGAACTTTAGGCCTATATAGCAATAAAATAGAAAGTTTACGTACGGACTAACCTAACTTTGCAGCTATACATATAAAGTTTATATTTATTTACCCTATAAATTCTAATTTCTTTTTTTTTTTTTTTTTCTTTAGCTTAAAGTCTTTGTTTATAGTATTAATAAACTAACTATAAAAGCTTTACTTAACTGATTGTGACAAAAATAAAGTTGTTCTAAAAATATAAGTTTAATAATTTTAGTATTAATAAATAGTTTAAAAATAATATTTATTATATTATAGTTTTTATAAAATTAAAAATAAAAGTATTAATAAAAATTATTAATAAAAACACCCTTTTTAAATTTAATAAGCATTTTAATTTTATTATTAAAATAGCCAAGTTTAAAACAAAATAAATAAAAATATTTATAAAAAATAGATTTGATCTAAAATATAACTTTAGGTCTCTAGTCTAATAATATGCTTATTTTTAATTTATTAAGTAGCATTTAAAGCTTAAGCGGATCGGGCAAATTAAAAAAATAGCTATATTTATACTTATTGTTATTTTTGTTATTTTTGTTTTTTTGCTTATTTATATTAAAGATTTTAAAAAAAAAATATTATATAAATATTTTTATAAAAGCTAAACAAATCGTTTTTATAAATAAAAATAAAAAATCTACTAAAATTTATAAAATATTAAGCTATATTTTAATTATTTTAAATTAATACTATAATAAAACTATATATATTAAATAAAAAGTTTATAATAGCTTAAAAGTAAACAAAATAACTTTTAGCTATAATAAGCATATCTAAATAGTTAATAAGTATAGTAATACTTTTGCTTATTTTAACTTTAAAATTAATTGCTATTTAAATTAATACTTGTTTGCAATAAAGTTTTAGTTAAGCATTAAGCACTATAAACATATATATATAATATTTAGTATTTATAATATAAAATTTATTATTTTATAATTTGCTGCTTTATTTAATATATAATAAATATATTTTAAAAAAACTTACGCTAAAAATCATACTATATAAAAGCTTATTAATAATATAAATCTGCTATATTTAGAACTATATTAACTTTTTAGTATTAAAAAATATAATATTAATATTAATATAATTTATAATATAAAGCTTTTTATTAATACCTTTAATACTAAAGCTTTATATAAGTATTTAAATAAATACGTTTAAGTATATCTATATTAAAAACTTTTTAAATATAAAAAATAAAAGTAAAGCAGTATTTATATATATTTTTGTTTTATAACTTTAATTTTAAAATAAATAAAGCTTTCTTATTTGTAAGACTTGCTATTTACAACATAAAAAAAGGTTATTTTAGCTTTTTTAATATATTTAAATATATTATAATTAAGTAGTATTTTTTATATTTTAATATATTTAATTATTTGTTTAATATAATAGTAGTAGTTAGGTTAAATAATCTAGTAATATTATATATAAAAAACTAGTTTTAATTATTATTAATAGTAGTTATTTAATTATTTAAGGTTAAAAGTAATAAATTTTTAAATTTGCTAAATTTATTAAATAATAACTAAACAAAAATTTTAATAATATTATATATTATATTTATAGTTTTAAGTAGTAATAAAAATAGTAATAAAGCTATATTATATAGATCTAATATAATATTAGCTAAAAAAAAAAAATTATAAAAGTTTTTTTAAAGCTAATAAAATATTCTTCCGAAATGTTTGCTTTAATTATTTTCTAGTTTAATAGTATTACTAGTACTATTAGGTTTATTTTTATTAAAATTAGGGTTATAATCTAGCTAAAATATATTAATTTAATTTATAATATATAATAAAATATAAAAGTTTTTTTTATTTGTATTATAATAAACTATTTAATTTTTAATTATATAAATTTAAACAATTTTTATTTAAGAAATATTATTAAATATATTATTTTTGTTTTGCTAATTATTATAAAATTAATTATTATTTTATTATTAATTATAAAAATAATTATTTTTAAAAAAAGCTTTAGGCTGCTGCTTTATTAGCTTTATATTTATTTTTTTAGTTTTAGCTTTATTTTATAAAAAAAAAGCTAGAAGTTTATTATTTGAAAGATAAAAAAAATTTATTATATTTTTTAAAAAGCTAGTTTTAATAAAAATAGTTTTAAATAGTAATAAAAAAAAGTTAATATATAAATTAGTTATATTAAACTTTATAGTATTATAGTTAAAATTAATATTTTTTTTAATTAAAGTTTTTAAGTTATTAATATATTTTTTTTAAGTTTAGCAAGCTTTAATAGATTTATATTAGTTTTTTAACGCTATATATTTCTAACTATTAATTTAATTTTAAATATCTTGAATAGTATTATTACTAATTTATAGTTTAATAAATAATTTAAAACTATTATTAAAATATTTAAATATTTGTTTAATAATATAGTTTTTATTTATATAGCTTATTTTATAATAATATTTTACTTTAGAATCAATATAAATTTTAATAAGTTTTTTTTTGTTAGCAAAATTATATTATTTTTTATTTATTTGCTATATAATTTTAAGCTAATCTTTTTAAAAACATTGTTTTAAATAATATTTAACCTAAATAAAACTTTAAATAACTTATTACTTAATATTTTATATAAAGCTTTTAAACTAGTATATTTTAAATAAATTAAAATTAAATATAATACTAATACTAAAATCTTAAAAAATTATAGCTTTGCTTTATTTTTATTTAAAGTACTTAAGCTTATTAATATATTAAATAATTAAAATAGAATTATAGTATTTAAATAAAAAAAGCTTTATTATATTATATAGCTATTAAAAACTATAGTATTAATTTTTAGGGTTTTAGCTAGAATGCTAATTTATTTGCAAATTCTGCCATAATATAGCTAGGGCAATCAGAAAAGCAGTACTATTTGCATTGCTATTGCTAATTTTATTAAGCGCTAGATTTTATTATAGTAAAAGCTAATTAGGAACTTTAACTAAAAGTAATATTTTAAATTAGCTATTTATATTAATATTAAAACAAACATTCTAAAAAAAAAATCTATTAGAAGTAGCAATTATATTTAAATAAGCTTATAGTTATATTAAAATAACCTAAACTTGGGGCAAATATAGCTAAGCTTATAATAAATATAGCTAAGCTTATAATAAATATAGCTAAGTTTATAGTAAATATAGTTAAGTTTATAGTAAATATAGCTAAGTTTATAATAAATATAACTAAATCTGTAGTAAATATAGCTAAATCTATAATAAATATAGCTAAATTTATAAAAAGTATAACTAAATTTATAGCAAATATAATTAAATCTATAACAAATATAATTATTTTTATAGCTAAACAAAAGTTTAATATTATAAAAATCTTATTAATATTTGCTATATTAAAAATATATAAAACATATATAAAAAAGCACTTAATAGTATTTATATAAATAAATAAAAAACAAAAGCTTAAAAAGCGCTTATTATTATAAACGCAATAGATATTTAAAATTTATTAAAAGCTTGCGGAGCGCTAGTTGTTATAAAAGCAAGCTATAAAACAGAGCTTAGCGTCCGGACTATGCTTGCTAAATAAAATAAAAAAACTAAGTAATAATAAAAAAGCTAAATTATTAAATAAAAGCGATTAATTAAGCAGTAAATTTTATAATTAAAAATAAACATTACTAACTCTATAATAAACAAGTTTTTTATTTTTTATTAGAAATTCTTGCTAGTACTATATAAGCTTATAGCTAAATTTTATTTATAATATATTGCTATAGTTCTAAATATTTTTTAATAAATATATTATTAATTAATTTATATATTAGTATTATATTTTAGATTTTATTTATATAATTATATTAATTAGTAAGGCTATATTTGTTAGTATATATAATACTATAAATTACTAGCTATAATATAGTGTCATAAATAGGAAGTTCACAAGGTTAGGTACAATATATAAAAAGATAAATTATATATTTAGTAAGGTTAGCTTATAAGACTAAAGCTTATAAAAAGAAGATTTTCTATTAAAGTAGGTACAGATATAGTATATATATATAGTAAATATACACCGGTCCTAGTATGCCAGGCATAACAACTATTCTTTCTTTTTTAGTTAGGTTATCTTTAACCTAATATATATATATATAGATAAGAAGTAATTGAAGTATAAAGTTTATACAAAATTAAGATAATATATATATAATTAATATAATATAATTAATTAGATATTTATAAGTATAAATATATAAATATTTTTATTATATTAGTAATATATAGTATTATTATTATTATTAATATAAATATTTTAGTATTTATATAATATTATTAATTAGAAATTTTAGTATATATATAATATAATATATATATATATATTATATACTTAAATATATAGTAAATTTTAATACTAATAATTTAAACATAGGCTATATATAAATTGCCTATAAAGCTAATCTAGTTTTATATAAATATTCTAGCCTAGTTCTTTTTTTTTTTTTTTCTTTTTTTTTTTTTTTAGCTACCGCTATTATTTCAGTTAATCTTAGCTACTTTTTTACTTTGCCGCCATTGTTTCTTACCTTTTTTATACTTTTTTTACTTTTTTTTCTTTTTTTTTTTACACTAGTATTACTATATCTAATACTAACTCTATTATTTTTTTTTAAATAATAAGCTTTTTATTATTTACTACAACTATTATTTCTAGTATAAAGCTTATTAAAAAGTAATTAATAACTATAACTATTGCAACCGTAAGCATTATACATATAAACAAAATATACGTACTAAAAACAAAGCATATAAACATAAAGCTACTAAAGATTTAATCTATAAAGCATACGTATATTAATGCTATTTTAGCAGTATTTATAACAAAGCTTAGCTTAATCTTAGCTGGCCTATTTAGGTTATTTATATAATAAAAAAAACAAAAGTTTTTTTTTATAATAAATATTAAAAAAACAAAAAAATATATAAACTAGTAAATATAATTATATTTATTTTATATTAATATTTTTATTAATTTAAATATACTATATAATTAGGTCCCAGGCTTAATATTTTTTAATATAGTTTATATAAACAAATTATTAAACTAGTTCTGCTAGTTTTTTAATTTTAAATTAAACAAAAATAGCTATAAAATTATAAATAAAATAGGCTTAAATATTTAGCAAGTACCCCTAAAGTTTTATTAATAATTTGCTAGCATTTAATTTTATTTATTAAAAATATTTTATTATTTTATAGCAACTTATTACTTTTAGTTTAAAATTATTAATATTTTAAGCAATTTAAAAATAAATAGTTCTATTTTTATTTTATAATATATTTATTAATTATTTATATAAATTTAGAATACCTATACTATATATACCTAAATAATAATATAACAAAAAAACATACAGCTCTAAATAGTAATATATATCCCTTTTAATGCTATAAATACTTTTATTTACCCTTAGTTCGTAGGGTTATTTAATATAATTAAACGCCGGTTTAATACCAAGCATATTTTTATAAAAATATTTTATACTTTTAATTTAAAAATTATAATTATATATTATAAATATTAACTATTTATTATTTTATATTAAAAATATATAAAATAATAATAAACGCTACTAATTAAATCATTTGGACTATTAGATTAGCTAATATAGCTAATATAAATATTATTTATTTTAATAAGATCTAATTTTAGAAATAGTTTATATATAGCTTAATAATAAAGTATAAATCAAATATTTAAAATAATTAGTTTAATTTTAACTATATAAATATTTGTAGGTTTATTTTTATTAATTTATTAAAGTTTTGGGCTAATATAATTATAAAAGTAATAAATTTTTAAATAATAAAACAAAATATTTTTAAATAAAAATAAAAATAATTAATCTTTTTTTATAACTAGTTTAAATATAAATTGTTAGGTTAAAAGTTTTTTTTTTTTTAGTAACTTTACTATTATTTAAAAGTTTATATTGCTTTAAGTACTATAATATTAATAATTAATACTTATTAATTATATTTAATTAGCTAACTTTTTTATTTAATTTTATAATATAACTTATAATTATATATTTATTTTATTATTATATTTTTAACTTTTTATTTATTTAAGTTATTTATAAGGTCTAGTATAAATAAATTATATATAATATTAGTTTTCTAAAGTTTAAATAATTAAATAAAAAAAATATTATAAAAGTAGGTATATTATATTAAAAATATAAAATAATATGCCTACGATCTAATATAGCTAAAGATCTAAAATAGGCTAATAAACTTAAATATAAGTTTAAAATATTTAAAACTTAAATTTTTTATAAATAATATTACTATATTTCTAACTTTATAAATTATAAATTTATATTTAATATTATAATATTTTTAATATTTTTTAACTATAATTTGTTACTAATTTTTTAAATTATTTCTAATAGTTTATAATTTTTATAATTATTTTTATACTGCTAGCACTTCCTTTAAAATAAAGTTATTTTTAATAAATAGTCTAAACTTTAATATATAGCTATATAAAGCTTTAAAAAATGATTTGCTAGTTATATTATTAATAGCTAAATTAATTGCAAAATATGCTTAAAAAAGTAGTTATAGCTAATTAGTTTGTTTATTATTAATAAAACATTTAAAGTAGTTTTTAATTATTTAATTTATATATTCTGTTTGTTTATTAGTTCTAAAATAAAATATAACTAAATATCTTTTCTTAATCTTAAAGTAATAATATAGGTTTAACTAAAAATAACTAGTAAAAAAAAAGCTATAGTTTAATACAATACTTATAAAATTTTTATAAATATATTTAATTTTTTAATAAAATAAAGTAGCAAATTATATTAAAGTTATTTTAATATTAACAAAAAATAAATATATTAATTTAATAAATCTATTAATAATTATTAAAATATAATTAATTTAGTAATTTTTATAAAAAATTAAAAGTAGTCCAACTATAAAATTTATAAATAATTCTTATATAAGAGCTAAAAATATAAATAAAATATTAAGTTTGCTATATTTTTAGTAATGTTTTATTTTTAATTTAAAATATATTATATAACTACTTATATAGTTATTAATATTTGCTTTTATTTTTAGCTAAAAAAACTTATACTATAATAGTTCAAATATATGTTTTTATTTAAAATGCCCTATTAATAAGTTATTATAATACAATTTAATAAGCTAAAAATAAATAGATTTTTTAAAAAAAATATAAACTTTATTTTTATAATATAAAAAAGATCTTTTAATTATTTATTAAAAGTTTGTAAGCTTTCTAATATTAATACACTTTTTAATTAATTTATATTTAAGGTTTTTTTATTAAATATTTTAGATTATATTTTATAAACTTTATAATATATTTAAATTTTAAAAGTTCTTATTACTTATAGCTATTTACGCCTATATATATATAACTATTTATATAAAAATAGTTCTTTTTTTAAAAAGTCGGGCAGTATATATTTTGCCTACTAATACTTTTAAATACTTATTAAAAATTTTAATCTATACTACTGTAATTTTTTTTTTTAGTATTAAAAAAAGATTAGTATTTTAAAGCAAATTACTTATATAATTAAATCGGTGCAATAAAAAATCAGCCCTATTTTGCTTGCTTTATTTATATTTAATAATAAAATTAAAAAAGCTAAATATATATACTAACAAGCTTACTGTTTATTTAGCTTTAGAATTTTTATAAATACTTAAAAATTATTATAATTAATTAATATTTCGATTAATAATTTATTTTTTTAAAAATAATACCGCTAATATTTAAAACATTTTATAATTATAAATATTTTTTAATCTAAAGTCCTATAGTTTAATTTTATATTAGTAAACTTATAAAAATAAAACATAATAAAACGCTATTTATTCTAACTATTTTTTTAAAAAAGGTTTTTTATTAGCGCTACTTTAAAAAAATCGGTTTTTATTAATATTTGCTTTTTAGGGTTAAAATATATAAAAAAAATAGGTTTTTTTTAAATAAATCCTAAAGCTTTTTAAAAGCTTTTACTACAAAATAGTCTAAAAAAATTTAACTTTTTTTTATTTTAGTTATGCCTTTTTTTAAATACCGGGTTAAAAAAGTAGCAACCCAAAAATACTCTTTAATAAAGCACTAATAAAAGTTATAAAACCCCAAAAACTATTATAGCTTATAATAAAAACTAAAAAATAGCTATTATTTAATTATATTAATATAACTAAAATCTATTTTAATGCTTTAACTAAATATAATATATTTAAAAAATTTAAGTTTTTTTTAGTAAAATTAATATTTTAAAATCTTTTAATAACTTTTTAAATATATTTTATATAAGATTTTTTATTTATAAAAAATATTATTAAGTGTTTTATATATATAGTTCTAAAAAATAGCAAAAATATTATATAAACCTATAAATATAACTAAAAATTTATAATAGCTATAATATATATAAAAAGCTATTTTCTATTTATTTATTTTTTTAATTTAGATATAATAATAAGCATTTTTAAAATTAATTTTAATAAATATTTTAGTATATATAAATCTATTTATTAATTCTAAAAAAAAAAAAAAAGTATAGTAATTTTTTTATATAATATAGTTAAGTTTTTTATAGTTTATACATAGTTTTAAACTTTTATTTTTTTTAAAAATAAACAAAATAAAAGCCTTAGCTAGGCTTTTAAATTTCTATATTTTCTTATTAATTATTATTTCTACAAGCTATTTTTAAAGTTCTTTAAGTTTGTTCTAGGCTAATAAATAAATAAAATAATAAAGTACTATAGCGTTATTTTATAAATTAATCGCTAAGTTTTTTTATTTAAAATATAAAAAAATACTAGCCTTATTAATATTAAAAAAATCGGCTAAGTTGTAAAATTTTAGCAGAATATCCTTAAAACTAGTACAATTCTTTTTAATCTTTAATTCTTCTAACTAAAAAAATTTAAAAAAATATATAATAATTTAGCAATATTTTTTATTTTTATAAGCCCTAGCAAATTAATAAGCTATAATTAATTTAAAATACTTAAGTTTTAAGCTATAAAACTAGCAATTTAAACTTAAATCAAATATAATTTTTTAGTTCTTTAGTATAATTTAAAAAAAAAGCACTAAACTTCTTTCTAACTAATTATTTTAATTAATAATAATACAAATATACCAAAATTTTCAGGTTACCCCACAACTATTAATAAGTTTATAAATAACCTAATAAATACTATAACTAAAAAATCTACTTTTAATAATATATTATAAAACATAAATATAAAATAAAACTTTTTTTAGTTTATTATATAAAACAAAAATATAACTAATATAATCATATTTAGTACAAAAATCTAAATTAACAAATATTTTTAATAGAAATTTTTTTAAGCTAATAAAATAAATATTTATTAAAATATACTAAAAAATTATATAAATAATCTTAATCCAAATAATAGTTATTTTTTTATAAATAATAAAACATATTAGAGTTTTTTTATTTCTAATTTAACTAAATCTTTTAAATTTAACATTTTTAATTCTTTAGTAAGTATTACTAGTTAGGTTTTTTATAATTATAACTAATATAACCTATTTTTTTACAATTAAAACAAAAAAAGTCCTAAATATTACTATTTTGCTTTAGGCAATTATTAAAATTATTTTATAGCTATTTTTAAAGTATATCAAAAATATATTAGCTAAAATATTTAAAAAATAATAACTTTTTAAATATATAATTATTAAAAGGTTGCTAATTTAGATAAGGTTGTTTTAGCTAGTTATAGTACTAATAACTATTTTAACTCTAAACTATATTATAATATTTTTAGCTTTAATAAAAATAATTCTTATTATTAAAATATTTCTATTTAAAAAAGCTTTAGTATTATTGCTAATTTTAAAATTTATTAATATTAGTTTAGTTAGTATTTAAATATAAAAATTTTTATTAAAGCTTTATAGCTTTAAAAACAAAAATTATTAGTTCTTAATAATGTTATACTATATTTATTATTACTAATTTCTTTTAAAATAATAAATTATTAAAATTTATAATCTTTTATTAAAGCAAATCGATTAATTTTTAATAATATAATATAGCTCTTTTATTATTATTTTGTTATTTTTTCTAAATTTTAATTTAAAACAAATATTAATTAAATATTTTAAAGTTTTAATTAGCTTATTATTAAGCTTTTTTTAACTACTAGTTAATATTTATAATAAAAAAAATTAATTAATAAAAATCTTCTAATCAGATTTATAAAAAAAGCAATCCTAGTATACTTTTTTTTTTTTTAAAATTTAATACTAGTTTTTATAATTTTAGTTCATTTTATTAACTATATAAATAATTTAAATTTAAGCTTATTAAAACTTTTTTTATAAATTTTTAAATATAGATTTTAGTTCTTTAATTTATTTAACTTACTAGTTATAAATAAACTATATAATAAACAAAAAATATTTAAATTTTAAAAAATAACTAAAATTAATATTTAACTTTTTATTATTATTATAATATTTATAATAATAAAGTAATTAATAGTTAGAACTACTTAAATCTAACTTATTAAATAATAATAATAAAAATAAAAAAGTAAATAATAAGCTAGAATTAAAAAAGTTATATTATTTTTAGTGCTAACTTTTATGTTCTAAGTAAAAAATATAAAAAAAATCTAAAAAATTAAAAAATTTAAAGTTTTTTAAATTTCTAGCTTTTTTTTAATATTTATATTTTTTAAGTTTTTATTTTAATATTAATTTATATATGCTTATAAATTAAAATCCTTTCGATTTAAAAACAAGTTGTTTTTATTTTTTTAATTGTTTACTTATTTTTTTAAGTTCTACTTTAAACTAAATATTTTATTATAATAAAAATTAATTAGTACTTTTAAGTTATAAAGTATTATTATTATTTTAATAACTAGATATTAAACTACTACTAAGCTTTAATCTTTAATTTTTATTTAAAAAAAAATTAGTATAGCTTTATTAGCTATTTATAGCTAATTTGTTTTTTTTAAAAAGCATTAATCTAATTAATAGTCTGGGTTTTTTAAAAGCTATTATATAAATATATTATAAATAACTTTAAAAAAAAGCTTTAGAATTGTTATAAATAAAAAGTTCATAAAGTCAGGTATAATATATAAAAAAATAAGTTATATATTCGGTAAAATTAGCTTATAAGACTAAAGCTTGTAAAAAAAAGATTTTTTATTAAAGTAGGTGCAGACATGGTATATATATATAGTAAGTATGCACCGGTCCTAGTATGCCAGGCATGACATATAGGAATAGCAAACTTTTACTATAAATTAGCACTTAAGTAATAAATATTACTACTAAAGTTTATAATAAAGTTTGCTTAAGTTTTTTTTAATACTGTAGCTAATAGCTTAGAGCTACTTTTATTATTATTTATTTTTATATTATTAATAAAAAAAAGGTTTAAAAAAAAATTTTTAAAGCTATAATTTCTTTTTATTTTATATATTATAAGCTAAAAAATATATTAGTAATAAAGCTATATTAAAGTTTAATAAATATAGCTTTAAATAGTTTATAAAAAAAAATATAACTATTAATTCTAGCTATAAAAGCACTAGCTTTAATAGTATTGCTAGTATTTATAGTTTTATTTATATTTAATAAGGCGTTTATAATAGACCTAACTAACCTAAACTATATATAAAATTAATAAATAGATTTATAAAGTTATTTTAATTTATATAAAATATGCTTAAATATACTAGTATAATAAATACTAAAATATTTACTATTTTAAGCAAAATAAAATATACTAAGGTAAAGCAAGCAAAAGTTTGAATTAAAAAAGTAATTTAAAAAATAGTAATATATTTAGCAAAACTTTTAAAAATTTTGTTTATTAAAAATAAATAAATAATAAAGTTTAAAACTAAAATATATAAAATAGAAAATAAAGTTTAAATAAAATATTTTTGTTTTTTTTAAAAATATAACTTATTTATAAGTTTAGCAATTTTTAATACTTTTATTATATCTGATAAAGTTTTAATAAATTAGCTATAAACGTTATAAAATTGTTTTTTACTAAGTTTTTTTTTAAAAAATATAAATAAAAAAATATAATAAAATATATATTAAAATTTTAAATAATACTGCTTAAAAATCTTTAATATAATTTAGTAAATATATTTATACTATTTTTATAGTTAAAATAAATAACTTTAATTATTTATAACTTAGTAATAAAATAATAATTTAATTTATTAATTATTAACTTGGTTAGTTTTTTAACTCTAAATATAGATTTTACTAATTTTAGTGTTTTAGCGTTTTAAAAATTGTCCGATTAGCAGTAATTAAAGTAGTAGTAAGATCTAGAAACAAAATTTAAAAAGTTAATTAAGCTACATAAATTATTTTTTAACTGTTTTAATAAGCAAAAATATTAAAATAATCGCTAGTTATTATATAATAAGCTATAATTAGTATATTATAGCGTATAGTATATACTAGCTATATATTATATATAAAAAAATAATCTAAATAAAACCTAGATATAATTTACTAAAAAAAAAGATCTTTGTTCTAACCTCTATAGGCAAAAGTCAAGCTATAGTACAAAATAAGTGGGGCTAAGTCATGTAATACTAACCCAGTCGTATAACGTAACAGTGATAATCCGGTCTTCTCGGCCCACGTACCGGCATCCTTGGGGAATAGCAATAGTACCGTGTATGTGGAGGATAATCTCGCCGGCGTACTAGGTTGCCTCGAGCAGGTATATAACTTCTTCCCCATGACTTATCTGCCAGCCGGGTGACCTTTCAGAGACGTACTAACGTAGAGACAAACAACCTGAAGTTTCAGGTGTGTAGCGCAGCGTCGAACGTGTGTTCCGGTATTGGAAGCTTGAGTCGACGTCCATCTCGAAGTTATAGAGAAGATGCCTCTGACTGCAATGCAGGCTAATACGGCTGATATGATAGCATACGTGCTTGACAGGATCGGTAAAATCGCAAGTGTGGTGGTAGGAAACACAGCCAACCTGGCGGCCAGCCAAAGTACGGTTTACAATAACCTTCAACTACCACTCCCGAGCAACCAGTGGCAAGTGGAGATATAGTTCTGGCATTCAACCGTGATGTCTCTGATATAAATACGAAGGATCTTTCTTGCCCCAGAAGGCGTGACACAAACTATCAGAAATTCGTAACCTGAGAACAGCCCCTCGTGGAAAGCCACTGCCTTGTACGCCAAACATCTATGTAAGCACATTGATATTAAACAATATACAAACTCCACTCATCATCTATTCTACGATGCTCATGAATATGAAGTTGTTGGGAATATGCTAGTATTAGTCGGGTCTTCCGTTTGGATTACAGAAGACGTAGTGGAAGATAACTGTATGTGGAATGCTCTGAGGGTTCTAGCTTTCGTAGTACTGTCGCTTGAAATTACAGTAGAGTCATTATTAACAATATCTGTGCTCTGATGGACCTAGCGATTGTGTACATGTCTCCATTGTGCATCGTCTATCTAATCCTGCGGAATATCTAGGTCGGAGGATTGAAATCTGGGTTTAGGGTAATTTCTAGTATTAATTGACGTCGACTACAGCCATTGAATTCTCTACCATATTAACGTGCTGTGGAAAGGGCATTGAGCTGAGGAATTAATTACCAAAGCAACGGAACTTTACCAACGGGCTCTTTGAGAAGCTTACCCAACTGCCTACTTACGCTCTTGACCTCATTCAGTGTCTTCGTAGTGAAGTCGAGTAGGTGGAACTGGAAGTGGCTGAACAAGGGGCTGTATAGCCACCATGTGGCTATACAACTTGGGGAGCGGTTAACACCAAGGATACCGAGAGACATCTCCTCAGCTGGTCAGTTTCATAGCGTATCCCTAGTGTGGTATGTTAATGGGATATTGCAGGTGATCTGTGTTGCAAAACGAAGATAGAATAGATGGCTAGGTATAGATGTCCTGTCACAGTATAATAGGTATCGAGTTTTTATCCTGGTCGCTCGACTCTCTATCCCATTCGCGTCACTTCTAATTGCAGCACACCAACGTTAGCTAAATCGTAGTGCAGAAAACTGGCTGTCAACATCTAGGTACAAAATGGTATAGTACCATGATCGTACGTATTGCTGGCTTTTAGTTACTCACTACTAGTAGGCGCACATTTATTTATGTCAACATATATTAATTACCCCGTGTTCAATACAGTCTTAGAATCCTTTTCTTTGTTATCTAGTACCGTACCGCAGATTGAATTTTAGTTTAAAAGCTACGGACAGTCTCCAAAATGATCAATTAATAAGAAATAATCTTCTCGCATAATGCCCGTCAATGAGTACAGCAAGCCCTCCATGCTACGGTGTAGTCGTTTTCTCCTTCAATACCCCTGTACTGCTGGGTAGGTAGGTACCTACACTAATTAAGTCGAAGGCTCGATTGAGACCTCATGGTTGCATCTTTCGGGTTTCGAGGAATTCTACAGCCGTGCAAGGTTTTCAGCTACCCCCCCAGCATTCCCCAAGATTTTCGGAATCCCCCCCCAAGGACCGCTACGAGGACCAGTGCAGCAAGGTTATAGGAAAGCTGTGTTGATGACCGTATGATTCACATAAAGCCAGACTATCTTCAGAACACTACAAGGTGAATAAACAAATGACTCTACATCGCAAAGACTAGGTAGTGTTCCTGTAATTGGCGCTCGCTGAATGTGTTAGGTAGGGTTAGAGGCGTCAACATTCGAATGAATAAGTTGGAAGAACTGCTCGCTTTTCAGTAAGAACACCGCCGTTGAAACCATGTATATGTGGAAGTTGGAGTCGGCCTTTGGACCGTGTCATGGGTGCACATCATCATTTTAGGTAAGCCTAATTACATCCGGCCAATCTTCACTTGTCAAGGAGGGAAAAAATAAAAAAAAATAAAAAAAAAATAAAAAGAGAGAGAGAGAAAAGGAAGACCTAGAAAGGTATAGTTTGCAATGGTTCGCAGGAGCTGAATCAATGATGAACGCTATTCTGAAGCAGGCCGGCATTCTACACATGCAAGCCGAGCGGATCGAAAGTGGAAAATCAGCCAATTTTTACATGCGCTATGCATGATGCAAGTGTGATCACACACTATCACATCGCTGTTCATCGGTTGTCTCGCTTGTTGGTCCTGCCCAATCCACTCAATTGCCGCGCTAGCGCCAACGGATTGGGCAGGTCAGTCAGCATCCTATACAGTATATATCTACTTAGGGTGCCTACCTAGTACCTACGCTACCTACACCACGTAGCAAGGGTGTGGACAAGAGCGAACGACGGGACAGCCTGCGCTTATTCGAATTGTCCGAGTGTTTGCGTAGCCGAGGTGCAGCTAGACGAAGCGCACTTTGTTCTTGATCGCAAGGAGATGAAATACCTCAACCGGCCCTGCATACTTATACAGAAGTACCTAGAGTGATTGTGCCTAATACGGCCAACCGTCCGAAAGCGTAGTAGAGATCTCAAGGGACGACATTACTAGGCACTTCTATTATCTGCACTTCGCCGCATTGTTCTGCATTTTATCTACGCACAACTAGACTACGCATGAGGTGTTGTGGCAGTCTCCAGTTACCTTGACGGCATTTACAGCTGTGTGCACGCAGTATGTAAGTGCAGTAGGTACATGTAGGTAAGCAAGTAGGTCGTGTGTTGATCCGCAGACACGCATATCATTGGCCAGGCGAGTCATTGTGGGGTTAGGAAGGTCGCGTTAGGCGGTCGGCGCTTATTACAGTACAGCAGCTTGAAGCTTGAATCCCGGCTCGAGGCGTTCAAGTTCTTTACATGGGCTGCAGGCCAGCATCCGGGCCCACTGTCCCTGCAAGCCAAGCGCCGACGCCCACTCATCCCACCAACCAAACTCCGCTGCAGCCAGCGCAGGGCAGAGGCAGACTGTCTCTCTCCAGCCACCGCTGTCAGTTCGGCACTCTTTGGTTCGCCGGGTCTTTCCTCAATTTGCCCATTGGGCGTCAAACAGCAGCTTTCCCGCCGTCGTGTGTACGCGACTCGTTGAGCTCGGGGCCCCTGATTGGCCGGCTAGCCAGACACGCCTGGACGCAGCACGCTCGATCATTGCTGGGTTCGGACTGGGACCGTGGACAAGCCATGTCCGTAGACGCCCTCCGAGATCTCCATGCCGCCATGGGGCTCTTCATAGGACAAAGTATTTTTGCAGACTAGGCTAGTCCCTCTGCTGCCATGGCGTGGGTGTGTCTTGATGTCGACCTGTCAATGGTCGTGCAGGATTGAAATATAGACGACTTAGCTCCTCCTCACTCGTCCGGTTGCTCTCCTTACTGTGTATTCTTCCCTTGACGGGCGTGTTCGTGTGATTGACTCGAGATTGAACTGAACCCTGAGCACACACACGTCCGCCTCGGTTTTGATCGGCATCTACTTTGTGCCATGCTGGGGAGGTAGTGAATCCCGTCGTCCGCTTCTTCATCCCAGTCCAATCCCGCCCATCGTCTTGTCCCAGCATGACGCCGTTCGTGATCTTGTTATTGTTATCCACCTGCCTTCTGCCAGATGTGGCTGCTCTGCAGGTCACGCCTGGGTCAACGTGTGCCGCCTTTTGTCTGGACAACCCGGAGAGTGACCCGCTGAACCCGGGCTCTTCGAACACAACACCTGGCGACATTACATGCACCGATGGCAGCTATGATAACTCAGCCACCGGCATCAAGTTCAAGAACTGTCTCGACTGCCTACAGAAGAGCAATGCGACCAGCGCGGCCGAGAGCGATGTTTCATGGTTTCTCTGTATGAACAGCCATCTGTACTGGTCACTATGGTCTCGCTAACAATGACTGTAGATAATATCCGCTACTCCGTGGATGTCTGCCTATTTAGTTTTCCCAACGCTTCGGGAGGGGTCTCGTCCCCTTGCACTATCAATTGGGGCTGTCAGCCTTTGAAAAAGGCACTTGAAGCCGGTAGCTTGGATTCAAATAGGGATCAATTCGAATATTGCACAGCGGATGGCGATTTCGCAAGCTCACCTAATGTTGACGACTGCATCAAGTGCTTTGCATCCAGCACTAATCAGGGGTATATGTCAAATTGTATGAATATCTTTCTACATGCTGACTCGACATCGCTGACCTTTTGTAGTCATGACAGCACTGAAAGCAGGCTGTGAACAAAAACCAGCACCAGGCGAATTGATTGGACTCAGCGACTCCCTCTTTACCGGTTCATTAGTCAATATCACCGCTCCCCTTTCCCAGACATTGTCGGATAGCAAAGGTAACAGTTTCGGGATTACTTCTACTGGAGCTATTGTTGGCATCTCACTTGGGGCTGCTTTGCTATTCCTTGGTGGTCTAGCACTGTTCTGGGTTTACCGCCGCCGTCAGAAGCGTCTCTTTCTAGGGACAGTCGGACCCCATAATGACCCTCGAACTGGAAATAGATCTACCACGCCTCTCGTTGGTCGTGGTCGTGGATTTTTAGACGGCGAGAAGAGGGCTCCATCGCAAATGAGCGACTACAATACCCGCATACAAAACAATTATGCGAACAATGCAGAGTACTATAAGATGTTGGAAAGAGGAATCCATTCAAACCAACCGCATTACGCCACCAACCCAAACAACATGAGGCATAATCCTCAAAGTGTCTTGCCCACACATCCAGCTTATCTTCCACGAACTTATAGTCGTCAAGGATCACGAGAACCATCACCCTCAGGACCCATCAAGACGAATAAGCCAGATTCTTATGCCCTACAAGCATATTTGCGCGCGACAGAAGATGCCGGCGGGATTAGCTTGTTGCCGCCGCCACCACCAGGGCTTCCTCCGGTTGCAGTAATGGGTGATCCATCACGATTCCGTGGATCATCATCTAATCAGTATCCTCCTCATACTCGGAATTCTTCAATAGACAGCCGTGGACCATCCCCGGACCGACGACCCCTACTAAATTCCACCCTGCCTTCTACTTCTGGCACACAAAACCTACCACCACCTCCTCCCCCCGCTCGAGCAAATAAGGTTCCGTTCCTCGCATTTCCATCGGTTCCTCGCATTCGTGTGCCTAAGAAATACACACCACCAACGATTGCAGTTCAGGGCGCCACTCCGATAGATGACCCTTCGGAGCCGGTGTCAAATTCAGAAAGCCAACATCCGGCAGATATTTCTATTGGCCTAGACAATAGTAAACCTATAGCTCCTAATGAACCCCCTTTGAAGGAGAGTCAGTGGGCAAAGCGCAGACAGCCGCCCCCACCACTAATCATTGAGACAACGGCGGCTGACGGTCGCAAACATCCTTGGACCATGGCTGAAGGTGAAGTCAAGGCAGGGAAGAGCGCCTTCCATGGCTGAGCATATCGTATTTGTATGAATATTTAATGCATGGGTATTGGCGCATATGGAAGGATATACCAGACTTGTAGGATTTTTGGTATCTGGATCGGCATTTTGCAGCGGGATACAATGGATCGGTCTATGTGATACGAATATTAGGACATTTGGAATACGACTTTTTGGGTTATCGCGCATGGATTCTCGGCCAAGATGCAAGATAGTAATCAATTGATCTATTACGTCGGCTATGAGATAGATGCCTTTCATTCTTATATCGCATTCTTCTTCACATGCTCAATAATAAGAGCGAATTAACATGACCCACAAGCCCTTTCAACTTGTAGGCACGATTGGCAAATACATTGAAGGCTGTGATGATGATGCCATCCTCAAACCTAATAATCTAACGACTGTCCCTTGAGGCCAGAGTCTGACTAAAGCCAAGTCTTTCATCAAGACTCCGGTTACGGCCCTCTCCTAGTGCTACCACAACAAACGGACGTAATTGAACCATTTCCATTTAGCGACGACGACGAAGAAGGATCCTCTTGGTTGTAGTCGTTATTGTTGGAGCGGTGTTCCATCCAGGAACGCCGTAGAGAAGAACATCGTCTCACAGGTTCCGGGAGTCGGCAAGGGCTGTCGACCGAGGAATATATGGGATTCTGGCCGTCTATTCGTGAATCCATCGCTGCCTAGGGCTAATTCGGCACGCACCCGAGCGCGTCCGGGCTTCCGTCCTCCAAATCCGCCATGTTTGACAAGAGGCCCCGGGGCGGCAGCGTCGATAACACGTGCAGAAAAACCGCAAACATGCAGACATTGCAGATGCAGATGTGCTGGGTAACCACGCCGCCGTGTCGACGTAGCACTGGGCAGAGCGAGGCAAGATCGAGGGCTACGAGCTCGGGCACGGCTTCGCTATTCCTACCTAGCCGAAACGATGTTGAGTTTGTCGGTTCCCCTGGAGGGGGGGTAAGGACATCTGCACTTGCCATGTCTCATGGTTGCTCGTCACAAGCAACTGGGAATGTGAGGGAGGCGGGATACACCTCAACTTCCTATTCCCAGGGTAAGTACCGAGGCAGAGAGGTCAGTTACTCTTTCGTAAACGCTGGACCTGGGGGAGGAGGCAGGCTCGAGTTGCTGGCAGTCTATATAAACAAACACCCAAAGCACGTTGAACCTCTTCACTCCCTCGCCCACCCACATCTCGCCACACCCACCGCGTTCCCCGAATCGCCTCACGACGACTTCGCCCGTTTCATTGCTATCCCACTATAACTGCATCGCCATCATCAGCCACATTATAGGTATCGATACCACAATGCGTTCCCTCACCATCATCCCCGTCGCTCTCCTCTCCCTCCTCGGCGCCGCCACGCCCGTCCAGCCCACGAGCGCGGCACCGTCATATCCGGTCGAGCAATGGACTCTCGACCAGGTCTCCCGCAAGCGGGTGCACAAGCACAGGACCTGCAAGTGGAAGATGGCGATCACGCAATCCGCCACAGAAGCCAACGGCACGACGGCCAACAGCACGCCGGTGCACTGCAAGTTCAGCGTGCGGGTGCCCAAGGGCCACGACTGCGCCGTCGATGATTTCGGCCCGGTCAGATGCAGCAAGTCGCACCACGGCTTCTACGTCAGCGCGGGCCACAACGAGGACGGGTTCGTGGCCATGGTGGTCGAGAACGTGAACGAGGACACGCGGGCGAATTTCGCGTTCCTCGACGCCACGCTCGATTCCGGCAGGGCCATCCCGCCGCAGACGTCGACGGTGAGAGACTCCGGTTCCAAGACCCCGTCCCTGGCCGGACGAGAGAGCGGTGGGGACAAGGTCGTGTGGTCGATTCCGGTCCTGGCACGTCGTAAGTGATCCACTCTTACTATACCTACCTACCTACTTCTGTATCATTAGCACGGGGACTGGTTGGTAGGGACGAGGAGGGGGGTGGGGGGTGGGAGCGCAGAAAAAAATACTGAGTAGCATCCACGACAGGAATCGACACCGGCACAAACACCGTGTTCATGAGCTTCGCCATCGACGGCACCAACGGCGAGGACTTGGAGCCGGTCCCCTGCACTCTGTACCTCCAGGCGCCCGACGACGTCGTCGACCTCGCGAAGTGGCAATTCTACAACATGAAGTGCCAGGAGAGCGGCTTCTACGTGTCCTGGGGATACCTGGCCGCCAGCGATGCAGGCATCATGACACTTGTGAGGTATGTTGTTTTTGCTCCCGGTTCCATCCTCAACGAGGTAGATATCTATCTGACATCCATTCCCCGACTGTCCCAGCCCGACTCGCGACACCGAAGCCTTCTTCGGATTCTCGGACATCAGCAAGTCGGAGTTCTTGACACCGACGCCTGACGGAGGTGTTGTCGAGCCTTGCGATTGTGGCGGACAGACTCATTAGCGACTAGGGCGACACACCAAGTGGGAAGACGATGAAGAGCATGAGCGGAGAAGATTGCTTCAGACAGCATTAATTGTATGAATAGACTGTTTTCATACCCAGGTAGACGTGGATAATCCAGATTGCATGAGGGAATCCTCGGTATGTGTCTACAATGGAATAATGAATGACGGAAGAACGAAGCTCCTACCTTACTAGTAGTATTGATGTGTGATATATGGTCGATAGCCAACATACTATCATTGTGTACAATCTAGCCCAATTTGCTACAGACAGGTTTCGGATGCAGATAAATCGAATTCTGAGACGTGCTGTTCGGCAAGTATATGCTGTGCTTGGTGGGTTCTGCACCTTTCCTGGTGTGACCCCCTCAACCATATCTCATAATTAGACCTGCAATGATATATTTGCATGATTATGGGAGGCATCTCACAGCCGAGGTCCAATCCGAGTAATTAATGATTCCATATGTACCTAACCAGCATGCAAAGTGAGCAACTGTGAGGGTGAGCGATGCAAGGAAAGGTGTGTGAAAGTCGCCGAGGTAGTTAGACCCGAATTAGAACTGTAGGAGACGGGAATCGACTAAGGGGACACGTTTACAAAGCACTCAATCCTCAAGGAACAGTTCAGGGTTCAATATTGTTTCGCTTTTTGCCAAAGCAATTCATCATTATTCATTTCTGTTATCGTTGTTTCCTAGCCTTAACCGAGGCGTCTCCCTGGTCCCTTGCTTCTCCATGAGTCTGGCAACGGACCACCTCGACCGCTTGAATCGATAGGGGGTACGTATGCTGTTCCATATCCCGTATTTCTTATTCGAGGATTGCGTAAGATCCAAGAAATGAACCCAGGTGTTGGAATCAAGTTTGTGCCACGACCAAACTCAGGGTAGATTCGTGTTAGGAAGTCGTGTAAGTGGGCGGCAAAAATGCCAGTTAGACCTAGCAGGAACGAGCCCCAGCCAGCAAACAGAAGCTGGGCTAAGAGCATGCACCAAGGCATGAGCTGGGCAGGAACAGTCACTACGTAGAAATGTGCCTGCATCCCTCGCTGGTCTTGGGTTGCAGTATAGCAGATTGCTATAAGCAATGCATGCAAATATAGAACAGCTCCGGTAAAGAGTTGATTGACCAACTAATGTTGTAGTTAGCAACTATGTTTTCGTCTCTGGACTTGGACGTTGCGAGACAAAGAACAAAATGATAATATGTAGGGCGCTAAAGACCACCCGAGCAAATTGTCAAAGACATCACCCGAGTCATCCATAAGACATCCCACCATGCCCACACTCCGAACTGGCCCTAATGAGGTTTGCGAATGACGAACCAGTCGGAGAGCGGGGGTAATCTTCCTCAGTTCCAGGAACCGCTATAGCAGTAGAAGTACGACACTATGCGGGCAGATATATGAGGGATAATTGTGATAGGATGAAGACCAGCCGCTGAAGGCAAGATTGAACAAGTGCAAAATGACCTACCACTATGACGCCACTGATGAACATGAGATACCATATCAAATCCTCTTTCTTGGAGAACTTGGCATTGCTCCTTTCCATCTGGCTGAGATAGTTGTACACTAACAGATGGTCCATTAGAGTCGGCATAGTGTAACGGGCCCACGATCCATACCGAAATATGTGTCAAAGAGCACACCCAAGTCTTTCGACGTTATGAGGAAGCTCGTTACCAATCGGTGGATGGCCGGTGGGAACTGGAGTAGCATCGAGTAATGGAAGAAGAAGCCATATATCGATAGCATGCCTGTGTAGACACCAACGGAGCAGAGAAACACGACTGTAGCCACAGTTCTATTGACCGCCCGGGCGTCAGCGACAGATCAACACGGCGAGAAACGAATCAAGACAAACCTCGCAACCGGCGGCGTCGAGAAGTAAAGCGTGGTAACGTCCGACATTTTGGAGATGCTTGTTGGAGATGTGATGCAAGCTGTGTGTGGTGGTGGTCTGGCAGGCGGTGATGAGAAACCGTCCCAGATGCTCGCCTGCAGGCTGACTTTGCAGTCTAGAGTCAAGTTTTGTTGATTGGCAAGAACACGTTTTCAGAGCCTCAGGGCGGCAACGAAGACGACTTTGACACAATGGGCAAGCAGGCAGCCAACTGCGCTGCAGTTCGCATATTGCTCGGCCAATCGGACACCCTGTC
This sequence comes from Ustulina deusta, assembly GCA_023159155.1. Taxonomy (NCBI): domain Eukaryota; kingdom Fungi; phylum Ascomycota; class Sordariomycetes; order Xylariales; family Xylariaceae; genus Ustulina; species Ustulina deusta. The sequence goes on along the minus strand of JAJNNX010000025.1, from coordinate 616,026 downwards.
ACAAAGACGCCAGGGAAGGTGATGGAGGGTGGAATGCGAGAGAAAGAAAGGAAGAGGATTTGCTTTCGTGTCAGGTTCTGAAAATAGGTAATGCCCAGGAGCTTGGGCCAGCTGCTGTGGAGACTGACCCAGCCACACACCTTGCCCTAATTTAGACTTCTGTGGCTTGCCAACATTGCCAAGGCATGTATACTGCCTCGATACAGGTTGTACTCACTCTGCTCTGTATAAGGCACTTCAAGTAATAATAATGACACAGGGAATCAACAAATTACGTAGATTAGGTACTCTAGATAGTTAGTTTGTCTAAAACAACATGTGCCGATATTTTTATCATTAGGTAACCTTCCTATTTGCGAAACGACAACTCTAAAGCGTGTTAAAGCTCCTACCGCAGCTTTGGCTGTCGAGACCGCAGATTCTGACCTATGATCAACCGACCATTCACCTCATGGAAATCATCACAAATTCCTTCGAAACGCTTGTCTTTCGACATAAATCAAATAATTACCACCTCTAAAGATAAGGTTCTCGTCTTCAGATTACAAGTCGCCCCGAGTCTAGCGATCAGGTCCTCGACCCGTTCTTAGTTCCACCTGCGAAGCTCCTCCATGATTCCCAGGATAGTCTCTGCCTCGCTCGGAAACCCGGTAGTTGACTTGCCAAAACCCTATTAGATGAGTTTCTATTTATGTTGATCGGGTTGTTAGCGGGTATTTGACCTTGATTGGATATTTATTCATATTTGAGGCTGACGAGTATGTTTTTCTGGAAGATGTTTTTTTAATGGACCCCAATCGCTCTTCTCATCTCACTCTTATAATAATCAGGCAAGCTAGGAAGAATGTTCATCTAAACTTTTGACAACAAGAATTCCCAGTGATTGGTAATCATAAGAATAAGAAGCTTGGGTTTGTTTACTACCGTTGGGAAGTTACATAGGTAGCCACGGCGAAACTTGCAAGCCTTACAAAAAGCTATGATTATTTTCCCTCTAGCTAAGTGCGCATACCTGTGTACAAAAATCCGTCATTGTATCCTATGTCCGATAGTCACCATTTATAGTAACATATTCATGGCTCAAATCGCACGTCCAATGTATAGCTTCATGTGCGCCGGTCCCCAAGCTGATAACGACCTCGATATCATCGAGTTGCAATACAGACGCGGCGCGCACCTCATCGACGACCTCGGGTTTGCCATTCACTAGTAGCTTCAGTTCCTCGCTCCCGTCGGCGGGGATGAGTGAGACACTCGTGGTGTCTGGGTTTAGATCGGGCGCGTCGTCCACCTGTGCCTGTCCAGGGCGCACGAACGCCGAACCAGCAGAAGCTACGATGCGGCCCCAGTTCGCATCTTTACCATACATGGCAGTCTTGAAAAGCGAGGATTGGGCAACGGTTGCCGCGATTTGGCGGGCACCGGCTTCGCTAAGTGCATCTTTGACGCGGATGGTGATGAACTTGGTGGCGCCCTCGCCGTCTTGGACTATGAGTTTTGCGAGGTCGGTAGCCAGGTCGGTGAGCACGCCCTGGAAAATCTGAAAGTCCTCCGTGTTCTCCGCAGCCACTTCTGAGCCACCTGCGGCACCGTTGGCGAGCACGGCGACTATGTCGTTCGTAGACATGTCATTGTCGATGCTGATGCTGTTGAATGACTTATCCGTCGCAGCTCGAAGAGCCGTCTGCAATGCCGGGGTAGCGATTGGGGCATCCGTGGCTATAACGCCGAGTAACGTGGCCATGTTGGGACATATCATGCCAGCGCCCTTGGTCATACCAGCAATCCGATACTCGATAGAGGGAGAAGAAGGGAGGGTGAAGATACGGGATCTCAACTTGGGGAATGTATCGGTAGTGCAAATAGCTGTTGCACAGTCCAACCAATGCATATTTGAATCACCCAGAGCTTCATGTGCAGCTGGCAAGCCGTCCAGGATCTTCTTGATGGGCAGCCTCTGTCCTATGACTCCGGTGCTCATAACTAAGGCTGAATTTTCGGCACCTAGATACTGATCGGCTGCCTTAGACATGGCCACGGCATCGGCCAGACCACCGGGCCCTGTTACTGCATTGGCATTGCCTGAGTTGATGATGACACCCCGGATGTTGGAGCTATGCGACTCGAGTAGTTTGCGGCTGAAGGTGATGGGCGCTGCTTGGAATTTAGTTTTGGTGACAACAGCGGCTGCGGAGCATGGCGTCTGTGATGTGATGAAGGCAAGATCAAGCTTGGTTGTATTGCTAGGCTTTACGCCGACGATTGTGCCCGACACCTTGAAGCCCTTTGGGTACTTGAACACATGGGTTGCCCGACTCGTCGCCTTGGCCACGTCTTTCCAAGAACTCTTAAAGAGTTTAGACAGCATGCTTGAGTTATCGACACGACCTTGAATCCGGCCAAGCTTTTCAAAAGGTGTATGTGACGCCGACCGCAGAAAAATAATAGCCGGATAAAAAAAAACGAGATCAATGTATCAAGGTTCGCTGCCAAACCGACCCGGCTCAGTTCACCAACCAACCCCAAGGGGAAACGGTCCGTATAAGGGCGTAATATGCACAGACCAGTTGGAGCGTTGAAACCTTGCTGGCGCTTCTCCAAAATTGCGCCCAAAAAGTAAAAGAAAAATCGATTGGTTTGGTGTAGATGGTTCGAAGAAAAAAGAGCGGAATCTCTTGATTGGAGGGTCGGGACTCCTGCTTAAACTGGTTGTCGTGTAGGGATATTGGAGGCTTCAAACTGGATATCGGAGGTACCTCAGATAGAAAGGTCATACAATCGTAGCTGTTGTATATACCTTAGGTACTTAACTAACCGTGAATTGCACGAATTTACTGCTCCGCAAAGATGCTAAGGTTATAGCATGCAATGAATGACTGTATATTTTCTGTTAATTTTCTACAATGACAAAATCACAATTATACTAGGCGATATCGGAGGGAAGAAAAATAGGATACTAACCTCGCGGCATTGCTATCTGGCTTTAGCCTTTATTTTACAGCAACACATAAACAAACATCGAATTTCTCAGAGGAAGTTTAGTTCTCAGGTGATTGAAGACGACGTGATGCGGTAGAATTCTAGGGGTGAACAAGACATCAAACGTCATCCTCAAACCTACCTACCTAGGTACTTCTTGGGCTTGAAAATGGCTGGCTCAGAGCGAAGTGTAAATGTACCTAAGGTCCACTATATTGCGACTCTCCAGTCCGTCTCCAGGTACCTGTTCCAGCACAACGATGGGGGGTAGACGATCTATTCCTATGGGGGCTAGTGCACTAAAGACGCGCCCCAACCCACCTGGGCACTCAAGACGCGTAAAGTAAGTTTTCTAATACCTATACCAAGCAAGCCATCTGGTAGGCCCAGCCAACGGGAACCTCTGTTTGAAGCTCCAATCCCCAAACCACCGCAGAACACATCGCCATGCCAGCAGCAAGAGCAGTTGAAGAGAAAGGCGAGTCGTCGACATCCGCCGCCAAGAAGGCACTGACCGCTGCGACGAGCAGTTCTGTTACTTACGAGCTCCCCTGGTAAGCTCTTCCCTGGCTCGCGCTGTTTGCGCTGTCTTGTCGCCTGTCTTGTCGTTGGTTTCATGCTGAAGTTGTCGACCTCAGGGTCGAGAAATACCGACCAGTCTTCCTCGACGATGTCGTCGGAAATACAGAGACCATTGAGCGACTGAAGATTATAGCAAAAGATGGCAACATGCCACACGTCATCATCTCCGGCATGCCAGGTATCGGCAAGACTACTAGTGTATTGTGCCTGGCTCGACAATTGCTGGGAGATGCATACAAAGAGGCCGTGCTGGAGCTGAACGCCAGTGACGAACGCGGTAAGAGGCTTTGCAGAACAACACTTTTTCTCTGTTCAATGCCGTTGGCGTGTCCTGGCTAGCGTAGCTTGACTAACCTTTCTGCGCGCACCAGGCATCGACGTCGTGCGCAACAGGATCAAGGGCTTTGCGCAAAAGAAAGTCACCCTTCCGCCGGGCCGCCACAAGCTAGTAATCCTCGACGAAGCCGACAGCATGACGTCAGGTGCGCAGCAAGCCCTGCGCCGCACGATGGAGATTTACTCGAATACGACTCGCTTCGCTTTCGCCTGTAACCAGTCGAACAAGATTATCGAGCCGCTACAGTCGCGATGCGCCATCCTACGGTACGGACGGCTGACAGATGCACAGGTGGTTAAGCGACTGTTGCAGATCATCGAGGCCGAGAAAGTCGAATATAACGATGAGGGGATGGCCGCTTTGGTGTTCAGCGCCGAGGGCGATATGCGACAGGCTATCAACAACTTGCAGAGCACGCATGCCGGCTTCGGATTTGTAAGTGGTGATAATGTATTCAAGGTCGTCGACTCGCCGCATCCTATCAAGGTGCAGGCGATGCTGAAGGCGTGCCATGAGGGCAACATCGAGAGCGCTCTCGATACCTTGAAGGACCTTTGGGATCTGGGATACTCGTGCCACGACATTATCAGCACGATGTTTAAGGTCACGAAGACTATCCCTACGCTTAGTGAACATTCCAAGCTCGAATTTATCCGAGAGATAGGCTTCACCCACATGAAGATCCTCGAAGGTGTGCAGACCTTACTTCAGCTCAGTGGATGTGTGGCACGCTTATGCAAGATCAACATGGATCCCAAGAAGTTCGAGACCAAATTGAAATAATCAGCAGAGTTATAGTACGGCGGGAAAATGGGACGCAAACGAGACGAAGTGAAAGGATGATTTGCATAGCACGGCGTTCGCAAGATATACGGGGGATCTCGGATTGCTTTATGGGCGGGATTCACACAGCTAAATATTTACACGCATCGACTTGCTTTTGTCCAACGCTATGGACAGTGAGGTTATAACAAACCATAGTTGGTCCTGCATTCATTTTTTCGAAGCTGATGTCGCCGTGGAGGGTAACTCATCTTCATCATCCACTAGATCTTTCCACATCGCCCGGTCCCGAGCTATCATCCGTTGCATCCGTACCTGCTGCTCATAGCGACGCATGCTCGAGTCCGCTTCAATCATGCCACCTAGTATCATGCCAGACATCTGGAGGTATCTACATGCCATCATAGTTAGCCCGCACTCGACATTGAAAATACCTATATTACTGTGAAGCGGTTTTGGTTTGAAATCGTAGCTACGCGAGGAATACATTGGATCATGCTTCTCCTACGAAAGTCATTCAAGCAATTGACTCGAGATAAAGCTATGGGGAGATGAATGAGAGAAGGGACCGAAAAGAGACAGCAAAAAAAGGAGAGGAGAGGGAGAAAAAAATAAATAAAAAATAATAAGAAATAAAGTCATGAGAAGGGGCATACATACACCTTGAACTGGATTGTCAACCCGCGGTATATTGGTGACATGACATAGCCCAGCCCGCCCAAGAAAGCCGCGGCGATACCCCATTTCAGCGCCCCCGACCCGGCCCCGCGCACGGCTTCCATCTGCGCCCGCTTCGCCTCTTCGTTGTCTAGGGCGCTGCGCGGCATTGTGTCGGCTCACTGGGCATCGACCGAGAGGCAATGCCAAAGCTGACGAGGTTTTGCCGGGGAACTTGGGGAGGGCATGTATATGTATGTATATAGTGGCGGCACTGACTAGGTGTGCATGTGAGTAAGAAAGACGATAATGGAAGTCATGTATGTAGGTCAATTGCTACGCCTCGGTTGGTTGAGGACGCGAGCGGATTAAATACCAGCTTTTTGTTGTCATTAATTAAGTGTCTTCGAGATTGGTACGTAGTGCAAACCGGTACATGGTGAGATGATTGAGCAAGTTATCTGGGTAAGAGGTACCTATCTACACTAATTGCGGGTGCTTGTCGAGTGGGGGGCGGACCGAAACAATGCGTCCAGAGGTTTTTTGTTTGTCCATGGCTTATTCAGGAGTTTCCGCCAACCATATCTTCGTTTCCTCTTGCCACTGTCTGTCTACCTAGGTGGTCAATTGAGATACACCCAGCAGACAATTGGATTGAACAATTGATATTTCACAATTTCGCCATAGGTCATTTGTATTCTCGGGAGAACGAGGGATTTCTTTATTTATTTCTTTCTTTGCGTTGCGCAGGGCCAGGCTGGCTAGTAGGTAGTGTAGGCCTGGTAGAGTAAGTAATTAATAATTAATTAACCCAGGCAAGAAAAGTAAGAATGTTGGTATAGATAAGGTTAGGTATTAGTTTTATCGCATTAAAATCCCCAGGACGCCCCAACCTCCGCCCAACGAGCTTCAGTATTAATTAAAAATTAAACCATGCCCCCCCCCCCTCTTCTTCCAGAGTCCCCCTCGTATTTCGCAATCATCAATAGGGCCTCGGCGCACCTCGACGTCCCCCAACGCGGCAGCTCGTCTTAAATCACACCACTGTCTGTGCCGCGCCAGCTTTCAGATGGCCACTAGACAAGACGCGCAGGGATTATCGAGGTCGACGGGGAAGAAGGCTGGCGTAAAGCGCGTGGTATCGGTGTACAGGCACCAGGTGCGAGCATTGAGGCAGATCAAGTGCCCGTTCGTCCTCGACGCGCAATCTGCCGGCGCCGTGGGACATGGTATGGCGGGTGCTGTAGTGGTGGTGGGAGCCTCGCTGTAGGTAGCGTCTTGCCGTGGGAGTATAGCTGCGAAGGCACCTGTGGCCGGCAGCAAGGCGAGTATGAATTGAGCTCTCATGGTGAGGTTGTGCTAGGTTTGATGTCTTATCGAATGGACGTTTTGGATGAATGTTGGTCGCGGATGAGTAGGTGGTGGTAGTAGGGTTTAGATGAGTGATGATGGCAGACAGATGCTCTCGAGCGAGGAGCAAGCGAGAGGAATTTTATAGAAGCCGAAGCACGGATCCTTGGAGTATATTGGTCTGACACGTCTTACATCCCTCAGCTGTTCCACCAAGCACTCAGAAGGGGCGATATCAAGCGCCAGGATCTCCAATGCGACCAGAGATTGAATACCAGATGATAGCGCAGAATTACGTACGACCTAGACTATTGGGTTGCCACACGGAGGAGAGGCGAAAATACGACATACGGCTATCGTACTGCAGGGGAGAGAGACGGCATTGGATTATCGTCATTACACATCGAACTTATACACGGTGGGCTCAGGATTCTCGTACCACGCCTCCTGCGTGGCTCGTCTGCCATGCGAGCTGGAGGCTGACTGATGTTGTTGTAGGTATATGTGTATGTGATAAGTCGATGGAGGTCGAGATTCAATACCAGTATGTATGAACGACTGTGCATATGCAGGAGAGCGATAGGCTCGAGTTTACATGGTGTCGACATGCATAGCTGAGCTGCAAGTCCTGGGGCTGGACCCGACGACGGCCGTCACGAGGGCTTGTAGTTAATCTGATAAGTCGGTTGTATTGAAACTTTGGAGGAACATGACTCGTTGATAATACGAATTCGATTACAGTCGACATCAGCTCTACGAAATTTCGATAGGAGTGCGGCTGGAGTGACACCGGGCGCTAGTATTGGTAGGTAGTCATTTTCTCGGCATGTGTGTAGGGTAGGCATTGCATCTCCAGGTCGCGGTTCTGCAACATATGTTGCTGTTAAAACCGGTGGGATCCGCGTGCGCCTTGCAGGGACCGGCCGGGGACCGACTTCTAGAAAATGGTCGATTTCGTTGTTATTGGCCTCCTATATGCAAGGATTACGCGCGTTATACTCCGCATCTGCCTGCAGAATTGCGTAGATAGAAGAAGTTCCGGAAGCGGTCAGTTTTCACGAATTGCCAGAGTGTGTACCTGAACATCACCTATGAAATTTCAGCCCCAAGCGTTTCCCCTGCAGCTTAGTGTAGTGCTAGATTGATACCGCCGTTCCATAGGTATTCTAACCCACTGCGGTTCTTACCTTAAGTTTTTTTTTCGAACGTAAGCCAATAGAAGAACTACCTAACCCAGGCAGTTTGGAAGGCTTGAAGCCGAGACGAGACGGGACGGGACGGGACGATTCTGCTATATATGCCGTAAGCGGGGAATATGATAGCGACCCTTCCTGCACGTCATCAGCTGGGGCTGTATCCGTGCCCTTTGCCCAAGGTGGTAGGTGCTTGATTGGAATTGATCCTCAAATTAAGACTGGGTTTCTCGAATATCTTTCTTTTCTATATTATCCGTTGAGTATGTAAAGCAAGCGACGTCACGACATTTCTCGATGACCGTTCGATAGCCAAGAATAGTATGCAATAAAGGCTAGACTGCAAACAACCGGCCGAGAAACGAGGCTCTATACATTTCACACACTCAGGATTTGAAACCGAATACATTCCAGATGCGGGATCGCATTGCATCTAGGTGAAATACTTGAATCGCGACTGCTGGAACCGAACGTGTTTACACAACTGTACTCCATCCCAGATCTTCGACGTCATTGCCCCTCCCCTCAGCGTAAGTAGACATATTTCAACAACAGCATAGCATTGAGGCTCTTCTGAACCCCATATGCCCGATTTTGTATAAACATCGGAACGTGCCCGATAGGAAGTTTAAGATTTTTGTATTTCCTGAAAACAAGATATTTCACGCAATGCCAGGCAAGTCAGGCAGACCTGAAGTTGGCCCGGGGACTGTGCACCTAGAGGATATGCCCTCGAGACTGGGTGGCGACAGCTGGAAGAACCGTCCGCCATACTGCACGACAGACGCAACCGAAAGCTTTCAAAAGAGACATACAGCGCACTGCCACTGCGGCAATGTGAGGTATTGGTTAAGCCGGGAGAAGCCGTTGGCGGCGAAGTTCTGTCACTGCACTGGCTGCCAGGCACTGGTAAGCGATTCCCAAAGTCATTTTCTTCTCGTTTCGGCGAATAGAGAGTAGAAAGGCTTCCCTTTGGGTTAAAACCATACCTTAGAGGTCACCCGCATTCCCCAACACTAGCAGAGCGCGCTCAAAATAACAATTGCTCACCCGACTGTTGTAGCACGGTACACTCCATTCGCTTTTGTGAGAAGCTGAGAGACGAGTAGCTGATGGTAATAAATGCGATGTCTACAGGGGCACCATTTCAATGGGCTGCCATCTTCCATAAGGAGGATTTGCACTTTGAGAAGGGGGCCGAGGGTCTCGCGTTCTATCATGCGCCAACAAACGGCGCGCATTATGAACTACCTGTCAAAGTGAGCTGCGCGTATTGCCATTCGCCCATAATGGATGAGGGGCGGAATAGTGAGCAATTCCATAGTTACTGTCTTATTTTTGGCGATTTCTGAGCATAAAAGCTTCCTTTCGAGTGAAAATCGTATCCTGGAGGCCTCCCACGCTTTTGAAACGTCAGAGAGCACGTTCAAATGAGCGAAAACTAATCTCGAACATTGTAGTGGTTCTCATGTTTCCGGGCATCATTAGGTTTAAGAGTGCGGAGGACAAGAAAGCTTTCGATCCTCAGTGAGTCATAGCCTGCCAGCGTAATAGACACTCGAATGTATGCAACTACCATATACCCGTGGCACAAATATCACTGACCCTGTCGCTTTAGGTGCCACATATTCTACAGCCAACGCGTAGTTGACTTACCTGATGGGAAGCCAAAGTGGGTAGGGTTGGACAAGAGAAGCGAACTTATGAAGGACGTGCAGCCGCATGAGGCAGAGACAGTTGTGGGTACGCGCAGGATAGAAACCACGGAATAGATAACTAGGGTGATTACCTATCTATTGTTGTAGGCATCCATAAGTTCCCTCGCTTGCTGCTGATATGGTCCGGAATAAGTCGTGTTCGTATATGAATGAGATACGCGCGCTGTCGATCATACAATATCCTCAAGTATTCCTTCGAGCTCCTCCTTTCGAAAGGGCACGCTGAGTAATTCGGTGCCCAGGATATCTTTACGACTCGTTATCATTTGGTGGTCGTGGAATCTAAGTCACCAGTTAGTCGAATGTCAAGATTGAGAGATGCGAGAGCTCACTCTTTTAGCAGAGTCCGGAACGCCATTTCCGAACTGCAGATGAACTCCTCAACCGCCTTGTTGTATATCATCCTATACTCAACTCCAGGATTTTCACTTGACGAATCGATCTCGTCATCCATAGCGACGAGAACTTCACCAACAAGAAGACGGTATAAGTTCCTTGCGTTCTCAGTTAAACTGCGCAGCACATAGGTCACGCCTTCTTTTCCACCCACGCGCCTAGCCTTCCTTCCAAGGAGTTCGTGGACATCATCCACAACTTCTAACTCAGCCGTGAAGGGGCAAAATGTCGTGCAATCGTGGAAGACAAAGCTAAATGAAGACCGCAGGCTGCTATCCCATAGTAATGTGAAATCCGGCGTGTCAGCTGAGCAGATGAACTGGATTTGGGGGTGTGCGGCCAGCTGGGCTAATATCGGTTGAAAACCTGGACGTCGAAGAGGAGCAGCATCGATGGAATTCAAGACCACTGTGATAGTGATGTCGTGGGCAGACAACAGATATTTTAAGTTTTCCATCATTACGGACGACCCACCGGCGGCGAGCTTGTGCTTTGGGTCGATAGCCCCGGCAATTACGGATAAAATATCGCGGAGAGAACTCATGTTCGCCCGCACATAGCCGTTGACAATGACAATGCGGTGGTTGCCGTGGTCTGAAATCGTGTTGTATACGTGTTTTGCGAATTTATGTAGCAGCGCTCGCTTCGAACCGTATCCATACAGGCAGACGCCGAAGCCGTGTGAAAGCTCAAAGGCCCATTGTGGGAAGGACTGAACGTGGACGGAGTCGAGAAACTCGATATCATCCTCATGAGGCTCTTGGTAATCGCGCAGAAGAGAGAAGTATTCTTCATGGGTAAGGAGTTTAAGAGATGCGAGAGTATTGTTTGATGTTTTCGCTGCGCCAGGCCGGTTTTGTGCAAAGTAGACCTCGTGGGGAGGCAGATCTCGGGGCGGTGTCGGGGATTTCTTGCGTGTTCTTGTCCCTTTCTTCACTTTCGTGCGGGCGCGAGGCTTCCTGGACGGTGTTGCGGGTTCGCCTGGTATTTCTTCCGTGTTTTCCTCGCCATTGTGTCTATCTACAGCACCCTCCCCTGCCTCGTCTTCCTCACTTGATTCATAGATTTCCCGAGCGATGTCTTCGTCCGCCTCCTCATCACTGGAGATGCCATCTATGACCTTCTCAATCAAGGCTCGGGCGCTCTTCTTCCTCGCAGACCGATCATTGCGCTGCAGCCGCGGTGTTTCCCCGTTGACGATACCTCTGGTCCTCGAGGGTGTCACAACATCGCTTCCCTTGCTCTTGCGGCCCCGGGGCGTAGAGACTTCTCCATTTCCACTGGGAGCGCTCGTGGTCGACGGCCGCCCTCGCTTCCTCGGCGTTTCCTGTCCTGTTGGCTTCGCCTGTGTATCGTCGTCTGAAGGAAAGTCGTATACCGAATGGGAATTCTTGACACTTGTGTCAGCACCAGGCGGGTTGCTCCGTCGCTTCTTGTCGATTTCTTCTCGCGTTCGTTTTCGAGAGCTGCTCCTCAGTGTCGTCTCAGCAATATCCCGCTGTTGTCGCTTCGTCCGTGCCATTGTATGCTACTGAGATACGCTGGTGTGTCGCAGAGCAAAACAAAAGAGAGACGAAGTGTTGGCAAAGGATTGTCAGGTTCGACTTCCGTGCATCGGTAGACACCAGAAAGATCCGATTGGTGTTGCAGCTTTTAACGCGTTCAGTGGCGCGACTTGGAATATAGATGGACGCTACCGATGCAAGCTTAAAGTTCCTGGGTAGGTAGCTTAGGCGCTAGCTTAGCTCCTGCTACCCCTGCCCAACCCCCTGTAAAGTGCACACGGACTTTTTCTAGCTCCACGACTCACTCACTCACCCTTTAGAACAACCGCAGCTGTAAGATAAATTCACGAGTCCAACGATTTGGCGCAATGAATCTCAATCTTTCAGGATTCCTAAACGTCTTTAAACTCGCCGCGAAGCCTTCATTATGTCTTCCACACGCCACAGTATCGACATTTAGCGACCTCCCAAGCCCTCTTGACAAAGCTTTGGCGGCACAGGCGAAGAAATGTGATATCAAAGCAGTTGTGCTCGACAAAGATGACTGCTTTGCGTACCCAGACACTAACGAGATTTACCCTGCTTACAATGTATGCACAACATTTGCGCTCTAAGCTTGCCTACTACTTTGGCCTTTATGGACGGCCCTCATGACTGATTGCTTGCAGGAGCGTTTTCAGCAGCTGCGCAAAGAATATCCCGGCCATCGGCTGCTGATCGTGTCAAACACAGCCGGCGCCACTACTTATGACCGTGATAACCGGCTGGCAAAACAACTCGAAACGGCCACTGGGGTTTCAGTCCTCACTCATCGCGTCAAGAAACCGGGCTGCAAAGACGAAATAATGGCTCATTTCAGAAACCACCCCGAGACTGGCGTGACACATCCAAGCGAGGTCGTTGTCATCGGAGACCGGCTCATGACCGATATGATGCTGGCCAATATGATGGGCAGTTGGGGGATCTGGATTAAAGACGGAGTTAAGCCCCAGAGCCAGAAAAGCATCGTAAGTCATTTTGTGATCTTGGGTCGTGAATGAAGTTGCCGCTCACGTCTTTAAGTTCTCCAAAATTGAGCAACGCCTCGGACCAATGTTGATGGCACGTGGTTTACATGCTCCGAATCCCAGGAGCCCTTTTGAATAAACTCTAGCCTTAATTGATTCCAGAACATCCGGGGTTCAAGGACAAGAGATCGAAAACGATCGGCAACTTACGCAGCCTTTGCCAGAATCATCTTACTAGCCCAAGCACAGGCCCTCCATTAGATGTTTAAACGTTCGGGATGGAAACTCACTACGTCTTCCCATCAGCGCTTACTACGAGCCAGGTTATCGCTCCGAAATCCATGCCGCAACACGAACCCCAGCGTCAAAGACACCTTGCATCGGTCTTCCTTCCAATGGTTCACTTCATCACCAAGTCAGGTTCTCGAGGCGAACAGGAATAGCCGTCGAAGTTCCGACAACCAAGGTTCAATGCGGCCGAGATCGAATGCTACAAACAATGAATTTTCCGGGCGATTGGGGGATTTATCGCTAATAGCATACATCTATCTATGTCCAAGTGTGTGCGTATCAACATCCGTCGCTCGGTGAATAACAACACTAGAAAGCCTGCAGGTGCACTTGCCATGTTTTCTCAAACTCTCTCACTTTGAAGTCAACGTCGTCTAAGTCCGCCCCCCACATTAATAGCCCCATTAACAAGGTGCCAGTACCTATCCTCTCTAACAATGTTTCATCACTATGAAGATAATCCTTAGTGCTGATACAAGCGTCTTACTTCCATGTAGTATAAGGTACTTGAAGCGTAGAGGCTCTAAGTATCTGATTTGTAATGACCGATACGACAGAGCTCGGATCTGTCCTTGGTTGCAACCAACTTCAGAAGCACCAAGAATCGGGTTACAAACCAAGAACTTGACTACAAAGAGCCCCTCTGGAGTTACGCCTGAGTGGGTATACTAGTGACTTTGCTAGTGGCCTTGCTCGCGAAAAGTTGCCAGGAGGGCCTTGTATTAATCAGCTCGTTACAGAAAGCTGAGGGGATGATGGCGCAATTGAAGTCCGCAAGGTTGCATCAATGACGTTTGCTTTCTAAGCTTTCATCCAAACATGCCTCTTATATACCGTGGTCACGTAACCCAACTCCAGTCTAACGTCGAAGTTTAGCCAGTATAAAATCTCAAGTATTTCTAGCGTTTTCAACTTCATATGTTTAGCGTAACGCTTCTATAACCTTATCGAGAGCTACAACCACCTTTATACCTCGCATTCGACCGCTTTTTAGAAGACAGGAACCATGTCGCTAGCCTTGATCATTGGTGTCGGCGAGACAGTGGGCCGGGCGAGTGCCGAAAGGTTTGTTGCCGCGGGGTACAAGGTTGCTGTCGCCTCGAGGAATCAAAGGCTCGATTCATCCAAGTTCCCCTTCTTCGAGTTCGATGCTGCTGAGCCGACGCAAGTTCCTGTTCTGTTCGAGAAAGTCCATAAAGAGGTTGGCGTGCCTGATGTTGTCATATACAATGGTATGTTTCCTTCCATAACGTAGAGAGTCTTGTGGTACCGCTTGAAGCTTTTTATATCCTGATATTTTTATTGTGCGGATTATTTTCAAGCATCGGATACTTTGTCATGTCCAAACTTGCTAGGATATCGCTTTGCTAACGAGGGAGAGTAGCATACGCATCGGGGAAGATCGATCGTTCAGCGCCGTTCGACATCGAGAATGCAGAGACTTTCCAGAAGAAAATGAATGTGAATGTCATAAGTCCCGCGCTCGCAGCCCATGAGGCTGTGAAGGGATTCCTAGAGCTAGAGTCTCAGGGCAAGCTCGGATCTGGGGGTGGGACATATCTGTTCACGGGCAACGCCCTGAACGACAAACCCCTTCCCGGCTTTTTCACCCTGGGCATCGGCAAGGCTGCCACGGCGGCCACGGTAGAGAATCTAGCACTTACCGCCTACAATGATAAACCCTTCAGGTTCGTCCCTCCCTTCCTCGTCTCCTTTCTGTTTTTCCCTTGGCTGTTATGGACAACACGGCCATTTCAATCGAGATGGGAAGCTTATACTTTTCCAGCTTCTATTATGTTGACGAGCGAGAGTCCAATGGCCGCCCAATGTATAACGGGGTCAACGGTGATGCACATGCTGATGTGTTTTTGCAATTGGCTCAAGATCCTAAGCAGGGCCCATGGCAATATACATTCTCCAAGGACAATGGATACGCTCTGTTCTCGAAGGATTTCCCAACAAAGTAATCATATCTTTTGTTGTTGGGATAGCATTTACTAGAAAACGCCATGTTAGTATCTATATGCGAGATGAACCAATCGATGCAAGTGACGTCGCGTTGAAACGTTGCCCCTGAATCATGCTTTTAAACTGAATCCTTTTGTTGTCTTTTTTTTTAATGCTGCGGCCATGTTGTGACCAGCGGCCTAGATAGACAGACCATGTTAGTCGTGTAATGCCCGTGGATCACCCACAGAGTATCCTGTTAGTATTTTATTCTGATGACAGGAGATCTGCCTCTGGAGTCTTTGAATTGGTATTGTCATGTTCTAGCGGTTATCCCAATTGAGCTATTATGCCTTGCACTTCCTCAGGGTTGATCTGTTCGCTGCCATCTCCGTGGAGACAGGCCGAGTGAAGATAAACAGAGTCAGCTCGTGCTTGCAACGCAAGCTTCTGTGTTATTTGCCTGACGTTGGCTGTTCTCACTCCACCGCCAACTATGATTTCAATTCGCAGCACTTGCGCTTTCTGGATAATTATTTCCAGCATTCCCATGTTATCAATCGCCTTCCCCAGCCCACCGGACGTCAGGATCCCATCAAACCCACAAGTGGCTACAGCTTCAAGGCCCGTCTCCCATGCTAGCCGATGTAACCCTTCGGAGGCAGCACCATCGCAGCTAACAATTTCATCAAAAGCGCGGTGGAAAACACACTTGAACGGCTGCGCAGCTCGAACAAGACGGACGCACCTCTTCTGGTCAACCCAACATCGTTCCCCTCTTGCGCGGTCCTCGCCTTCCCCATATCCATCCTCTTCTAAAATTCCGAACACAAATCCGTCACCTCGATTAGCATCTAGCAGTCCAGTATCCTTGAACTCCTTCATACTGGCTTCCATTTTATCGAACTCCTCGTTGCTGTAATGGAAGTCCCTTCCACTTCTCTTACTAGTTTCGGGTGATAGAGATACACTAGGAGGACCGCGTGGTCTGATCATAATCCGAAGAGGAAGTCTCCGATCAGAAGTAGAAGTGAATTGCTTTAGGTCCTCGAGGGAGGGTGTGAGTCCGCCTTCCCCGTAAGATCCTAGGGCATTCAATTCAATTCGGGTGGCTCCAAGCGTGACGGCGCTGAGGGCGGCCAAAGCGCCGAAAGCGGGAATTTCAAGACCGAGGCTAGGTATCGCCATGTGGGACACACAAGTGACAAACTTTCATCGATAGAGTTTAATGACGACGGGGGCATAAATTTTGAGGTCTGACTCCTGATGAAGCTTGTGTTTGCTTGTTGGTGTTTTTGAGAGAGGGGCTGCGAAAGAGGGGTACTTGGAGAGATGACAAAACCTACATAAGCAGTTGGCGAATTGACAGAAAAATGTAACCAAATATATAGATTAATGGTGCGCCCTTCTCGAAAATTGGTATGATGGTGAACGGAGAAGAGAATTGAGTTAGGTAACTACGTAGAGAGTGTTTTTCGCGCTATATTTTTCTGCTCAGCCATATTCCCCCGTTGACAGCAGATCACAGGATAGGTATTATCTACTGGAGTGACAGGGACGCCACACCACTTACAGCACTCTCGGCATCCTCAACGATTCCATTCTCGAAGAATGCCTCTAACTTCTCGTCCAACCACTTCACGTCCTCTTTGCTGTCCCCAGGTCCACCGGCCCTGTTTCCCTGTTAATTGGGACTCATTCAAATTATCAAAATAATGATACTTACCAGTGACCCCATATCGAAGGGAATGCGATGCATTTGCCGATCCCGGGGGACATGTGCGCGACTTCATACTCGGAGTCTGCTGGAGGGAAATATAAGTCTGTCTTGCCCGGGAGCACAAGGGTCTTGGCTTTGATGCTCTTCATGGCGAGCTCAAAATCTATCGCCTATGTATTAGTCCAATGCATAACAAATTGGATCAGTGCGCTAGCTTACTCCCTTTATAATGGTCTTGGTTAGAGCAATCAGCAGATTGCCAGGTGTCTAACATTGTTACCATATTCTCAGGGTCTTCAAGTATAGTCAGCCGTACAAGTACCGTCATACACTGAGAGGAGATCACTTGCCCTTCGACAGCGCCCACTACAACACTCGGAGTCAGTTATCACTATCGCGAGCGTGATCTATGAGCATTCCAGAAGCGTTGAAAACTCGCGAGACATGATTTGGCCTCAAAAGAACCCTTTATACTTTGAACCTGGTCGAAGCAAAAAGAGAATGGTTGCAAGAATCACTCACGGCTTCCCAGAACCCAACCATGAATTCATCGAGGTCTTTGAAACCGAGATGAGTCTCGTAGACTTTCTCACGGTAAAATGTTTGGCTGAAACCCCAGCCTGCATACACCCGTCCAAGTGCTTTCAGCCCAGCTTCGCGCTCCTCGACAGTCCAGTTGCGGTATTGCGACACGCCTGTCGCCTCCTCCTTGTTGATGCCGCCAGAAGCAGCTCCTTTTGCTGCGATGAGGGCACTCTTTACGCCCTCAAGGAAGACCTGATTGTGCAGGCTACATCTCGCAGCACCACAAAAAGGGACTGCGAAGTCAACGAAATCTGGATACTGCGTTATCCATTGGAATGTCTGAGCTGCCCCTATTTCTGGCTATCAGATTGCATTCGCCTCTAAGTCACAAAGTCGATATTGCTTTGCTGGCAGATGGAGAGCACGGCAATCAAAAAGCAAAAAGCTCACCCATGCTCCAGCCAAGGACTGCTTTTACGTGTCTCACTCCCAGTTTCTCCGTCACGAGCCGATACTGTGCCGTGACGTTGTCAAACATGGTAATACGTGGGAATGGGCGGGGCTCGGGGGTATTCGACGGGCTCATGGATTGTGAATTGCCGAAAAGCGCTGGGATGATGATGAAGTACTTCCTCGGGTTCAGTGCCATGTCTTCGCCTATCAGCCACTCATTATCCGATATCAGTCCGCTGTACCACGTCGGGTAGACGATTGCTGGATTGCTCGGATCACCCAATGTCTTGTAGGCAATATACGCATTTGGCAGCGTAGCACCGGACTGCAGGGTGAAGTCTCCTAAATCAAAGACCTCAAAGTCTGCCATATTGTTGCCTATTTGGATTGAAACCTAGTAATTTTGAATCGCTGACTTTTGCCGGCCTGGTTTTGCATCTGGGAGAGAATGTACGAGGCGCACAATAAGCCGGTAGATAGTGAGGGGTCATTACTTGGTGTTTACTACCCCAAGCTCTAATACAACCCACAGAGAGCTTTGAGTTTTGAGCTTTCCGTGCTCGGCTGGGATCGGCTCACTGACCCCCTATAGTTTGTAGTGTACCATCTCGTGCACCACTTCTTCGGCCGAATCAGTGTCACGAGCATCATCAAAGAAGTGCTGCCCAAACCCAATCCTGTCATCACAGTCACACAAAGTGTTAAGCGCCGGAGCTATCGTCACCTTCTAGCCGTGGACGAACAAATGCCTACCTCGGGGCACTCCTGCAACTGTTAAGTAGCTCGCTTTACGCCTTTGAATGAATGTCTATGTTTTGTATTACATCTTCCTCCACCCATCTATCTCGTACACGCCGCTGGAAAACAGCCGCTCTCAAGTTATCCTGTTTGTACTACTCTATATTAGCAAGTCTTATTCACTGAGAACACAGTCGAAATAGAGGCAGATTGATTATTTCCCATTCGAGAATAAGTTAAATGACCTAAGACTTGCGACCATGTGAACGAGGCCGATGCGATATTTAAAGGGTGTTTATAATGGCAGGAGACTCTAAATGCATATGCACTAGTAGCTGCAAGACATAGAAAAGTTGATCTATAAGGGATATTACTTTTATAGGAATTTTGTGTTTGGGCATGTATTTTCTGACGAGTGACTTATACTGACTGTGAGGCCTTATAATACAGTCTGATATTGAACCAGCTGGAAGATGAGTACAAGAGCCAAACGAAAACCACAAAGTCACTCCTACCTATCCTAGATTGTGAATCATTTCTCACGCCCACATTTCCAACCCAACACCGAACCCCTTAGATCATCCGCTCTCTCCGTGCCTCTTGTTTCCCTCAATACGCTCTTAAAGGGCAGCACTGCCCACTGCCACAAACACCTGTTCGATGGATCTTTCAACCTAAGTCCTGAAATTGAACCATTTGTTTCGAAGGGTATGCTTAAGCGTCGCGAACTGTAAAGAGAAAGAAGTACTTGTCGTATGAGAGGTTGGTATGTTTGTCGTAGTAAAGGGCATCGACAAAATAGACACCGCGCTCCAAGTAGAAGACGTCATCGTAGATAACCGTCTGGTGGATGAAAGTGAATTCCACGGTTATATCCACTTCAGTTTCTCTGGAAATCGAGTCTATAATCCTCACTCTGCAGAGACCGGCTTCGTTGGAGCCTTTGGGGTTACTGTCGACTTGTAATTGAAAACCTTCATCCGCTTTAATCGAATCTAAAGGTAATCCACCCTCACAAGCTACTAGGTACCTAGGCGTATCCTGCGTTGGGGACATATCTAGCTGTATGAAATGATGTTGTTTGAAGATTGTGCCGGTTGTTGGAACTCAGATAATAATTTTTCGAAATGGATCGATCGGGAGTGGTGGAGGAATCAAGACTAGGTTTTATATGCTATGCCCTCCCTTGCTTCGCAAAAGAAGCCACTGGAAACGAAAAAGTTTCCAGTCAACCTGAATATAGGCCGACACCCGCCCCCACCCTATTAACGCCTCCGTCTATCATGGTAGTGCACGTTGCTTCATTTGTTCTGGCATGGCTTGAGTCGGTCATACACTGTGGCGTCGTGGCACACAGAGGTCAGCTGTGAGGCGGCGTTCGGCAAACGTTTCTCAGATGGGTCTAGGACTACCTATCATCCTATCCTAACATAGAGCACATCGTATCACCGGAGGTGTCTCAGGTGTGTTGGACGATAGTCCAATATAAGCCTCGTTGGCTACGCCTGTTTAGCAATTGGCGCTTGCAGACCTCCTAGCTTCGGGAATATACATTCATACAAGCATCGATTATTACTGATAAATTCTTCTCTAAGAACCACCATAAATCATTATCCAGTCATACAGTACCCCCTCCCCTCTCGCTATTCTCTCTACTAAAATAACAACGACGAGAACCACCATATCATTAAAAGATTCCACGCAGTTATTACCAATTAAAGAAGGTCCATCGTTCATGTGGCGAATCATGTATCGGAATAGTACATGCCAAACCTCAAAAAAAGGAACGAATTACTATGGGCTAAGGGTAACCCAGGCTGATAGACGCCATTTAACTTAAAAAAGCCACACTCGGCCCATGGTAGAAATAGCGTTGATAATTCGGAGTAATAATTTGAGAAAAACTTTCCTTCGTGAATGGAATGATTTAATAACTTTGATACACGCTTTTAGTGGGCAAACATTCCAGACGCCGTCAAATATTAGCAAGCGCCAAATTTTCATCAATAAGGTTGTATGCCAGCTGACCTCCGTCGAATCCCAAATGAGCAGACTAATACAGAGACAACAGTCATGTTTCTCGATACCTAGTTGCCACCGGTTGACCTTGTCAACTCAAGCTCCATTCAAATTCTTACTTACAAAATCCAACTCTGAGCATTATGCAAGGCCTTATTATAGCAAGCTCGATACCAAGGGGTTCAATCATCACAACCTAGTTTACTACATAAATGCTTCAGTCTTAATCGAAGTTTATTGCATGCTTCATATATAGCTTTCTCAGCAATCAATCTCTCCGTCCCATCTCAGCCCATCGGGATACGCAATATTAGTACTTTAAGTATAAAGGTCTCTCTGCTGACTACCGGGACGGTCGGATATAGGGAACTGCTAGTGGTAAATTAAGTGCCGCTTATACACTAGACCTAATTTTTCATGGCATCTTTCTAGTGTTGTTCGGGGGGTTACTTGCCCTTTGCCGCACAGGCTATCCTCACAACATCGAACAGCTTTACACGGTATGGCTCTGGTCGTACTTGCAAAGCCTCGAGGGGACGCCGTCGGCTCATACCCGTTAACTTACTTAGTATATAACTAAATAGTATTTATATGAGAGCGTTCTTCGGCTGTGCACGTTAGGATTATTTTTTGCTCGTAAGATCAGGAGTTGGTGTAGTTATAGGTATTAATGTTGCGTTACAGTGCGACATTTAAATAGCACATACCTCTCTGCCGGTGTCGCTGCCGTAGTGTACTGTACCCCAGTGGACCGGAACTCAGGGGCGGGCGGTTGTGTGGAATGAGCTGCCTAAACCGTTCAAGTCCTCATTTTAGCCCCTCCCTTGACGCAGTTGGATAAGCATACTCTCAAGATAGGTAGGCGGTGTTATACCTACGTACCTTGTACTATCAAACACGCTGTTGGCGCACCTTGTCATCGTGACAAACTGATTTCCTCGTTCAACACAGATAACTCTTCATCCAGCACCGAGGGCGTGGCATCATGGTGCTTTCAAAGAAGGGCACATTGCTCCCACCTCCTCGCGCTGCCGCGGTCGAATCGCGATGGAGATGTGTCGGGGCTCTCATGCTTCGCGCCGTCGCGCTCGCCGTGCTTCTGAAGACATCATTTCAGCTTTACCAACACCTAACCGCAGGCGAGGCCCCATCTGCCTCTCTAGCGAAATGCCCTCAGGTTGAACCTCTTGTGCCCAGCCAGCAGAGCCCCGCGCTATCTGAGATGGAAGCGTACATCCTCTCCGATAAGTTCCGTGACGAGACTGTTGAGCGTATGGCTGGTGCTATTCGCATCCCGACGCAATCGTATGACGATCTTGGTCCTGTTGGCGAAGACCCTAGATGGGACACCATGTACCAATTTGCTGACTATTTGAAATCGACGTTCCCGCTTGTTCACAGTGCCTTGGCCCTTGAGAAGGTGAACACACATGGTCTCTTGTACACCTGGAAGGGCACTGACGCGAGTCTGAGTCCGACGGTTTTGATGGCACACCAGGATGTCGTGCCGGTTGCAGAGGCAACAGTTGACCAATGGACGCATCCACCTTACAGCGGATTTTTCGACGGCAATTATATCTGGGGTCGCGGCTCATCAGATTGCAAGAATAACCTTATCGGTATCCTGGAAGCCGTTGAACTTCTCCTTGGAGCTGGATTTGAGCCTAAAAGGACCGTTCTCTTGTCTTTCGGCTTTGACGAAGAGATTTCGGGGCATCAGGGTGCTGGTCACCTTGCTGAATTTCTTATCGATCGCTACGGGAAAGACGGAGCTGCCGTCATTATCGACGAGGGAGGGGGGTTCGCCGACTCTTGGGGATCGACCTTTGCACTACCAGGTGTTGCGGAGAAAGGGTACATAGACGTGGAGATCATCGTACGGATGCCCGGCGGCCACTCCTCGATTCCTCCCGCCCACAGCGGAATCGGTGTCGCGTCAGAGCTAGTCACGCTGATCGAGGCCCACCCTTACGAGCCCCATTTCCACGCCGAGAACCCCTTTCTCGGACTTCTCGAGTGCGGAAACGCGTATGGCCCCGAGTTTCCATCGAGTTTGAAGAAGCATCTCCCCTGGAAGGAGCGCTCATGCTCAGCCAAGAAGGATAAACTCGCCCTTGAAGCCGCAAAGCAAGGTGACGCGGTAAAGTACCTATTCACCACTTCTTTAGCCGTGGATATCATTGGCGGCGGCGTAAAAAACAATGCACTTCCAGAACGCACACGTGTTCTCGTGAACCACCGTGTAAACGTTGGCGACAATGTCTCCGAGGTGCAAGCGAAGCTAGCACACCTAGCTCACAGAGTGGCGGCGAAGCACAACCTCACCGTCCAGGCATTCAAAGACGAACCAGAGGTCCCGAGTTCCATCAAGCTCAACTCCGTTCAAACTCTGGAGTCCGCACCCGTAACGCCGACCTCGGTGGACGGTGTCACCCCATATGGAGTGCTTTCGGGCACCACGCGTGGCTTATATGGCGAGTCCATCCTCATCGCGCCGGCTCTCATGACAGGAAATACAGACACGAAATTCTACTGGGATTTGACGAAACATATCTTCCGGTACGGCCCTGGTTATGATCCTGAGCAGGGCTTCTCGCTTGGTGGGATTCACACGGTGAATGAGAAGGTTAGTGTGGTTGCGCACACAAGGGGCGTCCAGTGGTATTCCATGTTTATCAGGAATATGGATGAGGCCGACTTAGCTTAGACTTCGCGCAGCACCTGGTATCCAACCCCAATGGTAGATTGTATGAAGCGTAATTTCACTCAGCCAACTCCTTTTTTTAGATCAGCACTACAGAACCCACGCTTGCATGTTATGTCAAGTCTCGAGCATGTGTAGACACTAACTTCTCATTCCTCCACGCCCACTATTGAGAAGGAATAGTGTTAAGAGAAGTCATCAATTCAATGAAAAATTAGAAGTGACCCGACCAGCTCTCGCGTCATAGTGCCTTTAAAAATAACTGTAGTCTAGAGGGATGATGTCGCGTGGTATAACCGCGAGTACCTAGGTAGGTAGGTAGATTCCCCATGATCAAATAGGCTCAGCGATTCAAGGGGCTCCTTACATATCTTTATTAACACTGTAGCTCAATTATTTCACACTTCATTTCTACGAGACACCATTTGTTGACCGTCGACCTGCGCAACGAACCTGAGAGTATCTTGCCACACAGCGTAAGACAATTTCTGCGAATCCGAGCTTACGAACAGTGCAAGATTTTGGAACAGCTTACCAACGTCATTCCCCTTGATGACATATTATGACTCGTGAAGCATATGCTAGACGCCGAGACTTAAGATTGTGTAGCCTTGAATTTTTCCATGTTACCTATTACTTTGATAATACGGCACTGGGGGGGATTCCGCCTAAGACTCTCTATTCAAAACACGGCTATTGCCCTTAGTACATGCAGCCGGAATTTCTTCGTAGTAGTAACCAGGTAGAAATTAATGAATGCTATATATATATATATATATATACATAAGTAGACGATGCGGGGGAGTGGACTATCTAGGCAGGAATTCAGTTAACACTAAACATCTTGGCACGATATTTATCGAGGTACTCAGCATCCCACCAACTAGGTCACGGGCGTGAGGGCTGGGACATATGAGCTAGACGCGTGTCGTAAATGGTCAGGTGCCTGACTTGACGACATTCTACTCTTGGTAGTGTTACGGCACAGCACTTCGGGTCTGTTCCGTGACAAGATGTCAATTTGCGCGTCGGATAATATTGGACTCAGCAACTACTACATCGAAACAAGGGACGTTTAGTCGGTAACCCATCGCTGTTCCCCCCTCGACCAGGCCTTGGTTTATATAGAGCGAGCGAGGGAGTGAATTCCAAAAAGCGTGCCACATTGCTGCGGAATCTCTATTATCCATAGTACACACTCTCGGACTAAGGGTCACGAAATTGTATCGTGAAATGCCGTGGTCTAATTTCTATGTCTAACCTGTTTGACGTCTTCTTCTTCTTCTTCTTCTACTCACTCCTCTCGCAGTAACGGACCCCGCTTATACGGTTCTATGACCTGGAAGTCCAGCCTATCCGGCAGCTCGTCCTGGGTCCAGTAGATCATGGCCTCCCTCAGCCAGTGCGCGTACGTGCCGGGGACGTTGTCGGACCCGTCGTGCTTCCTCCACAGAGACCCGAGCGTGTCGCCCACGACCTGCACGATGTAGCCGTGGGCCAGCTTGAAGCTGAAACTCCTGCTCAGACACGCCTCCACGATCTCGCGCGCCTTCTTCTGGTCCGCGCTCTCCTCCTCGCCGGCCGCGGGCAGCGCCAGCGACATCAGCCGGAACGCCTCGGTGCCGCTCCAGTTCGTGTACTGCTGGATCAGCTGCGAGCCGACCATGTAGTCGATGGCGTAGATGTGCTCGGCGCAGTACGCCGGCCCGTCCCAGCCGTCCTCGTCGTCCACCAGGCCCATGGCCAGGGTCAGGCAGTAGCCCTGGATGATGTAGTCGGTGAGCTTCTTGCGGATCGCCTCGGGGAACCGCTGGCCGATGAGCTTGGGCCCCTTGAGCAGCGGGCTCGCGTGCATGCCCTCGGTGCTCAGCTTGCCGCCGTCGGCGTTCCACAGCGCCAGCAACAGCCTGTGTCCGCGCTCGAAGAGGGGGTTGTTCGGCCGCGAGGCGTAGAAGTAGTTGGCGAGGTCGCGGTGGTCGACGGGGCCCAGGTTGTACGAGATGATGTCGTACGGCGAGTCGGGGTTGCCGAGCGTCTCGTCCCACAGGCGGTTGAGGTCGCCGATCTGGAGCTGGCCCACGTCCGTGTAGATGCCGCCGTACTTCATCAGGAGCGGCCAGCGCACCAGGTCCGACGTGTGCTGCGGCGCGAACTCGCCGCCCACCCTGCCGTCCAGGAACGCCTTCGGGAACAGCGTCGGGTCGGTGACGTCGACGAAGTTGGCGATGTTGAGCGGCGAGCCCTCGACTCGGTTTATCACGTAGATGGTCCAGCCGTATTTCGCCAGCCGGCGGTGGTGTGCGCGCACATTACGCTTTGTGTACGGGTGCACTGGGGCACATTCAGTTAGAAATCCGCTCCCATGCTCAGAACCAGCGGGACGGAGAAAGGCATGGCGAGTATTTGGAACAGAGTCGAGCCTCGGGAGGAAATCCCGCTCCTTTCAAAGACGGGAAAGGGGGGGGGGAGTAGCTGCGGGTGGTACTCACTGGACTCATAGCCGCTGTGCCAGAAGAAGAATATATTCTTTAGGGTGTCTGTTGAAATCGGCTTTGGGTTCACCAAGTCCTGGTCAATCTCGGCGTCCGACCGGAGGTCTAGTTGGTCTGCTGGGATGGCATGGCATCCGGCCGGGATCGGGTAGTCCAATGAGGCCGGCACTTGAGCTTCCTTACTGGACGCCGGGATGGCATTCTCGCTAATGCGCACCGGGTCGCTGACGGTGCTCATGTTGACTAGACGAGAAAGGATTGGCACAGGCAGCTCGATGCAAGTGGTATAGTCTGGCCGCAATTATCTCGGACAATTCAGCCGTCACTGTGTATTCTCGTCAGGGTTCTTTCAGGGTTCTTTCAGGGTTCTTTCAGCGCACTGCAAGTCGGGCTCTGGCCATTGATAATGTCGAACGAGCACGCCATGCTGAACCCGCTACGGCATCTAGACATATTATATACCTACACTACACTCTCCACATCGCGACGGTTCCATTGCGGGACAGTGTTCAGGGTCCCTGGATGGTACCTTGGAGATAGTGGGATTGTGAAATCTGCGCCGTGATCTCGCCATTTCGCGTCATCGGTATTGCTGACTTCAACTACCCACTTAACTCATTTAGCAACACTCACAAGTATGATTTGTTATCGGGATTTGTTATTCCCTTGCCGGGCCGCTCGTTATGCTGACTACAGCGGCAAGCGTAAGGTCAGACTGGCGGATCTAGATGTCTCAAACAACTGGAGGACAAAGCCCCTAATTATTAGACGAGAAGACGGCTCCGGCTGTCTACTAGGAATGGATTATCTAATTTTAGCAAAGTGAGTATATATAGACGCTGGCCTGTTTTCGGTATAGTAGGGCTGATGAGGAAGGAAGAGATTGGGACTAAATGAGACTTGCCTATCCACCATCATCTACTCGTTATATCGAGTGGAGGAGACTAAAGATGACTAGGAATTTCGGTTAGGTAGTTGCATAATCTACGACATCCTGGACTATCAATAATACTCAATTATGTCCGTGGAATAGAACTGACATCTATATATGTAAATAACCTTGAGGTTAGGAAACTTGTCAACTCGATAATCTTCCCTGTTCTTCGGATAATTCCGTCCGCACGAAAAATTACAGCGGACCAAGCATATTACGGCAATCTATTAAACACGTGTACATAGCTAGTCATGGAAGCTTACTAAAGTAGGAAGCGTTGCCAAGGTGATCTTGATAGGCATCTATTTATGCAAGTTGGTGTCCCACTTGCCAAATCCAGAGAAGGAGACTGAAACTTATCGCGGCTTTTAGCCTGAATACTAAGTGGTGCCGGAGGGTGCCGGAGGGTGATCCAGGAATCTGGTTCCAGGACCACCTCAGTAAGCGGCATTGAATTCGAGGGATATTGATACGTCTAGCTCTTACTTAAGCCATGCACGCTAATGTACAGCAGGGGATTCAACGTCGGTGAAGCCATCAAGTCGTCGTTACGCATAGCTTAACCTTACCTGGTTTTATATACGAGAATAGTTCCCGAAGTTGTGACGCCCCAAGGTCAAGCTCAGAACCAATGATATAGGAGATACTTCATTTCATCAGTACTGTACTAGGTTAGTGTAATCTGGAGACCTGTGAAAGCATGATGGGTTTTACTCCCAAGCAATCTCAGCGCTGACAAGGGGGGAAGAAGGAACCACTCATAAACTCCGAGCGCACCCATTGCGCTGTAAACCACCAACCTGAGGCCTTTCCCCTTATAGCGACCATTTGGCTTCAACCCGAACGCCGTGACCATGCATGTGATTCGTAAAGTGTTGCTTATTTAAAAATGCGACGTCCCCCGGCTCGCACCGCAAATCTCTCGGTACCGTTCTGTGTTTGTTGATTCCATACCATCAAGCTACCCAATGCACCGCCATTCTCAGCAGCTGCCTTGCGTCGACGGTACGCTTCCCGGAGATGGTCTGGGCGCAGAGGAGCTTGCCGGCGGCACTTGGAAAGTTCATTTGATGGTTCCAGGTTGTCGTCCTCTAGATCTGTTTGCTTTTCTCCCGATTCAATCCATTCCTGCTGGATATCGCGTGCGGCTTCCACTATATCACCCAGGTACATCTTGCAGACTACCTGCATCATTTGATGCACATTCGTGGGGCACGATTGAGACGTGACACTGTTGATATGCTACATAGAACAAGTTAGACGACGTCATGGAATTGGGAATGATGATTGCGTACCCGCTTGACGTCCTGGGGTTTGATAGACTGCCTGTGCCATACTTCGTACCGGTCAAACTGGACCGTGTCCATCTGGGATTTCAGGAGGGCAACCAGTTCTTTCTCCTCCTCAATCTGTTCTTTCGTCCTAGCAGCAGAGCGACTAGCCATGCTTTCTGGGAGTTCGAAGGAACCGTCGTTATCGCCATCTCTACCTCCGTCGCCATCGCCGTCCTTGCCTATAGTTCCGCTGGCATTGCTGACGATTGTGGCTGCGCGGCCGCCGACGAGGCTTGGGGTGCCATCGCGAAGCGCAGCAGCGGCGGCTTCGTTGGCGAGGTCTATCTTCGACTTGCGGCCGCGCTTTTTCTTCGTAGGCGCGCCGCTCACTTGGCTTCCGCTAACAAGACTCATTGTATCAACACTCGGCGAACGCCGGTAGGAGGGTGAGTAGTCCCGGGCGAGTGCCTCGTCTGGCGGGAAGGACGTTTGTCGCAGAGGGTGAGCGGATCCAGCCGACGCGACGGACATGGTGGATGCCTTACGTCGTTTGAGAGAGGGCGGTTGAATCGAGAGTTCGGTGGCTATCGAGGTTCGCTTTTTCGACGGCAGTTGGGAATGGGAGGGATACGGCGGAGAGCCGGCGGGCGAGTAATTGTGCGGCGGCGAAGACATCTCGAAGATATGGGATGTGCAAGGAATCACAAACCCGAATGCGTCGTCGGTTGGCTGGGCCGAAATCGCCGGCAGCGGGAGACACGGCGCGTGTCGCGTGTGCCGAGTTCCTAACGCGAGATCGAAGAATGCACAGGCAGTTGGTGGTTTTGACGTCTATCAAGTCCTCGGTCGATACGGTTGATCGGCTGATTCCAGTGGGAATGAATGGTTAGAAGAGATGGTGGCGGCAACGGCATGTGAGATGTGATATACCTAGTAGGGACTTGTCGCAGCGCAGGGCTCGAGCTGAACTACGTTAGTACCGATCTCTCGAGTCCCTCGGTCAATTCTACCGTCTAGAGGTTTGGGTAAACAGGGAGTGCTTCGCCACGCAATGCTCCTTATCGATAGTTCATGTGGCGCGATGTATTTAATTCTCTAAATGGTTTAGCTCACCGGCTCAATACGGCACAGGTGGGGTGATACCTACATGTAACCCCACTTCCACCACATGACTGCAGCGAGCAGCGGGGTCAAGCCAAAAACCGTTATCGATTCCCGATGACGGAGGCTAAAATATTTCAGGGTCTGCTTACCTGCTTAGCTGGGTAACCTACAGTATGCTGTGAGCTGTAAGGATGTCAATGACAGGCTGGCTTGCAGTGGGGATCTAGGTAGACTCTCAAACGCCTCGGAGACCGTACCGTCGTGGCCTCTTCGCTTTTCACAGCATCTGCTCAATTGGACTGGTGAAGAGTCCTCGTTTGTTTCCGTCATCCCGAAGCCGAAGCCGCGTCAAGCATGCCCATGTGCCGCCATACAGCCGACTAATTTCCAACATGGTTCAGTTCGCCGAAGCCAAAACATCAGACCAGGCCTCCGTCTCGGAACCGCCCAGCAGCTCTACCACAGGACCATCCGACATCGACGACTCCGTCGATAGCAGCGCGAGACGAGCCAACGGCGCCGGGGACGGCAAGACGGCCGCCAAGAAGAGGAGGCGGAACAAGAGACGAGCCAAGGACGGCGGGATTTCAGAGCTGAATACGCCATCAAGCTCCTCCAAGAGGCGCAACAGCTTGAGCAAAGCTGCTCGCGACCCCAGGGATGAGCCGAAGAAGAAGGGGAAGAAGAAAACCAAGCCAGAAGGCACCGCAACGAGATCTCCCAGCCCTGTTATCGACTTCGATGGCCTCAGTCGACCAAGTGCGTGCAGCAGACCCATTTCCTTCTTATCCGATCTATATGTTAACCAGCCCGGCACAGGCAGCGGAACCCGACAGCGACTCGAAGAAAGCACCGAGCAAGCCGCCGTACGACTTGACAAACTTCGGGGAGCCGTTCGAACCATCCTAGAATGTGTGGGCGAGGACCCGGATAGGGAGGGTGTGCTCGATACGCCCACTCGCTATGCGAAAGCAATGCTGTTCTTTACCAAGGGCTACCAGCAGAATGTCAAGGACATTGTCAACAATGCCATCTTCCATGAGGGTCACAATGAAATGGTCATTGTGAAGGATATTGAAATCTTCAGTCTCTGCGAACATCATCTCGTCCCCTTCACTGGCAAGGTATGCCAAGCCATCTGGCAGACCGAGTCCGATGCTAACCCATTTTAGATGCACATCGGATACATACCTCACAATAATGTCATCGGTATCTCAAAGCTTCCACGTATCGCCGAAATGTTCAGTCGCCGACTTCAAGTACAGGAGCGACTGACGCGCGAGGTTGCTAATGCCATCATGGAGGTCCTCAAGCCACAGGGTGTGGCAGTAGTCATGGAGTCCAGTCACCTATGCATGGTGATGCGTGGCGTGCAAAAGACTACGACAAGCACAATCACCAGCTGCGTGCTTGGATGCTTCGAGCGCAAGGAGAAAACAAGAAACGAGTTCCTCAGCCTTGTTGGCTTGAATAGAGGTTTTGCATAAATGGAGAAAATAGATTACAGCAATGTGTAATATCGGTTAATTTCTCAACGGCGTTCACGGGGACATAGAGCACTGGGATCTCAACATCGGCTCATCTAGAGAAGGGGGGCTATGTTGTCATGTACATCAGCATGAGAACCAGAGAATTGTTAACATCTCGGTACCACATGTAGGATTATGGGGTGGAAATTTCGTCTTTCAACAGCAGTGTCATACCATCAACTGCACTGATACCCACAGAGAAAATAAATACGCGGCCCAATCCTGCCGAATTAAATTCTCAAACTTGACTTGAGGCATATTCACGATCAGCTATCAATGTTCCTTTGCAAACTACGCATTCAAGCCTAGGAGCCGCTGCAAGACACCCAAGACTTAGATTATCTCTAGGAATAATAGAAAAAGAATGGGCAAGACTGCTAAGTGAGGATTAGGATATGCCACTAGTTAGAGAGGGAGGACTATCGATTCAGACGAGGTTTAATGGTGTTCTGACATCTAAAGCTACAAATGCAAAACTGCATTTGGACATTAGGCATACATGAAAATCCCATACGGCCCAATGCTTTCTGCGCCGATGGTGAGTGCCGGGCTTCTACAACATGTCTCTTATTTTCTACACGTCATGGCCCCGAGATTACAATATGGCCACGGCTGTTGGCTATCCAATTCCTTCTCCCCATCTAGGTCCCGAGACTACTCTTTAGGCTGCGCTGGCAAGAGACTCAAGCAGCCTCCGCTCATTGCGTGGTTTGAATGAAACTCGATATGCACGTGGCGCCATGATCAAATCCGTCGCGATCTTCATGTCCTTGCTAGGGTCACAATCTATCTTCTCGGAGGTTTCGATGCGGAAACTACCCAATAAACGCATGAAGATGAGGTACAGCTCTCGCATAGCCAGGAGATGTCCGGCACACATTCGATAGCCGAGGCCAAATGCGAAGACAGGTGCATCGGGCCGCGCGGACCACCTCTCCGGCTCGAACCGATCTGGGTCGGGGAAAAGCTCGGGGTCTGAGATGGGCGTTAGGATTCCGTGCGGCGCCCGTTTGGCAAGACGAGAGAGACGTGATAGACTTACCGCGGTTACAGGCCCAGGCGTTCATGTAAATAGTGCTTCCGGAAGGAATCCGCACGCCTTCGTAATCGATGTCCTTGATTGTTTCTCTCGGTAGGCCGAGCGGGATCACACTGAAGTATCGCAGAGACTCCTTCGCGAGACCTACTATGTATCCACACTTCTGGTCGTCTGACGCGTCGCATAACGGCTCGTCCGAGCCCTGGAACTTGCATATCTCCTCGTAGGCCTTGTCCTGGATGTCACGGTGCTGAGCCAAGAAAGCAATAGACCATTGCACCGTGTTCGATACTGTCTCGAACCCGCCTGACGTGACAGATAGGCTGATGGCGGCCAACTCTGTCTCGTTAAGTTCCACTTCCTTGAATCTTATGACGCTCGCCTGGATGCACGGATCGTTGGTGCCTTCCTGCATCTTCTTGGCGAGGTCGCTGTTGAGCTGGGCCAGGTATGCGTCACGGCGCTGTCTCATAGCCCTCGCTTTGACCGACGTAGGGTTCAACGGGTTCAGCCGGAGAAGGGGGATGTGGTCTTGAGCATTGCCCACCGTTGATCTGGTTTTGTTGAGCTCTTCTTCAACCGCAACGATCTCCCTGAAAAGGCCGTCGTTGATAGACGGGATGCGAACACCCCAGTTGATGGTCATCACTAGCGATAGGCTGAGTCGCTGGATCATAGGCAACGGATCAATAGTAACGGCCCCTGCCTTCCCATACGTCATCAAATCCTCAATGAATGCCCTCGTCTCCCGGTCGAAATATGGTATGTAGGTTTGGATTGCTGGGCGGTTCAGAGCGACCGCGATTCCTTTTTTTTTCCGCTTAAGACTGTCGTCATAAGGCGATGTCCCAATCGTTAGCCCTGCGGTAGTCGAGGCCACCTATAAGCGGCATTAAGATATGATTCAGTATAGGTACGCCTGAGGATTACATACCTTATGGAACGTGTATGTTACCGGTCGCGAACTCACAGCATGAGAGTTCGATAAGAAGACGGTTTTCGCTGCTGTTGGGCTGTTCACGATGACTACGGTGGTATTTCCCAGCTGCACCTGATAGACATCTCCGTACTGCTTCCCCCATTTATCGTACTGAATTGCCGCATTGCTCGTGATGTCGAGATAACTCCCTATAATCGGCCATCCTCTGGGTCCCTTCAACCCTGGTATTCTCGCGCCCAGCCGAGCAACCTCATTCCCCACGAGCCAAAGAACGAGACTTACTAAGCTACCGAGTATGAGCAGCCCGACAAGATGTGCCGTGAGTTTTTGGCGAATGAGATGAACAATGGACTCCATCTTGCGTGCTCTGTCTAGACAGTGGCTGGTATTCTCGTAGGATACATGTCTGAAGCACGGTGCTTATATTTGCCGCCCTATTCAACAGAAATGATCACATGGTTGTAATACGGTTGCGCGGGATTAGCTCTGAGGTCATCATCGCGATCTACCCCCGCACTGCCAGCGTATCGCCACGGGGATACTGCAGAAACGGAGTCGGAAATTGCCGAACCTTTCCGAACAAAGGGCCTATCTACCTTAAGTAGGTTACATTCCTGCCGTGAACATGTTCGGAATTCAAACACGGGAATTTAGACATATCCACATAGTTCGCAAATGTAGGGTGATGGGCCTACACATCGACTGATGTGCTTCAATCGGAACATCCAATGGATAAGACTTGTCGGGCTATACGGCGGCTTTCTTCTTCTCCTCAATAAATGAACGACGAGTTGGACACCGCGACGCGGAATAATTGTCAAGCTCTTTCAACAGGCGCTGATCTCCCATGATGTTCTCGCCCGACTCCGCTACTTGGATAGCGTTGGCGCTGCAGTGCTCACACGAGCATGCAAATCCCCAACCTGTTAACCCCCCTAGTCTTTCCGACTACGGCAGACGAGGACTGTCGCGTCATTCTTCGCGCGCTCGTACAATACAATGAGCCCTGGGAATGTCCTCGCATGGACTCACTCAATTCATGCGACTAATAGGTCTTCTAGTTGTATGTCGCGAACGGCAACGACATTTTAAGAAACGTATTGCTGTCCAGGAAATGCACGCAATTTAGTCAGCAGCTACGATTGATTCGTGATACCTAGATGTCGCAATATATTGGTTACAAGAAACTCGGACCAGGTGAAAGTACGTACTATTATAGATAGTAGTAAATAGGCACTGGAAGCTCGACCAGTTCTGGATATCTTTGCCGACCTTTTCTCTATGGGTTCTTGCCCCGATGTGCGTGGGCAACCCGAGAACTTCATCTCGGTGCACCAACGGCAAGTTATCGACCGCGCGAGCAAGGAGGTCATCCAACTCGCCTTTCATTCTTTTTTTTCGACAGCTTGTGATTTTAACCTGCTCGACGAGCTTTCGTGGCCACTAAGCCCCGACCCTTACCCAATATCTTCGCCTCACAGATGAACGATATGTTTCCGGGACTGGACCCTGACTTTGGCATGCCGATCTGTCGGTGATGTGTACTGTGCTCTCTGCTGCTGGGATCAATCACACCTTCCCCGTTGTTGAAAAAGGACATCCGTATAAGTGTAACACTTTTCGGGATCAGCTTTGTAAAAATTGCGACCAACATGCTAGCGCCCGTCTTACATGAATGAGCTATCACTTGTGGAATTGTTGAGTAACCTATGATGTTTGGTTTCTAGCCCGTAGCGTAAACGGATAGGCGAATGTATTCGGTGTAGCATAGATTGTGGAGGGGACCCAGCAACGACTCTCATGAGGACTAGCACATACAGCCGGTGCGTACCTCATACAAGCGCCCGGAGTCCAAATCCAAATGCTTCTTATGATAAATTTAACGAAGTTTTTAAGCTGCAGGTAACTTACCAAAATAGTTCCAGCTCATCGCGGATGATGTCTGGGCGGAGGCCAAGTAGCTAGGGGCAAAGTAGTAACAACTGCCAGGCCTCCCAAGCGCTTGCGACAAGCAAGCTAGATGAATAACATGCCATTTAACCAATTTCCCCCCCTGCTTGCCGCTTCTTCTTGCTCCATCAAGACATGAGAGTTGTTGGGTCAGATATGCCAAGCCGACACGCGTAGACTGCGAGAAGGGGCTCAACCCCGAGGATGAACATTTCACTCTGCCTCTTGATCACAATCAATACCGTACAAAGCCTCATCAACTGTCCCCGAGCATGATACAGAGGTGACTTCGACCGGAACTGGAGTGCTTTCCGGTTTCAACGCCCACGAGCAGAAACCACTAGCAGCACACGTGCCCTGCATATTCATGGCAACCTCGAACTGGCCGACGCCGGTCCAGATCTGCACGTCTTCATCGGCGGAAGCTGATAGTGTGGATGCCGCTCTCCAGCGCAAGCCGAAGTTCGTCGTGGGAGATGGGTCGGCGTCATCTGCTTCGAGCAGCTCGACCGTCCAGGCCCAGGTAGTCGAGCCGGTGGTGTCCACGATGTCGCACTCCGAGATCTGATTGTAAGGGACATCGGGATAGCGCCACACTACCTGGCAGTACACCTTGCCCTGTGCGACGTCGGGGTCCGCGACACTCTGGGTCGGATCTGGGTTCGTGATGTTCACGTGCACGTACCAGTCGGGGCTGCTACCTGGCCGTCCTGATGGCTGCCACGTCTGGAGGCCGGTCACTTGCCAGGGAGAAAGCTGCCCAAGCGCAGTCGGCGCGAAGAGTGGGAGGGCTGTTCCCAGCGCATGGAGATAGCGATGGAGTTGCATGTCGAAGAAGGCTTAGGGTGTTGAGAAGGATGGGGTAGATACGCCAATGTAGAGTATGTTTTGTAGATAGTCTGAGTTACTACTGGTGGTGGCGGTCGGAAGCGGGAGGCGATGCTCAGGGATTTTTATATGTTAGAAATCCGAGAGAGAGGAAAACTGCGTTGTTCTGGTGTCGTTAGACACCGTGACATTGCATCCCGTGGTAGGATTCGTATGAAGCAGTGGTTTGCCCCCATACAGATGGCAACCGGCGTCGGTTAAATGAAGGCTTCATTTCACACAGAGAGCCAAGGCCCGTATACTGCTGTGCGATAGGTGCACAGTTCTCGTATAGGTCTCCCCGTTCATTCTAGATGTCGGTTTTCACCAGAACTCAATTATACGTGGCATGATCTAGTCCTCTGCGGATGGTCAATAGTCGACGTCAATCGTCAGCACAGTACAACCATGCCCCGCAAGAGCTGAAAGTTGGCATATGCACGACATAGAAATTTCCTCGTAACGTTGCTCGTGTGCTTCGAAGCACGTGAGTGGTATTTAGGAACTTCCTGGGTAACCTTACCCTAGACCTCTATAATGCTACTTTACACATACTCGAGAGAGCTAGGGTGCCATGGGATTGCTCAACATGAGAGATCGTCTCAGCTATAGGAAACCCACAAGAATAATAGACATAGAAGCGCGATAATATCGCTATTACTTGTTCATCATGGCATAAAGGCGCATATTGTTATTTTCTACTGTGATGGCATTCCCCGTTAGCCGGGAACGCTAATTGACTTTGATTCAGTCTCATGCGGCGATGATTTTGATATGAAATATATAGGTTAACTAACCTTCTAGTATATAAAAAACGACAGCGGTTATTTGCAGTCAAAGGCACAGGTCATTGT
Organism: Ustulina deusta; assembly: GCA_023159155.1. Classification (NCBI taxonomy): domain Eukaryota; kingdom Fungi; phylum Ascomycota; class Sordariomycetes; order Xylariales; family Xylariaceae; genus Ustulina; species Ustulina deusta. The sequence continues at coordinate 580,139 of JAJNNX010000025.1, read as the reverse complement.
TATTTATTTCTGGTAGATAAGAGGTATATGAGTCAGTAGCCGGGGCAATGGAGTCACCATCTCAGCCATTTCAAGCGTCTACGTGTTGACTTCAAGTCTTTTGCTTCTATTCTTTCGCAATCACTTGATAAGAGACTAAAATCAATTGGACTTGGATGTGTATTTCTCGCTCGCAAGAAGATGACATCGGCGAAAGCTCAAGGAGCCGATAGTGGCGTCTCAGTTTTTTTTTAAACAGAAATTAGTTAATCATGCTTCGGTGTCTCTCTCGTTTGCCATGACAAGGTTTCACGTGTTCCTGTGGTCTCTCTATAATAGCGGTTTCCAAGTTATAGATTACGATATATAGTTAACATATATTGATCTCTATTGGAAGTACTAATAAGCTGAGCAAGATGCTACTCGCGCCATCCGAAACAGCTAACTTTACGAATAATTCCCAGTATGTTCAATTTAATTGGGTATTATTCACTGGTTTCTCCTCGCCTACGGCGAACAGATAAATGGTCTCTCTTTCGGTGTTCAGGCTCCTACAAGGAGGACTCATATTACATGTGCAAAATTAATAGATCCCTGGAAACTTAAATGACCCAGGTAGATAGGTACGATAGACGTCACGTTGGTGATACCGACTATGGGGAAGACGTGAGCTGAGGTACTGCTAGCTTCACATCCGCGAAAGTTTTTGTAGAATACCAAACGTATTACGATCCAACACCGTGAATAGGACGTGTAGTCGACTCAGCCCACCGACCTTCACCTCCACAAAGGCCAATATCAATAAACAACAGTGAGGTCGGACTTGACACGTGGAGGGGAACGTGTTCTCGCCTCGCATTTATGATGTACTATTGAGACTGTTCGCTTCTTTAATATGTTGCCGCTGCAGTGGAGGGTGACATTAGTTCGGCTACAAATGAAGGCTGCAGCATATATATGGGTAGATGCGTCTAACACCACGTGCTTGAAACACCGAAAAATAATATATTAATAGGCGTTTTGTCGTGCAAGCTGAGCGAATTGTTTCACTTCAATAAGACAAACGTGTTGGTGTCTCGCCATTTGTTTTACCTGGAAATATTATAATGACGTAATATAGAATGGGCTTTTCAAAGTGGCCGATTAGATAGATGGGTTAGATACAAATGAATTAAATACTTGCTCATCAGAATGACCTTCCTCGAATTTGGTCTGGAACGCCTGCTTGACACGCCGTAATCTAAACCCTGGGGGGGCATTATAGCAGTATGCCGGCGCCCACCGAAAACACAGCTAGCTAACGCAGCGGAATGCTCGTCGTTTATCATTCAATTGAAAACAGCAACGGCTGATCGATTACTCCAAGCACTATAATTAAAATTAGGAATGCCGGACACTGCAACACAAATACCAAAATGTCGACTGCCACAGCATCAGCAAGTTGTGTCCGACGCACTGCAGGTGTCATAAGACTCAAATGTTCCAGTTGTCAGCACCGTCCAGACTCAGCAGCATGACTGATGTCTCGAGTGTGCACCTCTTTCTACCTTCCCATCAGATCACACGGACTCAGAACTAGGCTGGACATTAGTCGTCGTGATGCGATATTGCAACGTCGACTCAGTGATAGCACTGTTATTGAGCAGAGATGGGTGTGTGTTCAGGTACTAGTCAGGGGTCTGAAAATGGAAGAACCAGTAATATGCGAGGTTTCAGCCACCCCTACAGGGAGGAAATCCGACTCGTTCACACTTTCGCATGGGAAGCAAGTTGAGTGCCGGTGTGGACCACGGGTTCGGCCTTAATGGCTTCCAGCTTCCGCATTGCCAAATGAATGCGTGCGTGCAACCCGGTGTCGACCCTCCTGTCCATCACGTCGAGCTAGGCGGGCGAACGTTGTAGCTCGATGGCACAGCTACATATAGGCCATGTGTCTTCCGGAAATATCGCAAGTTCGACGGATGTCGTGTCCAGGTACGCAAACTCTGTGGCAAGCTAAACATGTATATGTTTGCCGCTGTGATTTTTGGCGCCACGGTGTCGCTCGCCGTCCCGCTTGAGGTGTCATCATCAACTAACACGTATCCGGTCAGCCACCACTCCGATCCTTTCGGCCCCCTCACTTTCCGGGCAGACGGGACATTTCAGATTTCCGTTTTCGAAGACTTGCATTTCGGCGAAAGTATGTTCACACCGCAAATGCCCCTTCACTTACACCAGCCGCTCACTGATGCGACTAGATGCGTGGGATCAATGGGGCCCGCAGCAGGATATTAACTCGGTCAAAGTGATTAATGAGGTCCTCGAGAATGAGTCGCCTGGACTGGTCGTGTTGAACGGCGATCTGATCACAGGCGAAAACGGGTTCTTAGAGAATAGCACCGTATACGTTGATCAAATCGTCGGCCCTCTTGTTGCTCGGAACTTGACCTGGGCATCCACGTACGGAAATCATGATTACGATTTCAATATATCTGGCGAGGCTATCCTCGAACGTGAGAAAGGCTGGAGAAATAGCCGAACATCTCCCATGGTGTTTGGACCGGACGCTGGCGTGTCGAATTACTATCTCCCAGTCTACGACCACGGCTGTGTAGACGAAAACACCTGCAGCCCGGAGTTGATCCTCTGGTTTTTTGACAGCAGAGGCGGGTTTAAGTACCAGCAAAAGGACGCCGAGGGCAACAGGGTGGGACAACCGAACTGGGTCGACGCCAGTGTCGTGGACTGGTTCAACCTGGCGAGCAGCAGTCTCGCGACGAGATATCGTAAGACAATCCCCTCGGTGGGCTTCGTCCACATCCCCCCATTCGCTTTTTACGCTCTACAAGAAGCTGGCGTGGATCCGAACAAGGAGCCGGGGATCAACGATGACCTACCACTTGCACCGCAAGCTCAAGGGTGGTGCTCGGACGGTAGCAATGACGGGACATGCACCTATGGTGCCCAGGATACCGAATTTATGCAGGCTATATCGCACACAGAAGGCTTAATAGCGTTGTTCTCCGGACATGATCACGGAGACACGTGGTGTTATAAGTGGGATAGGTTGCTGCCCGATATGGATGTGACACCGGCCAACAACATAAGTCTCTGCTTCGGACAGCACACGGGCTACGGCGGGTACGGTACGTGGGAAAGAGGGTCTCGCCAGGTAATGGTCTCGAAAGCAGGTCTAACGAAGTTCGAAGCGGATACTTGGATTCGCCTAGAATCAGGAACTGTGGTGGGCAGCGTCTCACTGAATAGTACATTTGGACAAGACCGCTATCCTATGACGAACGACTCGATGACCTACTGCCCAACTTGTAGCTATTGACGGATCACATGTGAGAGGTAGTGGTGTAAAGATGCGGATCGGATCTGAAGATGAAGAGGATCCCCTTCAGGAAGTATAATATCATCAAGGAGATAAATCCCAATTTTTGTGTAGATACACTACCTTGAGCTCGACACAGCCTCGGCGCAGATTTAGCAAAAGACAACTAATATTTGTGTTCATACATCAACCTGGCGATGCTAGCGAAGTAGACGTCTTGGTCTCGAAATTGGCCAAGTACGCATAGTGATGCGTTTCAAGAAATCTTGGCAGGGTTCCAAATTACCCATAGTGTCTGTTCGAATTAGATTAGTGTGTCCTAGTCGTCGCGATCTCGACGGTCTTGAGCTTCAACTTTCGCGGATTTCATTTGGAGCTACAAGAATAGGTATTCTGGTCGAGCAACGGAATTGATCCGGCACTCACAGGTGGGCGTCTTATCTCAGCACAAATCTATTGAAACTAATGAGCGCGATGGCACACATCCTGCTCACGTCGCGACCTACCTATGCAGAACTTGGGTAGTTCCTTGGCGGCCGTTTTCCCCACGTATGGTCTTCTTAAAGCCATTTCATTCCCGAAGGTCTTCAGTGATTGATTTGCCCAGAATATGGCCTAAAGTCGCCATGGATGGGCTGATAAGGCCAGCGTGCTTCAATAGGTGGTTGCATTGCTCAGAGGCTTTGCTACATATAGATAGTGTGCGACTGGATCCGGAGCCTAACTTCCTGTAGTATACTACCTACATACAGAACTACTTGGTGTATATATGAGACTATACCATGAACATACAAGGGCTGCAACTAGTGTACCTAGTAGAGCTTGGGGAATACCTATGCGTATACTCGATTTATCAATGGTCTTTCTTCCAAGGTGCCAAAGGTCATCTAGAACAACGCATTATTGGTCCTCGGAACTTAGCAATATGTCTTAGCTCAAAGTGGGGCTGACTATTGAAGCCATTGGAGCTTCCTGCATTGTTCACGTCGGCGTTGCTGTCTACGATATATTATTCCTTGATTGGGCGTATTCTAGCATCAAACGATAAATCTCCCTCCATCGAATGTTTTCTATCCCATGCAACACCGAACGCCTGGCTACCCTCCATCTTCTCAAGAACTTCTAGCTGAGCGAGGTAGCATCCACGCCACGCACAATAGGGAATTAATTGATAAGGCCCCTGGTCCTTCAACCCCGCAGTCGCATTCTGCTCGCGCAGATTGTCCATATACTAACAATTTAGCTGCGTTCTTAGGTTGCATGGTAAATGCTAGGGTGCCTGTAAAGTTCGGTGTAGAAGATCAACGGTAAAAGCGCTGCCAAGACATGGCAATCGATGGCAAGATTAAGGCGAGTGGGTTGACGATCACCGGAACCCGGAAGGAGTGCCTAGTATATAATGGATCGGATGCTCTTCTTTAAAGTTTTCATGATACACAGTTTCTATGCCCAGCTCCACCAACACATCGCTTCTCAGAAATATATCACAACCGAGCCGTTGCAGGTGCTCTAGGTACCCCTACTGAACATGACCACTATCGGTGTATCGGGGCTATTGAGCCTCACTCGCCAATTCCTACGCCCGTCAAAACCCCGCCTAACTGAAAATGATGTTCCTGATCTAGAGGGCAAAGTAAATATTCCTCAACTCTAGGCACAGACGACTCGCGTTTTCTCTTAAACTCACGCCGTGCGGATTTAGGACGCAAATGGGGAGTGCTAATCATCTTCCCAGGTCACCATCGTCACTGGGTCGAATACTGGTCTCGGCAAAGAGATCGCCCAGGTCCTCTATTCCAAAAACGCCAAAGTATATATGCTGGCACGTTCCGAGGAGAAGACCAAGACGGCCATAGATAGCATCAAAGCCGCCGTGCCTAACTCGAGTGGAGAGCTGATATATCTGCATCTCGACCTCGCCGATCTCCCTAGCATAAGATCCACCGCCGACGAGTTCCACCGTCAGGAGTCCCAGCTCCATCTCCTCTTCAACAACGCCGGCGTCGCGTTTCCCCAGAGTGGCGCGAAGACGAAACAGGGCTACGCGCTCGAAATCGGCGTGAATTGTCTCGGCACCTTTGCGCTCACCAAGCTCCTGACACCGACGATCGTTTCGACCGCTAAGACCTCGCCCCCAAACAGCGTTCGCGTCATCTACGTTTCATCAAATGCCGCCGAGGCGTTTAGCGTAAAGAACTACGTACAGCATGTCGAGCACGCCGAAAGCCTGACAGCAGTGGGGAAGTACTTCTCGTCGAAGCTTGGGAACTATCTGCACGGGGCCGAATTTGCGCATCGGTACAAGGCAGACGGCGTGGTGTCGGCGTCGGTGAACCCCGGCGCGCTCGACTCGGAACTGTGGCGCGAGCAGTTCTCTCCGGTCAGGTCACTTATGCGGGCGACTCTCTTGCACCCTTCTCTATACGGCGCATACACGTGTCTATTTGCAGGGTTCTCCCCCGAGATCACCCTCGAAAACTCGGGGACTTTTGGTTAGTGCTATCGATCTGTGACAGCAAAGGAGAAACGGGATACTAACAGTAGAGGCAGTTGCCCCATGGGGTCAGTTATGGGACGTAGCACCAGACATGGTGAAGGCTGGAAAGAGACTGGAAGAAGGCGGTGATGGCACGGCGAAAGAATTCTGGGAATGGAGTGAAGCCCAAGTCAAGAAGTACCTTTAAACCGTCAACCTACTTTGTGTGTAGGTCGACAGTGAGGTAGGGTGGGCATCTTTCCAAAGTTTAGTCATTGCCTTGTCCCAGCCATTTGATACCGGGGGTCCCGTTGTGTCTTAAAAATAATATATATACCTAGATTTGGAGACTGAGAGGGGAAATGAATGACATAAGTAAGACCTTGACGCCATGTTTCACACAACCATCAATCAATCAAGTTGCCTATAACAGCTGCTACTACCACCTATCTTATTTATCTACCTTAACCCTTAAAAATGGTTGACGCCTAGGTAGGGTTGATGGTTAACTGTGTCTCGTCGCAACAACTGGTGATAAATATTACTCTCACAAAGGAGATGAAGATGAACAAAAAGATGAATTCAAGCGCTGCTGCCTCCACGCGGAATCGAACCGCGGATCTTGTCATAACATCGCAAGTATGCACTATACGAGTGACACGCATTACCCCTGTGCCATAGAGGCAGATATGAGAAAATGGGAAAAATCAAATCCTATATTGTCACTCGGCCGGGGTATCGAACCCTAATAATAAACCACCTTTTGGCCGCTTGAGGAATTATTGTCGGCTGCTGTTATGGTCTGTAGTCTGACATTGAATTTGGGAAAAGGTAAATGTTATAAAATCGATTGCTCAACAATTGATATGCATTTTCTATTTACGTAATCTCGAGGAGAACTGCACAAATCGAGCGAAGTTGAATTGTTATTTGGCAACAGAAATATGGCAAACCCAAGAGCGATCAGGGGTCAGCTGATTTGTTCCATATATGGTAGAAAGTGATACGGCTACTGGATATTCTAGGATTTGTCTCTTTTTAATCCCCTTTCTCTTTGGGGCTACTATCTAGGACGTGAATAACACTTCAACTATCCGCACAGCAAGATAATGATTTTCTGAAGCTCCAAACAAGCATTTGCCTGCACTCTCTAATATGTAGACGGGATGACAGCAAGTCTGCCTCCGTCAAACGTGAAGATAGTACCATTGCAGTAAGCGCCGGCCTTGCTTGCGAGATACACTAGAACCGTCGTGGTTAGTTATCGTAGTATCTAGACGTGCTGTATAGAAGCTCTGAAAACGTGAGGAGTTTCTAGAGAACATCTGGACCTTGAAGGTGCCTGACAGCCACCAACAAGAATACCACGGCTTCGAGAATTACTCACAAATCGTGCCCGCAACCTCCTCCTCCGTGCCGAATCGCCTGGCGGGTATAAAATCCGGATCATCCGGACTTTCCGTCTCCGGGTCCCTCGAGCTGATGAGGGGCCCGGCCATCTCGGAAGCGAAAACTAAGGGGTTCCTGCAAGTCAGCGGCGCTTCCAATATCAAATGATGTGAGGGGAACTTAAGCCAAAGCGAGACGAGGTATAGAGAAAGAAAGAAAAAAAAGAAAAAAAGGCAGAGAAGACGTGTTGATGCAGAAAGACGCGGCAATTACTCACACCCAGGCGCCAAGGTATTCACCCGTATCTGATACGGGGCCAAGTTCGTCGCCGCATGCTGCGCAAGCTGAGTAATGGCGGCCTTGCTCGCGGCGTACGCAGGCGACGCGGCCTTCTCGCGACTGTGGGCGCCGATGCTGGACGTGACGACGACCTGGCTCTGCACGCGGGGGACGCGGCCGCCGTCCCTCTCGGGCCGGCCGAAGCCGCCCCCCTCCACCGCGTTCTTGTTGCCGGCGTCCAGCAGCTCGAGGAAGGCGAGGATGGTGAAGTACGTCCCCGTCACGTTGACGCGCAGCGTCTCGGTGAACTCGCCCGTGCCGACCTCCTCGAAGAGCCGCCGGCGCAGCTCCCGGATACTCAGCGAGCCGTCCACGGTCGCGTACGGGCCGAGGATCCCGGCGTTGGCCACCACCAGGTTCACGTACCCCGCGTCCCGCGTGATGGCGTCCACGGCGCCCTGCAGCGACTCCTTCGAGGATACGTCGCAGACGAGAGGGATGATGTCGGCGTGCGCGGACGCCGCGGCTTCGAGGGCGTGGGCCCGTCGGCCTAATATGTAGACTTTGGCGCCGGCGCTCGCGAGGGCCTTGGCCATCGCGAATCCGATGCCTGCGCTGCCGTGTCAATGTTCGGGCCCAGCGGGTGGTGGTTTTGGTTGGAGACTTACCGGTGCCGCCACCGGTTATGACGGCGACTAGGCCATCGACTCTGAACAAGGTCGACACATCCATCTTCAGGCTTGCTGCTAATTCTTGAGGGCTCGGTGGGCGAGTATATACAAGAAAAAGAAGGACTTTGTGTCTTATGATAATGCGATGTTCATGCCACCCCTGTCTTTTATAGACACCCATTAACTATGGATTCTGACATGGAGCATCGGCGATATTCTATGCAAGACATCATATCACCGACGGAATCGCCGATAGAAAATATCTACTATTCGAATGAGATCAGCTTGCTAAGCAGTGCTCTGGTTTGCGATTCTTTCTGTGAGTGTCGCGCGTCTCGGGTATGGGTGCATGAACGGCTATCGAGTGGGACTTGGAATCACGAGATCCTCTACGAGCTCCCTTCAGGGTCCACATGCGCTCAATTCATAAAACGACAAAATAGTCATTCAGACATCGTCGAAAAAAGAAAAAAAAAACCGGCATTGGTTTCATACCAGGCATGTTTTCTTTATTCCACTCGTATACTCTCCATCCGCTCGCCTCGCTTTTTATTGCCCTTTCGCTGATGTTGGGCTGATATCAGCCGATCTGAAGTTGAACGTTTTCCGAAAGAGGAGAAAATCAAGACCTCCAGATTACGGATATGTCTCCAAACTTTTTATATGGCGCCACGGAAGGGTCCGATCCGTCACGGCTCACGGTTGCAGAAGAAATGGATACGGCGGTGGGCACGGATAGATATCCGTTGAACATGCAGATTGCTTGTCTTGGACACTCGTTGCGATGCTCGGACTATGCTCCATTATAAGCTGATATGAGCCTGTTCCTGCTCGTCGGGTCCGAAGCTCGATAACTCCAGTTCTGCCCCTATCAACCCAGCAAGTGATGGAGAGAGTAGAGGTCAAGTCGACAATACGCCTCTCGCTATAACTTGCGTCGCTGATTCACCTCACCGTCCTGACCGTCCGTCCTTCCTCACCCCTCTCAACAGCCTCAATACGGCCGCGCACAACCTCCCAAACTTTATCAGCAAGTTCCTCCACACCGACATCGGCGTCAACAATTTGGATATCTTCCTCTTCTTGTCTGAACTCGCCCTCCGCCTCCGCGTCTCCCCCCTCGCGATCCCTAGCGTTGCTGCTATTCGTGCCATTCCCAAAGGGAACCCTCTCACTCCTGGACGGGCCCTTGCCATTGCTGGCGGCGGGCTTGCTGACGCTCACGGCGGTGCCCAGATCCCCCATACTCAACCCCCAGAAGAGCTCGCGGACGCGCCGCTGCATCTCGCCCATCTCGTAGACCTCTCCACCCCACCCGCCGCGCGATCTAGCCACGGATTCTTCGAGGTCGAGGAACAGGACCATGTCTGGGCGCGGGAGGCCGATTTCGGGTGCTTTGGCCCAGGACAAGGAGAGCGAAGGCAGTTGTTTCGCGGCGCTGTAGACGATGCCGCTGTGGTAGAAACGGTCGCTGATAATGGTGTGGCCGGCTTCCAATTCGGTCCTGATTTTCTGGCTGTATAGCTTAGATGTAAGATAGATGCACATCAGAGACGCCAGGATTCGGGGGGGGGGGGATGTGGAAGAAAGACACTTACGCGGCTTCCCAGCGATTGGCGCTGAAGAGGAGGTGAATAACGTGATCTTCGATCTCGGCTTCGCCCTTCAGATACGCGTCTATCATCTGGCCGATAGGCGTCGTTCTGTCTGTGAAATGTTCAGTTTTTTCCACTTCTTGCTAGATCATTTCTCGAGTGGTTCTAGGGAGGATGACAACCCGTCTAAACTAGTAGAGGACCGTAGCGACGCCAAAAAAACATGCGAGACAACCCCCAAATTGTGAAATGTGAGACTTACCAGGAAATCTCATAAACTTGACCTCCCTGCCACTCTCGATACACCTCAGCTGCAACAGTTTGGCCTGCGTCGTCTTGCCGGCACGATCCATGCCCTCGAAGACGATGAAAGCGCCTCTCACAGGCGGTTTCTTCTGCTCGCTCTCATACTCGACGCCGTCCATATCATCCTCTTTTCCGTGCGAACCCTCGCCGTTTCCCGGCGCCATTTCCAGTGATGCCTGTGGCGGAATCGTGGCCTGCGCGGGGTTCTGCGAGATCTGCGGTGCTGCTAGCACAGGCCCTGGCGTCGGCGTCGGTGTCGGCGTCGGTGTCGGCGTTTTGGGGGTAGCAGCGCTGACACCCGCGTTCACGACGATGCTGGTGCTGTCCGGCGCCGACGACACAGTAGCAGCTGTAGCCGCGCCTGGAGTGCTTGGGGTCGGGTCTGGTTCTGGTGCTTCTGGCGCCGGGGATCTGCTCGCGGACACAATGCGTTGAGCGTGAGCTTCCTGGGCCTGGGCTTGAAGCTGTGCCGAAGGCGAGGGGGAGGGTGGCGACGATGGTTCTCCCTGTGGTGGAGGGGAAGGCGATGTTGGTGGTGTGGCCTGTTCCTTGGGCGAGGACTGCAGCGCGACGGCCGACGACGCGATGGTCGCGGCGGTGGCGAGATCGTTGATCGACGCCATCCTCGCAAGCGACTCCGTTCCGGCTTATGTTGTAAGCGCCTAGGCTAGCCGGCTTGATAAAAGAGTTCTGTGCAAGCCGGTGCGTTGCTTCCCCACGTGATAAGGCCAGCCAATGACAAGATATACTGCAGTACTCGAGTAGGTATATATAGAGCAGAAGGTAGCAGCAAGAGCCCACCGTCAAGGGGTCAACCCCACGGGCTGAGCGTGCCGCAATGAATCGAGCTTCAATGGGGTGTAGGGTGGGTCAATGACAACAAGTGAGAGCTGACTCCAGTATACAATGTTCATTGGATGCTAGATCTGGGGAACAGGGACTATCTACTGACACCCAAGATGCAGGTCGTATTCACTAGTTTTACGCAGTGGTATCATGATCGGATCATGGCGACTTTGACGAGTGGAGCTCTCATAACTCCTCTTCTTTATTCGGGCAGCTTATGTAAGGGGGCATTTAGTGGGCTTCAAGAAATGAATGGCCCAGAGAGCCCATCTCATGATGCATCATGCATGCTTTAGACTCAGCAAGCGCCCGACTCCCACGAAAGCAGCTCCAGCTGGTATATTTAGCAAGCCTTATGAGATTATGGTGGTGGGCTATTGATAATCAGACTGTGTCGAACATTAAAGCTTGACGCATGACAGGGATGCTAGGTATTACACGGATTATTAAGGTAAAGTACCTAAGACCACACTACATACGACATCTACAATTATGACCAATACGTGAAAGGAGGGATGGGGAGAGACATTTGATCAGGGATAGAGCGTCTTCTATTGCAGCGAACAAGAAGCTCTACAGGTGTATACACGGAAGCAGAAAACAAAAAACAAGTACAAAGCCATCGAGCCGAAATCAACGCCAAGCCTTCCGCCTTCCATTCCAGTGGTTCCAAACTCCGTAAACTCAATTAGCGCTAGTTGTCTCATCGCGCATCGCTCCTCGTTCCCATATATCGATATGTATTAAGTCTCGACCGAGTCCGTCTACTGCTCGGCTCACCAAATGCATGTGATAAGTATGCCTTATCCCTCTCTCAAGAACACTCCACAATTGCCTCTGTCTCATCCTTCGCACTGCTGCTTTCCCAAACCTCGAAGGTCTCGCCGGTGCCTTCCATTGGTTCAAGCACTGCAGCACCAGGCGCAGAGTTGTCGGTCTCTCGCATCAAGTCTTCGATTGAGATAGATTTCTCCTCTTCAGAAATGTCGGGTGTAATAGGGTTCGCCTGAGCTTCAGGCTCAATAGGTGCCGAGGAGTTCGCCTCTGAAACGAAATGTATGTCATTCCTCACGGGCATTTCTTCATCCTCTTCACCAGGGACGATAACAATAGAATTCTCATGGCAACCTTTCGCGTAGTACTGTCTAGGGTCCATCTCGCCAAGAGGGTTTCTTTCCTTCTCAATCACCATCTCATCAGCGCCGGCAGCAAGTCGTGCGGCCCGTGGACGGGATGTCTGAGAAAGGTCATCTGCGGGAGGAATATTCTCTTTGCCCTCGGCGCGTTCCCGCTGCCGCCGGGTCTCACTTTCCTCGTCCGAGCTGATGTCTAAAACGCAAGTACTATGTTGGAGAAGGTTGGTCATCTCTTGTTCTTCAGTATCCTCATGGATATCGAAAAACCACGATGAGCTCATATCAGGTTCGTGCAGACCACTGAAATCAGAGAGGCCCGACAATGGCTTCTTTGAAGACGAGACATCGCCACGGCTGGTGTAGCCGGAAATAGTCCCCTTCAAAGCGGTATCAAGCGAGAACGGAGCTGCTGAGGACCCGGTGGAGAGTCCAAAGACAGGAGGGTCAACTCGGGCAAAAGAGCTACCATGTTTCCGAGACGATAGAATGCCGGAGCGCTTGCCTCGGGTCGGAGATCGCCCAGCGGGCGCAGAAAGGGGTGAAGACCGGGCAATGCTGGTGTTGAGCTTGGCGGCCGGGGATTTGGGGTTCAACAGGCTGCGCGGCCGAGGAGCGGCGGCCTTGGGAGCGCTTGCGACAGGCAAATCATTGGTACTGGCAGATTTGGTCAGGAAAAAAGTTGAAGGCTTGATGAAAGAGCCCTTTGAGGGGAAAAAACTGTCGGCGCCTTTAGCGCGCTTAGTGAACAGCACTGGGTCGACATTTTCCGAGTCGTCCGACTCGGTCACGTCGGAAGCCTTTCTTTTTACGGGCGACGGACTTGAAATTGCTGCTTTACGGTTAGCGCATTATCCCAGACAAGATGCGAATGCTTCCATGTTATGCGCCATGATCGAATTGAAGGAGAGTATTGTCAGTTGGGGAGAAGATTATGCACAATTCCAGAATAGTGTGATTGATGCAAGAGAAAGGTGGGGAGTGCAAGTTTGAGACTGGATTTTGTTTCACTCACAATTTTGCCTATTCTTTAGACTGGTTAATGTGTGCAGGCGTGCTTCATTGAGCGGAGCGAAAGGTTGACGAGCGATGGCAGCCATTGCGAAGCTGTTGTCTGCACTTGGCTAATGGCGCTTACTATCCAATGAGTCCTCGGGATGTTGATTGAAGCTTCGACTAGATACAGAACCAGCTGGATTCGACACGGCTAATGGGCAGCCAATTCAACAGTGGATTGACTGGAGGTGGGAAGTAGTTGACAAGTATGCGGGATAAGGCAGTGTGTGTGCAGGGCGATGGTCGAATTGTTTGTTTATTTTGACGCTGGATTGGTGGTGTCTCGCGATGTCCTCAGCGCGGGCGCAGCCAGAAGCAAAGCAGTTTCGGCTGTCGTCGAAAGAGGAGAGCAAGAGGAAAAGTGGCGAAAGGGTGTGCTGGGAGGGAATCGCAAGGTCTTATTGCGTGCCGGGCTGTTCTGCGACAGTGGGCGTAAAGGAGGGTGGTCGCGAATTGAGAGGCCTAGGACGAGGGCGCTAGGATGGGCTGGAGGATGGACGCGGGATGTGGCTACAGACAGGAGGTGGACGTCTTGGGTTATGCACGTCGAGCGTAGCAGACTCGGACGGTGTCGGGAAGCGCCAGATGGTAGGGAGCCAGAGGGCGAGCAGATGGGACGACTGGGGCACAATGGGTGCAGCTGAATGGTTGCAGTGGAAGTCTGAAGAGGACGTGAGTTGACGGGGGCAGAAGAGAGAGCAGAAGAGGGCGGGGGATGAAGGCACAGAAATAGGCGAAGGGAATTGATTGAAGATGGCGTACCGTCTCGCCAGAGAGGTCGTGGTGTAGGCAGTGTAGGTAGGACCTTGGGTAGCTGGCTGCAAGGGGGAGATGAGGTGGGCTCGTACAGTGCACTGCAGCGGTGGTGCAAGCAGGTGTGCTAACAGGTAGGTGCTTGCACGCTCTCGCCTCAAACAGCGACAAACAGCAGTAGTGCAAGCCAGTATGCTGTCATACTACCTATAGTGCTTGCACTATTCTGGGCGCACTAGCCAAGGGAGGGAGGGAGTGGGCGTGTTGCCGACGCGTGTGGCGTTGGCGTAGAGGACATGGACGCCAATCAGACAAAAGGGGCAAATGGGATGGGTGGGGCCCCGACGGCATTGAAGCAGGACAGGTGCTGTGGTGGACTGGCAAGCAGGGTCCAGGGCGAGGCAGTGGCAGGATTACAGGCGATATCACTGGCGGACAGTGGGCGAGGTTGCTCTAACTCTGGGAGGTGTTTGCATCCCTCTATTGCAGGCATGCCAGCTATAACCACCGACCCTGCCTGCTTGACCTGCGGTGCAGCATGGTCCAACACCAGCTGCAACTCTGAACTGATGGCAGCCAGGGCGTCTTGACCGCATTCGGGCACAATGGCTCAATGCTAGCGCGATGCACAGGGGGGTTAATTAGTGCCGTCGTCGAGGCGTTGATTTGCTCGTCGACGTCGGCCACCGGCGTCAAATGGGTCTCACACGCATTGGCGATAAATGGGACAGCTGCTGGGAAACCAATCATCGCGTCACAGCGCCAACCAAGAAACGACGGCAGGGAGGGGCAGACGGGGCAGGACCGTCGTATCGCAGCAGCAGACGGATTCCCAGCCCAATCGGCGCCCTCGTCTGCTCCTCTCCTGCCCGCCTGCTAGACACTACACCTGCACTGGCCATTTCTGCCCATTCCTAGCGTGACGCTGTGACGGCTTCTGTTTCCACGCGTAAATGGGATGGGTGGCATGGGGGGGAGGGGGCTGCAGGGGCCCTCGCTCTGCCACTTTACACGCTCTTCGCGTTCATAAAGAGCTGCCTCTCTCCCTTTCGTGTCACTGTGTCAAGTCACCACCACTCATCGGCCAGCATCCTCTGGAACTGCCACCGACTATTTCCTATTTCTACACAATCTCAAGCCATCGACTATCAGCCAAGGATGACGCTGAAAAGGACCCACGCCCGGATCAAGTCTCGGTTTTCATTTCACTGTCTCACTCAAATCGGGCGTATCTGGGCACCCTTTTGATCCAGACTACGAAATCCCATTTACACGCCGAGCTTTTAGTGAGAGCTTGATGCAACAAGCAAGTAGGGTCCCATCCAGTCGATGTGATCTTTGTCATTCATTGCCCACGTTTGGCTTGGGATGATGCACTGGTTGACGGGAAGGCCGTGGACAGTAAAGCAATGGATGGCCATACAAGGAGGCTCGCGGCGCGCCGTGGTGAGTACGGCGCGAGCACTGGAAACGCGCATGGCCGCCGGTAGTCAGCCTGATACCTACAACGTAGGCAAACATGGCCACCAACCTCGCGACCATGGCTATCAAGGCAAGCTTATCAAGCAAGCACAGCCGAACGACTTGAGCTCTTCGCATGGCTATAGGTTGTCATGCTGATAAGTGGCCTTAGTGCCAACCTTGCGTGTGTTCTTGTCCGGAAGCGCCGAATGTCTAGCCGAGTTTTGCGGTCATAGGGGGCCAGCATTATTGCACTTTCATAGTCCACTCAAAACGAGCGGGATCCTACGAAGCCGAGTGGACCGTCTCGAGAGGCCGTCTTTGACAGACCTCTTCGGACACGGTAGAGGACTATTGAAACAAATGACACATCGTACCGAGCTCACCCGCCGTTTGTAAGCTCTCTGTCCTGCTGTGACAACCAAAGTTGGGCCTGGGACGAGCTTCTGAGTTGTCATGCATGTGGCCCAGCCAGGCTTTCCTGCTACTTCAATCATCATTCCCATTAGTAGCAACTTTCACAAATAGACGGGAAGCCCTGCCTCGGCTACCTGGTAGTCTTCAAGAGTCCGGGAGAACGGCCGAAAGAGATGTTACGTGCGTTATTAGGTTATTTGCCGTTGGACATCACGTGGTCTGAAAACAGGTCACCCACTTTAGACCGAGCCCAGTTTCAAAGTGGAACGTGAAAGTTGGTATTCGCCCTCCCGTGACTTTGACTTGTCCTCAAGATGCCTAGGTACGGGGGTAGTGAGTGGCTGGTTGTATAGAGGCTTGGACAGAGTAAGCTAAGCCCTGATGACCTCGACCTATCATTTGAGAACTTTTCAACGTTGGAACCTTACTCTCCTACCCAAGCACACAGCGCATCACGACGGGATATATTCTGTCCATGGAACTATCGGTCCCCAATAATATACTAAGGTACGAAAGTAAGGGAGAGCTGGCTTGCAACACCGTACACGTCATCTCCTCATTGCCACTAAAAGCTGTCCTGCAAGCAGGATATCCGGTCATTCGCAGACAGAGAAGTCTTCTATGGCCCTGCATTTTACTCTGGTCTCGTGTTCTAGTTGTATCCAATCTTATCCGCTTGAGATTGCGATCATGGTGGCCTAGACCAGCAGCACCGGTGTGGTAGGCATGATAGGCACGATAGGCACGAATGATACGATTAACGTATACTACATGTATGCCCATCTCAATGCAACTCCGGATGAGATCCACTCTGAAGTAGCACTTCTCAAGGCTCCTCTCTTAAGCTGACACGGTTCTCCAGTCCCCCGAGTCTCCACATTTCCTCGGCATCGACGAGTCCGTTATGGAGTGTCGCTCGGGTCTCGTTCTCATTCAATCTCCCCCCCCCCCCCCCCCCCCCGAGAAGCCTTTTACACCCTCACACTTGGCATATCTGTTTCGCCATTTTTGACTGCCTCAATCACGATCAGGGTCGAGTAAGGATGGGACATGATTGATTTGATATCAAAGCGCCCGTCAGCTTGAGGCAAAGGCATAACCGAGTTCAGTCTCACTCCGCTCTTTAGCATTGCCACCTAGCTGCGCGAAGATCTCACATGCCCTCTATTTCATACACGCTGAAGGTTCGATTGACGATGAAAATTGATCCTCAACAATACTGGGCTGCGAGTACGCCCCAATGCATATCTTGATGATCAAAACCCTCGCGTCTAGTTTTTAGGGTCTCGATATATCCTTGAGAACTCTTAGAATCCTAGTCGTATAAGAGTCAGGTTAATGAAGGACACAGCTATTAGGGCCCCTTCAAATAGCCAACTACGGGCATGGGTCGTGATTGCTGATGTTGCGCGAAAGCTCATAAAATACCATTGTTAGCTATCTTCGTCTAATACATGCTGTCTTTGTTCCACGAGTATAGCATCATAACGGCAGCGGCGGCCGTACACACCAGTGTTCTTGATAGTTTGATTCACAAAGTTATGCACGTTGAATCCGATTCGTTTTGTGAAGTTGGCCGGAATTAAATCTACTATAGCCTCGAGAATATCGAGGACGAATAGCTTTCTCAGCGCTCGGACAATTTTGCACACCGCAGTATCAGTATTCGACAAGCCGCCTTTTGCAAATGAGATGGCGCTAACGCACAATACTCCTCAAACAGGAACCTATGCTTCCTTCCGACCGATTGCGGTGAGAGGTTAAAGCAATAAAGACAGCAGGTGTACGCACAGGCTTCACAAAGAAAGCTTCCTCCCCCCCCTAAACACGTGCCCGGTATACTCATGCAGAACGGGACCGTTTTCGGCAATCTGTGCACCCATGTAGAAACGGAGAATCTTAAAAATAACAAGTTCATCAAGCAGACACACCGGGTACCTCAGGACAGAGGGGGGAGGTTGTTGTCTTCGACCGACTAGAACTGTTGAGAAGACCGTATATGGTATTCCTTCGCGGCCGAATGTGTGTGGCAACTTCTCAAATATTGAAGCCAACATCAGCCCCGTCGTAGATGTCGGGATGTAAGTAATTGGCGGAGAGGGCCGTCGTTGAACGAGCCAGCCTTAATGTATGATACATCGGGGATTATGTGTAAATGAGCCATGATAATGTGGCAGTTGGACGTGCATATAAGCCCCTAGCTTTTTTTTAACTCTCTAGCATCTCCCTTTCCTCAAGAATTATCATATCGCAGGGCGGTATTGTGAGTACTAACTATGTAGGCGCACGAAAATGCTATCTAATAGACAGCGTAGGCCGCCATTCGTATTTTTTCGCATTCTTCGACCAAACATCCATTAAGCAGTGGAATAGCACGTTGCATGAAGAGGAAACATGGAAATAGAGTCAGACAAAGCGAGATTTCTTCAACGCTACGGAAACATGGCACAAAAGCATCATGGCAGGTCTCATGCATTCAAAGTCACAAGAACTGGGCCAAACCAGCCCCCATTCCACGGCCGTAACCAATACGATTGTTTCCAATAGATACGAAACGAGTGACCAACAAAATGATAATATGCTCGTCGGCAGGATAAGGAACAATACTGCCCGCCCTGCAGTCCTGCTAGGCGATGAATGCGGGCGCTACTGGCTCTCCACCAACTTGTCTAGGTATGCTTCACAATCAAAAATAACGTCAAGGATCTTCCATGTACGACCATACCCTCTGGAAAACTCGGGATCCCGTTCGCTCTCCTCTTGATAAGCCAGAGAGGGCCAAATCAGTAGTTGGGTCGGTGACGACCAGCGAATCCTTGGTGTTGTACATTTCTTCTTCTTTTTGCCCCTCATTTCCCACTTGTATCCATTTCTTTTGCCATCTCCTTTGACTCAAAGTTTACTCATTTTTTCTTTTCTTTTAATTTTTTTAATTTTTTTCTTTTCACTAGCCGTATGATAAAGTTGAAGTTGACCGATTAAATGTGCGTGTATTGGAATGGAGTGAGTTGAGTGCAAGGGGCTGAAAAGGGGCAACATAGCCACTTTGTGGTTAATCACCATCAGTTTTACCAATCTCTCCGTACAGAAACACCACCGCTCTTTCATTTGGCTAGGAAATTGCGTTGAATTCAATTGCGTTTTATTATGATCGTCCAGTTCCCCGATCGGAAAGTCTAGTAATTGTACTTGGAAGTGTAGGTTTAGCCTATCCCCCTATTCAAGGGCAAGGTGAGTACCCCGATATCTGAGCCTACTCGCATTGTCCACTTCAATATATCGCCAATTGTGTTTTACCGCCAACCTGTGAGGAACTAGCGAACCGAAGGATTGTTACACTATTGGGAACGTCCAGCCCACCGGCGTCTTTCTCCGTCCGAAACAACTGGTTTGTTACAAAAATTCCTAGTTCATAGCATGTACTGCTTCGAACTCGAACTGTTTAGGCTACGGAACGCCAATATAAGCCCTCTCTGGTCCTATCCCCGAGGATATGATTGATAACCTCCTGCTTTTCGTTGCAATGGACTATGTTGGAGCTGTTGAGATGGTCAATCTCGGATAAGGTCATTGTTGCGTCCATAGCGGAGGCAAACATTAAACTAGCGTCACCGTCATATGGCTTGTACGAGGTGCCGTGTTCATCGCTTATTTTACTTTGAACTCGATGTTACGATACCGATACGTACCCCCTCGGGAACAAAGGATATTATGTATATAGTTAAGGACTGGCTTACGAAGCTGTTTAGACCCTTCGCGTGACAACAAGAACCTATGCATTCCCCATACCCGATCTACGAAGGCCCTGACACTAGAGAGATAGTAGGAGACACTTATTAGAATGACTGCCTGTGTCAAGAATGCCTCGAAAAGAGATCTTTGACGTAGAGTAGTTTCTACCTGGGTTCAACGGCTTGGCCGGTAACTCGATATCTCAAGATGCAAATTCTGAGAATTAGATAAGGCTAATTAATTACTATTTACAGAAGGTAAATAATTTAGAAAATTGAGTATCATGTCTTAAACCTAAGATTTATATTCAACTGTACCACAACCGTTTGTCATAAGTAGGCCTTGACCTGGTAAAACGTTGGGGGATGAGGTAAACGAGAAAATGAACGCATCGCATACAGGCTCTGCGTCCGTGGTGGCAGTGTAGTACAATCCACAGGCACCATAGCCACCCATAGAGGCGCCGCAACCTTCGTTATCTAGACAAGCCTGGCAACAAGCGCTGGCATCATTGGCCCAGGGGTCCTCGCGCGTGTAAATAACGGATGTGCGGTCTGCATAGTCGCCTGACTGAAGACCTTCGCCGTTGATGGCGCCAATGACGTTCGTGGGTGCACACTGTACGGAATTCGGAGTCAGTGGTTATTGTTTACGGCAAGTAGTTTCGGGAAGTTCGGGACCTTGCAGGAATAATGGGAATAAAAAATTTACGGTCTCGGCAACTCGTACTCCTGGAACGATCAAATGGGGCCAAGAAGCTCTTGTGTACTAACCTCGGCAGCGAATGTTTTGGTCACAGTCTCCTCCGCGCATGAGACAGTGCTCGTCGTCGTTACGGCGTGAGGAGTGTACGAAGTCACGCTCACTGTCACGGTTGTCAAGTACTCGTACTGGGTACCAAAAACAAGGGTACTTGTAAACGTCGTCGTAGGTGCCGTTATAGTGCTGGTAGGTGTCACTGTGGTTGTGACAGCACCTGATGTGACGGTTGGGAACAAGATGAAAATGCGTGTAACTCCCGTGCTGCAGAAGGCCTGCGTCGGGTATGTTGCCGGAATCGTGGTAACCTGGCCGGAAATTGGTGTATATGTTCCCGTGTCTACGCAATTTGAGAGTCAATAATTATAATCTCAAGTTTGGTCCGATACCTGGGGATCTCGGCAGCATCTAGGGGTAAAATGAAGCAGTTACAGATTTTCTCGATAAGGGATATCCTCCCAAACCTTCTACAGGACTGAACTGAAAGGGGAAATAGATAAGGCTCGTGTAATCACTTACACTCCGTCACGGTGACTGGATTGGCTCCGTTGGAACAAACGGTGGCGGCAAAGACGCCAGTGGCAACCGTCTTCCAGAATCCGACGCCCTTGGTCGACGTAGGCACCGTCACAGTCTCATCGATGGCAGTATAGGCGGTGGCGGTGAATTGCGTCACTGTAACCGTTGTGAGAGCATTGACGGTGATGGTAGATGGCACAGTCACGGCGTCCCCTATCCGAAACAAGGAAGTTAGTCGTGGCCTTAAATATATAAGTTCTAGAGTAAACATATAATATTTCTAGACGATAAGGGTGAAAGACCGCTAAAGGGGCAGATAGGACATCGTACTGGTTTGAGTTGTAGAGATTGTTGTAAGGATCGAGCTGGTTGGGATGGGTGTAGGTGGTAGGCCACCGGAACCAGACTGGTAAGAGCACGAGGTTACGGTAGTGGACGTGATACTTGTCTCCGTATAAGCAGAAGCTAGGCCACCGTAGACGGCCGCGCTGAACAACAAACTTCGCAACATCTTGGAAAAGATATACTTGTAAGGGAGACGAGTTTTTGAGCACTCCGAATCGCGCGCAACATAGAGACTGCAAGTTACAATGGGAGTGTTGTCTCAAGGGAGGAGGCCGGTTCTTTTTATATCATGTTGTTAAGAGACTCTACTCCTTTCACGATTCCTCTTCACTGTTTATGCTGGCGCCATCATCAATCCCTGTAGTGTATACGCGTGAGCTCTGTTCCTAGTACAATACTGTCATCCCGAAAGCATAGTCCCGCTGCTTTCAATTTCAAATCATTACTTGAGCAACCTATGACGGTATTTCTACACTAGCATCTACGGTTATAACCTCTGCAAAACAACTCGTTATGGTCACCCAATAGGATAGATAGTCGGAATTCACAGGTTTCGCTTAGGGAACTGTATGTATGGCACCGATTAACTGCGACATAGAGGTGTAAACCACTTTAATTCGTGCTTACCTAAATCCTCGGATGACACAGACCTACAACTATACATATCGGCTAAGATACTTGCCAGAATAGGTAAATGTTGAATCCGGATCTGATTCTCCAGGGCGAATGCATCTGCCCCGCACCTAACTACCAAACATAGTGTAGTATAATGTAGGGTAGCACTCTTTGCGGATTGATAGATCCCAGGCCATGTCATCGAGCGTATCTCGGTTGGCTACCTAAGTGCGTAAATGGGGAAACAGATATATTTTTGAGGCATTCCATCCTCGACGACCAGTTGAAATGAGAGTAATAAACACAATAGTCCACAGCATAAAAAATAAAACTAAAAAATGGCAGGCCACGCTATGTGGTACCTAGGTGAGTATCTAGGCATTTATTTCATACGGGAGAAGGCAACAGGGACAGTTAGGCAAATTCTCAAGCCCAGAATTGCTACAGGGATGTGGCAGTAAGATCCATATGAGGAAGCTCTATCATATGTAGCACCTAGGTAAATCAGTTGACATTTCATCTAATCTGGATTAGATCCGACAATGTCAGCTCTTCTTGGCTACTATAACCCACCAATAGGAATCTTACCTCTAACTACATGTACCTGACTGGAACAAGCTTCAGAATTCTTAACTCTTACTAAGCCATCATAGAGTTCATCCAGAGTGACATGGTTGATGTGTACATAGACAAGACCGACTACCTGAGCACCGGGAAGGTGTACTTCGCGGACAGTACTAAATCTGAATCAGACGCGTTTCTCGTGAACATATGCTGGAAATCACGTATTACCAATCAATCTCCTCTCCTGTCACAGAACAGAACTGCAGCACTATACCGTAACACGACTAGCAACAGTAGAACGTATTCAAGTCGGGCGCTTGACCTGTCTACAGATATTATCTACGTACCTTGACATCTCTAGACATTGAGAAGGAGCTCGCTATCCCTCACAGCATGGTAAACAAGGTATAAACTAATGATCCTGTGAATAAACAAGACGTAATAAAACGAGCTTATGAGAGCACACTGGAGTGTTTCCTGCGCCTGAAGCACCAGCCCATCTGGGACAAGAATTTAAAGCAGCGGGGGCATCAACAACCAGGATCAAACTTTGGAATTGGTATGTTATCACTAAAGCGTAGCTAGAGAAGGCAGAGAAAAATATAATAATAAACCAAAGCAAACTAATTATTATTAACCATCGCACTAATAGGATACCCAATCGTTTTTAATAACCACCATGAAACCTCTCACAGTCACCTCTCTCATATCAGTTATTTTACAAGCGGTCTTCGGACAACGAAAGGAAATTCAGCCCTCAAGTTCTGGCAAATCATTCACGCTGCGTCCCAAAGACAGCTTCTCAAATGAATCTTGGCTAAATGGCGGGCTTACCGGCGTCACACCCCTAGTGGGCGAAAAGGAAAAGGAGGTGGACGTTGTCGGAGTAGTGCTGTTATTGGATGTATTGGTGCTGATAAAACTTGGCTGCCGTTGGATCGTTGAGCGGCTGTTCATAGATACGACTAGATCGGCGTTAGTATGGCCTTGATAAACACTTTGGGTTTTCCGAGTGAAAAAGGCGATCACTCACCGGCTTGATGCACGCCACGGCCATCCTCGGACATCAGACGTCTCGGGAAGCCGCTGATTGGTAAGACATGGACACCGCTCGAATACGGCGCATTCTGTAAACAAAGAGATATTTTGACGTCTTCATTCTCGTGTGTTGCATGGATTCGTAGATGCTCAAGCTGAAAGTTGCCTTGCAGGTGCATATCCTGAAGCACCGAGTCTGTGAGCACGATGTGACGAATTTGGCCCTATGGTTATGAAGATTAGTCACCAATTTTTAGAAAATATCGCGGGTGAATAAGATGGGCTTGTGCAAGGCTCTAGTCACGGTAGTGGATGCCACGGGGAAACTTACAGTTTCACTACCTTGGCCCTCTTCTTCTATCAGGAAGTAAGGCTCGAAATCGCCGTCAAGGAGCGAGATGAGAAACCAGGCCAGGGCCTTGATTTCGGGCGAATACGGGCGGAACCTGCAGAAAATTGACCCTACGGAGATAGTTAGAGGTGTGTAATAGGCAGCAACGCAGAAGCGAACGATCGGATGTTATCCATGGAGGACATATTAACGGAAGGGACACGTACCAGTGCACGTAAACCCCAAGGTACTCTGCTTGACACTGGCGATATCTTTCTCGAAGAAAAACGTGCTTGCCACAAGTCTGTGCGCAATTTCAATAAGTTCCGCAGAGTTCTGCCGTAGTACCTCCCGTGCTTCCCGTTCAACATCATCGAGTTTCGCTACATCGTCGAACTTCGGCAACTTCGAAAACAGCTCGGGGCAGACACGCCGATACCGTCGGCGTACTGCCGTCTTTCGGCTAACGTGCGTAGACAGAAAATTACCCCATGCTTTCTCGCTTAATCGCTGGTCATTCAAGCGATCTGTTTGGCCCGAGATTGGATTGTTGAACGTAACCAGCATCGGCGTCTGCGGGTTACGTACAATATAGCCGCTTATGGCGCTTTTCTGAGCAAAGGGGTCTGGCCCTATCGGTCCCGGGTTCTGGCGCTTGTAGTTTCCCATGCCGCCTCGGCCCTGTCGAATCACTGTGCTTGGGGTCTGAGTTGTTCCAAATGAATCGTTGGTTGTAGTATGTAGCGA
The DNA here is from genome assembly GCA_023159155.1 of Ustulina deusta. Lineage (NCBI taxonomy): Eukaryota > Fungi > Ascomycota > Sordariomycetes > Xylariales > Xylariaceae > Ustulina > Ustulina deusta. The sequence continues at coordinate 555,809 of JAJNNX010000025.1, read as the reverse complement.
TGTCGGGCTACTAAGCTCTGTTTTCGGGGCGTCCCCAATATTACGGCCGGAGCCGATAGAAAGAAGCAGATCGGGTGGCGAATCAGCAATATCTTTCCAGATTGATTTAGCCTCATAGTGAGCAACAAGGATAGGACACATGCACTGCATTCCGCCGTTGGCATACTCGAAATTGGTTTCTGCCTTCTTGAATGGTGAGAACAGAGGCGCTGTGGCCGTTGTTGCTCGAGCACTTGTATGGCTAACATTAGTCTGCATCCATAGATATGTAAGAGAGTGACACTCACGCTTCCCAGATACGTATCTCCTTAGTTGGCGTATCTGACCGAGAGAAATGATAGGGGACACCTAGCGAATAACTTATTAATGGAGCTGGCTGGGCTGCAGTATGATACTAACTTACTTCCTTGTGGAGTGTCTGGGCGGTTATAGTTGGCAAAGACGACATCTTGGCGATTTGCCGTCGTTGTAGCGGTGACGGCGACCTTTGTTGAGGTTGCAAGCCAAGACCGATGAGATGTGGCGCCAAATAGGGGCTGCTCGGATAAGTACCGACGTAGTGCACCTTCGAGGGGTTGGTGCTTGTATAGGCTTTTGTGGTAAAAAGTTGAGAATGCTTTAGAAAGTGGCAACTTAGATATCCCTCTCGCGATGTAGGCCTCGTGGCAGAGATCTTTGAACTTCTCTATTGCAGAGCTGACAGACCATTTCTTCACGCCTAGAGCGATAGCGATGACGCCGCCGAAGCTAGGATATCGGTTAGCTAGGGGCTAGACTACCATGTATCCTAACTTACTCTGTCCCTACGATTAGGTCGAAAAAAAGTTGAACCGGAAGATCGGGACCCAGTATCTTCTCAAGCTCTCGGAGAACATGGAGCTGTATAATCCCGCGAATTCCGCCACTGCCGTTGCATGTTAGCATATCCCTCGTCTCTTTCACGGTCATGAGGGGCATACCCGTCTAGACAAAGAGTTCGGGCACCAGCAAATCGTGGTTTCGTCACAATGACCCAAGGTGGGCTTGCAATCACATCGCGCACGTGGATTGGGCATCGATTGATTTCGATCGTCGTTTTCGATGTTCTACCTCCATATATCTCGACACATGGTAGACAAAGGACATGCCCACAAGGCAACGCGCACTCGGGGAGCTCCCTCAAGCAGCAGAGACAAGTCGAATAACTGATGAAGGTCATAGCAGAACCTAGATTGTTAGAGTATAACTCATTTAACTGCTCTTGGTGTAGCAAGGCAGCAATTTCGAGCTCAGACCTGTCTGGAAACTCGCGAGCAAGCCGAAAACTGGCAGACTGGACCTGAATCAGGCTTGATCTTATGAGATGGTCCCACTCAGGCTGGAAGGCCGTGATGTTGAAGCTAGACTGGTATTCTCCGTGGCCAATAATTTTGCCTTGCTTGTTTTGATGGCCTTTGGGGTTGTGCCCCAGCTTGACGTTACAACAACGGCCAAGCTCACCGAGCGCTGGGTTCTCGAAGCTGCAAGGCCAATACAGCTCTGCAAACGTTTGCATTGCCCCAGTGCATGACTTTGAATACCGGTCGTCCAATAGCCGGCTGATAGTTCCTATAATACAACATTTTAGCCAAGAAAACATGTTTTTTCTGGGCGGTTGAGCCTACCCGGGAGTTTCTGTCGGACAGCGTCGAGCATTATGCATGATGCTATCATCGGCCCAATTAGTCGAAAGATTTGCTCAGCATTATTACTCAACTCAGGGTGAGTAGCGCTTTCTTTTATTAATAATGAAAGGCTTAGAATGTTCCCTTCGAAATTTCGGGAGACAGGACTGTGCCGAAGCATCTCCTTGACAAAATCGAATGGTGTATTGAGATCTCGAGTAAAGTGGTCAAATGCCGCCTGCCGCGGGAGTTAGCCAAGTTTACTGATATAAAAATATACCATAAAGCCTGTATACCATTAAATAAAAGTGAAGTTTCTCGGTGTTGGCCAGCATGCGCACTAGCTTCTTCTTTGCATGTGATGCAGCACACCGATCTTTGATGAGATCAGAGAGTTTACTGGCTTGCTCGTTCATCAACACTAGAGTAGGTAAATCAGTATGATTTGTCTCGTCGTGTAACATCAAGACTGCATACGAAATTGAAATAGGGTATCGTTTGTTGGATGTGGTTTGGCATTGTCTACTATGTGCTATAGGTGTTTCTCTTGGCATAAGGCGTGACTTACTATACGATCCCTTGTAAGGAACTCTAACGACGCTGATTGAAGCGTAATAACACTCCAAAAGCTCCTTGGTAGTATTGAGGTGTCGCCCCCGTTGGTGCCAGATTTGGGCATACTGTTGAAGAACGGGCTCCCGTCGAATTGCATCGCTGATGTCGGATAGAAACATCTGTGTGGCTTTAACGACATCGAACTCCTTCTCATCGACATTGGGGTCCGTGGCATTTAGAACAATAATACAATGCGGAAGCACGGGCTGATTGATCGACTTGTCAATGGAGGCAGCGCCCCATTTAATCAACTTATGCAGCACGGTAGATTCAAATGAACGTGGGTTGCGCAACACGAAACAAACCACGTCGGAAAATATATAAAGAATCCTCGGATATAGCTGGCTGACAGCATACTCGCGCTTTTGAGTTTGCGGTGTTTGCGCCCATTCGATCTTCCTTGGTGTAGCGTATCGTCGTGAATAGTTGGCGGCTGAGTATGATGATGCGAAGTCTTGCGCTTGTCTTAGCTGTTTTGGTGCAGCTTCGCCGCCGCTGAGACCCTCGCAGTCAACAAAAAGCAAAGGGCTGGTCGCGTGTAGTGTAGATGGGTCCGCATAGAGATGCACGTCACCAGTAGTTGGGATTCGATCTTGGTTAGACGACGTTACTGGAGAATAGTACTTAGACCCATGCGGTGATACCAAGTCTTGGCGATCAATAAGTAATTTGATCAGTGTACTTTTCCCAGCCCCTACACCAACAGCATCAGCACAGCTTATCGAGATCGGTGCATCAATGAATGCAACAATGTTGCACGTACCTGTCTCGCCAATGAATGATGCTAACTGAGGGTAACGTTCGCCCGTCTCCTCAGTATGAGTTTCGGCCATGATGGCAGCAAAGCGCCCGTAATCAGTAGAAACATGTTAGTCGGGACCTCTAAGTTCAACATCATCGAGCCTGCTAGATCAGACGAGAAAAGGAAACTCAGGACCAGGCACAGGGGGTTGCAATGCATACCGTATAGTTGGGGGTGATGTGAAGCATCGCGACCGTATCCGAACCATGTTGTGTCTTGGTCTTCGAGCAGTTCGGCCTCATGTTCTTCTTCCGTCCGGGCCGGCTCCAAAATCTGACGGAGCCGACCTACGACAAGAGGATCGGCTTTCTCATGCGGCTTGCCATTCCTACGGAACAAGGACGTTGATTAGTTAGTTTGCACACTCAGACTTGTCGCGACAAGTGCGAACACCAAGACCTCCGTCGCAGTAACGGTTCACAAACTTCCTCACTGGTGACTTGGAGCTTCTTGTTCATCAGATGCAACCGGAGCCGAAAGGTGACTAACCATCCCACTGCACCAGGTATGTGCAAAATCCATTTAGACCAGCAGGTGTCGCAGAAAGCGAGGTTGTTACATTGTATGCAAGTAAAGGTGTTCTCGGCCACTGTCGCGCATGTCTGGCATGGCAATATCTGCGGAAGTTCAAGCTCTCCTGCCATTGTGACTGATCGGTCGCTGTGCGCCGAACCCACGGCGCGTGACGGAGATGGTGAGAGATCACGCCCGGACACTAGATGGATTTTTGTACGTAATTCGGGTTGGGAGAAGGTCGACGATCCTGGCGTTCTCCGAATCGTTGGGCTGACCTACCTATCCGGCCTTTCCCCTCAGCTGGCCGTTTGACGTTGCCCAGCCGCACGAGATGACCACCCCCTTTTGAACGCAGAACGGGGGTGGCGCACACTATGTCCCTGTGCGACATGGAGATGCAGCTGCAGGCCCCAAAGCGTGCAACAGCTGAGGGGAATGATGATCCATGGGCATCAGGACCGCCCAGAATCAACGGGATGATTGGTTGCGCGCGTCACACGTTTGCATCTCTTATTTCCCTTTATTGATAGGTACATTAGTCATCTATGTTCGTTGCATCCTGCAATGCGATGTGAGGAGTGCTGGGTACGTAGTAGGTGTCTGGTCTGATCTGGTCGTCGATCGCGCACCATTCTCGAGGTGGCAAATTAACGGTTTTGAGCACACGTCAAATTCGGGGTAATACCTTGCGGATTGCGGTGCCATCGTTCCCTTTCTTGGCAGGGAATACGCGCAACTCCACGATAGGCAAAGGCACCTCATTGCCCAACGCATTCTCACATGTACATTGTGTTTTAATCCGCAGCCCTTGCCTGATACGCTGTCTGGACGACATGTAACCCTTCGAATTGCGCAGCATCTATCAAATAGGCCCTACACCTGCATGTGAGTAAATAGCTTAGGATCTACCGATAAATATCTATGGACTGGTGATACCCGACTAGGGACACGTATACCAGTATGGTAGCATCAAATATCAATCTCAATATTAAATCATCTTACCTACCACGCCCGGGCGAATAGGCCCACTTCGACGCTCGCTCGAGGAAGAGTGACGTCACGAGTATGCGACGGCCTTCTAATCACTTAATATGTCGATGTCACCCTTTGTCGAAGTTTGGCTCCGTACCGCCATATCACAAACGGGGCCGGTAATGCGAGGACGAGACTGACAAAAGCAATAGTGCTATTACCCCACCCATATCCAAGAACACGATACAGACTTGGCGCAAAGAGTGGGAACAGGAATGCTGTGAGGCTTCTCAGAAATTGTGTGGCTGCAATAGCACTGCTGGCGTGTTCAGGATACGCGTCAATGACATATGCCGACAAGGCCACTGCGATACCCGAAGTTAGTTATCGTCAGTTTGAGCGTAATCTATAAGCGCTTCGGTAGTATGAGAGGCTTTTAAGATATGGTTCTAGCCCGAAAAAAAGCCTTCACAGTCTTGATGCGACCAAAACCAAGGAGAAAACGACACCGAGAACTACTTACTGCTGGTGAGCTGACCTCCAAACATGTTAATGAAGATGCCGATGTCCACTGCAATCCAGTGGACCCGATACTGCGCCGTCCAACCATAAATGAAAAGTCCCATGGGCGCTATGATTGCGCCCGGCAGTGTTAATGGTATTCGGAACTCGGGGATGTGCTCCCCATCGCTAGAACGAGACCGCATGTGACGAAACAGAGCATCCATTAGTCGGCCACCGACTTGGGATCCAGCGAGTTCCCCTAGTGCACAAGCGATGTAATGGAGACCGCTAATTGCCACAGGTTGGTGATAATAAGAGCTCCATAGATCCGCGAAACTGGAGATGACGATGTACAGCGTACCGTAGCCGAAGGCCGAGATTACGGCGGTTATTTGAATAAGCGGGTGGAAAGCTAGCAGTCTCAGTGGCCTAGACAAAGCTTGAGCAGCAACTCGGACTACTGACTGTTCGCCAGTTTGCCTTTCGTACTGGGTATAATATTGCTCATTACCAGTCTCTTTACGTAACCGAGCAGCTCGTCTGTTGAGAATCAGAGGTCCAAAGGTCTCGCGGAAGACATCGTATGAAACTGCAATCATAACACCTTGGAATATGGATGTCGACCAGAACATCCATCGCCAAGTAGTGTACTCGGCAATGAAGCCACCTAGGATAGGCCCTGTCCAAAGAGCACAGTTAGTGTCAATCCTTCTGCAAGCCATCTCCGGATTAACCCATGAGGCACATACCAACGGCAGCTCCAAGAAGAGGGATGAGCAGGTATATGCCTAGTGAACGACCACGCTCTTCCGGTCGCCAAATGTCGCCTAACACGCCGCCGCCTAAAGAATAAATGGCACTCGCGCCGAAACCAGCAAGAAACCGAGAGCCGATCAATAGCTCTTTGGTGTTTGCGAAACCGCAGGCAATATTCCAAACAAGAAACCAGACGTTAGAGGTATGCAATATGACTTGTCGCCCGTAGATCTCAGAGAAAGGGCCAATGAGCAGCGGGCCGAAGGCAGTTGCGAGAAGATAGATCGAGAGTGAGAGAGCCGACTCAGTCGTGCTCATGTTCAGCTCCTTGGCAATTGTTGGCAATGCCGGTGCCATAATAGTCGAGACCAGAATGCGGTTAAAGCCGGTGGCAGACAGCACGTCGGTTATCGCCCACTTGCGCCCATTAGGCCAGTCTTTAGGGTTTTCGACATCATATGGCTCATCGAAATCAACCAAGAAGCGATCGGTCTGCTTCACATCACGACTAGGGAGCGGGATATTCTCGGTTGCTGAACCCGGAATGGGTGAGATAGCATCCAGAGTGATTTCGCTTGGATTATTGGGCGCCGTCATCTTCAAAGTCTAGTTAATGTGTTCTTCTGAACCGCTTTCGATGGCGGACTCTTTGTACGTAATGAAGTTGACAGGTATTGAAGCCACAGGTGCAAACTTGTAAACCATGAGCAGACACTTCGGATAGTGGACTCAATGGAGCGTGAGAAAAGGGAAAACAAATACTAGAGCAACGATAAATCAATTTCTGTGATAATCATACACAACGAGGAGTCGTGATTAACCCCAATATCGCTGATCCTGATGACATAGTACAGTGTAGATGCGTGACAGAAATGTAGCAATGAGATGGACGGCAGTCTTTATAAAAAAAAATTAAGGTGTATAACACCTTGAGTAGTCTAATAATTCCGGGGTTAATACCGGAGAAAAAGGGGTAACATGTTTATAAATATGCAACTAGTTCATTATAGGCATATTCGAAACCTCTACGCAGCAACAATAATCACCGCCGCTTACACTTCCAGTTCACAGCATAAGACGAATTAACACGCAAGCCAGCTTACAGACAGGGGAGTCCTAGAGTACGTGTCTAAGCGAAATTAGATAACTCGTCCTCCGTTCTCGGGCTTCTTGAGTTGAAAACCGTCATCTGTTAGGGCCTAGACCAGAAAACAGACGAATATTGCGCTAGGGCTTAGGGAGATCTCAAATTTATCTTATCAATCAGATCTAATCAGATCTTCCATGCTCCATGCGGTAGTACAAACACGGATTAGCGTACGCAAAAATTAGGCAGCTCAGCTCTGCTTCGCTGGATGATAAAGGACCTACCGGCAGAACATAAACCCTTCAAATCACCTATGTCGATGTCTGATGCTTTAGTACGATGTGTAAATGAGTCATGCGCTAGAACGAATCTACCCCTAGCCTTTACCGATCGACCATGACACATAGTAGGGCTGGTCGCAAGATTGTAGCATATACCCGCAAATCTATCTGGAAATGAGAAAAGGAGACTCCTGCCATTTAGTTTTGAGGATATGTATGACAATTCAGAGAATCGATAGTTTCTGACTACCCTTAGCTGTGATGTTCCCCTTACGTTGGACCTACTTTGATAAAAGCGTGGTTAGAGAATGATTATATGTGCCCCACGATCAGATCGAACCACGAGACTGCACTGGAGACGACTCTTTTCTAATTTCGACGTAGCATGATGATGGCATACTTTGCTTCGTGGCGACTTCGGCTTCCATTGTTGCCTGCGATCGGCACAGCGAAGTCCTGAGCTAGACTATATAGAGCTATGTCCCTATCGGATGTCTAGGAACCGCGAGGCATCATAAACGTCTTACGCTATGGGAATACCATGTCTTCTATTCACTTGTAATATGTGTGTTGATAGCGAGACCGCTTCACCCTCGCCAGCGCTGTGTAGTCTACGGATCTTCACATGCCACGAGGGTTGGCTCGGACGACGACGTGTCCATGAGTATTTGAGTAAGGTCGTGTCCACTTGGTGTAGACAATTGACTGTTCGTCATTTGATGAAAGGCGTGCTTTTGAGTCTGGAACTATATTCTTAAGAAGTCAAGCTATATGAAGAAATATCCATCTTCAGTAGGTTATGTCAACTCCGGCATTACTGATGGACAACCCCATCTTGGATAAGTTCCTCGTCCAGACCAACCCAGTACTTGATCCAATTGTAAATGCCGCGATGCCATACCAAGCTATTTTGGCGCTTTGTGACCCAGTGAGTTTCGTCGGGGAAATGGAGGAAGCGGCTGGGCACGCCGAGTCTTTGAAGAATATTGAAAGTCTGGAGGCCTTCAGAGATGGAAACACGATAGTCGCCGTCGCTGTGGATAATGAACTCCGGCGTCTTGAAGTTGCGAGCGTGCGACAAGGGGTCCCAGAGCTCGTAGTTTTCTCGGTCATTCCAGATGGTGCCGTTCGCGTCATGCTCAATAAACCAGAGCTCGTCAGTCGCGTACGCGCCCACTTGATTGACTTTGCCATCGTGGCACACAAGCGTCTTGAACTCGCGCCCTAAGTCGTGACCCTGGATCCAATTTGTCATATAACATCCGAAGCTGGCCCCCGCAGCGATCGCCCTGTCTGTGTCTACGTAGGGGACATTGTGCTTCAGATGTTCGAATACCTTCACCAGGTCAGTGTATGGCGTTCCTCCCCAGTTATTTTGAATCTTGTCTGTGAATGCTTGGCCGTAGCTTGGTGTTCCTGTGAATTGTACCGTCGTCACAACAAATCCCTGTTCGGCCCAGAGCCTGAGATTCCATCTAGTGCTCCACGAGTCACCTTGAGACGACTGAGGTCCTCCGTGACTACAGAATTTGGTGTCAGTAATCATCTGCTATCTTAGAGATATTAATCTAAGAATACTCGTTCCAAAGCACACGAGCTGTCCAGGTAGGACTTTAGCTCAAACAGGAGCGTTCTAAGATGATGGAAACCAGAAGGACAAGATGACTCAAGAATGTACTTACATAATGAATGCCAAAGGGTACTTCTTTTTCGGGTCAAAATCGGTTGGGTGGAACACAAAGGTCTGAATTTGGTCGCCATCATCATTCTTGACCCAAAAGTTCGAGACAGAGTCAGGTTTGAGCCCCTTCAGCTCCGGGTCAACCTCGTTGGCAGTGAAGAGGATCTTCTTGTCCTTGCCCGGAGATTGGGTGTAAAAAATGCGACTCGTCCAGCTGGCTGAGGCAGAGACCAGGGCACGCCCATTAGGCAGGATGGCAAAATCGGCAAGGTTGCTGTCCGGCCCGGTGAAATTTTTCGGCACGAAGGAACTTTTGGCATTGAATGGGACAATAAATAGACGTGTTGAGGCATGTAGCTCAGAAGCCACCCATAGGTTTTTGCCGTTAGCACTCCATTGCAATGAGGAGGGACTCGAATCCCAGTCTTGGGCGACAGCAGAGACCTTCCAGCTGAGGCCGTCAAGTGTTGCGACATATAACTTATTGCGGTCAGATTCATAAGAAATACCATCCTGTTGAACGTATGCAAGCTTTTTGCCATCCGGAGACCACCGTGGAGACCCACTGGCCCCCTTCGCGTCTCGAGGAGCCGAAGTATTAGGGCCGTTGACACGGACAGCAACTTTGGACCCATCATGCGGGACTACATAGATGTAACTTGCAGTGTAATTCGCCTTGGCCAGTTCCGGAGCCTTGGTGAGGAAAGCAACAGTCCGGCCATCGGGCGACAGGTCGTAATCCCCCTGGTCACCAAAAGGCTGCACAGGTGTTTCAGGACGGGTGACGGTGGCGTTGATTCCCAGGAGCAGGTTTTTCAACTCGCCCTCCAAGGAGTAGGTCTTCTTCTGCGAACCGCCACTACCTTTGCCAAGCGAAAGCTTACCGCTAAAGATAGCATATCGCTCGGCAGTGATGTAAGTATCCCAATGACGGATATAGTTGGAGTCGTAAATTATGCCAGAGGACAGTGACGCGACAGCGAATTCGGAATTATAGGCCGATCCATCGTCCCAGCGAGCAAGCGCATTTACGACAAAGCTGATGTCGCCGGATTTCGTCTGCACAGCTTTCAGCCCCTGGAAGGGCGCGCCTAATGATGCGACCAAGGTCCTACCCAATTTCGCGTAAGTACTTATTGAGTCACACGCAGTAGATCAATACGAACGGTGAGAATTGTTTTTTCCCCAGATCAGCCGTATAGAGGGTCACACCACCAGCAACCTCATCATTAGTTCCGTTGATGTACAGGATACTGGTGTCCGTGTCGCCGATCCATACGACCTCGGAGACATCGGAGCCAAATGGTGCTTCTTTGGTTTTGCCGTTGGTCACGTCCAAGAGGTGCCAAGCCGTTGACGATTTTTGAGAGTCCCAATTGTAGCTTGTAGACGAGAACAGAGCCCATTTCTAGAGGGTTTCACATTAGAACTGAATCATGTCTATTCTGGAAATCAACAGACGTACTCCGCTGGGGTTAACATTAGCCGTACTTCGCCGTGGGGCAGCAAGCATTCCCCTGTGAAATCAGTGTGAGTGGAGGGTTATTCTCAAAAGACGGCTTGAATACTGCATACTCAATAGTGAGAGCGTTTGCAAATGGCAACAAGATGCCAACGGCAAATATGACTGCTCCCTTGACCGCCATATTTCTCTTCCACCTAGGTATGAGTGCCATGCTAGGGGACTAACCGGTGTGCCTGAAGAGTGAAGGTGACCAGGCACGAGGGATAACCCTTCAGGTGAAATATATAGGGAGGTCCATTAGTCGACATGTGTGTAGATCTAACTACCCACGATCCAGGGTGTCGGGAGGGGCATGCATAGTAGCATAAAAGATGCTGAACATGCCTTTTGCATGCCAAGAGGCACGTCTTATGGTGTGCGAATACACTGACCTGCCATTTCCAATGCTGCCAAGGACTTAGCATGTCGATTCGGATCTTGGCCTGCTTACTTTCATTTTATTTTTGTTATCGCGTTTGTATTTTACTGTTCATATGAGGTCGATAAAATTCTCGTTCGTTCTAGGCTCCGAGGTAAAGATTTGTCGACGAAGTTTAGTCCCATATGTGAACTAGATAGTCTAGAGTTAGGTGGTGTAATCACGCCTCTGTTAGCATCGATCAACCATCAAATCACAGCGTAACCCCCTTATTGGATAACTTAAGAATTTCGAATAATGATTTGATTACATAATAGGTTCAGGTTCGTCTCTGAATAGTAGATAGAATGTCGTCTCCAAATAACCGAGCCGCTCCAATATGGTACCTATATTGCTACTATCCCGCTAACCGTGATCAGTGGGGGTTAATTTCTCACAACACAACAGTGACCATGCTGGAGACTGAATTGAGATGCCCTTCCAAGAGCCCAGAAGCGTATGAATGTGAGGCTGCCTGACCACCCGACCCTAGGTACTTAAGAACCTGGTATGGGCTTTTGCTGTATAGAGACCCTGATCCGTCACCTTGGTTAGTCCGAGATGGGAGAAAAACCAGGAGTGATGACGGTCTTAGGCGACGGCTAGCAGTTTCGGTGCTAGAGTGATTGTCGAGATTAAAGCAGAAATCCGGAAGGGCAGTCGATGTTTTACGCAAGTCTGGGTATTCGACTCCAAACCGTCAATCATCGGGATCTCTCTCGTTGATTGATGGCGCTAGACCGACAATGAGTCCGAGGTAAGCAAGGAGTATGGTTCGTCTATAAGGTACCTACTAGCAATCCAGCTTCAGCATAACTTAGATATTATCATCTATCTACAGTACAATGTAGGTATTGCTTGGTTTATGATTATCCAATGGAATGGTCTACCTACATTGCTGGATACCGGTGCACACTAATCGGGACACTACTTAAGCTTGGCGTTAAGAACTCCACTGGTATAGCGAACCCCAACTTCAGGTCCAGGATGCATTTCTGGAAGACCGATTGACAGGCGCGTTGCTCCACGTTCTGAATCAAGTACACGCTAAGTGGATTCTCAAGAATGCGACTTATGCGTGTAGGTTACTCTAGAGTAGTATGGAGGGTAGCTCAAGATGCGTGGTATTGTGAGCCTCAACGTCTGATGTTGGAGTTAGAAGTAACCAGAAATTCATATGCTGAAATCCTCCCAGCAGTGTCAGATGCTCGACCCTTTCCCTAGTAGTGAGCATAACGTTAAGGCTACCTTCAAACCCAGGTCGTACCGATTATAGCAGTAATCAACGAGATTTTGCTCGGCGTTTGATCCCCACCAAGTTTCTTCGGTTTTCAATTTCTGGGGTGAAAAGCTATCTACCAGTAGGCACACCAGAAAAGATACCCCAAGTGGCTCGCTTCAACCAATCACCACTACATAAGTCCCATGAAGAAAGGTATTTCCCCGCCTTCCGCATCGGTACACCAACAAAAATGTTTGGTCTAGATATGCCCACAGCGATAAACTTGAGCTGCGAGTCAGTTTACTTCTCATTTTCTTTTGATTCAACTTGCTTAAAAAGACATTCCGAATCGCACTCTCAAACGACACTTGAGAGTCCCAGTACTTAGGGTGACAATTATCGAGCAAGAGAAAACGGCCGATGGCAAGTATAATGGTGATGTCGAGGAAGGAAGAACGGTATGCCTGGAAGCTCGTTTCTCTTGAATTAGTCATTCTTGTCAACGAAGTATGAAGTGAAGTCCACTGACATCAACACAGCGCTTAACTATCACGGACGCCGAATGGGTGTTGAGGTGGAAGCAAGATAAGCGCATCATTCCGTAATCAGCTGGGAGTGAATCCGAAGTGCAAGCGCAAAGGTGCAGATGTAGAAACTCAACTTAATATATTAGCGACAACCCGGATTATTCCCTAACACTGAGAAATCCGTTTCTGCGACCTGGACCTCATCGTCGGCTGCTTACTACTTACCTATTATATGCACATCGGTTTCCCTTGCTGAAATACTCCTTTAGTGTCAAGAGGCGCTAGCGCTGTAGATTTTGTTTTCATCATCCCTGACGTACCGCATTCCTCGATTAGAACTTGACCGGCGCTAATAGCTTGGCCTGCATTAATATATAGTGTTGGATTTGGCCCATAGCTGGTAGCTGTGAAGAGAGCTAATTAGGCATGGATGGCAGGATTATTTGGTTATATAAGCGTTATAGCTTAATAACGTAGCTTAGTAAGTATGGCCTAGCTATACTTACTAGCAAGCTTATAGATAAATATTTTATAGAGGTAAAATAGGACCTATAAAAAATAATAATAAATAAAGTAATCTAAATATATATATGTAGTACGTTTTATAATACTAAATCTAATAATTAAAAGTTTTATTAATTTTTATATTTTATTATAAGTAATTTTTAGCTAGAAATATATAAAAATTGCTATTATATTTAAATAATATATTATTATATTTAATTTTTTAAAAGATTTTTTGTTATAAAAAAAAGATTTTATTATTAATATTTATAACTATAACTTTTAAAAATATATAGTTTTAAAAAAAAAGCGAGCTTTATAGTTTTAGTTATTAAGCGTACTATTAATAAGCAATTTTTTTATTATTAGAACTGCTGATTTTAATACTATAATATATATAAAACTAATAGTTATTAGAAAAGCGTTATATTAAAACGTTAAATAGCGCTATAAAACTGTTTTTAAGTATTATATTAATTATTAAACTAAGCTTACTAAGCTTACTAAATAAATATATAAAATAATCTATTTGAACTATTATTTAATATAAATAAAAACTAACTAAATAATTAATAAATAGTATAATAACTTTAGAAAGCTTAAAAATATAGCTTGATATGTTTTAAAGTTTAAATATAAGTTAAAATATAAAGTTTTTATTAATTTTATAGCTAAAAAACTTATTAAAAACCTAACTAAATAAACAAACAAGTAATTTAATAAAATCTTTAAAGCTTATTTAAAAAGTACTAAAATAATAGATTTATTTAAGCTTATTATTAATTTAAAAAAAATTTTATAAAATATTTATCTAATTTAAGTTATTTTTTTTAAAATATTTATTATAATATTATTATAAATAATATTTTATAATACTAGACTATTATTACTAAACTATATTAAAAAGTTATAATTTTAAATATAACTTATATTTCTAAAAAGATTATTAAAAAAAGTGCTTTTAATACTTTTAAATTTTTTAATAAATAAAACTGTCACGATTAGTTAAATAAAGCTTCTATAGCTAGTTTATTAATACTATAAACAAAAACTCTAAGCTAAAAAAAAAAAAAGAAAAAAAAAATCAAAGTTTATAAGGTAAATAAATATAAACTTTATATATATAGCTGCAAAGTTAAGTTAGTCCATACATAAACTTTCTATTTTATTGCTATATAGGTCTAAAGTTTTTGCAAGTCTTACTAAAACTATACAAACTATACTAACTATTATACTACTTTTTTTTAAAACTAAAAGTTTAAATATAGTTTTAACTCAAAATTATTAATAATATTAGATTTATATAGTTTTTTTATATTATACTGCTTTATTATTATTTTTATAATTATTTATAAACTTGTTAGCTATTATTATATATATTTATTTTTATAATTTTATAAAAAATCTAAAAACTTTTTTATAGTTTTTATAAAATTAGTCAAGTTTAATTAGTATATTTTTAAAATTCTAAGTTATATACTAAGTATTATTAGAATTGTAGCTTTTTTAAGCGATTTAATATTGCAACTTTTTATTTTTTTTATATATTTTTAATTATTTGATTTATTTAATTTTAAAATTTGCTTTATTATTAATATTTTTAGCTAAAAGTAATAATTAGATTTATTAAAATAAAAAATTATTGCTTATTTTTTATAATTAGTTAATATAAAACAAATTTTTTATTTTATAAAAGTTAAATAAATTAAAAATATAACTAAATTTTTGCTTTTTTAAAAATTTAAAAAGTCTAACTAATTAAAAATCTAATCTAATAATTAATATTTATATTATAAAACTTTTTTTTTTAAAAAAATTTTTGTTTTTTATTTTAAAATTTATTAAATATTTTTTTTTATTAGCTTATAGTTTATATTATTTTTATATAAAAGTTGCTATATTATATATTATTTTTTAAATGTTCTAAGTTTAGCAAACTAGTTTAAATATTTATTATTTAATATTAAAATTTATAACAATTTTATTAATATTTATTATTAAAAAGTTTTATGTTTTAATTTTTATTATTATTTTTAATAATAATATATTAATTAATAAATATTATAAAAAATTATATATAAAATCTAAAACAAAAAAATAAATATTTTAATTATTTTAGTATTTATTAATATAAAAATAAAATTATTAGTCTAGTTCTTAATTAATTAATTTTATTATTTTTTAAGTTTAAAAATAATAAATATTACTAAAATAGTACTTAATACTTATAAAACTATTAATTATTACTATAAATTTAAAAATAAAGAATTTTATATTATTTAATATTTATATATTTAATATATTAAAAAATATATATAAACTTTTATAATATTATATAACTAATAATTTTATAATATTTATTTTTTTATTAAATAAAGTTATAATTAAATAATTAAACTTATTTATAAATATTTATATATAGTTATAATTTTATTAGTTAAATAATATATTTTTATTATTTATTATTATATATTGCTATATTATAGCTAATATAAACAATAAATAAAAAAAGCTAAAAATTTTGTTTTGTAATATTTTATTTTTTTTATAGTTATAATAATTATATATATATTATTTATAATTATATTTTAAATAAAACTAATAATATTTTTATTTTAATATTTTAATTATTTTATATTAATTTTAGTATATAATAATTAAAAATATATAAACTTTTTAAATTAAAACTATAAAAAAAAATTAATCCTATTTAAAATAATTTTAAATATATATAGTTTTTTGTTTTTATTTTCTAGTTTTTATAACTAGTTTTTTTGTTTAATTAAATCTATTAAATTAGCTCTTTAAAAAATATGAAATAAAAAGTCCATAGTTAATATAAAACTTAATATTTTATTAAGCAGAACTAATACTATTATTTATTTTTTAGCTTTTTTAGTTTTAATTATAAAAAGCTTAGTTATTTTTTTTAATAAAACGTTAGTTATTATATTTTTTTGTTTTAGTTAATATTGTCACGGCAGGTGTCCTTTTAAGAGGCAAGGCTCCTAGTTGGGGTTCCAAATGTATATTAATCGTGAGATAAAGAAAGAAGAAGGAAACTAAGTATAAATAATATGTGGAGAGATTTATGTATGTACGGTTGGATGGTTGTGTGCGCAATGGGTGGCCCGTGCCACCCATGGGTTCCCTTATCGATAAGGGGTCAGTGGGCCAGCCAGCCAGCCAGCCGTAACTAATATTAAAAAATAATATTAAAATTTAATAAAAAATTAGCCTAGTATACTTATTATATTAATAAAATCTATTTATTTAAAAAATATAATAAAGCTTAATAATTAATTATTATAAAAAATTTAGTTCTAAAAAGCTTTAAGTAATAATATTTTAAAGTTTATATTACTACTAAAAATTTATAGTTTTAAATTAAGTAAACTTGCTTAGTTATTATTATTATTTTAAAAAAATATTTTATAAATTTTTAAGTTATATTTTTTTATTATTATTAAATAATTTTTTTTATTATATTATATAAAATATTTATTTTTATTTATATTAATTAGCCGGGCTTAAAAAAAACTAAAATAAATGCTTTATAAACTAGCAATTTTATATGTTTAAAAGTTTATTTTTATTTTAGTTTTATTATAAATAGTTTATTTTTTTTTAATAATTAATTTAAAAAAACAGTAATTTTATTAGTATAATAAATAAATATATAAATATAATTATAAAACTTAAAAAATAACTAGATTAATTTAGTACTTTTAAAATTATTAAAGTTTTAATTTAAAATTATTTAAATTTTTATAGAATTAATTTTAATTTTAATTTTAGATTTTATAACTATTTTTAAATAATTAATAATAAATATATTAAAACAAAACTTTTTAATATTTTTTTAATATTTAGCTTAATATAAATAATAAATTATTTTTTTATAATAAATTTAGTACTATTTTTTAGTTTTAAAATAAATTAAAATATTATTTATATAAATATTTATAAACTTATTTAAAAGTTTTTGAATTTATATATTAATAAAAGCTTGCTACTAAGCAAGTTTTATTTTTAAATTAAATAATAAAACTTTTTATTAAAATATTTTTTTATAAATTTAAAAAAAAAAAAATAATATTATAATAATTAAATATAATACTACTAATATTTAAAACTAATATAATTTAATTTTTTAAATATATATTTTTTTATTAATAATTAATTATAAACTTATATTTAATTAATTTAAGTTTAAATATAAATAAAACAAAAATAATATTTAAATTTATATTTTATTTAATAAAATTTATAGTTAATAGTTTATTTATAAACTTTTTTTTAAATAAAATAAATTATATAAATATATAATATTAATAAAAACTAAAAATATATTTTTTATTATTAAGTTTTAGTACTATATTAAACTTTAGTTATAATAGTAGCAAAATTTTAATTTTCTTTTTTTAATAATAGTTTAGTTTTTTTTTTTTTTAAAAATTATTATATAAACTTTTTTTGTTTTAGATTTAAAAATCTTAAATTTTTTTTTTGTTTTTTTAGTTTTAGTTATTTTTAAAATAATTGTTTTGTTTTTAAAAAATTGTTTTAATATTTAATAATATTTTTTTAATATTTAATTATATTAATTTATATTTTTTTATATTTTTAAGTTTATATTTTATTATTTATAGCTAAAAAGTTTAATTATAATTATTAATAAAAATTAAGCTAATAAAAATAAATTATTTAATTAAATTAATTATTATTTTTAGGTTTTTATTAAAATATTTTGTTTTACTAATTATTTAATACTAATAATAATATTATAACTAAAATTAATAATTTAAAATATTTAGTTTTTAAATTATTAATTATTAATTTTTATAATATATATTAAATATTTATAAACTTTGCTAACTATTTTATTTTAGTAGTTATAAAGCTTTTAAAGTTTAGTTGATCGAACTATTTTTATTTTTAATTATTATTTAATTTATTATATAAACTTATAGCTAATTATTAAAAAAATATAAATTTTAATATTATTAATTTATAATTAAATAAATATTTTAAAAATAATTAATTTGTTGTAGTTATATATTTTAATTAAAATAAAAAATAAAATTAATAAAAAAACTTTTATTAGTTCTACTTATTTTTTAAGTTAAATAAACTACTAAAATTATTTTTATTAAAGCTTTTTTTTATTAGTTAAATATTTAAAACTTTAAGCTTTTAGTTAAAATAATTAACTAATATATTTTTTTTTTATTATAAATAAAGCAAGTTTAATTATTTTAATAAGCTTTTTTTTTTTTTATAATTAGCACTTATTTTAATTATTTTAAAATAAATATTTTAAAACTTTTAAAATTTACTAAAAATTTAATTATTTAAATTAGATTTTTATTTAATTAAACTAATAAGTTTAATTTTTTAATAGTTTTTATAAGTTTATTTAATATTATATATTAATTTAATAATTTTATTAATAAATAATTTATAAAAAATATTTAAATTTATAAAAACTTTATATAAATTTTTTTTTAAGTTTATATAAAAATAGTTCTATAATTTATATTTTTATTATAACTTAATTAATTAATATTTTTAAGCTAAACTATTAAATATAAAAATAAACTTATTAATATTTTTATTAATTTTATATATATAAACTTAAAATATTTTATAAATAATAATTATTTAATTAAAATTATAATAAACTATTAATAAAACTTAAATTATTTTAATAATATTATTAAATAATTTTTTAGTTTATTTTTTTAATTAGTTTAAAATATAGTAATATTTTTATTTAGCTTTTTTATTAATTTATAAACTTAATTATTAAATAAAGTTTTATTTTTTATAAACTTACTAAAATTAATTTTTTATATTTTAGTTTTTTTAATATAAATAAAATTTAAAGCATTAAAAAATAAACTAATAAAATAAAAAATAAATAAAGCAATAAAACTAAAAAATTTAAAGTTAATATTTTTAAATATGCTTTTTATTATTAAATTATAGTTATTTTTTAAAAGTATTAAAATAAACATATTAAAAAATTAATTTTTTATTTTTTTTATTTATTAAAAAAGTTCTATTAAAACTAATATAAAATTATAAGCTTATATAATTATAATATTTAGTACTATATTTTTAAATATATTATTTATTTTAAATAGTTTTAGTTCTAGTTTAAATTTTGCTTTTTTAAATTTTAATTTTTTGGTTTTTTTTAAATTTTTTTTTAAATATTAGTTCGCCTAAAGCGTTTATAAAAAAATCTAGTGTTTAATTTTCTTTTTTTTTTATAAAAATTTTTTTTTTAAATTATTTAATAATAAAAAACTAGCTATACTTAAAAATTAAAATTGTTCTAATTGTTTAAAAACTAAAAATAAAATAAATATATTTAAAGTTAGATTTTTTATAAATTATTAATTTTTAAATAATATAAAAATTAAAAATTTTATTAAAGTTATATTAAAATTAAATTTATATTATAAAATATATAATTTTTTATATTAAATATATAACTAAAAAAAAAAGTTTATTTATATTTTATTAATTATAACAAAATAAAAAAAATATATTTATTAAATATTTATTAATAAATAATTAGTAAGTTTAAAGTAGTATTATAATTAGTTAAGTAAAGCTTTTATAGTTAGTTTATTAATACTATAAATAAAAATTTTAAACTAAAAAAAAAAAAAAAAAAAAAAAAAAGTTAGAGTTTATAAAATAAGTAAATATAAATTTTATATATATAGTTGCAAAATTAAGTTGGTCTATATATAAACTTTCTATTTTATTGCTATATAGGTCTAAAGTTTTTATAGGTCTTGCTAAAACTGTATAGACTATACTAACTGTCATAAAAACAATTTAAATAATTTTATAAATAATTAAAAAAAAATTATTTTAAATAAAATTGTTAAAATTACAAAAGTTACTAATAATACTAAACTAATAATAGTTATAAAAATTATTAAAATAATCAAGGAAAAAGCTTTAGAAATATTTTTATTAAGTATTCCTATGTTAATATAAGGACTAAAACTAAAAAAAAAAACCTAAACATAAAAAATTATATTATATACTATAGTTATTATTATATATTAAACTACTAGCTTATATTTATAAAGTTTTAATTAAAAAGCTAAAAATCTAATTAGAATATTAATAAAGTAGCTAAAATATATATAACAAATAAAAAAAGTATTAAACAAGCGGTAAAAAGAGCATAAAAATAACAAAAAAAAAAAAAGTAAAATTTAAGGTTTTAAAAACTAACTTTTAAAATAATTAATTTTTAAGGCTTTTTATAATAAAAGTAGCAAGCTTATTTATTACTAACTAAAAACTTACTAAAATATATAAACTATATAACTTAACTATAATAAACTCTAGATTAATTATTTATATATTTAACTAAGTATATTATTTTATATATTTAAAAAATATTAACCTAAATAATATAGTATTAATAAGAAATAATATAATTTATATATATAGCTATAGCAAAATTAATATTAAAACTTAGGGCTTAAAAGGTATAATTATATATTAGTTATATAATATTACTTTTTATTTAGATATAGCTATTAATTTAGTTTTTCTATAAGTTTTAAACCGAATAAGCATATATTAAAATAATAAACCTAAGTCTAATTTTTTAAAACATTAATAAAGAAAACTTTTATATTTTTTAACCTAAATATATAGTTAATATATTATAGAATATTTCTTAAAATGTTTAATTAAGCAAGCATTTTATATACAAAAAAACTTGCTAAACTTTTATATAAAACGCTCTAGATCTTGAGCTAGCTTTTATAAATAGTATTAATATTTAGAACATATAGGCTTTAAACTTTTAAAACGGTTGCTTAATTATATAAAAGGAGTAGCGATTATTTTATACCTTAATAACAAAATCTGAACTATAAACTATGTAATATATAATAAATTTAAAGCTTACTATAAAATAGTACAAAATGTTTATTTAAAAGTTATAAAAACTAGTACTTAATTAACTATTAATTTTTATAAATTTAATACTTTTAATAAAAATAGGCGCTTATAATATATTATACTAATTATTAATTAATACTTAAGTTATATTTAGAACTATTATACTAATAATAAATATCCTAGTATTATTTAAAAAGTTTTCAAATATTATATTTAATATATTTAAATATATTATAATAATAAAATAAAAGTTATAAAATATAATAATAAAATTATTAGTAGTAATTAAAAGATTATATATTTAGTAGTAGTTATAAAACAAGCTTATAGAATAGATTTTAAAATTTTATTACTATATATTTAAAATTTTAATAAAGCAGCTAAAAAAGTAAGAAGTACTATTAAATATTAGGCAAACTTGATATATAATAGTTATAAGCTTTTTATTTTTTTTTAGCTTAAAATAGTTCAAATAGTAATATATTTATATAATTGGACACTTAAGCAAATTAATTACTAGCAAGCTTTATATAAAAAATTTTATTTATATTTTGATTATTTATAAAGGTTTGTTAGCTATAATTAAATATTTTATATATTTTATTTAAAAATATTTAAATATATAGCATTTATTATAACTATTAAAGTTAAGCTTAAGAAATAAAAACATAAAAAGCTTAACTTTAATGTTTAGATAAATTATTTAATAAGCTATTAATTTATTAATACCTATTATATTTAGTTTTTTAAAAAAAAACAAAATTATAGTAATAAAAAATATAGTTTTTAATAAAAACAAGTTTTTTAATAATAATAAAAATAAATTTAAAAACAATCTTTTTAAAATAACTTTAGAAATATATAAAATATTAATAAATAATATTAGTTACTAAAATATTTTTAACCTTAAAAAGAATATAGCTAATAAATAAAAAAATAATAAGCTTACTAGCTAATTTTTAGAAAGCAATACTAAAAATACTAATAAATCTAAATCTAAAAAAAATTCTAATAAAAACAAGCTTATAAATAAAAAAACAGAAACTCCTTATTAGAATTTTTATTTTTATATTAATTTATAGTTTGCTTTTAGATTACTAATATTATTACGGAGTCTAAAGGCTGCCTTGCTATATTTAGCAATACTATAAACTAAATTACTAAATCTAAGTTTAAATAAAAAGCTATTTAATAATTAATACTAAACTTTTACTAAATTAATTCTTAATATTCTAATTATAACTTATTAAACAATTAGCTTTAATATAGCTAGATTATGAAAAGCAATAATTATTAGCAAATTAATAATTAAAAACAAAAAAGCTAAGCTATTAAAAAGTTTTTTAAAAATCTATTATAACTGATTATAGCTACTAAATTTTATTAAAAACTTTATTAATAAAAAAAAAAGCCTTTAAAAAAGCTTATTAATTATTATATAATTAATTATAGCTATTAAATCTTATTAAAAGTTCTACTAATAAAAAAAAAAGCTTTTAAAAGAGCTTATTATTTATTATATATCTAATTATAGCTACTAAATTTTATTAAAAGTTTTATTAATAAAAAAAAAAAGCTCTTAAAAAAGCTTATTAGCTATTATATAACTAATTATAGCTAATAAATCTTATTAAAAGTTTTACTTATAAAAAAAAAAAAACTTTTAAGCTAGATATTAACTATTTAAAAGTTTAATTATAAACTTTTTTAGATTAAAAAAAAATATACCAACAAAATCTATTATAATTATTAAAATAGTATAAAAATCTTATAAACTATTTATTAAAAGATTATTTTAAGTAAATAAAACTTACTTATTTACAAAGCTATAAAAAAATAAGTACTTAAAAAAAAATACCTAAAAGTTCTTTATAAAAAAAAATTACTTTAGATTATATATAAGTTTATATTTATAAGTTTAATAAACATAAGTACTATAAAAAATATAAAGTTTATTTAGTAATATAGGGAGATTAGCAGCTAAATAATAACTAAAAAGATATTTATGCTAATATACTAGTAGAGAAATCTTTTAAAATATTAATAGTTATTATTACTAAATTTAACCTAGAACTTAAGTAATATAATACTATAAATATTTTTATAAATATTAAATTAAATAAAAAGATCTATATATATATACTTTTAGGCTATTAAAAGCCAAATATTATAGTTAAATTATTATAAGTTTTATATAAGCTTTAAGAGTTTTTTTTACTATAGCAAAAAAAGCTTACTAAGTTATTATAAAAAATAAGCTTTAAGTTAATATTTTATAAACCCTGCTACTACTTTTTAAAAAGTATATTTTTGTTTATATATATTAATAATATAGTTATAGCATATAAGCAAAAAAACTAAAAAACTATAAATAAAGCAATTATTGCATTTAAAATATATTATAATTTTATTAGGAATAAAAACTTATAATGGTTTTTAAGTATTAAAATAATTAAAAATAGAGAAAAAGGCTTTTTTTAGCTTTTATAGGCTTTTTATATTAAAAAGATCGCTAAGCTACAAAATATTATAACTATAGCTTATATAACTACTTTAATAAAAATTTAAAAGCTTTTTTTATATAAAAGGATTTTTATATTTGTTAGTATTAAGCACTACTAACAAAAAATAAAATTAATCTTATATATTATAATAATAATATACTTAAATATAATATTTAAAGTTTTTAAACTTATATAATTTAACTATAATTTTTTTAAGTATTATTAAACTACTAATAAGCTTTTATTATATTTATTTTTTATATAGTACTATATATTATAATTTAGAAATAAAAATAACTTTATAGTAGCTAACAATACATTTTTTATAAATAATACCCTTAACTAAAAAAGCTCTTAAACTTATATTATAAAGCTTTTTAAAGGAATAATCTACTAATAAACTAATAAATAAAATATAGTTATTATATTTATAACTAAAGCAAAGTTTTTAGCTCTAGCCTAAATAGCTAAAAAAGCAATATTTATTAATTAATTTATTAATAAGCTTAAGGTAGTACTATAAAATTAGCAAATATAAATATAATATAATAATTAGCAAACTATAAAGTTTATTATAAAAAAATAGCCCTATTATATATTAAACTATAATATATTAATATTTATAACTACTAGTTATACTAAAAAGTTAAAAATAGAACTATTATAATAAAATATATATTTATTAATAATATAATTATTAATAAATTTATAAAAATTTTATTTATATTAAAATAAATAATTTTTTTAAAATAGCTTAAATTATATAAGTTTTTTAAATATAGCTAAAAAGCTTAGTAAAATATATTAGTTTTTTAAAAAAAAATTAAAAATTTATTATTTAAAAAAAAGTTTATAAAATAAAATATTAAAATATTATTTAAGTATAAGTTATAAGTTTATAATATATTAATAAAAAGATTATAAAATATTTTTATATGTTTAAAAGGCCTTAGAACTAATAATATAAAAATTTAACTATTTTAAAAAGCATTAATCCTATTATAAAGTAGCAAAAAACTTATAAAAAATATTTTTTTAAGCAATAAAAAGATAGTATAGTATAGACTATAATTTATAAAGCTTAAATAGTAGTATTGCTAATACTTTTTATAAAAATATTTTAAAAATAATAAATATAAGGCTTAATATTAGTAGGGCTATTTATAATTAATATTTATTACTAATTATTAAAAAGCTTATTTATAAAAGTTTATATATATGTTTAAAAATATACTATAAATATTATAACTTATTACTAAACGTTTTAATATAGTTATTATTTAAATAATTTTAAAAAGTATTATAAATATACTACAAATATAATATTTTTTAAAAAATCTTTAAAAATACTAGCTATAAGCAAAAATTAGCTTGTTATAAAAGCAAAGCATAGCTATAATTATAAAAAGCAATAGTAGTAAACGTAGTATTCCAGCTATTAAAAACTTAACTAGGCAGAACTAGTGAAATAAAGCAGGGCTCCTAATCGGCGTGTCGCATACTAAAACTAACCAAACCTACCTAATTATTCTGTATTGGACTACGTCTTCTAATTCGCAGATCTTTGTGCGGATTAGGTCAAGATCTAATACGTAAATATAAATAAAAACGCAATAATTAATTAATAAAAACAAATCTTTAATTTTTATTTAGTATTTTGTATTAATTGTCTGTTTGTTTATAATTTTATAAGGAAGGAGTTCTTTATAGCTTTAAATAAAAACGCGCGATTTTTATACCTTTTGTTTTATAATTTTTAAGGTCTTTAAAAATATGTTTTATTCTATAATTAAAGACCTGTTTTTTGTACGCGCGTACTAGCCCTACTACAAACTTTCTAAGTTATTAGGTTTTTATTTTTAGACCATAATAATTAACCTAAACTATAACTAATTAGTTATTTATTTTTTTTAGATTTTTATTGCTAGGCTTTTTTAGTTTTTATGTTTATTTTTAATAATTTAACTTTTTGTTTTTTTTGTATACTTAGCGCTTTTTAAGCAGCTTTTTAATTTTTGGGTTTTTTAGCATTTGCTTGATCAACCATACATATTTATAAATTATACTTTTTTTAGAACTTCTAACTAGTAGGGAAGTTTAGTATAGGACAACTTTTTATACTGCTATATATATTATTTTCCTAAAACATAGGGGGAATTTACTAGTAAGCAAGTTTTTTATAGATTATAGCCTAAGTTTTTTTGCTATTAAAAAGGGGTTAGTACTGCTTACTAAAATTGAATATATTAGAATATTTACGTTTTTAACTAGGTTTTTTAGATTTAAGCATAACTACTAGAGCATTTTTTAATTAGCTTTGTATTAACTTTTTAGGTAATCTAGCAACTGTTATTCTTTTATAAGTAGACTAAGAAGCAAAAATATTTATTATAGAAAAATCTGATTTAATTTAAGAAAAGGATCTATAAAATATATTTTGTATGTTTATATTATTACTTATTAATTAATTAGTTTTATAAAATAAAGTAATTATTAATTGTTTTTTTGTTTTAAGTAGTATTAATTAGGGAAGAGGCTTTGTTTTAGTAACTGCGATCCTAGTATATAATTTTATTTTTTTAATAATATTTAGGCGATTTTTTATAATTTTAATACTTATTATTAGGTTGTTAAGTATTAACTTTTAGCTATTGGGTTATAAATCTTTAAAAAGAATACTTAAATATTTGAAAAGTAATACTATATAGATAATATATGCTAGACTATAGCTCTACTAATTATTTTGGGTATATATAGGAAAGCTATATATATAAAACAAAAAATATATATTAAAAGGCAGCTTTAAGGTCTATTAATTAATAATATTTTTAAAAGCTTATATTTAATAATTGTAAATAAATTGTTAGTATTTTTTGTTTTGCTTAAGAACTAAATTAATAAAGTAAATAATTTGCTTTTGTTTGTTAATAACTATAACAAAAAAATAATTTAATTAGTTGCTATTTATTTTAAAAGGCTTAAGCTTATTAAATATTACTTATCTGACCTTAGGAATTAATATAATTATTACTACTTTTTTGTTAAGTTTTGCAAATTAAGCAATAAAATAATTAAGTAGTCCAAATAATTATTTATAAACTATTTTTATATTTAGCCTATAGAGCTAAATAGCAAATTATGCCCTAATATTTATAATATTAGCCTAAATATATTATTTTTGTTTAATTATTATATTAATAATCCAGGTACTAAAGCTATTAATTATTTAAATGTTTTTAGAAATAAAAAAAAAGATTAGTTGTTTTTTAAAAAATTTATTATTTATATATTAATAATTATTATAAAAAGGCGTATTAATAAAAATCTTAATTTTATTAGCTACTAAGCACTGCAATAATAAAGAAATATTTTTATATTTTAAGTTGTACTAATTATATATTTTTGTAATTAAATCTTGCAAGTATTTATAATGTTTTAAATAGAGTTTTATAAGTTAGAAATTAGTAAATAGAGTAATTAGTTGGAAAATTAACTAATTTTATTAAAAAATTAGCTAGGCTAGCTAGATCGATTAAGTTTGTAACTAGAAATCTAGGACTAGCTTTTTTATATAAATTATAATATAGTTTTTATAATATTTTAATAAATTATTTTATATATTTTTGTTTAAATTATAAGGTTTTTTATCTATAATATTTATTATTTTTTCTTAAAGCTTTAGTTTATAAAAAACTAAAAGTATATAGGTTCTATAAAAATAACTATAGTACTAGCTATTATTTTATTAAATGCTAAGGATTAATACTATAAACTTAAGTCTAAGCAGGTAACTATTAAATAATAATTTCTAAATATAATTAAAAGCAACGGAAACTTTTTAGTAAGCATTAATTATTATACTATTATTAATAAAATTTGTAATATATAGTATTCTTTATTTAATATTATAGATTATAACAAACTAATAATTGGGAGTATGCCTAGCTTTAGTTGTTTTAATTGTTCTAAATACTATAAAACTAATAAATTTATTCTATTTTTTAAAAAATTAAAAAATAAAGTAGTTTTTATTAAAGCTTCTATTTTAAGCCTAAAAAAATATTTATGCAAAAGTGCCTTTAAATACTACCTATAATTTAAAATAACCAATTATTGCAGTAATTAGTGCACTAACTTCTAATATATTTAGCTACTAATACTGTTATATTTTTTAAAATATATTAATTAGTCCGGGTCCAAGCAAATTATAAAAAGCTTAAGTTATAATACCTAGAGGAGTTTTGTAGTTATATAAAGTATTTTTATGTTCTTAGCAAAAGTAAAATAGTAGTTTTTTATTATAATAACTTATATATAGCAGTTTATTTAGCAATATATACTATACTAGCTTAGATAGCATAATAGTAATAATACTATTAAAAAAAGCATATATGTTTTTTAGATCCTTTTAATAATACTTTAAATAAATTAATTAAAATATTTTAAATATAATAATTTAAAGTAATAATACTAAAATAGGCTGATTATATAATAGCTTTAATATTAAAGCAAAATATTAGTTCTATATATTAATAATTAAAAGTATAAATAGAATATAACAAGTATATAGTTTATATATTAATAAGTAAGGTCTAAAAACTAGTAATATAAGGTATATTAGCCGGAAAATAAATGGTTAAGGGCTAAATATAAGGTCTGCTAAGCTAGTATAGGTCTAATTAGTCTGTATTACTTTTTTATAGGAACTTTGTTAGTTTTTTTTTAATATAAATTATTATTAAAAAAAAGTGCTAATTAAAGCTCCCCCATTTATATTATTTTATAAAAAGTAATATTTATTAGTTTTATATAAGTTAGCTATCTTTTTTTAATTTATTTATTTATTTTTTTATATAAACTATATTTATACTTATACTTTTTTATACTCCTAATTTTACTTATTTGATTTATAGTAATTAGTTTATATATAATATATTATAATATATATTTTTATTTTTTATTATTTTTTATAATGTTTAATAATTAGTTGTTTTAAGGCAAAAAACGCATACTAGCTTTTTTTGGTTATCCTTATCTACTATACAATTATTATTTTTATATTAGCTATGCTAAGTACTACATAAATATATCTATGTTTGGTTAGATCACTAATAAATAGTTAAAGTTTTAAGCCCTAATTACTTTATAGGTTAATCTAGAGGTTCAAACAATCTAAAAAAAAGCAAATATTACTAATTAGAATATATTTAAAGCTTTTATACTAACTAACCTACTACTATATATATTAAATCTTATATATTATTTTTAGCTATACTACTTTACTGCTAGCAAACCTAACGTTCGATTGTTTTTTTTTTTTAATTATAAAGATCCTTTGTTCTAAGCTAGCCTATATAATCCTGATTTTTTATTACGATTAATCAAAAAAGAGCTAGATTATAAAAAAAGCTTTAGTAGTTAGATGCTAATCAAAACAGCGCACGTTAGAGCTAATAAATATTTTAATTAAGCTAATTAGTATATAAGTTATATTTTTAAAACAACTACTATATTGTTTTTATTATTATTTAGTGCTAGATTATAGTATATTATATATTTTTAGTTAAAATCTAGTATAGCTTTAATAATTTTAGCTATGCTTTTTTTAAACGTATATTTTTTTGGAGCTATAGTCCTAAAACATACAGTATTACTAAGGAATTTTAGTAAGCTAACAAAGCTATACACTATTTAAAAAAAAGCTTTTAAGCATAGTTAAAATAGGTATTATAGCTTTTTTAATTAGTACAAATAAATAAGCTTTATATTCCTTTTTTAACTTTTATATATAATTAGTAGAAATGTTTAATAGTAATTACTAGATTTTTTATTATTTTATTATTAAAGCTCTAAATAGCTATACTACTAGTTAATATATATGCTAGAATATTTATTTTTTATTTTTTATAATGTTTAATAATAAAGCTACGTTCAAAGCAGTTATAATATCTGCTAGCAAGCTTATGCCTTTTTATATTAAGCTGCGCTATAGTAGCCTATTTGGCAAATATCTTTTTATAATGCTTGATTGCCTAATATAAATAATAATACTTACTATTTAATTAACTAGAACTTTTAATTTTATTTTTTACTAGTTATATATTTATTAATTCTAAAAGTCTAAAAGCAATAATTGCTTTGGAATATAGCTGTTCTTTAAATATAGGTTAATAAATTTTTTGTAGTCTAGTGCTTGCGGTAATTGTGTTTATTTAGTTAGCTAGCCGGACTACAAATATTATATAAATAATACTAAGTATGCTTATTTATATACTGCAGCAACCCAAAAAAATAAAAATAAAAATTTAAATAAATAAAATAGTTTAAAAAAGTTCTTAATTTAGGCTAATTAAATAAAGATTATTATATGCTATTTTATATATTTTTTGGTTGATCTGCCTATAGAGCAATAGTAAAGTTGCTATTTTGGAGCAGGTTTTTAAAGGTAGAAAGGTAGCATAAGAATAATAAAAAAAAGCAAAAGTACAAATAGCAAGTATTGCTTTATAGTAGATTTAAGCTAATTAAAACAATATTGTTGTAGTACGTAGTACTAGATCTATAGATTTTAGTTATATTTATTTTTTTAGTTTTTAAATTTAAAAAAATATTGTTTGTTGATTAATAGACTTTTTTTTTAATTATAAATTATTAAAGCTTAAATATCTAGTTTTTAAGCCTGTTTTAATTAGGATTTTAATTCGATATAACAAAATTTTATTACTAATAATTTTTTAATTTTTTTTAATTGTTTTGTTTATATTTTAGTATTTTTGGCTTGTTTGGGCTATATTATAGTTTGTTTAAGCTATATTTTAGCTATATCTAGCTATATTTTGGGTTATATTTAAGTATGTTTAAGCTTGTTTAAGTTATGTTCTAGCTATGTCCAGCTATGTTTTAGGCCTTGTTTAGCTTTTGTTTGGTTATATTATGGCCCTAATTAGGGCTATTCTAGCTATGTTTGTATTTTTTTTATAGCAGTTGTCCTTTGGTAAGCTTATTGTCTATTTATTGGTAGTAAGGTTAACTAGTTCCTAGTATTTAGCTTTATTTTTAATAAATAGTTGTAAGCTATTTAATATATAAGTTCCTACCTTTATATGTTTTTTTGGCTTTTTTATTTTATATTTTTTATTTTTTTCTTTAAATATTATAAAAAATGGGCTTTTTTATTTATATAAGAGTTTAGCGCTTTAAGATTTATTATTGTTTAGTAAAATATTAAACATAAAAACAAGGTTTTTTTTTTTTAAAGCTATAAGGCAGACCTTGTGGGTATATTACTAATTAGCTTATTTTATAGCTTGGCATTTTTTTTTAGTAATAATACGTTGGACTTTAGCTATAATTTTTTTTTTTTTTTTGAATTGTTGTATTTTATATGCTAGAAAGGATATATAATTAGGGGTGTTTTGCTAATTAATAATCCGTTATATTGGGATAACGTTTTTAATTAGTAAAACTAGTAATTAGCTATAAACTATTTTATATGCGCTATAGCTATAGTATTAGGTAATAGTTTTATTAGCTTAGATTATTTTGTTAAATTGTTTGGTCTAGTTTTTTTTTATTTTTTAAGTTATTTTTTTAAGGCTGCTAATAACTGCTTTATAGCCTAACTTAATAAGTTTTTAGTTTTAAGGATAATATATTATGCTATAAGTTATTATAAATCTAAGTTATATTTTAGTTATTATAACTTTTTTTTTATTTTTAGAACTATTATTATATTTAATCCTAATAGAAGTACTATACTAATAAATAATATATTGCTTAATAAATTAAGCAATATTTTTAAAATTAGCTAATTAAAATAGTATTGTTTTAAAATAAGCTAATATTTTATATTTAGCTTTAATAATTGTTTTAAACTTATTATTATTAAACATAAATTAAATATTAAAATTTAGCTTATAAATATATTTTTAGTTTTATTGTAGCAATGTTTTTTTTTAAATTGCTTGTTTTATATTTGCTAGTATAGCTTATAGCTTTTTAGAACATTTTTAATATTTTTATATAGGTTTTTCTAATAGTATTAGGCAACAATTCTATAGTATATAAAGTTCTAGCTTTAATATTCTAGTTATATATAACTTTTTTTAAAAAAGCGTTTTTAATTATTAAAGTTATTAATATAACGTTAGATCTAGTATAATAGTTTTGTTTTTTTTTAGAAATAATTTTTGTAAATAAAAAATTAAAAAGCTTAATTTTTATAGATTCTTTTTTATATTACTATTATAAAGCAATTAAGCAGGTTTTTAGTAGTAAAATATATTGCTAGCTCTTATAAATGTATTAACTATTTTTGCTCTGGTTTAAAAGAAGCATTAGTGTTTAGGGCAATTATTGGTTTAATTATTATAATATAAAGTTAAAAATTAATAAAATTTTTTATAATTTTTTTTATTAATTATTTAATTTATTTAATAGTTTTTTTAGTTTATATAATAGTCTGTCTGTTGCTATATGTTTTTTTTTAGAAATATAGTACAATTTAAAGTTAAACATTTTAATAAAAGCAACCTATTAGGTTAGAATTGCGCTAGGTAATATAGAAAATCTATTATTTAGTTAAGCAATTAATATTTTTATATTTGTTTTTAAGTAAAATTTAATCTTATATAAATAGTTTTATAATTAGCGAAAAGCTTTAATAACCCTTAAGTACTTCTTTTTTGTTACGTTATAATTTAATTTAAGTCTTTTTTAAGTTTTTAACTTATATTTAAACAAATATATTTTATTTTTAATTAGTTAATAAAATATAGCGCTTTATTTTTTTTTTAAAGCATTAATTTTTAGCTAGATTTTTTTGGCTTTATAATCTAAAGTAATTAAGTAAAAAGCAGTTATTAAAGCTTATTGTAGTATTATTATTATTTGTTTTTAATTATTTTTTTAAATAAACTTAATATTATACTAAAGAAGCATAGTTAGTAAAAGTACTATTATAATATATATTTTTATTTATATCTAATAATAACTATTTATTTTTAAAAAAGCTTTTATTTTTATAATATTGCTATATATTATTTATTTTAGAATTTTAAATACTTTAGTTCTTATAAATTTATAGCTATTAGTTCTATAGAAGTATCTAACTAGTATTACTATTAGCTTGCATTATTTGCTTTTAATACTACTTGTAGTAATACTTGCTAATTTAAAATTTAGTAAGATTATATTAATATTTTTAATATATTTAAAAATAAATTATTATACGTTAGAGGCAACTTTTTAATTATTATAACAAGTAATAAGCTTTTTAATTCCTATATTATTAAAGAATAGTTTATATTTTTTAGATATAATATTATATAATATTTAGCTAACTATTCTAAAAAAGTAAACTATTAAATTTATTATATTTTAAAAAAATATTATTATTTATAGAATTTTAAGTAGTATAAAAAAAGCTATTAGTATTTAACTAAAAAGAAATAAAAGCACTTAATTATATTTAAAAAAAAAGTTAATTATTAATAAGATTTTGTATATAGTAAATTTTTTAGTAAATTTGTTATAACTTTTTAGTAAAAAAGTATTTTAGATTATAATTATGTTTAGTTTAGTAGTAGAATTAATTAGTCTAAACTTTTTATTTTTTTTTTTTATTACAAACTATATATTCTAATATATGCTATATTTTCTTTTTAATATATTGTTTATAAGTTAGGTTTTGAGTATATTTAGTACTTTTTTTTATAGTAGTATAAGGATAGGGATTCTTTTTGTTTGCTAAGCTTTGTATAATATTGTTTAGATTTTATATAATAGTGCAATTTTATTATAT
Organism: Ustulina deusta; assembly: GCA_023159155.1. Taxonomy (NCBI): domain Eukaryota; kingdom Fungi; phylum Ascomycota; class Sordariomycetes; order Xylariales; family Xylariaceae; genus Ustulina; species Ustulina deusta. Next base: position 522,527 of record JAJNNX010000025.1, on the reverse strand, counting down.
ATTTTTTTAATTTTACTAAAATCTTAAGCTAGAACTATTTTATATTTATATAATATTTTAATTAAAAGTTTTTTTTTTTGATTAGTAAGTTTTAATGTTTTTATATTTTTTTTGATTTTTTAGAAGCGTTCTTTAGTTAATCGAGTTCTTTTAGGTTATATAGCAAAATATAAATAGATATTTAAATAAATCTTTTTCTTTTTGGATATTTTGTCTAGTTTATACTAATTATATATTTTTATTAGAGCTTTTTTTTTTTAGTTAATTAACTCTAAAGGTATAGAACTATTATATTTTATATTATTAACTAGGTAGATTTTTTTTAATTTGGGCTTATATATTATAAATATTAAAATAAAAAAATAAAAAAATACTATCTATTTAGCCTTTAAAATTTTTATTTTTTTTGCTTTTTTTATAGCTTTATAAATAATAGTTCTAAAAACTATTAAAAATTTATTATTTAATAAAGCACCTATAAAAGAAGTATTATTGTTTAGCTTTAGTATTTAGTTTATATAATTTATAGTTAGTTAATTAACGTTATAGAAATATTTTTATATAATTTTATTATTTAAGTTTAGTGCTAAGTTAAAAGTTATTTTAGTAGCACATAATAAAAATAAGATTTAAATATTAATTAAAGATTGATTATAGCTATTTATAGCGGCTTTTTGCGTATAAATAGCTATTAGTTTTTTATAGCTCCAATTGCTAATTTGTTATAAAAGTATAATTAGATAGGCAGGGTTGCAGGAATAATAATATGTGTGTTACTAAAGGTAAATATAGCTATTAGAACTAAATTCTTAAAATAGAAAATATAGTTTGTAATCTTTAAAAAGTTTATTTTTAGGAGCAGAAAAGTAGCTGTTTTTTTATTTAAAACTATATATATAAAAATAGCCTATATATATTTTTTAGCAATCTATACTAGCTAAATAATAATTCTTTTGTATAATTATAAAAGTATTTTTAGTTTAATAAAATATTTATTTTAAGTTATTTAAGTATTAATTATAAAAAATTAGTTATTTTTAATATAATTTTTTATTAAAATATATAATTAAGCGTTAGTATTAAGAAGTCCAGTAATCGGTAAGCTTTCTAGTGATTTTTTAATTTTTACTATAATTTTAGGTATAGCTTTTATATAGTTTTTTATGTTTTATAAAAGTATACCTGTTTAAAAGGTTTTATAGACCTTTTTTATAGATTTTTATAGCGTTATATATATATTATTAACTTCTAAAATAAGTATGTCTAGTATTTATTAATTACTTATTTTAAACTTAGGTTTATTTAGTTAACTTAATCTAATTGTTTTTTTGCTTAATATTTATTTTATTTTAAGGGCTTATATTACAAATAATTCTAATATATTAAGGAATAAACCTAGCAGTTTTTTTTAAATTAACCCTATTTTGGCTTTAAACAAATTATTAATTTTATTAAAGAATATTTGGCGTTTTTTTATTCCTAAGATAGATAAGGGTACTTACTAATTAGTGCTTATATTTATTGTAGCGCTAGTTATTTTGTAGGGTTGAATAATATTATAAGTTTTAGGCATAGTATTGTCTTTTTTATTTAGGCGTTTTTTTTTTGCTATTATAGCTTTTATATAAGCTTATGTATTAAATATACTAATAAGGTTTAGAACTATAAGCGCTAATAAGTTATTTAAAAGAACAACTTAATTAATTGCTTTTAGTACTATAAACTTTTGCTTATTTTAGTATTTTTGCTATTTATTATATTGGAATTTTAGGTAATCTTTTTTAGCTAGAATATTAAGCTTTTGTTGTTTTATAAAAACTAAGTTAGCTTGGAATTTTATTTTAAGGTTGGGCTAATTAGTTATAATTAGTTGTTTAAATATTAAGACGGGTAGTTAAGCTAGGTTGTTTGAGGTGTTTTTATTTTTGCTAAGTTTTAGGTTTTATAATTAGGTTTTGTTTTCGAAATCTGGATCTTTTAAAATATAATTAAATTTATATAAAGCTTTATAGGCTACTAGAACTGCTAGGAAGTATTTATTAGAGCGGTTATAATAAATCTATATTAAAACTAGGGATATAAATCTATTTTTATTTTTTATTTTTAATATTTTATTTAGGTTGATTATAAGTAAGCAAATATGCTAAAGTACGTGTAATAAACTAATATGCTAGGCTTTAAAGTTATTTTTTTTATATAAAGCTTTAAAGTTTTTTTTTTTTTTTTTTTAATTTATAGCTTTGTTATATATGATTTTTAGTTCTGTAAAACTAGTATTTATATAGATTATTGCTAGTGCTTTTAAAATTATTTTAGCTATTTGATTGGTTGTATCTTTAGGGGTTTAATTGTTATACTTAGGTAGTATAGGTTTTAAATTAGCTATTTTTGTATTACTACCTGTTTTATTGGCTGATCTTTTAGTAGGACGTCTGACTAGGAGGGGCATAATATTAATTTTGGTTAGTTAATAATTGTATTATTTTAGTTATTATTTTAGTTATTTAAGTATTATGGATAGAAAGGCTTTTTATTTTGGCTATTAATTGTTTAATTATTAGGTTTATATATGTATGGACTGTTAGGGGCATAATAGGAGGGGTGGTTATAAGTAGCTAGGTTAGTTGAGTGACTAGTAAAGCTTAGAATAGTTATATTTATATAGCTTGCTAAATAGAGTAAAGAGATATATTTAGTAATAGTTCTAGGCTAATAGTACTGTTTAAAAAACTTAATATTGCTATTTATAGCTAAAAAAAAAATTCTAAGTTGGTTTATTGTTTAAAAATATTTATAGTATTAGTATATTCTTTTTATTATAGGTTATTTTTAGTAATTTTATATTTATTAAGAATGTTTTTAAAATAATTAAAAGGGATTAATTTAATTAAGTTGTATAAGTAAGATTTTTTAGGTATTAAAAGGATTTTTTAGCTAAGTTTATTAATTAAAGCTATATATTTAAAAAAAAATTAAGTATAATTTTAAAGAGTTGTTTTAGTACTTAGGAAGAGCTTAATAAATTATTTTTTTTATAATTAAGTTTGCTTAAAATTAATTGTTTTATATTTTTGTTTTAAGTTTGTAATAGTTTGATTTTAATTAATATAAAAACTAATAATATATTGGACTATATGTTTTTTAATTATAGTTTTTGTTTAGTATAGTAATTAATTAATTTATTTAGTTTATAAAAGTTTATATAATTTAAAGAGTTTTTTTATTCCGTAAAACTATTTAGTTATATTTTTTTTATTAAATTAGTTCTAAAAGCAGGATATAAGATTAGAGATAAGTAAACTAATAATATATAGAACTATAGCGCTTTTAAAAACTAATTATATAAATATTAAAAGCCTAGCTAACTAATATTTACTAGTCTAATTATTAGTTAATATAGTATTAGAAATAGGTATATTTATAATTAGAGTGTTTAGAGTAAACTTTGTTAAAAAAAGCCTAAAGTTTTGTAGTTACTTTAGAACGTTTGGGTTATTTATTTTAAGTTGCTAATTAGAACTATTAGTATATAGAAGTAACAAAATAATAAATATTTTAGAAATAAAATAATAATTTTTAAGTTTTAATAATATTTTTTTGTTTAATGTTTTATAGTTCTTACTGCTATATAAGTATATATAATCGGCGTAATACTTTTATAAGTTTTTTATTAAAAGCTTATATATATTTAAGTTTAGTAAATATGTTAGTTTTTTTAATAAAACTATAGTTAGGTTTTATATTTTTTTTATAGATCTAATAAAAGCAGTGTAGTACTATTGGTATTTTTGTAGTTAGTTATTTTAAAAATAATAGTTTTATTAATGCTTTATGTTTATTTAATTTTTATTATAATTAGTTTTTTATTATTTTTATGTTATATTATTAAATTATATTAAAAGTCTAGCTTTGCGTAAAGATTTATTAAAAAGAATATAATTAATTAGTACGATTGGTAGTTAGTTTTTATATATTAGGTATATTAGCTAGAGGTATTAGTTTTTAATTATAGGTTGCGCTCCGAAAAGCATTAAGTAATATTGATTTTTGTTGCTTTATTAAAAATACTAATAAAATAGAGCAGGGCTTTTAATCGGCGTGTTGTATACTAAAACTAACCAAACTTACCTGATTATTTTGTATCGGACTACATTTTCTAACTCGCAGATTTTTGTACGGATTAAGTTAAGATCTAATATATAAATATAAATAAAAACGCAATAATTAATTAATAAAAACAAATCTTTAACTTCTATTTAGTATTTTGTATTAATTGTTTGTTTATTTGTAATTCTATAAAGAAAGAGTTTTTTATAGCTTTAAATAAAAACGTGCGATTTTTATACCTTTTGTTCTGTAATTTCCGAGGTTTCCGAGAATGCGTTCTACTCTATAACTAAGGACCTATCTTTTGTACGTGCGTACTAGCCCTACTGCACTAGTAGTAATATAAATATAACTAGAATAACTTAGCTAAAGGCCAAACAGTAGGTGCTAAGCAAGGCTAGCAAAAAACCAGCTATTCTAAAAGTAGTAATAGTAGTAATAGGAGCTTAACAAAAAAGCGTTAAAAAAGCAATAGTAATAATAGTAGTAGTAAAAATATAATATACCAGAAGCTTTATAATAAATAAAAAGCAAAGCAAAAAATATATAGAAATATTATTATTATTTAATAATAATAATTTTAAACTAATAATAAACTTATTAATTATTAATTTAAAAAATAGTTATATATTATATTTATAAGTTTTAGCCTAATTAAAAATACTAACTACTATAATTTAAATAGAAAAAAAACAAAAAAAATATTATAATAGTTTTTTTTATATATATTAGCAAATTTTTTATTAAATAACTTAAAGTTTTTTTAAAATTTATAATAAAAATAAATTTTTTTTTTAAATAATTAATAATATATTAATAAAAAATAATTTTATAATTAAAACTAAAAAAAATAAAAAAATAAAAAAGAAAGCTTTAGTAATATTAGAAGTAAGCTTATATATATTATATTTATAAGCATACTTTTTTATAAATATTTTTGCTTACTAAATCAAAAATATATTTTTTTATAAATATTTTTGCTTACTAAGCTTGCTATACTATATTTTAAATAGTTATATAGTAATATATATAATATTTAGAACTAGTTTATATAATTATTTATATGCTATATTAGTTATTTATATACTATTTATATTTTAATATTTATTTATAATTATTTTTATAGCTATAGTAATATATATATAAAAAGAGTTATTAGAGTAATTTTTTTTTTAAAAAATATGTTAGATTTAGCTTATAGCTAGTAGCTATAAAAAGAGCTAATTAGGCATGGATAGTAGGATTACTTAGTTATATAAGTGTTATAGCTTAATAATGTGGCTTAGTAAGTATAGCTTAGCTATACTTATTAGTAAGCTTATAGATAAATATTTCATAGAGGCAAAATAGGACTTATAAAAAACAATAATAAATAAAGCAATCTAAATATATATATGCGGTATGCTTTATAACACTAAATCTAATATATAGCATAAACCATATTAATTTAACTTTAATCTAACTAGTAATACGTTAGCTAGCTACTTATTTTGTATAGATATATTATTTTTCTTTTATAAAATTTTGATTTTTTACCTATTTTTTTTGCTTTAATACTAACTAAATGCAGCACTAAGACTTTATTCCATTAACCCTATTAATCCTATTATCTAGTTTAGCCCTTTAATCTACTAACCTTATTAGTTTAGTATTCTAATTATATAAAATCTATTAATTAACTTTATTTATAAATATTTTGTATTATACCTAATTTATATAACTAATAAAATATTTATAAACTTAGAAAACTAAACCTATTTTAACTTTTTATTTTAGGCTAGCTAGATCTATATTTTTATATTTATATATGCCCCTCGAACTACTGCTAATTGCTATTTTAGCATGTTTACTTTGCTTTAATATATATTAATAAACAAATATTATTAATATTAAGGCATTATTACAATTTATATGCTCTTTTAGTTATAGTAGTATTTATTATTACTATATTGCTTAAGCTTGCTATTTAGTATATATATTGAATTAATAAAACTAGAACATATAGGTTATAGAATTGCTTATATTAAAAAGGGCTATATTACTACTAATATATCTAAAGAATATTTATATATATTAATAATATAATATTTAATTTTATTAATTATAAGGCCTATAAATATATATATATATATATATTAATATTTTATAAGTATTTTAGTAATATATTTTTAATAATACAGCTATATTAACGTTTAAAATAAATAGCAAAGCATATATATAATAATAATTTAGTTTATTTTTAGCTAAATAATAAAATTGTTTTTAAATTTAAAAATATTTAGTAATATATTTTAGTATTATAATATATTATAACTACTTAAATTATATTAAAATATTTATATACTATTTTTTTATATAACCTAGTTTATATTTATTATAGCTAGTATAGCTATATTTTATATTAAAAATAATAAATAATTAATATTTAAATTTAAAAATATATTAATATAAAACTAATAGTTATTACTAATAATTTATATAATATTAATATTTTTTAGCTAATTAACTATTTTTATTTTTAAATTATTTATATATAACTTATATTGCTTATATATCTTTTTTAATATTTTATTTTAAAAATATCTATAGGTATTTTAAAATATTTTAAGGATTTTTGCTATTATAAAGAACTTATTGCTATTTTTTAAAGCAATAATAATTTTTATAATTTTAAAGTTTATATATTTACTTAGCTAACAATATTAATTATCTAACTATAACTATAATAAATTAATACTTTTAATACTAATAAAATAATTATTATAACTATTTAAATAAATAAAAATACTAGTTTTTTTAAATAACTTTATAACTAAAGCTTAATTTTTTGCTATAAAATTTTTTTTTTATATATTATTAATAATATAAATCATTATTATATATTTTATATTAATTATTTATTTATTAAGCAATTTTTTTATTTTATTTAATTGTTCTAAGTAAAAATTTAATTTTTTATATAACTAGATTTTAAAAACTTCATTAAATTTTATATTTAATAATTAAAAATAAGTTATAAAACTAAACAAAATTATTACTATTAAAATATTTATATTTTTTAGTATTTTTTTAACCTATAAAATTTTATAAAAGTTAATTATATTTATTACTAATAAATAATTATTTTTTTTAATATAAATAGCTAAATTTGTTTTAATTTATTTTTTAAATAATTTTTTATTATTATATATAATAATATTAAACTTTATATTAATATTTTTATAATATAGCGGTTTTTTTTAATAAAAATATTACTTTTATTATAAAAAATAATTAAAAGTTTTAATTTTTTTATATATAACTTATTAGTAATTATTACTAAAACTAGCGTTATTTAGTATTTTTTTTACTTATTTTTATTACTTTTTTTTTAATTAATTTAATACTTACAAAATTATATATATAACTTATTAAAAATTTAAAAAAATATTAAAGTTTTATTTATATTAATAATTAAATAATAAAAAAACTTATTAAAACTAATATTTTTAATAAAATTATTTATTAATATAATATTAAACTAAAACTAATTATATTGCAAGTTTTTTTTAATAAACTATAAAAATATATTAATATAACTAATTATTTTTTTAAATATTTTTATAAATATATATATAACTTAGTAATAATTAATCTAATAATATTATAAGAACTTTTTAAATTATTTATTTAAAAATATAAATATATTATTATAATTAAAATAAAAAATACTAAAAATAATAATTATTTTTTATTTAAACTAAATAATTATTATTAATTTTTAATTTTGCTTTATTTAATAAAATTTTTTTTATAATATTATTTTTAATTCTAATTAATAAAAACTAAACTAAAAAATATAACTATTAAAGATTATTTTTTATTATATTTATTAGTTAAAAATATACTATTTATTAAATATTTTAAAATATGTAGTAATTTTTTAAAAAAAAATTTATAAAAACTTTTTTTAATAATAAATCAAGTATTAATAAAAGTTTAACTTTTATTTATTAATATATATTTATTATTAATATTTAAATTAAATAAAATTTAATAATTTTTAACAAATAATAAATTTTTTTTTTTTTTTGCTTTAAATAATATTTATAACCCTATTTAATAAGCTTTAAAAAGCTATATTAAACTTTTATAATATTTTTTTTTATTTAACTATATAGTTTAAATATAAATAATGATATTAAAACTATTTTAGCTAGATTAATAAATTATATTAACTAATTATACTACTAATATTATTATAAATTTATATAATTTAACTAGAATTAAAAAATTTAGTTATTTTATATATTTTAGCTACAAAACATATAATTTAGTTATATATTCTAACCACAAATTTGTTTAGCTAATAAAAGTTAGCATTACACAAACATTCCGTTAAAAACAAGCATATTTATATAATATTTACTTAAGTAAATACTTTCTAATTATAGTCTAACAGAAAAGATTATTATATGCCAAGCCATTAGCGCCGGTCAAGTTCTAATCGAGGAATGCGGTAGCTCCCGTTATTGATAAAATTTGTAATGGTACCTATCGAGATTTGGCACGGGTGGGGTACATAACCTTATCCCCTGAACATCGAGTTCTAAATTCTAGGTCGATTAAGAATTTAAAAATCATTGCGCGGTTCGTGAAAACGATATTCCGACCAGCGCTCTTGGTTCTTCTGTCCGGGCATCAACAACACTCGACGCTACTCTTCCTCACCCGAGCCCGCACCCGCACCCTCACTGTATAAGCTTTGCTCGTTACTCCACTCCGATCGACTGCTTGCTGCTGGGCTTGGCCATTCGGATTTCGCAATGTTCAGCGGGTCCTCGGTTGTCAAGCACGGGATAGTACGAAAGATACGAGCCATAATCCCACAAACACGGCCATGCGGAGTCGATCTCTCGCTGCAGCGTGTTCTTAAATGGACGTCACCAGCCACGATTGACTTCGACTACTCATCCCGGCAGCCTGCCGCTACATCCGAGCTGAGCTTCGACGGCGAGCCTGAGACGATCAGTCTGGCCCCGGGCGCGTATCTGGTCGAATTCCACGAGACCTGTTTCATTCCGTTGAATTGTTCAGGCCAGATATTCGCGGGGGCTGCGCTGTGGCGCGCAGGCGCAGTGCTCACAGCGGGCGTGGTAGAGCCGGGGTACCAAGGTGTGCTTGGTGCACTGCTTGATGTTAAAAACCCGGCCGGTATCGTTGTGCACAAAAATGCCAGGCTGGGTCAGATCGTATTCCAGAGAATAGCAGAAAAACGTCCATGGGACGGCGGAACTTCTCAGCACCCACCGGATATTCCTGGAAGCGATGGTCCAACTGCCAAAAAACGAAACTATGGAAAATATCGGAAACCGAAGATGGGCGAGACAGGGCAATTGGAGTGAACGGATAAGGAAGAGACAGCTATGTAATCAGCCATGTAATCTATATTTCATGACTGCTCCAGAATTAGTACACTTCCCAACGAAGAGGGTATCGGTCGCAACTGGTAGCAACAGCACATCTCTTCGAAAAGTTTGAAGCCGCACATTCTGACTGGAGAGTCAATCAGGAAGGACTTAGCGTCAGAGCCTAAAGATCAGACTTCAATTAGCACCGGGAACTACTTCGATGTTGACTGCGCGGCTTTCTAGTTCAGCTGCACCACTCGCATGATATGATTACATTACAAATCGGCATCATCATCCAATCACCGGGCTTGTGGTTTAGTGGTATAATACTCCCTTAGCATGGGAGTGGTCCGGGGTTCGATTCCCCGCGAGTCCATCATCGGAGGTTCAATTCCTCCTGTACCAGTTTTTATTTTTTTTATTTTATTTTCGTGATTTCGGTCCTCAGGAAACATGGCCATTGCCAGGTGAACTACCTAGGCACAGCATAACTCTTTCCCCTGTTAAAAAGCGTTGATCCCAACGTTTATCTTCCCACCATGCATAAAATATTTTGATCTAGGTACCTAGGTACCTGTGGGGTCTCGACCCTCCCAAGTTGTGCCCAAATTGTTCGGACCTAAAGTATGAAATTCCTTGACACAACGCATAGACCTGTCCACAATACATATACTTATACTTCAACCGAGCGAATGCCTTTCCTGTTGCAAGACCTTCATAATTATCCATTATCCTTTGAGCCTATGCGGATTCTAGTTCTATAAGACGAAGCTCTTAGCGCCGACCACATGGTTGGGGTCTAAACTCTCAAGCCACGATCGATCCAAACCTTCTACTTATTATTTCTAACTAGTACAACCCAACTACTTTGTGGTGTTGCCTTGTTTCGATCCTCGCATTCGTAAATGCCTTTCTTTTCTATGATGAGCGACCCTAAACTCCTCATTCTCCAGCCATCTCGTCATCTTCTGGTTGGCATTAGATCAGATGAACACGCCATGGCGCTGTGCCTCATGGTTGAAGGCTACATCTGGAAAGAGACGGATGATTGGGAGGAGCTGAAGTCGGATGGAAAGTAACTTGCCGCTATAGCTTCATCCGTTTTTTCGGCTCGATTTTCAATCGCTTCATAGGCGAAATGACCTTCGCAACAACCTCGTCCGGGATACGTGATGTATTCATCCCCATTCACATCCCCGGCGTTAACGACGTCCATCACCCCGACACCTTCTCCTTCTTCGTTCTCGTCAAGATCCAGGCCTCCAGCCAGCTCATTGAAAAAGACTGCGTCAACAAGTATCCATGATGCGTGCTCTCCGCCACCGTGATTAACTTCCTTCGGGCAATCACCGACGTTCCGGCGAAATGCGTCTATCTGACATAGGAACTGGTTGGTATCGCGAGGTCGGGAAGAGGTCTCCGGGTTCTTTTGCCATTCGCAACGGGCCTCGATCAAGCACGTAAACAGCTCGAAGAAGATAGCTTCTGGTAGCCTCCCTGCCCAATTGATTTCACCCTGCACCAACGGAAGAATGTCCCAAAGGCTGACACCCTGGGAATGCGCGCTGCTAACGATAGGGCTGGCAATTCGGAACATATCGGCGAAAGCGTGGCTGACGGATCGGCGCAGCATCTTGTAGCCAGCGGCTTCGAGGGCATCCGCAACGCGCTTGTCGCGGCGTACATCGTGCGTTAGTTGTTTCTCAGATTTGTATTTCACTAGATATGGTGTTAGAGCTGTGTTTGGTGACGCCTGAAAGTGTTGAAAACCACGCTTACTGCCACTGGTTGGCATGATACTCCTGAGGCAACATTGATCTGCAACGGGCTTTCTGGAAATCCTCCGCTTCCTGGACTTTGTGAGATACCTAGCCATGGTGGTGGCAATAGTGGGCGATGTGGATGGTAATAGAATGATGGCGGCACTCGCAGAAGGATGGAGAAGAGAATGCGCTGTAAGTGATAGATATTAACAGTAGTATCAGTATGCTGGGGTTTGAAATTGAATTTCAAAGAGAGTAAACTAGCTAGATGAGGATATACAAGTGGTGTTGCCTTGGCGGGGGTTGTGAAGTAGTAGCTCTGATAATGGTATTGTAGACAATGTGTTGTTAGAATAGCGTACTAGACGCCATTGGTATTTTGAGGCAACCAAAAGGCTACCTAAGAGTAGGAGCATAGGATACCTACTTAATTGGATACTCACGAACGGGGCAAGCACGAGGGTTGCAAACACACGTGTTCTTAGGCACCTACTTACCATTGAACAGTTAAACGTCCACATACAATATGGCACAACAATAGGTTATCACACCAGAAAAAACAGGGGTGAAATTGTCCATGTGTAGCTATTCGTGGGCGTGGGTGGAATAAGCAACGGAAAATGCGTTAACCTGTCCCTATATCAAATGATATCATAATCCGGGGCATGTAGTTGAATTTATGATGGGTTGGAATTTCACACGTACAGGCAATCCCAGATTTGGTTAAGGACAACTTTGGGGAACTCGACGGGGTTGGCTGTTGGACCATCTCCCATACATTGAAGAATATAATCCCTCTTTGGATGATGACCTTTCTGGATGACCATGGTTTTTTATTGCAATTATAGTAGAGACATGAACTAATATGATATGTCCTCAAGAGTATCTGATAAGGTATAAATTCGCTAGAGTATCTTTGAATATGACTAGTCCAGTTTTCATATATTTGGTGGTTCATGTTGTGCTGTGAAAATTTGTGGGAGTTGGACCTGAAGTATCGTCGTGGAAGTATTATTCATATTAACTACTTATTTGAAATTACTGGATCAGTTGAGCAGCGGTGTATCTTCATGGACAGTACTATCATCCCCATCCGTTTCCTCATCAGACTCATATTCTTCGCCTGAGACCGCGAATGCACAGATTGCCTTCTCCCGAACGAACCAAGTGAGACACAGCGCCGCACCAGGACCCAAAAATGCGGAAAACACCACCATCAGTACAGCAGGTATGATGCCGGATTCAACGAATACCCAGTATACTACCGTAGCGACGATAAATATGAAGTCGATCCTGATGAACTTGAGAGCCGTGTGTGTCATCTGCCGGCTATCGTCCTTGCAAAATAGATTCCAGATGAATAAAGCATGTGCAAGGAGCGAGGCGGCAAAAGGTAGCGCATATACAAGCGTGATCGAAGATGGATGGGATTCGAGATAAAGCGGTCCATTATTCTTTAACAGTTTGACCGCGGCGAATTTGACAACCAAGTGCACAACGGCCACCCACAGCGGGAGGAAAAGCCATGCTGTGACAGATACGGCATCTTTGAGGGTGAGCACCAGAACACTAGGGACTATAAACCCAACTGCAATGGCTACAGGTATAGCGCAGACCTCTGCCTTGGTGGTAAAGCTTCGTTCCAACATGACCTGCTCCTCATCCTCGAACAAGTCTCCACTGGCCTGCCCGATTTCCGGTGCATCCCCCTTTGTCCCCTGGATCCTCATGTCCTTAGCGTGCTTTAGGAAAGCTGGGATGATCCACAAATCCCAGACAAAGGTGCCGCCGACGAGGTTGAAGGCCAGCCAACTGAGCGTGGGGAATCGTATATTCCAGCTTCGTTGGTTGCATGCCCTAGCGGCTTCCACACGACAGGCAGTGAGCAAGGCTCCGAGAAAGGCCAGAAAAACGCCGAGTTGGGCGACACCGCGCATCGAGGCGGTGGCGAACATGAAGAGTGAGACGAGAAAACATGCTGGTGCCCCGATAACGGGTACGTGCGATATGGCGGGTAACCGTGATCTCGAATGGCATTGTGAGTAGAGCAACGGCGTGTTCACGTCGCCATGTATTGTGAGGGTGAGTGCCGCGAAGACAGAGAAGAGGACGGGTACTATGAGGACGTATTGGAGAGGAAGCTGGTGAACAAGCGGCAGATTGAATTTGATGCGCGCCATCAAAGCAATGTCGTCCTCTCGTCTTATGAAAATAATATAAAATTGTTGGGCATGAAGAAGTGCCTGAGACTTTTGTTGGAGGAAGCCAGTCACGGCAAGACGGTTGTTGTGGTGGTGATACCGAGGAGAGGCGAGCCAACAGGGTTTAAGATTGGATGGTGTTAGGACACAGTCCAATGATACTGTATCAAAACAAATGAACACTGTATCACCAGCCTGGGTCATGTGAGCGACATGTTCGAGAAAGATGGTAAAACTCTAGGACTGATCTGGAAAAAAAAAGACTCGACAAGAAGTGTACAATCTATGCCCCCAATTTACGAAGTAGATTGGTCGCAGCCCTTATAGCAATTGGCGCTCTGCAGCAAAACGTCATTTCGAGAGGCTGCTCTAATTGATTCGCCAAAATACTAGGGGGAATGCTAGAGTCCTATATCTGTGCCTTAGGTTTAAATATTCTATTGTGCGGCATAGAGTAGGCGCTCTATATCATACAGTTGTTTATACATGTTCCTACGATGGTCGCGGGCTGTCCTATACAGAGTTGATTTGCCCTACTGCCGAAGCTTCTTCATTATTCTGTCGCGCACAATTTTACTGGCCACCTTTCCTCCATGTTGCAAAGCAACAGCGCCGACAAGGGAATATATAGCACCCGACATGACTATGTGGAGGCCTGAGCCTATTGGGTTCTCGGGCTAGGAACCAACAGATATCAGCATTCAATGCTTGTACAAAAGAAACGGCAATCGTCTTACCATCCGGGGCTTCCATCTCACCACCTCGGACAAGCCCGTGTCTATAGCAAGCTTTCCCATCTTCTCTGGTGTGAAGAGATCGCTTGGCTGGTGCTGAGATAGGTTTTCAACACTTCGTAGGCCGGAGCCTTCGAAAGGTTGTCGCTTTTCCGCATATGGGTCAGCAACGATCTTGTCATATTCCGGAGGGGCTGTAATGATGGATTCCATTGCTTCCATGATGCATATTTGTCGACCTAGGGGGCATATTAGTCATGTCGTCCTAGAACCGTCGAGCACCTGGCCGTACCGAGGAAAGCTAGGCGATCGTTGAACCCTCTCCTGCCCTGATCAAAACTCTTGTGCGTCACGGCCAGCCACTTCAATTCCTCGGGCAGCATCCTCTCGCCATCACGTCCGAGGAAAGCGTTTAGGGCGTCGTCGAGCCTCTGCGGGTCGCTGTTGACCTGCCACCGCGACCGTGAAGGGACCTTTGTGACATGAGGGGAGAACGGCGCCTTCATTTGCTTGGGCGTATAACTCCATCGTGGCGCCTCCTCCTCGGCGGCGGCCTCTGAGGGTCGGGATGCTGATGTCGCAAAGGTTCGCGAACATGTCGAAGCCGGGTGGCGGCTCACAGAGCACACATTTTGACCTCTGCAGTGCCTCAGTGCTTGTCGTGACAAGCTCACAGCCGCTCGGGAAGACTTGATGGGCATTGGGACGGACGATGGTGGCCGCTGTGGCGTGGAATCGCTGGCGATAGTGATAAAGTCATTGTGGTTTGTCTTGCTTCTCAGAGGTGCCTCAGTAACTTTTTTCCTGTGGGTCTTCAAGAGGCATGCGGCCAATGACAGTCTGCCAATAACGATAGGTACACTAGATGGGTACCGGTAGTGCAGCTCCAGCGCCCTGTCCCCGGATACTCTCATTTAGTGTGCCTACCCGTCATTGACACGCTTCCGACTTCCAAGTCCCCCAGCTGCACGCCGACGCGCTCTCCAACCTTGCTGTAGCTGCAACTCCCACCGTGGCAATAACAGGTAGCTACCGATGTTGAGGGTCACTTTGCCCATTTCACTCTTTCCGAAACCACCAATTCATGGTCAAATTGAAATACAGCACTCTGAAGGCTTGTAATCGCCATAGCCCTTCGGCATCCACAACGTACATGCGCATTTATACATTACCCAGTAGGTACCCCGTCTACATTGCTTGCACGCACTCGACAACATCGATGCCTGGGATGCGACAATCCGCAATTCCATGCAACACTGCAGCCAGGGCCTTTGATATTTCCATCTAGACAATGACTAGTGCAACACCACCCAGCCAGCCAAATCGAGATCATCCACTTGTCAACGCATTGGCGCAGGCCCTGCCCAAGGACGCCCACTACACGGCATGGCATCTGTCCACGACGCCCGCAACCACCGAGGCGCTTTGTTACCCCCCAGCCTTGAACGCGACGACCGAAAAGCGCCCGAGCAAGCCCCTGAAGACGTACTGTGAAAAGCACTTCCTCGCCGTGTCCATTGCCGATCCAACCACGGCCCAGCATGTCCTGGTGCTTGGCTTGGAGATTTACCTTTATACCACGGCCTTCTCGACCGCTATATTTGTTGCGAAGGCAGACTCGACGGGATATCTACATCTCCAGCCAACGCCTCAGCGCTTCTCTCCCATCCGAGCTGTCACCGTAGCCTTCCTGAATTTCCTCGTCGAGCATCGAAGGCGGCCATCGAAGCAACTTGTCATCAACCTTTTCGCCCGTGCTCAGTCCCAATATCTCTTCCCGGGAAGTGCGAAAAACAGCAAGAAGCATATTCTGGACGACGGGGGCCTGATCAAATGGTGGTGCAAAGTGCTGGACCCCCTACTTGAAGTCCGTGCTGAGGACGATCCGACTGCGAACCGGGATCGTGTACACGGGTACTTGGTCGTACCCGGGCTCGATGATTACGAGACCCGCGCCTTCGTCCCCAGGACCGAACATGCAATACGCAATTGGTCGCTGGGCCATCCTCTCGAACTCATATCCCCATACACAAAAGATGCTGCCAATTATGGAAACGTCCCGCCCAGATGTCTCATTCCGACATATCCAGATGACCCAAAGGCGCGCTTTCTAGAAGAATTAGAAGAGTCTACGTCGGAGAAGGCTAAGTTACTCGGCGGCTGGAAGACCCCGAAGACACTCGATCAGTTCTGGGAGATGATGGCTTTCCGGCAAGAGTGTTCCAGTGGACGGATGACGGGGTTTGTTTGGCTTGTTTTTGAGCCCTCTCTAGCTTCAACACCTTCACAAAAAGAACATTCAAATACGACGAGCTCAAGCCTTGCAACCACCACCTTGCTCACCCCTGCGACTTCTTTCAGTGGCACTCCAAATCACACAGACCCTCTCTCAACACCCAAAAAGTCACAAAAAGACAATGTCGCATCTCCCAAAACACCAATCTCGTCGCCCTCAAAGTCAACATCTGCAAGCGCTAAGTTGGCACGTCGAAAATATAGAGTCAAGAAAGTACTGAAGGGGCCTATCGTCCCTCGAGAACCTCGAGTAAAGACTCATCGTGCCAAATATCCTCGTCAGATCCAGACACCATATTATTACTGGCCAGAGGCAGGGAGAGGACAGGTGGTACTGGACGATAACGGATACAAGAGAGCTGTAGAGTTGCTTCTCCATCTTGAATTCAAATGTCTTGAGCAAGCGATTGCCAGTACATCAAGGTGGATCGGCGAAGTGAATATGGGCGAGGACTGGGCTTTACCCGTAGTTGGCGAAAAGGCTGTTCTAGCTCAATCAGCCTCCAATGCCCCTAAGACGGTGAATAATCTGACAGGATCGATTCAGAGGAAGCGGAGGAGCGAGGACGAATCCTCAAAGGAGAACCAATCTACCCAGGTAAATATGCTTGGCGAGGGCTTGGTACGAAAAAAGGTAAAAGTTGAGAATGATGAGGGGTCGGCTGACGTTCAAAGCGTCAACTCGGGGCCTAAGGTAAATGTGCTTGGTTCAGGGCTAATTAGGAAAAAAGCGAAGGCCACATGACATTTTGTATGAGGAATTTGTGACATTCATGCATGGTTTGGAGTACGGATACTTGATTTTGACCTCAAGAAGATTCTGGGCACGCCTCATCGGGAAGGATGAAGCAGGATATACAAGAGTTGTTTTTGAACCGATCGGACTGGGAAGGCTGCTTCAATGACGTGGAGTGGCAAGAAGAACCCAATAATTATAGTAATTCTAGACTTGACGATATGAATATAATAAGTTGGTCGTAGCATATTGAAACGGCTACTGCCTACCTCCAGAACCAGATTCGGCGCTGATTGATATGGCAAGACAAATCCGTATTCATGTTTTTGCGCATCTCTAAAATACACAAATATACCCATGCACGTAGCGTTCTACTTTATGTCGAATCATGAAGCCGTATAGACCTCTCGTCTAAACCCCCGATTCGTAAATCTATTCCACACCATCCGGCCTTCGACAAGAAACACCACTCTCCCATGACCACTGCCTCGTACAGGCACTTCCCTGCCACCCACGAGAACAACATCCGCCTCGGCATCGGAAGGTTGGCAATCCGGCCAATCGCGCCATATCTCCAGGACGTCCCATCTCGCGACTGTTTGTCCCCTCGGCTCATCTCCGCCCCCTTTCTGGGTTTTGTCCGGATCGTGACGATGCTGGGGTCTAGAGCGCGCGACGGCCATCTCCACCACGCGAATAGCCTGCTTCATATCGCCGACCTCGAATACTGCGATGCGCGGACGAAGCGTGTCCGCCAAGTCAAGGAGGCGTTCGTAGAATATATCCTCGGGCGCGCAGGTCGTGGTTCTTGCCAATCTCGGGGCTGCGAATGGGGGAGCTGTTGGAAAGGAAGATGGTGCTCTGGCGGGCACGAGCGCAATTTTCGGCTCGTAGTTGCGCACTGCGGGATCCTAGGAATCAGTCTTTTGCCAAAAAGGCATTTCGGAACGCAGAAAATTCACCTCCCCAAGGAATAGATAGCTAGTTCTAGTCTGAGGGGAGACTCTCCATGCTCGTATAGTGAGCGGCAGAAGCCCAAGGTTTTGTTTGAAAAGGGACCCCGAGAATCACTCACCGCTGCGCCCCGTATCGGCCTCGAAGCCGCGCTGCGAGATGTACGGCGGGTTAGAGACGAGGACGTCCACTCGTCCAGCCTGATCTCCTTTATCTCCGTCTGCGTATTGCAGGGGCTTCGCCTCGTCCAGATACGCCACCCACTCGTCGGTAAAGATATCCCCCCGCCGGAATGTGACAGCGCCCTGGCCTGCGCCCGCGGTAAAGCCGCCATGGTGGTTGAGGCACGGGTCGAGTCGCGATCCGCGAAAATTATGCGCCAGATTCCTCGTCGCGAGACGCACGGCCCGCGGCTCGACGTCAAAGCCGAAGACGCGCAGCGGCGGATGCGCCTTTGCCGTCTCTTGATCCCCCCCTCGACCCAAGCCCGCCATGCACCGCGCGTAGAGTGAGAGACCAATACACCCGGTTCCGGAGCAGAGATCTAGGATCCGCAAGCCTCCTCCTCCCCCTTCCTCTTCCCCTTCCCCTTCTCCCTCGCGACGGAGCGGCGAAGAGAGCACGAGATCCGCAAGCATCGCGGCCCACGCCTCGGTCTCGGGCCGCGGGATCAACACGCCCTTTTCGCAGAGGATCTCGAGGTCTCCGAAGGGCTGGGAGCCGAGGACATATTGCAGCGGCTCGCCGGCGCCGCGGCGCGCCACGAGGCGGGCGACGCGGTCCTCGGCAGCCTCCAGTCGTGTCCTACCGGCCCCCAACCCCGGATTCGGCCCCCGCTTCCTGGTCCCCGCGCGCGCGCGAGGCAGATCTTGCCCGTTCCGGGGAGAAAGCGCATCGCCGTCTCTTTGCGTGCCTGCCTCGGTCTGGGCGCGGTACGTATCCAGCGCGTGCCTGCGGATCCATCGCAGCTCGGCCTGCGCCGCCTCGATGGTCCTGCAGGACGGGAGCAGCGTCGCGAGGTGTGCGGAGATTCTGCCGGCGCGCCGGAAGAGCGACGGCGCCAGGCGCGGCATCCGAAATCTTGATGTCCAATTGGCCCGCGCTTGCTATCGCAGCCCTTATAACCCCATTTCTGCCTTTTGCGAGTGATGATGAGCGCTAAAACACTACCGTATGTTCTAAAAATGGCAGTGTTTCGAGATGCTTCGAACACGCTAGAGAGACGAGCGCGGAGAGCAATTTGTGTTAAAGACTAGGATTGGCTAGTTTGGTCGTGGTCTGTGCGATGGGGATG
This sequence comes from Ustulina deusta, assembly GCA_023159155.1. Classification (NCBI taxonomy): domain Eukaryota; kingdom Fungi; phylum Ascomycota; class Sordariomycetes; order Xylariales; family Xylariaceae; genus Ustulina; species Ustulina deusta. The sequence continues at coordinate 503,053 of JAJNNX010000025.1, read as the reverse complement.
GGAATGAAGATCTGATGATGCATACAGCACCATTTCAAAGGAGAGAAGAGAAAATAACAGCAGTGAGGAGTGGTTTCGTTTTTGCCTATTCTATGTACAAGTCTTATACAGCTCAGGGTATGTACAAATATAGTTACAGGCCACGTCTTGACATCCAACGCAGTCTAGATGATGGTCTACATTTTAGAACTTTTCGGCATCAAATAATTAACGCCTTTGCCCCCTTTCATGATAAAGACTTTGGTAGCCTTGCGAATGTCGTTTTCAGGCGCGCTCAGCTTCTCTTGCGCCTGAGGCGTCTTGAGAATTTGGTCAGTAATCCACGTCTCGAGCTCTCCGTTATCCCCAATATCTACCGGTTTCAGAGGTATATCTACCACGCATCGCTTCTTGCCATTGACAGCTACGGTGCATTTCACACGATCAGCTTTCAATAATGGTAACGACCCATCGGGGACCGGCCACTGAACTGGCGCAGCCTCGTCAAAAAGCATTTTCTCGTTCGGCCGCAATACGTTCCAGCATTCTTCTGCGAATGCGGGAGCAATAGGCGCCATTAAGCGAACTAACTCGATTGTCGCTGCTAACCTGACTCGCTGGGAAGCGCCAGGTTTGTCAATTATAGCATTCGTTAGACTCATCAGTGTCGATACCGCTGTATTAAGCGCGTATACCTTGTCGCAAGAGGCTGTGACGCTAGCGATTGATTCTTGAACAGTACGCCAGACACTCATACTATCTTCCCATTGCGTGGCTTGTTCTTTATTCCCCGCATCTGATTCGTCATTTCTTTTAGCAAAATACTCGTTACCATCGAACGGTATCGAGCCACTGCCGGCATTTTGTACGGTAGCTGCGACCGTGTGGACATGATCATATACTCGACGCAGCCACCTCAGAATACCGGCAATCTTGTCGTCGTCCCAGTTGAGAACATCTGCCACTGGCGCCTGAAATAGGATATGAGCGCGCGTCGCATCGGCCCCATGCTTTGAGATGAAGGTCGTCGGATCGACTCCATTGTGTTTTGATTTTGACATTTTTTCATATGTGATGACTGGCCGTTTTTCCGATGCGACAAGTTTTGGCTCGTATGGGTTCGAGAAATCGACTTCGCCTGGTTTCAGGAAACGGCCACTATCGGGATCCAGGTAGGTCTTTCCATGGACCATACCTTGAGTGATGAGCTGTTTGAATGGCTCATGTGAGGACTCGTGCACAAGTTCAGCCGCATTGTTTCTCGTATCCTTCCCATCTTTTGGGTACAAATTACCCATGATCGCTTTGTAAAAGAACCTTGCATATAGGAGATGGAGAATAGCATGTTCGACGCCTCCGATGTAGATATCTACAGGCAAGCGAGTACGAGCAGCGACTTCAGAAATAGGGCTGTCCTTGTTGTGCGGGTCAGTGAACCTCATATAATACCAGCTAGAATCCACAAATGTATCCATTGTATCGGTATCTCTCTTGGCTGGGCCATGACACTTCGGACACGACGTATTAACCCAATCCGTTGCAGACTCAAGAGGGTTCCCCGCTCGACCATCAGCCCAGTGATGATCGACCTTGGGTAGCTCGATGGGAAGCTGATCATCAGGAACTGGCTGTGGCCCACAGCTTTCGCAGTGGATGATCGGAATTGGTGTACCCCAGTACCTCTGCCTGCTAATGAGCCAGTCTCTAAGCTTCCACTTGGTGCGAAGCTCGGCTAGGTTTGTTTCGTTTTGTATTTGCTCAACGATGGACTCTACAACTTCATTCGATGGCCTCCGACTGTATTCGCCTGCGAGCTCTGTCATATATCCCGATTCCAAATACGGTCCATCCATCTTCGGAAAAGACCCGGTTGGATTTGGCGTAATCGCATACTTGATTTCCCCTGATGAAGAGTTCCGTTGCCAGAATGCAAAGTCCCGAGCATCATGCGCGGGAACTCCCATAACAGCGCCAGTCTCGTAGTCTCCCCGCACATAGGGCGCGATAAATACAGGCAAAGGCTCGATTTGATTATGAAATTCGGTTGCTATACGACCGATAGGGTTATGCGCCTGGATATGCGGTATCTGGTACCCTTGCATGTTATTCTCTGTCGCGTCTTGTAAGGTCTCCAAATACTCATGTATTTTCGGATCGGAGCTCGCGAGGTCTTTGGCGAGTTTGCTATTTGGTGAGATAGCAATGAACTGGACTCCAAAAATGGTCTCCGGTCGGGTGGTATAGATTTCAAGATCCTGAAACCCCTCCAGCTGAGATTGGTTCAGAACGGTGAGGGGAAAGCGATATCTTGCGCCTGTCGTTCGTCCCAACCAGTTTTTCTGCATGGCAAGTACTCGCTCTGGCCAGCAATCTTCCTTTGCCAGCTCATCCAGGTCGCGCAGCAGAGCCTCCTTGAATTCCGTAATACAAAAAAACCACTGCTCCAACGGGCGCTGTTCCACTTTGGCTCCTGACCTCCAGGACCGTCCCTCCGAATCTACCTGCTCGTTTGCCAAGACGGTCTTGTCTACGGGATCCCAGTTGACGACAGCACGTTGACGGGTCACTAGGCCATGTTGGTGTAGAAAGAGGAAAAGCTTCTGGGTGTGCTTATAGAAGTCGGGATCACAAGTAGCGAACTCCTGCAAACGAATCGTCAATTGACCACGAAGATGCAGTTCACCGAATATCACGACGCACCCTTGACCAGTCAAAACTACCGTTCATCAACTGCATCTGCTCTTTCATACGGGCGATGTTGGCGCGGGTCCACTCCGCAGGGTCGATGCCCCGTTCGATGGCAGCGTTCTCGGCCGGCAAGCCGAAGGCATCCCAGCCCATCGGCAGTAGAACATGACGTCCTCTTAGCTTATGGTACCGCGCAACGACATCCGCGATGGTGTAGACACGGAGATGGCCCAAGTGGAGCTCGCCCGAAGGATACGGGAACATAGAAAGAATGTACATATGGTCGGCGGGGCTCTGGACGTCTCGCTCATGGGAGGAGGGCGTGGCCGAGGGGTTGGCGGCGGGCCAGTGTCGTTCGAGCTGTCGGTTGTCGCTCCATCTTTGGCGCCATTTCCGGTCCAAGGCTGGGAGGTCGAGCTGCGCGGCGGCATAGCACCGATGATGGTGGCCGCTGGGTGATGGTGTCGCGATCGGTGTTGGTTGGGAAAGCTTCAGGCGGCCGGGGCCTGCAAGCTTTCTTATGGTGCGATACATTGGGGGGCTTGCATGATCGCGGAAATTCTAGGGGAGCCTTGGCCAGCCTTGAAATCACAGTCTGCCCTCGCAAATCTCGTGATTGTGCGCGGCTCAAGACTTTCTCAACGATACCTTCTTATGAAGCCACACCAAGTTCCGAATCGGAACTTTTTAGCTAGCATTTTGGAAGACGCTAGTATCTGGACTAGGTACGCATCCTGAGCGATACTGAGATCCCTGCGTGGACCCCCACTAATTCCCACAATTGGCCTAGATTACTTGTTCATAATAGGCCGGTGCTGAAGGAGTTGCCTTTGGCGGAACTTGGTAGGACATGTATCTAAATGCGGCTGTTAAGAAGGTTGACAACGCAAAGTGGACAGACCGAAAAATATACAAACGCCGGGTTGAGCTTGTCTTATAATTTTCTCTGCACCTCCTTACCTGAGAATTAGAGCATTGTGACTGCCTTTGGGGGCCGCTTAAATTGATTGAACAAGAACAAAAACGCGCCTGTTCTTGTTCAATCAATTTAAGCGCTTCGATTTCGGCACGAAACCGGCCATCTCATACCTATTATGTCGCCGAGCACCTTACGAAGCTGACAAGTCCACCATGACCTTGACATGCTTATCTTCCTCATTTATGAGAACCGTAAACCCGTCCTCAATAACACGACTAAGAGAGACCTTGCTCTTATCATAGATTCTGGACTTGACGGCCCACCGGCACAATCGAAAGCTATAGGAGAGCCTAACCACCCGTTAGCTCCGGGCTTTAGATGGATCACATGGACACGAGTTGGGTCAAGAATATGTGTTGCGCCAAATTGCTTCGCAAACTGCTGATTTCGAGGCGCACGCCCGACTGCAATAATATTCCCAGCGTTTCTGACTTTCAAACATTGAATTACGGCGAGACCGATGGGGCTTAAGCTAAGAACCAAGGCAGCTTGGCCGGCCTTAATACTAGACTCATTAACGGCATGCCAAGCTACCGCGAGCGGCTCAACGAGAGCTGCAGGGAGGTTAGCATTTTTTCAATGAGAGCGTTAGGCTGACTGGCCGCCGACCTCCAACGAGATACTATCCGGGAGTTTGAATACTACCTCAGGTGGCACACAGACTGCAGTACTCGGGGTTAGTGGTTGTCACTTCGTGGAAAATTGTTACGATATCATCCTAACTTGAACGGGATTCGCCACTCTCAAAATAACTAGAACAAGAAAAAAACTACGCCTGGAACAACCTACCATAATCGCTGAGGCCGCCGCCGCCGCCTGATAATTCTCGGCAGTCCATATTAACACAGCAGTTTGGGAACCCGTCCTTGCATGCTGCGCACTACAACACTCAGGGTCAGTCATCACCACCTCATGCGCGCTTAATGAGTGTTCCAGAGCAGCGGGGAGATGCTAGGGCATGGTCTTGGCCTGAAAAGAGGGCTTTCGCCTCTTAGAGTCGCCAAAACAAGAAGAAAATGACCTCAAGAATTGCTTACTGTCCGGCAATACAACAACGGGCAGACTGAAACTCGATCCCCAACTTTCAAGTTGGCAAAGCTAGAAACATCCGAGCCAATCTCGACTATGGTTCCTGATAACTCATAGCCGAGAATCACTGGGGCTGCCTCTTTGAACAGCGCATGAGGCGAGCCGTGTTTGGGTATGAGAGTCTGAGTTTGGTATTCATGGATATCCGAAGCAAAAATTCCGACGAATGCAGGCCGGACTTTGACCTGCGTCGGGTCACATTTGGGCTCAGGAAAATCCTTCTTCAGGCCAACATCTTTGGGACCATAATATCGAAGAGCACGCATTGCTGTCGAGGGCGTTGCAAAAACGAACTATGTCAATTGAATGTCTACTAGTCCTACGAGTCGAGGTACGAAAGCGAATATTTTATCTTGACCAACCAAGCTGTTTCTCTAGCTTTCATAATGCCCCCTCACTTCTGGGGTTGTCTACACGAAGCGCCACAACATCATCAGCTCATACCCCTCTTAATTGCGTAGATCTGGATGGTGCGTGTTGATTCATCATCGCTTTTCCTAGAGTGTCTGATTTGGCGATAGCATAGCTTCAAAAAGCATCTGGCAGACCGCTTGAAAGGTGAGGCTCAATAAAGTATGATGTGTAAAGGCCTGACCGCTTCCCGTTGCGGATTGTGTTGTGCCGGGTTGGAAGCTCCTTTTCTACTGCGGTCCAAGGAATAATTTTCTGTCAACATAAAATCGGCATAGGGTTGAAAAGGGGGAAAGGGGAAGATGGAGTCAAAGTGGCGGCAAGTAAGTGTGTAGTGTTGATTGGTGGTGGTGGGATGAAGTTAAGTGCCAAAACCGGTAGGTGGAGTCCATCAGTGCAATGAAAACAGGTACCTAGTTCTCGTACCTGGACTAAGGCTGTTCTTTTATTATGGTTTAGGGAGGAAGTCCCCTGAAAGCCGGTCGCCAAGGTAAGGATCCACAAACCTGATTGGAACTTGAAGAGGAATCCCTACTCCAACCTCGTCGACTCTGCATCTCAACAGTCTGCTCCATTTGAATAGAACAGTAATAACAAGACTGCTTGGATTGTGTTTTGTTTTTTCTCCCTTCGCAGCATACACGATATTCCTCGATCGAAGCTAATGAATTAATTGTCTTCCCTTGCCTAGATCTCACAGGACGCGAACCCTTGGGCCCGCGTGTCGATTCATCATCGACCTTGGCGAATGCCGTCATCCAGACCCGAGCGCATATGATCCATCCATCACCTGCCACAGTAGCACTACACGAACTCGGTCGGACACCGAAGCAGCCTTTCTTCCTTGCACCCGTGCAATAGCTTGCGAGAATACCACCTTCATTGCCCGACTTGTTGGTCGCCGACGATGCTTCGCCTGGAGCTATTCAGGATATAGAGTCTACCCACCGCGTCTCCAACGCACAACTGCAATGCCCAACCACCACACATCGAGCCTTCATCCCAATGAGCGAGATTCTCTCGAGCTTGCCTCCTTAGCCTCGTCGAGCCACGGCCCCGACACATACTCGGAAACCGATTCGAGACCCTCAATATCGTCGTCTCGCAAATTCTCCCTCGACCGGGACGACCCTTTGGACGATGGCAACCCAGCTGGCCGCTCTACGCTCGGCGGCGCTCGGGATCGATCTTACTCAGTCGCCTCGAATTTCGACTACTCGGCGAACCTCTTCCCCCTCTCCTCCTCCACTGCGCCTGGTTATGCTCCCCTAGGCGCCCCTACATCGGCTGCGCAACACCGCGGTGGGTTAGGCGGCGCCTCGCTAGAGAAACACAAGACACTGACTTATTTGAACGGGCTGGGCTTAATTGTCGGCCTGATCATTGGATCTGGTATTTTTTCTTCCCCAAGTCAGGTCAACGTCAATGTTGGCTCACCAGGAGCCTCTTTGGTTGTGTGGGCAATAGCAGGTGTGCTCGCTTGGACCGGTGCGGCTAGTTATGCTGAGTTAGGGGGTGCGATCCCTCTGAATGGAGGAGCGCAGGCATACCTATCAAAAATCATGGGCGAGCTGGCCGGCTTCCTATTTACATGGGTCGCTGTTCTCGTTCTGAAGCCCGGGAGCGCCGCTATTATCGCCATCATCATGGGGGAATACCTCGTACGGGCTTTTATTGGAGCCGAGGCAGAACACATAAATCCTTGGATTAGCAAAGGAGTTGGTCTAGCAGGACTGTTTTTCATTACCTTCTTGAACTGTGTCTCTACCCGGCTAGGAACGCGAATCAACGATGCACTCATGTTCCTCAAGTTCATTGCTTTGATCGGTGTGACGGTCGTTGGAATTGTGGTGGCCCTGACCGGGTTCTCGTTCTCAGGCGAGGCGAATATGGAGTGGAAGAATCACCAATGGTTTGAAGGCACGACTACTGATGGTAGTCATTGGGCCGTTGCCTTGTATGCCGGGCTATGGGCGTACGATGGCTGGGACAACGTAAGTTCTCGAGTTAGATATACCTACCTAATTAAAGCCCACGGCGCTAATGCAAACCCAGACAAACTACGTTGTTGGCGAGTTTCGTAACCCATCGCGAGATCTCCCACGCGTCATTCACACGGCTATGCCCCTGGTAATCATCGGCTATATGTTCGCCAATTTATCATACTTCCTCGTTTTGCCCAAGGAAATTCTCAACAGCACAAATACCGTCGCGGTCGCATTTGGAAGCAAAGTATTTGGTCCTGCAGGCGCACTCATATTTGCACTTATCGTTAGTGCCTCATGCTTCGGATCGCTCAACTCGACAGCATTTACAAGTAGTCGATTAGTATATGCTGCTGCAAAGGAAGGGTTCATCCCTTCATTTGCTGGCCGCATTGGAATTGGCTCCACGGAACCCAGAGCCTCCACGCGAAGAAGTGGCTGGCTTTCCAAGCGATTCCGGAACTTGGTTGGGGACGAAGAAACGGGTCTATTTTTCACACCAGTCAATGCGCTCATTTTGAACGCCCTGTTAACCGCGGCCTACATGGCAGTGGGCGAATTCAGCGAACTCCTCACCTTCTATGGCGTGGCGGGGTATTCTTTCTACTTTCTCACAGTCCTTGGATTGATCATTCTACGAGTCAAGGAGCCGCATCTCGAAAGACCTTACAAAACTTGGATAACTACACCCATAATATTCTGTTGTGTTAGCTTGTTCCTTCTCAGCAGGGCCGTTTTTGCGCAGCCTCTAAAGACCCTCATCGTTGTCGCATTCGTTCTCACCGGCATACCCGTCTTCTTTTGGCGGATACAAGGGCGTGACCAAGTCACCAAGCGTGAAAATGGGACGAGAGAAGTGCCTATTTGGCAATTCTGGAAGCGCTGGGGTTAGACATGAGATCATGGCAATTGTACTTGCTCAGCATTGAATAAATCCTTCGGAAGCCTTTTCTTCTTGCCAAAAAGCATCATTCGTCCCTTGGCCTATCTTTCCAAGGGATTCGGGTATGAATGGGTCAGATTACGAAGGCGTTAGGCTACAACAATCATAGGGTCATTGGGTAATAAACGTCTCAACAAATGGTTTGGACAACATAACACTTAACTAGGTCTATCACGCCTTGGTCGCGCATAAGATTTACTAGGTTAATAGAATAACAATCTCCGTGAGCGTGTCACATGTGTTCAACTTCAAGATTTGGGGCCCTAATCCTCAGGAGTTTCAAGTGAGACAAGGCGCCTGAGATCTTGGAACTTGTATTCTTGCTCTTCATACAAAGCCGCAAGACCGCGCAATTTCTGATAGGAAACTATTCAAACACTGACGTGGGTTTCCCTTGCAAGGGCATTTGAGTTACAAGACTGCGCCATACAATAATGCAAAATAAATGCTATAACTACTATAGATACACTTCAAACACTCTGTCACGGGATTTACTATCGACAGGCGAAATAAGTAATGAAATAAAATGTAAAACTCTCTCTACTGGACGAATTCAAGAGGGGCAAACGTGATTAGACCATCGACGGTAATGCCCAGCTTCTCTTTTGCCTCACATACATATTACTTTGAACAAGCTTACGACTCGTAGCATATATCAAAACTATTATCGGTGGTCTAGAATAGAACCGAATCGAACCAGATTCGTTCAAACAAAAGCATGCATAAATTTCTATAGGCGTTTCACCCTCGATCTCAACCGCGGAAATATACGGTTCTTCCAATACTTGCTGCCCAATGAATCCAGCAAGTCGAGAGTGCATTTTCAAGTCTGCTGTGTGGTGATGGTACGTCGCGATCCCCACTACGAAGTACCCAATCACACGAGTTACCTGTAATGCGGGTTCAACTCTATTTCAATCCGAAATCAATTCCTACACTAACAGAGTTAACGCCAACGTTCAATTACTACCTGGGCAAGGTATACACGGTCATTATTATCTTCTTGCGTAGTTAAGCAACCTGGAACTGCCCACCGCCACTTAGATATATTATACGCACAAGTCTCGTACAGCCTGACGCGTTTTACTGGTTAGGCACGAAACGTGCCCAGCTTCATATCTCTTCTTTCGGCGCCACGCGCCGAGTGGTAGAACCAGGCCATTGCATCCCATGCTTGGTTTGCGGCGCCTGTGGGGACAATACGGTGGCCTTCGAGGTCTTGTATGAAGATAAAGTTCCAAAATCTACACCCTTCCCATCCAGGGGCAAATTGGTACCTCTGACGGCCCCCTCTCTGGACTATCTCAATGATGTCTTCCAAGCTCAGTTTACCATTGACTTCGAAGCTAACTTTGCAAATGTCGTTGGTAGTACAGGCGTGCGTCTTGGACGTCAGTCTAACTTTACCACGCAATCCGTCGCTGCCATCGCCAGGAACCATGTCGAGGCGCAGCGATCTGTTGTGCTCGAATTCGAGAAAGAAACACCAATGATTACTTAGCTCGAACGGCTCGTCGTCGTCCTTTCGGCTCGGGCTCGGGTATGCAATAAGATGGATAGCAATAATCTGTTCTGACAGATCCGCAAGCTCCAGACTCTCTTGGTTCCAATTATGATCCATGTTTTCGAGCGCTCTAAATGAATGACAATAAAAACAGCGAGTGAAAGTTGAGAGTGGTCAGTTTTGGTAAAGGGCTAAACGGAGACAATGCTGTGCTGCTGGGTGTAAGCCCTGGCGTTAACGTAACCAGTGAGAATAATTGGCATATATTTGTTGCCTATTTCAAGAAGTCATGTTTTCGAAAGGAAGAGGTATATATTGCATTGGCAGATTCTATGTCTGCCTTTTAAATACTCTACGGCAACACATGACGGTCGGTTCAAGATCGCGATGGTATAACGACGTTTTGGTTAGTCTGAAACGTTTGCCACAATGCTTCCCTTGCTGAACAACGAAGCAGCACTTGTAGTCAACGGTGTGGTGGTGGTGGTTATGGTGGTCATTTATCTAACGCTGGGGGAGAGCAAAGCTCTTGGCCTCCCTTGGGGTATGCGTCGTGGGATGAGTATTTCGCAGCCCCTTGTGGAAATATCGCGGAAACCAAGCCCTCGAGTGACGCGTATGGCAATAAAATCGCATCCGTTGACCCTGCGTTCTGGGCTCGTGCTCGGCATTGTGTATAAAGTAAACGGTCCCTTACTTGCTGGGGTTGTCACTGCCTAGTAGCTCTTCCTCCAAGAGAAGGGTGGTTGCGGCTGAAGCTAGGGATCTATATACTTCGCGAAATAGCCGACGTGTCTGTATCTTTCATGCCCTTTCTTGTGCGCGATAATCACGACCGGGAAACTTGTCGCCTGGAACTGTGCCACATGTTCCGGATGATTCAGGGAACCAATAGATCTTTATTAGAGCAACGTCTGTTTCTAGCTGTGTGTCCCGCTCGGGGTCTCTCGCATCGAAGCTGTTGACCCGGTTCCAGAGTAGATCAATCCCGAGATCCCGCTCAAATAGACCACCAACAAGCTTCGTGTCCATGTATCGAGCGAACAAGGTGCCAACGGATGAGACGACCACCATCTTGTCGTCTAAATTTGTTAGACGTCGGGCCTGATCGTCCTGCAGAAGATTGGCCCAGTTCCTTCGCCAGCAGTCGTACTCTTGATCGTGTTGTGGGCTTAGTGACGATGCGAGCAATGTTGACATGGGAGGGTCTACCATGTCCTATGGTGGCTTCACATAAGGTGAATATACGGTATATATCGCTGTCCTTCCATGGCTTGTTTCTGTCTGTGGGATAAAAACCGCCGTCAGCGAGGACACCTTTCCGGCAGATCCAGTGAAGCTGCTAGGAAGAGTAGTAGAGAACCCGAGGCGAGACGGCGTGCTCCTGCAGTGCCCAAGCACGGTCGTTGATTGGCTCCTTCTCCAAATATTTCGACTATACATGCTTCTCCCAAAGGGCGAGAAATATGAATCCTGCCTCTCCCTCGAGTGATTGAACGCGCATTTTAAAGGTAACCCTATTCATCTCAACTGCATACTTTCAAAATCGTCCTGGACAATGCACGAGGCATCGATCTAGATGAACACGATGTTGAGGTCTCGCGCAACTTCGATGGCGTCTAGTATCGTCTGGGGCAGATCGACAGTCTTAAACACACCCCCTTCTCGGGAGGCTCTGCTTCGTCAGTTTACACAACTGATCCTTACCCCAGAGGTATACTCTAAATAAAGCGCAATAGACCACGTCACCCGCTCTTGGATACAGGATACCCGGGCATGAATAATCGTACTAGAGTTCAGCTCAGTAGAAGGAATACCTTGCGTAAGCGTGTTGAATAACGCACAATAAATTGATGTATAGGAGATACACTATCCTTGGGAATAATCAAGGAAGTTGGACGCCATAGTCTTGAGGTAAATCAAATGTTAGCCTGGGCAGCAGCAGGAGATACCTGTTTTTATGGTAAGTCTTCACCAGAGAGCCCCTAAGGGATACGCGGATCGAGACATCATAGATGGAACGTGGTTGTGTTGCGTGTACAGAACCACGCATCATCCCAGATTACTAGCAATCTATTTCGGTTCGGATTTAACTAATAGTTATTTCCGCAACGAAATATTGCGTATATTTTTCGTGCAACCTTAACAGCTTGTAGCTGTTGCATTCATTTTAGGACCGGTTAATAGTATGGTCTTCATAACCCAGACCTGTCCACCTAGAAGCAGCGTCAGACACCTGCTAGAGGCGTTAGACACTGTGTTATTAGCTAATTCGAGATTGACGATGTTGTTGTTGCAGAAAACTTTCTCTACACTCCGAAGGTACTATAAAATATGTGGCACAGGCTTACTGCCTACATAAGGATACCCAATATACCCAAAAAGTTATCAAGACTAGGGATCGTGCTATATTAACCACAAGTGATTATCCAGCTAAACTGCACAGATATAAGAATCCTTTCCAGCGTGTCGTATGCCAACAAGCATAGACCTTTCAACCCCAGCATCAAAGGTCTACAGTCAGCAGCATGTAGCATAATACCTACGAAGAAGTAGTTGACAAGGATAGTTTCAGCGACCCAAATTCCTACTAGCACAAGCCTGGGCGAAACCAACCTCCCTTATCGCCAATGGCTTTTGATCTCCTCACTATTCAGCCTATGTCGGCAGGTTTCTCCGCTTGTGCATATAAGGTGTTTTCTCCCTAGCTATAACCTCAGCTAAAGCCAGCAAACATTTAACAGCCCTCCCTTACTGTTTTCCCTACTCTGGGGCCATTGATTGGCTCCTAGGTTTGTGGCGGTGTTAGCCCACCTTTGATGAGGGCTGCTGCAATCAACCGAAGAGTGTGTCACGATTCTCGGTGCGTGTGTATTATAAATACGTGTTCTTACACAAGGATCCTAGAGTTTATCCAATGGGAGGTCTCTGCTAACGATTTGTAGACTCATTTCGAGAAACTCGTACCACGGCATGGGTATTTAGCGTCAGGTTTCCCTACACCACCTCGAAATTCCAAAGAACCCCCACCAAAGCTCCAATTTTCACGTCTTTTCTCGATTCCAGCAGCAAATCGCCAGAGACCGTGCCCAAATACTGAAAAACAGTAGCCCGAGTAGAGAGGTGATGATGGCTACTTGCGGAGGTGAATTCGACCCAGTCGATAGCTACCCCGACGCGCAGCTATCCGAATACATCGGTGGACTTCTTAAAAAACAGCGTCTGGATCAAGGCCGAAACACCCGGCTTACTGACGTGTCCGCGGCGTACGTGAGCAAGAGGTACTTCAGTTATGAAGAACTACAAGATGCAATACTTGCCATTGAACTCGCTCGCAGCATAAACGTCCGAACCCCACGTGTTCGAAGAACAGTGCAACTAAAAAACTTCTATGAATGCATCTTCGATCGAGTCCGGGGAGTAAATCTTATGGATGCTTGGATCGGTCTCGGCTGGATCTCGACTATTCGCCTCGGCTTTCAGCTTAGAAGGATGATTCAAGGCATGCGAAGCCAAAGGAGTCCGACGGCTGGGTCATTAGGAACAGGAATAGCCCGTACATTCTGGATTGAAGACACATACGGAATACCACTGCGGGCTTCGTCGTATACTATTATGTCTCTGGTTAACTTCTGGTACAACGTCGGCTCTTTCACGAAAGAGTCAAATAAAACAAGGGAACAACACCAATCCACCTGTGAAGGGCCTCTCAAGCTGTCTCAACAGCTGGTTTTCACACACCACGACCTTGCACCACGGAATCTAATGATAGACTCAGCTGGAGACCTCTGCATAGTTGACTGGGATTTTGCTGGGTGGTATCCGCCCTTTTTCGAACACGCGGGTATGCACAACTTCTGGCCACCGAAGAGCTGGGGTTGGATCGGGATGCTACGTTGGAAGCTTTTCACCTGGATAGCAACGGGCTTTTACTCGAAAGAGAAGGATGTTTTATCCAATGGGCAAAGAAAGGGAATCCGCTTCCCGGCGGCGCGAAGATTCAACATCCTAGCTGGAGTGACTCCGGCTACGAAACCTGTCGGCGAGTGACTCGCGAGAAGAGGACGGCGAGGTTTGGTAGAAGCTTGCAAACAATGCTTTTATAACCCCCTTTAGGAAGGGTTGCTTGATTGACTGGCATTTGAGAGAGTTATGTCAAAGCTGGGCAGTGATGGTATTGGTGGGAAAGGGATGCGCGCTAGTGACAACCTACACTTTGTACAGCGGGGCAAGGCGGTACCTCTACAAGATATAGCGGATGTGTGTGGGGCAGTGTACCCAGCCACCAGGCTGTACCTGCTGTCAGATTTGGTGATATAGATCTAGTCTAAATCCGATCGAAGCGTTTTTCGCCCAACTAAAAGACCTTTCCTTGGCGTGTAGAATTTGTAGGTGCTAGAAGTCGGCGCATGTGGCCACTTTCGTCACGCTGGGGTGTCTATTGATGAGCCGTTGAACAAGATAGATGCTTTCTTCAGTACATGACATGGCGACCGATGCTCTCTTCTGACTTTCCAAATATTGATACAGTTGCTGACGGATCTCTACTGGCACGGCATCGCGAGCCTCTAAGTCATTACTGTCCTCAACGCATCTAATAAGGCGGGTTAGGTTCAATATTGGAAACGCTCCATTCTTGCGAGTGGCTCCAGTTTTGGGAGCGGCTCCATGCCAGCGCATATATTAAGTTTGGGGGGCAGATTTTGGATTTAGTGCTTGGTTAATAGTGTGGCTGCGTGTGTTGCTCTATCTCTAAGGTATGCCCTAATAAATACAACAATTAAATAGAGCTTGCCACGTTTTAATACCCCTAGGGGGTTTTATTGTATGGTGCTACAGCACTCCGTACCACCGTTAAACAGAATCGATCGATCGATCCTGATCGAGCCACAAGGAAACACTGCTAGAGAGTTTAGGATCAGATAATATAGCAGTATACAAATCTTGCATTGACTCATTTATCCGACCTACAGCCAGCTAACATAGGACTCGCTGAGCAGATGGCCAACCAATGGCGAAGTCGGTATCTGGCAGATCTCTGGGCGGATACTTTGATCTCGCACCTCGCATGGAGAAAGGCTATCCGTGTTTCTCGGGGCCAAGATCATACCCTAGAAGCTTCCTGAGTGGCGGAACGATCACAGAGCACGCTCAAAGTTGCAATTATTGATAACGAGTGTCATTGACTTCCATCCGCGCTCAGGGCAAGCAGCCCCAAAACTGGGTTGATTGAGATACTATTGTATTGGAAATACTGCCTCTCCCTCGGCTGTTCTACAAATGTGACGCAGGATTTTAAAACGGGCTGGTACTGCAATGTGTTGACAGCAAGGAGCAGGTATATGAGCACATTGGCATAGTCGATCTAAGGGGAGGAGGGCAGTACACATCTATGGTGCAGAAGGTCTTTTTGCGGATCACAAACTAGTCACTCTCGACCTCACATAACTCCCGTCGGTTGAATTACAACGATCAAGCAGAAACTCAGCTGCAACTCCTAGAGCTTTAAACATCGGTACCTAGTGGATGAGCATCCACGTTTGCAACGTTTCGTTTAAGATTCATTGTGTACAAGCTACAACAACCTGAAGTACCAAAAAAAGCTTTGTCGAAGTCTAGTCGACAAGTGGTATGCTCATAGTTAACACCAGAGCCGAAGTTCTCGCACTGTCGTATCAAACTTTGATTTTCTCAGGCCCGCCAAATTCAAGGTAAATATCTACTCCAGTTTATCTATGCTAGGCCACATCATATAGGTAGAGATGGGCACAATGCTGTATGAGTTCTAGTACCAACCTACTAGTCAGGTATTCACGGAAGCCAGCCTCATTGCCATACCAGGGCCAACGAAAATGGAGATGAGACCTCTGACACATATCTCCAGTGATCTGCTGCCATGACATTGGAAAGTAATGATACGTTGACACTTGTAGGATATGCTTCGGTTCTTGACGTGAGAAGCTGGCTGAGAGGGATCACTGGCAGAGGAGTATAAGAAATCCAGCGTCATCCATACACAGGATGGTGACAACGAGGAGATAGTAGTGGAGACAGGCTGTCGAGCATGCGAGCGTCTTCCAAGGAGAAGATATTCCGCTTAAACTGTAATGCTGGTTAGGTAATGGTTAGGACACGTCTTGGTTCGAATAGCAAAAGCCCCAGTCGCCCTAAGGTCGATGTAGACCAGCCAACCAGTTCAGTTCGAAAGGCTCGCTAGTTCGTATTAAGACAGCCAATAGAACGGATGGTGGGCAATGTGAATGCTGGGGGCCTTCCGTCGCACGGTACTACCTTGGGGGAATTTGGGGAATGATACTGATATCATGCTAGGCCGCGGGGGGCCTGAAAACGAACAGCTGACACTCTGTCATTTGTAAGATATAATGGATTGGGGGGAAGTAAACTAGAAAGACGTGGTTATATCCAAAGCAAGCACTCTGTTGATGGGCCGTCGCCAAAGGCCATAATGACTCCTGTTTTGTAGCTAAAATTGCCCCTTGGTCTCGAACCCAGTGACGGTCGTGTTTACGGGGTTACGCGCAAATGGACTCGCTATAACTGAATATATCCTCCCCAATTATTTAAGTAAAGAGAGATATGAAGCTACTACAGCAAGATACAGGATCGGACTTAGAATTTTCACCACTACAACTGCATGCAGGTCTCCGAGCAGTGTGAGTTAGTTGTACTGACCTACAGCCACCTAGGAGTGTTGTTCGTTTGCAGTGCACTGTCTGTCTGCCACTCGTCGTATTATTGAACAAATCTGGTACACGGAAAGGATATCACTGTAGCCAACCAAATAAATTGCCTTTTAGCGAGATCGTCATAGCCGCAAGCAACTTCCCTACTGAAGAGTCTATGCAGCCTACGCCTTGCAAACGACAACATGTTGGAAGCTGAATGGACCACTTGGAAGAGGGGAAATGGTTGGTATTATGCAGGTGTGTTGTACAGAGCGTAGCCAGCACAGCGCTGTCGCTATTCGTGTGAATAGAATCCCGGTTGAAGATACGGGAGACCGCAGGCAAACGATTGATGACAGAAATAACGGTTGCTTTCTATTGGCATGCAAGCGCTGCCGGCCATCTAGGGCTAGGCACTCCAAGCCCCCCAAACCAGGTTGTATTATCCAACAATCTATGATTTGTCGTTTCTCCGCGTATCTGGGATTAAAGTATAAGGTATTCGACGCCATCGATGATTCTCTATTTTTCCCAACTCAGTCATTCGTATGGATCTTCTCTGAACCTGAATACGGGAACCTCATGCTTACTACTATCACTCGAATAATACGCGGCCTTTTTCCTCAACCCAGTCGCATCCCTACTATCATTATGACTAAGAGAAGGAATAAGCCCCCGGAGACATCATCCATGCACTCTTCAAAACACCCGGAGGTCTCTCGACTGCTAGGGGAAGACAATCTCCATTTTAAATTCCACCCTATTGATGAAGAGTCCGGATGTACTAAAGTACGCGACACGGCCGTCATGGGCCGGTTTATATGCCATAATCCAAAATGCTCAACGAACGGATGGAGCAGCAAACAGATAGCCATCACCATCCGCATGTACCCCCGGCGAGAATACAACGCTAGAGTCTATCATCAGCGCTGCAAGAGTTGCGGCAGTCTTAGCAAGCCCATGTTAGACGATACATACGCGGAGCGAGTGGCATATTGGCTTAAGAAGTGGTGTGGGCTCCATTTGGAGAAACCTCCTCATTCAGCTACAAGCAAAGGGCCGCATAAGAAGCGATTCTGCGAGGGCTGTAAGGCGGGCCACTGTTCACAGTTAGAACGAGAGTGAAGGTAGGTATTCTGTCTGCGCCCCTTCCCTAGTTTATGGATCAGTAAGAATCGTGCTAAAGCTCGAGTGAATAGCGAGTTGATCTACCCGCCCCTGATAATCACCGGCAATCAGGGGTACTGACAGAGACTAATTTGGATGGAAATCTGTCAAAATTTTTCATAATCATGACTGGGGGAAATGCCAGCAGGATAATTGAGGGGGTCGTGTGTATTAAATGGGCTTTGTATTGCTAAGCACCAAGAAAACTGAGCTATGCTAAGATGGTGGTAATTACCGCGCAGCACAAAGAATATCATGATTTTGCTATGCGCCTCCGGACCACTTAGATGATGATAGTTAATGCATAGGATTGGTGTCGTTCCTTTGACTGCTGAATGCGGATTTAAAACCGCAGGAAAACTGTCTTGCTCGCGCTGACAATTTTTGATGCCGTGAGAGAGGTTTGTGTCGCTGTGAGCCTGAACCCAGAATGAGACTCGCATTAATATAAGATATATGAGTTTCTTCAAACTCGGGCAAGTAAACAGAGTTTGTTACCGGCATGAGTCTGGTAGAAGATTTCGAACATAAACGACAAGTACAAGGGATAAACAAGAAAAGGACCCCATGAAATGTAGATGATATTTGTTGGGATGTCGCTACAGAAATTACGGTTCGGGCATATTTTGAGTAATATGTGTTGTTGCACGAGGATCTTGAAATCGCCCATTAGTATTCACTGCTCACAATACACAAAATGCTTTCTTTGTTCTAGAGAAAGCGGCTTGTCACACGAAATGGCCGATCAAAGTGTTCAAATAATGACAAGAGTCCATACTGTGATGGAGTGAATAGAGTAGATGTGGCTAAGGGGTTATGGCTATTATGAAGGCCCATCGACTTGGATATTATTGATAGACTTAAATAAGTATATATTCACATTTGGCCTTTCAAGCCACTTAACGTTCCACTCACCTTGCTTCAGTAACCAGATGTAGGTTTTGGAAAATATGTAAGTGATGCAAGTGGGATGTAGTAGGTTAGGGAGTATGAGTGAGGCGAGTAGGTGGTATTATGGCAGTACTTGAGA
Source organism: Ustulina deusta (assembly GCA_023159155.1). Taxonomy (NCBI): domain Eukaryota; kingdom Fungi; phylum Ascomycota; class Sordariomycetes; order Xylariales; family Xylariaceae; genus Ustulina; species Ustulina deusta. The sequence goes on along the minus strand of JAJNNX010000025.1, from coordinate 484,592 downwards.
GGTAGGTATGGCGGCCACCTTGTGGCTGTGCAGTTGAAAAGTGTGTTCAACACCAAAATGTACGGGGGATAGCGAAGGGAGAAGCATCAAGATTACACCTTTTTCTTAGGCACTTCATTCAATTGAAATACACCCTATTATGATCATCTAGTTCCCCAATTAAAATTTAACGTATGTAGAGTAGGAAGTGTAGGAACAGCCAATCTCCTAGTATAGAGGCAAGAGGAGTACCCCATATAACTACCTACTCACATTGTCTACTGCACTACTTATAACTTGCCTAGGAGGAATAAAAACCGCAATTAAGTATCCCTTTTTCCTACATCCCTATTTTTTTGCTTGTAGAATTGTTTAGTCCCATAGCTACGCAAAGCGTAGGTCAAGTCATATCAAGATGAGGTATCTTGTAAGTATGCGTTGTTCCGTAAAGAGCCTAGAACTGCATGCTAGCGAGATCTCTGCTCCGATACATAAAACACTGACTTTGTTCCTTCGTTACATGACAAGTCAGGCACTTTAGTCACATTGTTGCTGTGTGGATACTCGGTAATTTTCTAACTACACTACATCTACAATCTTAATTTGTTCGTAGGTTAGATATCTGCCCGCTAGGAAAATGGTATCACAAGTGCCGCTACAACAAATTCATCATCAACTCCGAAAATAATATAGCGTATAACCCCCGTTCCAGGCCAGTTAGCTTTGATATAATAGTAAAATAAAAGAAGATTCTAACTCATACTAAATGAGATGGTTAAATTTTAGTTTTGACTTTCTCACAGGAGAAGTAGTAATAAATTAGAAGTAGTTAAAGCTGTTTTGGAACCATTGATCTCCTAACCTTCGAGAACTACTGTCTACACGTGTAGGTGCATGATATTTCCCAATCGTGTTCATAAATAACGTCAACAGCACTACCTCCTTTGCAGTCGTATTAATTCGGTAATTAAGGAGAACAGTACAAGGGGAGAACAAGTCCCACGTCCTAGGGATGAGACCGGACGCTCGCTTCAGGGGAGACTGCGACTCTGAACCCGAAAATCACTCATTCTCGGTGTGTTGCATCCCGCCTTCCGCGTTTCAAGGCTACTTATTATACCTGGGGTGTTATTGTTTAATGTGTATGCACATACCGCAGGATAACCTTGCGTTGACCCAAGAAAAGTTAAACATTGACCGTAGTGGCAAGCTGAGAGACGAGTGCAACAGAATGAACGGATTCTTCCGTTCACCGCACCCAAGAAAAGAGCCTCTTCGGAAGTTTTTAAACAAGCCGTCTTAGTGAGACACTGGGATCCTCGTTCGAATTTCGCGTTGCCTAGCATCAGCGTTGCAAGCTCTGAAGTCTAGACTAATAGAGACCTAAGAAGATATATTTACGAGTTCGATATCTTCCAGCTAGCTAAGTGATTACGGGGAAATGAGATACCGGTTCTAAAATTACCAGTTGAGGACTGTTCTACACCAGGAAGAGCGTGAGTGTATTGGTATTACATCAGCAGCAAAGACTTCTCAATTCAAGTGTTATCCCCGATGCAGACCATCGGAATCCTGCGCCGATCATAGAGATAGGTGATGAGTATCATTGTTGCAGGCAAGGACCGAAAACCTCTCTATCGGCTGCCTAGTCCTGTTCTTGGACCTATAGTTATGCGTTGTTTCCTTCTGTCTAGCATCTACAGTACCACAGTCTATTCACATATTGGCGTAGCATCATACTGTAACACGAAATGATGAGGGGAACCTTGATTCTAAATCGCCGCCTTATTGGCTTTAGGATCACTTGAAGTCATGTTTTTCTAGGCAACGGCGGCGTTGTAGGCATCCTCTCCATTCCGCTTTTGACTCGAGATACCAGGTTTCTTCGATCCTACCCACTAAGGATATGGTGTACACTACAACGAGTCGGAGAGCGAGTAGTCCATAGGATTATCTATCGGGTCGATCACGGTGATGTTTCGTTAGCCTCGGCGGTCTGAACAAGACCACTGATCTGGCCGATGGTAGAGCATAGCTGCGCGTGTTGTGGTCGTGTAAAGAGGCAAGTGGTTCTGAGACATCATAATGCATGTCGGTAACGAAGAGTAATATTATGCAGTTGTTTTCCATGGATCATCAGCTCAGCTATGAGGGAGCCCGATAAGGAAGGTGTTAATTGGCCAAGTGGACGGCGAACTACCTAGAACAGATCGCAGTGGAGAAAGGGGCAACACGACCTATACTAACTATCCAGTATAGTATACTACTGTATGTAATATATTACCTATCTCTCATCTCTAGGCCTTGTTGTGGTCGTAATGGGCTTCTCCCGCCTCTTGGGGAATGGAAAACATGGGGGCGAATCTCTCGAAAGAGTCAGTCATCGCGGTCCGAATTTGAAGATCACATTAAGCAACCAAATCCTTCCACTGTAACATCGGCCAGAGAACCGGTGCTACCGGCGCGAAAATGGGCACACACGACACTTGTTACCCATGGCACTACTCACAGGCATACTACCAGTAAGTAGAAGGCATTGAGAATCCGCCTTACACGGCAGGGTACTAGCCTGCATGCATACAACATTGGTTCTCAGGCACGATGTAACCCGCAGAGACTGTAGCAAGCATTGTGTATAGTGTACATGTTCCCATGCTAAGGCAAAGTACTAACTTTGTATCCATGTGGGTAGCATAGCTCGGTGCACGGAAAGCCTGGAAACGTCGAGACCTACCTATGGCGCAACCTTGAACATCTATCTACCCAAGGCATGTGGGAATCGAAGATACCCGGTAATACTAGTATACAGCACACACAAGGGCACACACCAGGGCACACACACTCAGCGATTGGCCTACTTAGCACTTGTATTGGGGGAAACGTGAGCTTTCTTGGGCCAGCTTTGGCGGCGAGACTGAAGCCAGTACTGAGTAGGTTGGCCATGTCTGTTGTATCGTGGCCTCGAAAACGGAGTGGGGAGGCCTCGGAAGCTAACCGAGAACTGCCCAGCTAAAGAGACAGCAAACTAAAACAACAACTAAAAACAAACTGATAACTAGGGATGCCGACGCGTGTTGTTATTGGTTGTATATGCCCGGATGTGTGGTGTTGCAGAGGGGAAGTCGTGTGGCGGGTCCGCTGCAACCCGTGCTGTCTGGTCTCGAACAAATCATCAATCAGTGGGCTACGTACTATGGAGCGTGGTGTACGAGCACAGACTGCAGCGCCCTTGGGCAGTGCCACTCCCCTGCCCTGCTTCCTAGCCTAGGTTAGCTAGATACTGTAAGTAGTTTAGTGTATCTGCAGCGCAGACTAAATGACCTTAGTCATTATGTATGTCCCGCGAGTGGACATGTCAGCACGTTGACAACGATGACTATAACCACGTTGTAGCATTACACTACATTAGGCTCGCTTACTGAATACGGTACAAGTTCTCTTAGGCTACTGGCTCGGCAAGCCCTTGCGCCGAAACAAGGTGAGACGGGAATAGGCCACCTCGTATAATGGAGTATATAATGAGAAGCGCAATGATGATATGATCAAGTTTATCGTTGAATAGATCTTACTGAGTATATGGTAGAGTATCGGTACCTATACAGTACAATACCTTGCAGAAAATACGACGTCGGCGCTTGGCTACCTGCACACATATATAAGGTACTAGTAGCATAGGCTATTACCAAATTGTGTAGGTTGCTTTCCTTCCAGAACCGGTAACAATCGTCGTACATATATATACACACTGGACGGCTTGACCGCAGGACCATTGAAAGTAGCGGACCCGTAGGACTCTCAGATATCTTGCAGCAAAACTTGCATGTGATTCTCCTCGCCGATCTGACGTTCTCATTATTAGATACTAGTAACTACTAAGTCAGCTTACATTGCATCATTTGCACTACAGAAAGATTGGTCGTCGATCCGGCTCCAGTCCGGGTTTGATCCGCGGTAAAATCCGCACTGCCACCCCGATTTTCATACACTGTGCTTGTATGTTGATAGGTATGCGTACGTAGCTTTTCTTACTAGATGAGCTAAAAGTAGAACAAGATATTGTGGGGGTGCCGCGAGAAATTTCACGGATGCAGTTAGTGCTCCGCTTCACGCACGACCTTAGGCCTTAGGGCGGGTTGGAATGCGGGCTGATTCATCTGACTTGTTGCTGTTGGATGCAGGTGAACTTGCAAGAGAATGAAGGGAAGCTAAATATATATACCCCTCCGCTTCAACGGTTGGATAGAGTTATAGATGCCAACATTGGTAAAAAAGCTAGGGCAGTTATATTAACTATATAGTTGTACAATACGTGATGAACATGTTCGCAATACACCCCCGGGTTGTAAGAATTTCGTAACTTTCACTTCATGCTAACCTCTCAAAGGGAATCTGAGTCTCTCGCCTCAAAAGTCGTGGAAATATCAGTACGCGCGAGAATTCCGCGCTTGTCGCTTGGTAATTCGTTAGTGTTTGAGTAACCGGCAGTGGTGATTATGCCCTGTCCTTCCTGCCACAGCATCTGCTTGTCGGACGATAACCGTGGGGGTTGCTTTCGACGAAGCTTCGATGCGATTGATAGCTCTACATCATCGCTCGTTGCATGACTGTGCTTCTGCGTTGGAGGATCCAAAGGGAGCCACTTGCCCAGAGGTGTGGTGCGTAGAGATGATGCAATCGAGTTGCTGATCCTCGCGATCACAGGGCTCAAGGTCGGCAATGAACACACTAACATGGCAACATTGGCCTCGATCTCCGACCAGAGAATGCATAGAGTAAAGTCAGCGATAAAATCCGGGTTGCTCTCCTTGTCGTATGAGGTAACAAGATACATATATGTCCGTGCGATACCAGCTCCGATGGTACTAAATATATGTATTAATACAACCGTAATCCGAATCAAGCACTAGGGCTCTTGAAGAAATGAGGACGAGTAGAGGATTAGGTTTGGACGTACAAGAATCCAATAAGGAACACGCTGTTGAGAGCGATCTTCTTTTTTGTCGGTAGGTGTAGTCTCCAGATAAGCGGAATTGGCATGCATATGATGATCAAATCGGAAAGAATATCGGTAGCGGAGAAGACGGTGAGAACGTTAAGACTCTCGATACACTGCGAGAGGAAGATGCCAATCGGTGACCAATTCATCGACCACCGTGTCCCACATTGAAATACCGTTGTAAAAAAGAAGGCCAGTGTCCAAGCCACTGTAATACCGATCATCACCCAGCAGAAAGTCCTGAAGTGCTTGGAAGACCCAAAGAGCCGGTCCCAAAGGAGCAGGATTGATATTTTAATCAACCCAAAAACTATCTTCTCCGTAGTTTGAAAAGCATATTTGTACTTTTGCGCTACTATCTCGAGCGGAGTCGTCACTGGCCAGCCATCGACGACAGGAGAGTGCCCTGTAATAGCTCCTTCAATGGTGGCACCTAAGAAGATCCCATTGAGGGCCAATGTGAAGAGCTAGACAGGTATCAGCAACTGCTCTGCGCAGCTGACCGAGACCGAGAGGTTTAAAGACTCACCAATGCAGCTAACGCGGTCCAGTCATCCCATCCGTAACCGGCTCTGGTGATATGTCTTGAATAGAATCGGAGCGATACTGCAGTAATGATGAGTATGGTGAACAGGACGGTCATCACAATTATGCCATTGCGGTCGTTGGCCTGCTGCACGGTCGGCATGGTGAGGAAGTGGTGGGATCATGCGATCGGGTTGAACAAGAGCACAAATCTCACTGCGTCCGAAAAGCGGATGAATGGGGAAAGGCGTAGACACAAGTATGAATAAAGGATTGGGCGATAAGGGGTTCGAACCACGGTCACCGACGGGATGGCGAACGCAGCCAGCAGCTTTGAATCAATTTTGAGCGTCCGTGGAGAATCCAGACTGCGCGGAGCGAATTGAACTGGCACACTACCTGGGCAAGGGGAATGAGGAGGGTCTGGGGGCGAGGTGTCCCAAACGGCATTGAATGTGAGCGTTCCATCGGCACCCCGGCTTCCTCTGTCACGACGCCGGCGTAAATTGTCAGCGTACCATCTTACACATGCATCCTGGATGGTTCGGGGTTAGGGTGCAGCATTATCCACATTTCAAGGTATGGTACTTACCTAGGCCCTGTGTATCACATTATGCCGGCAAATTCCAGACTCTTGCGCCATGCAGGCGTGCAGGCCATGCAGTGTAGGTAGTAGGTAGTATATATGTGAGTCGCTCTAAAGAGCTCGCTACCTGGATCATCCCCCTTCGAAACGTAACGACAAGACTGTTTCTAACTACACCATGGATATACTACACCAGTGTAGATAAACAAATAGTGTACAGTAAAACAACTTTGATCATAATGCTTCCGCTAAGGCGTAATGGGAACGTTGGACTAAAAAAGGCGCAAAAGCACAACCGTTGATGGCCAAGCTTCCATTGTTGAATAGCTACTACCTTCGACGGAATCAGACTACCTATTAGGGTTGCTATTCTCGAAGCCCCACATCCGTAGGATTCAATGTTCCTAGTTTCCCCCAGACTTTATTGGCCGAGGTGCCTAGTTAGTCTTGAAGTAGGTAGGTAGTGTAAGTAATTAGTTAGTTGACTGTGAGGGTTACTCCCGAAGGTGATACTCTCCACTGTAGAACGATATCAACGACCGCCTTTTCACTGGAACGAAATACAGGCTTCTCGTGGCTCCCACAACTGTGATGGGCGTTGACCTTGTTTTGCTGTTGAATAGTTTACCATAACTTCTCGCCTCAAGTTCAGCATGGCTAGCTCCATTGATGGTATTGAACAACGTGGGTTGCTAGAGGACGATGATGGAAGTAGGCATATCGAGAAGTCTCTTATTGAATCTTTCTCTCGACCCTACACCGAAACTCGTATCCAAAAGGTTCTACTATTTGTTCTGTCCGCATCTATTGCCTTCAATGTCTTCCTCACAACGTTGTACTTTCGACCCTCATCTCAATCCGAGGCACCGACCAAATATGCGCACCTCAAACGCGTCCGCGACGAGCCCTATGTCATAGTGACTCCATACAGTAGTGAGAACGAAACACTTCAAGACCAGCTATGGTACAATATCAACGTCGACTCGGCCGTTGTCGCCCTTTCCGATGACTGGGTTGCCCAACACGATCTCCGAAAAGCCCAACGCTTCCCCTGGGATCAGTCCAAGGGGATCTACATCCTGCACGGTTTTCATAATTTGCATTGTTTGAAAATCGTCTACATTTCCATAAGCGAGTATCGTCGGGGGATCCCTCAGACCCGTTCCTGGCACCACATCAGTCATTGCCTCGATGCATTACGCAGACAGATCATTTGCGATGCAGATGATACACCACGAGCCACGGACCGACGAGTCGAAGTCGTCAGTGGTCTACACCAGCACCGTCAATGTCGCAGCTGGGAACAACTAGAGGATTTTGCGAGACGGCATACAGCGTGTTACAAGCGCCCCGAGAATCCCGATGAAGGAAAATCATCTAAGCTGGATAGGTTCAAGCATTGTCCTCCAGACAGCGGATATGTTGTGACGGATGACTACGTCCCTACGGAAGAGCTTTTGGAGGGGCTTCCGGAAGAGTCTCTGCAGGATCACCTGTAAACAAGATACGCTCCTAGGAAATTCACAGGACTCCTATCATCCCAATAGCTAAAGATAAGGCCAAATTGAATTAATTATCTCTCATGAATCTTTGCGTTAAACATATTTCGCCACGCTTTAACATCGTATGGCAGTTTACCTGAAATACATGTCCGTTCCAATGATGTAGCAATATTGTTGTTTTTGTAGAATGAGGAGGCGAGTTCATGTGAAAATGAAACACATATCACCATGTTGGTTTTAGAGTAATTGTTCAGACGTCGATGAAATTGATTTGGCTAAGTCGAGGTTGACGAATTTACTGAATTGTTGAAGAAGAAGAAAAAAGAGTAATCGCACAGATCCCACCCCCGAACCACTTTATCCCTATCCCGTATATCAACGAATGAATATATCCAAGCGAGATCAGCTTCTACTACAATTTGACTTCATTTTATTTGCCCCTTTCGCCTTAGAATGCGTCGGCAACATCGATTTCAGTCTCGGCACGCTTAAAAGCGTCTGCGACGTCGATATCTGCCTCCCCACGCTTAAAAGCATCCGCAACATCGATATCGGCTTCGTGACGCTTAAAGGCGTCGGCTACATCGATATCAGACTCATGACGCTTGAAGGCATCCGCGACATCGATATCGGCTTCGCCTCTCTTGAATGCGTCAGCCACGTCAATGTCGGCCTCGGCACGCTTGAAGGCGTCCGCCACATCGATATCAGACTCGTGACGCTTAAAAGCATCCGCAACATCGATGTCGGCCTCGGTGCGCTTGAACGCGTCCGCGACGTCGATGTCGGACTCGTGGCGCTTGAAAGCGTCAGCAACATCAATGTCGGGCGACCCTATGATGGAAAATCAGCACTAGTATCGATCGATAACTTGGTCAAGTTTAGAAATACCAGTCGGCAGGGCACTTGTCAAGGCAGAGAGCCCAAAGAAAGCGAAGATGACCGAGGACCTCATGGTTCCGTGTTGGTTGGTAGTATTGTATTGTATGGCAGAACGTTTGGTGTGCTGGCTCGACGCTGTTCCGAGAGACGGTCGTAGTATGTAGCGTCCTTCCCAACCACAACCTAGGATACATGGCCTCCTTATCATCACATCTTCACGAGCGTTCTATGAGAAGTGAGGGATATACACCAGTCCGTTGATTGCAACGTCGGTGTGTAAGACACTTGGCCCGCATAGCTGCCTGCATGGATCAACACAATGCGACGGCGAACTTAGTTACAAATGCGATGATCTAGTGTAGAGCTGACATTGAAGCATGGAACATGCTTGATAGGGTGAGGTTGCATGAGCCCTTTCTTTCGAGCTCTTCAGTCTAGATTTGGAGGCCCAGTCGGCACTGAGAGTCCGAGGACGCGCCAGGGCTCTGATCCATCATCCTACGGCTGGGATACGGGGTTCTCCCCGGAGTATCTTACTTGGTTAGGGCACCCTCTTGTCCTGCCTGGTCTCGGACTATTACTGCCTGACTCCTGGGGTATTTGCGTACATGATGGCTTTAAGCGTCCCAGCTCAAACGTTTGTATATGTCGATGGTAAGCTACAGTACTACAGTGCTGTAATTATGTCACAGCACTGTGAACATCATGTCATGACAAGTAGACACGCTAGTCTAGTGGCGCTGGGATATGAAAGCCATCCCGCACTAACGCGGCTTGAACCGGCCCCATATGTCGGTAGATAGGACGCTCACGACCTAGTGTCATGCAGCTAATACAGTAGAGTAGAGTGCACAGTGGGTGTACGCATCCAGGTTGGTCCATGACTAACATAATATTGGTACTGTCTAGTAAGTAAGCTGCATTCTAGCAACAACCTGGGCACCCAGAAACCATTTATGCGATGCAACACCGGGCATGGCCGAAGCCGTCAGTCATCGGTCGTGTAGACTTGTAACGAGGTAGGTAATGTTTTCAAGTTGATGCTTCTTCTTATTTCAAACGAACTCAGGAGAGGCGACAAACATCCCCTGGTAAGATGGAATACATTCAGACCAAAACTACGTATCATCGACTTGCGAAAGATGAGGAGGATCAGAGCTCTCTACCGGTGAAAGACCAAAAATGGCTGCTTGCCTCGAAGAAGCTTATATACTTAGCCATACTGGTCTGCTTCATACTGACAGCGACCGGCGGGTTCGTTGTTGGAAATTTCTTCAGCTCGGGCCGTGGTTCTCACGGAGATAGCAATGCAAATGGGGCTACAGCGCCGCGCATTCCAGCTCCGCAGATCGAGGGGAAATTCGTATTCTCTTCTCCCTTCTCTAAAGAGCCACCGCAAAGCGATGGAGAAGGAGACAAATCAGAGCCGATCTGGGATGCTCTGATTCCGAGTGAGTTGCCGTAAACCAAAGATGATCCGATCTTCAAATTTATTCTTCTGGTCGGGCGATACTAATGAACTGCTACCTATAGACGGGCTCGGCTATTTCAGAGACTACAACCTCGCGCCAAAGATCTCTATCCCAACCGTCTTCCATCAACTTCACTGCCTCTACGTCTTAAGGCGTGCGTACTATTCACATTCCGCCGAACTTCAGGGGTTCGATTTTGGCAAGAATCGGACGATCCATGCGGCTCATTGCTTTGACTATCTCGAGCAGAGCATCACCTGTGCAGCGGATAGCACAGTCGAGCCGGGTGAAGATGATCCAAATGGGTTTCTAGGTCAGTACGCTGGAGTTTCTTCATGACCCCTGTTGACGAGCCTCGGGAGCGCGTAGTCTGGGGTTTCCACTCCTGTTGGAAACCTCTCACTTTCTTTCGTTCTATAAACGTTAATGACTGACTTGAGATTCATATATAGGGAGCGGTTTCTCGAGACAGTGTCGAGATTTCGAAGCCGTAAAGGAATATGTCGAGAAATGGAGGGTCTTCAATGCCACGGGGTTTCTTGCGCATGGCCTAGATCATGGACAGGCACATGTGGGTAGTGCATAACATTTCGCTGGTGCTATACATCTCCTATCGGGCTCATCTACGCTACGTCTAGATTTGACACTTAAAAATCTTTTTCTCCCTAACCTAAAGAATGACCAGTTTCAAAGTTGTTGAGTGGAGATGACTATCTAATAGGTCCCGTAGAACGTATTACGTGTCTGTGCAAGAGCTGAGCCATTAATATTACCCCGCAATTTCGCATAGGTAATACCTCCAGTCACTTCCGCTTGACCTAGCGAGCTGAACTCTACTGAAACAGGGGAAACACAATGGAGGGATCGGAGAGCGAAACACGAGGTCGAAGAGGGAAGGAGGGGGGAACAAGAGGCTCAAGTCGTTTGGGGCTGTCCGCAAACATTAAGGCGATACTCCACGACGAAGCCAAGGTAGGGGTCTAACATGCGTCTTCTGGAAGTTTATCGATCTTAGGGGTGCGCAGGGGTATTGGCGGAGTTACTGCATACACATATACGCAGTATATACCGTAGTCTGTTGTGTGGAGTGCCAAGCGAACACCGCAGGAGGATCAGTTCCTTCAAGCCCCAACCGTATGTGCACAAGGATGTATAATCCTCCAACGGACTCAGCCAGGCTCACGATCCTATACACATACTACTCTCTATGTACACGACGTGTAGAAACAGCATGATAAGCCGGTTTGTATTTCTCAGCAGCCCCTTTTTATCATGTTGATGAGTCGGGCCCATGCCTGTGTATACAGATGCACAACCAGATATAAGGTATTCCCGTCCGACGTGGTATAGGATCAGACGGTTGGTGAGATGTGACTGCAACACTACTGCTGCAACCTTCGTGGCACCCACCAGACTTGCCTCGCACCGAATCAAAGCGCGCCCTTGGATCTAGCGGCTCTCAGAGATCTGCGGAAATCATGATATTCTCCTCGCGCACCGTTGGCGCTTTTGCTCTTCTCAACTTGCTCTCTCCCATCCCCGTACTTGCCACAGACGTCTCGACAACCATGGCCGGAAACACCGCCGTCTTTGCAAACCTCCGCCCCCTGTTATCCTCCGCAGCAACTCTTGTCGTCCATGGCGATTCTGAATTTGCCAATCTGACAAGCAGATGGAGGGAGTGGCACGCACCCAACATCGCTGCCGTGGTGCAGGTTGCCAATGAGAATGACGTCCAGCAAATAGTGAGTGCGCGCCGATTGGCTGCAAGCTTCCGTCCGATTCAACTAAGTGACAATGCTAGGTGCGGTTTGCGGATAAATTTAATATCCCGTTTGTCGCTAGAGCCGGTGGCCACGGAGCAACCGAGGCCCTAGCACATGCAAAAAACGCTATTCAGGTCGACTTTCGTAAACTAAACCATGTGAAGCTAAACGAAAATGGTGAGACTGCCACAATTGGCGGCGGTGCAACCATGAAGCAGGTCATAGATGGACTCGAGGCGGTGGGAAAGCGAGCAGGTAAGATTGCTCTCCTGGGTTGGAAATTACCAACTAGTTTCTAACGAATCATTTAGTGACCGGTATCTGTGAATGCGTTGGCCTGACCGCGCCTATCATGGGGGGTGGCCATGGTTGGCTCCAAGGCCAGTATGGCCTCGCTGCCGATCAGGTCGTATCGGCTCGGCTGGTTCTCACAAATGGTGACCTTGTCACTGTATCCAAAGAGTCTAACCCAGACCTTTTCTGGGCCGTTAGAGGCGCGGGACACAACTTTGGCTTGGTCACAGAGTGGGAGTATCGCGTACACGATACGAAAGAGAGCCAATGGTCCTATGAGATCTTTATCTACTCACAAGATAAGCTTGAGGCCCTGTATGAGCTAGCAAATACGATGATCAAGGATCAGCCAGCGGAGGCAATCCATTGGGGATACATCGTCAAGGTTGACGATATTGATGCTGAACATGTAAGTCCGCTATAACAATATTGCCTTAAAACGCCCCGCCGCTAAAGGGTTTCTTAGCCCATCCTTTGGTTCGGCATCATTTACGATGGACCAACTGAAACAGCACGCGAATATGCCAAACCTTTTCATGATATCGGACCTATGATCGTCCAGGCTGGTGAGGGAACTTTGCACGATCTTGCCGCCATCACGTTCCAGGACCAAGACGGTGCCGGCTGTGCTTATGGATTGACGTCTCTCCGCTTCCCTATCGGATTGAAATCATTCAATGTAGTCGCCGTGCGAAAGGTGTACAACCACATCAATGAGACATTCAGCAAGGTCCCCGAACTTGCCGGGTCCGTCTTCTTACTCGAGGGTTACTCAACTCAGGCGGTACAAGCTGTTGACCCAGCATCCACGGCCTTTCCGCACCGAGATGATGAGATCTTGGTGACTTCCTATGTTCAGTACAAACCTAACTCGACCATCGACCCCATTGCAGAAGAATTTGGGAAGACGCTACGGGGCTTCTTACTCGAAGGAAGCGATGATCCGAAACACCTCCGAGCCTACGTCAACTACGCCAACGGTGACGAGCCTCTCGAGGCGGTTTACGGTTGGGATAAGTGGAGATTAGAGAAGCTGAGACAACTCAAACGACAATGGGACCCCAAGAACAAGATGAAGTATTATGTGCCTTTTGTGTGATAGGAGCTAGCCAACCGTGCACAAAGCACCTCTGGAGGCGCGGGACTGAACGTTCTTGCTCCTTTTCCAATTCAATATATTAATGTAAAAAAAGTGAGGAATGAGAAAAGCTCGACATTAATATATGAATCAGAGGAAGGAAATATGACCTTATTGTTAGTTCTATGGCCCAATCTAACTCAACCCTGACTTAGGTCAATATTGATTGATACACTGCCTTGGATACCGGGCCCAGAGGTCGCGGCGTGCGCTTAAGTATACGCAAAGAACAAAATAATATATAATTATGGTGAAACCTGAGATCCAAGGATGCCTACGCCTATATAATACACTCAAGTCTACACTATGAAGAAAACCCGTACCTCCTTCCATAATACCACCCACCGCCCAAGTAAATAGTTTATCTCCTGGAGATAACCTGCCCAGATTCCGAAGACATAATAATATCCTGCGCAGCCAATACATAAGGAAACCCAGCTTTTTTTGCCTCACCCATCCACAGCAGCGGGTCCATCGTCGGCAAGCCTAACCACTCAGTATGTTCCCTCAACCCCGCCACGATAGAGCGGTCGACATCGACGCGAGCCACGCCGTAATACGACACACGCGTCACTAAGTCGGCCTTTGCGCCTTGGTCGAATACGGAATCGATCACCCCGTCGACGAAATCGTCCGCCTCCACGAGGTCGATGTGTCCACGAAAGCCGTCGAATCCGGGTCGCGCTCCGACACGTCGTGCACACTCCACAAAAGCGTCGATAACCGCCACATCGCTGGTCGGTTCCGTGCCCGAGGGTGCGGCCTGCGGCGTGTGGATATACACCGGCACATTAAGCTGCGACGAGGCGTTCTCGAGGAGCTTCTCGGCGGCCCATTTGGAGAGCAAATATCCATCAGTAGCGGCCGGCACCGCGGCACCTGATGAGAAGAAGTGCAGTGGCACACGTCTGGTTAGAGCGAGACGGACTAGTTCTCTAACGGACAGGACGTTGATGTGTCGTAGGGCGTCGTAGTCGTCCCAGAACGACCGGTTCGCTGCGCAGTGAATAATTATGTCGGATGTTTCGGCGAGCATTCTGAATCGGTCGCTTGAGAGCCCTAGGTTATCTTCGCTGAGATTGCACACGAGGACCTGGATCTTGTCGTGCTTCTGTATGTTTTCCTTGTTACGGACTAGGCAGATGACTTTGCTGACCCTCGAATGCTCGACGAGACGTGGGAGTATGTGACGGCCGAGATAGCCGGTAGCGCCTGTTAGCACAATCGTGAGGTTCTCCTTGGAGGGGGTTGCCAAAGACGTGGGGCTAGTTGCCCATGACGCGGGGATCATGATGTCGGACCGCCAATCTATCGTTGAGGTGCATGATGCTTTCTCAACTACGTCGCTCATTTCTTTCAGGGAACTGGAGTTCATTAGGTCAACCAGCCGGGGAGCAGCACCAAAGGTCTCCTTTAAGAAACGCTGAAGCTTGACGAGCAATAAGGAATTCCCGCCAACGTGGAAGAAGTTCGTCTCGGGTCGTAGGGAGATGCCGCGAGAGGGAAGAACTTTCTTCCACTGCTCGCCTAAAAGTGTCTCGGTTTCCGTCAGATCGGCAGAACCATAGGCGCTCTGGGAGCTATTCACATCTTCGAGTGGAATACTTCGCAGTGCCTTACGGTCCGTTTTGCCATGTGTGTTTATCGGTATACTGCTCACGACAACAAACTGGGATGGCTGCATGTAAGCGGGGATGGGGAGTTTTGACCGGACATTCGTGAAGAACCCGTCCTGATCAATGATGTTCTGACGGGCCGAAAAGAGGACATAGGCAACCAAAAACTTTGACTCAGCCTCCCCGTGAACCGCGACGACCGCCTGTGAGATTGCGCCTCCGGCCGTGTCGATGATGGCGCTCTCTATCTCGCCAAGCTCAATCCGGATGCCACGGAGTTTGATCTGGGTGTCGCCGTTCATCCTCCCTTCGTAGTAAAGAGCGCCATCCTCGCTAAGATAACCCTGGTCTCCGGTGCGGTAAAGCCGATCCCATTTTGTTTCCTTAAGCCGAATGTCATCAAAAGGATTCTTGATAAACTTCTCTGCTGTCAGCTCATCTAGTCCGAGGTAGCCTGCGGCAACACCTGGTCCGCCGGCAACAATCTCACCAGGAACGCCGACAGGAACAGGTTTCAGGTGTTCATCAAGAATATAGACTGAGTAGTTAGGTAGCATGTGGCCAGTTGGCAGGGCCTGTTCTAAGTCGACTTCGTTGTAGCGAATCTCGCCCTTTGTGATAGCGATGGTAGCCTCAACTGGCCCATAGAAGTCGTAAAGTCTGAGGGAAGGCAACGCTAGTTTCGCGAAATTTCGAACGGTTGTCTTTGGAAGAGCCTCTCCTCCCGATAGGGCCCAACTCCAAGAGGTGCATTGGGATAGATTTGTGCCGCCCTCCTGGAACCACATGCTGTATTCCGTAGGCGTAGCTAGCGTATAGCTCACGCTCTCATCTAACATGAGTTGGGTAATTGCCGCTGGATCTCCTCGCTTCTGGGATGGCACCACGCAGAGCGTCCCTCCGTTCGCTAAGGCGGTAAATATCTGGTGCAAGGAGAAGTCAAAGCTGAGCGTGATTTGCTGTAAAACCACATTGGGGCCAACGCCCCAAGCGTTTTCAACCCCTTCAGCATGCGTGACTAAACACGAATGCGGTAACATGATGCCTTTAGGAACACCGGTCGAACCACTAGTAAAAAGTATGACAGCTGTAGAATCTTCTTTTGCGGCGTTTGGAACTTCAGGGCAGGCATCGATGGTCTGAATTTCTGAGACGTCGACCACTTGTTCCCCTCTTAGCTGGAGCTCTGGGGCTTTTTTAACTGTCCATCGGTCGACCAGAAAGATACGAGGACGAGCGACGCTGATAGATCCCACAAGCCGACTGATGCCATTCTTGAGATCAAGGGGTACGTACGTGGCGCCGGTTCTAAAAATGGCTAACATAGAGCACATCCAGTCTGCGCTGGGCTCTTGGAAGACGGCCACCACAGTTCCTTCTCCGGCGCCTAGCTCCTTCAATCTCCTAGCAATAGTATTCATGCGGTCGGCTAGCTTGTCATAGGTGAGTACGTTGCTGTAACCATCTTTGATAGCTATGGCTGAAGGGTGCGATTTGATGACCTGGTCAATCCGGTGAGCGATGGTAGGAGGCCACGACAAGCCGAGTGATGGCCCTATGAAATGTTCGTTAATGATTCCTTTTCGATGTGTCTATTCACTCTAACTTACCTTTCGATACTTTCAAAGCACAGTCAATGTCGTACTGCGACCACACCGCGAGTTTATCAGGGGTGACACTGCCGACGCCGTCCCCAGTGAGTTGCTTCAAGAAGTGAACGTATGTTCGAACCAACAACTCTGCATGATATTGCGAGTATAGAGAATCCTGGAGTTTAAGGACAATAAGAGACTCCCCGGCATTCGTATCAAGCACTTCAAGCTGCAAATCGTAGCCGGTCGCCGCATTGTTCCATGTGATCTCGGTGTCGCATCCGGCGAAGGACATCCGTTGCTGGTCGCCCAAACGGTAATCCATAAAGATCTGGAAGATTGGAGTGTGCTCTCCCGAGCGAGAGATTTCGAGGGTATCCAACAGGACATCAAACGGAACCTGAGAGTGCTGGAGAGCACCGTAGACTTTATCTCTAGCAGATTTCACTGCATCACCAAACTTGGATGTATCTTGCCTGTCGAACCTGATTGGGAGTAGATTGACCAGGCATCCGAGCGTCCCGATAAACTTACTATCTACACGGTTCGAGTCCGCAATGCCCACAAAGAATTGGTCGGTATCGGGCAACAAGCGAAAGACTAAAGCCTGGAGTGCAGCCAGGTAAGCGTGGAAGTTAGTACAATGAAGCTTGCGTGCGAGTCGTTTGATACCCATGGCCGTTTGGACATCGAGCTTCATCTCAGCTTTATGTAATCTGCAAAATAGTTAGATTCATTGTATTGAATACGGCTTCTTGTGGGCTCACCTGTAAGTCTCCATCACTTTGCGGGACTTGACTTTGGAAAATGGGAATAGTTCAATCGGTCTAGGGTCTCCATTGATCGTCTTCCGGAAGTACTCAATTTCTGCCTTCATCAGTGCCGCCTCGTGCTTATGACGCTGATGCGCTGTAAATGCTCTGTACTGCGATTCGGGCAGCATTGGTTCTAGGCGCTGGTTCCGGTATGCTTTGTCAACCTCAGACATGAAAATATGCATACTCTGTCCGTCTAAGGCGATGTGGTGACAACCGACGAGGAAGTAGTGGACACGACTGGATAGCGACAGCAACTTCATAACCACTGCACCCCCATTTTCTAAATCATACGTGTGATTCTGAAGCCATTGGAGCTCCTCGGCGGCCTCAGTCTCGGATGAGATCTGCCTCTTCTCGAGTTTGAAAAGAGATGTATAGCTAATCCCTTGAGTGGGGGTCCCCGTGTCACCTTCGGCCCAAAAGAAGCTTGTTTGGAACGCTTCGTGACGTTGCGTCACCAGACTTACAGCCCTCTCGAAATTTTCCGGGTTGAAAGGTCCCTTCATGCAGGCGCAGACAGAGAAATTGAATGGTGTCTTCTCTGTGAGAAACTGATGCAAAAACCAGAATCTAGTTTGACCAAATGACATCTGAGCTGTAGCCTTGAGTTTGGAGATATCCAATAGGCTTGAAGGAATATCCCTTTTTTCATCTACAATATCCTTCGGCTCTAGAATGGGGGAGGATCTACTAGAGGAAGCAGTTGTATGGCTTAGAGTATTTGCGGGCGTGAAAGAGGGTGACAGGTTGGGTGTGAAGGTAGGAGTCATCGCGAGGCTAGATGAAGTGGCGGCCGATATGGACCCTAATATGACTTGTCGAGCTGGTGAAATGAATGTTTTGTTTTCTTCAATATGCTTCAATACCAGGGGTTTAATGGATTGTACGGGCGATAACGGCTGGGTTGACGAGGGCGACGGCGAGGATGCTGCAGACACACCAGTCTTTCTGTCGTTGGGGCTGCTGAGATTAACAAGAGTCTCTGGGATCTTGCCAAGGGCAGTGGCGATCAAATCAGAAATAGAACTTCCGCCGAGGACCTTGAGAACAGGGATGTCAACCTCAACCTCTCGCAGGAACCAGGAACGGATTTCGACCGCAACTAGCGAATCAACACCTTGTTCAACTAGCGCCACCGAATCATCAACTGCATCTTCCTCTGCGATTTGAAGGACTCGTTTCAACTTCACTAAGAACGCCTCTAGAAACTCTTGTCAGCATTGGAACATGGAGGATTTCCCTGGAGTTAACATACCTCGTATGATGTTTGAAACATCTTCTTTGCTTTGGGCTTGTTGTAGCTGCGTCTTGACACGAAGAGCTGCTTTGCTGGTACCTGAAGTTGCATTTTGATCCTCTCTTATGATAAAATGAGAGAACTTTACGTCCCTCCGGTGGGTGTCCTTTACGTGAAGATCGGCTGGAACATAGTTGACTCCAGTGGCCACTTCAGCTTGCTCAGGTGACTCGTGATGACCGGAGAGGATTGCCTCAGCGAACAAGGTACAGAAGTCCTGTTCTGATATGTTGATATAGCCGATTGAAGTAAAGTAGTCGAAGTCGAAGTTATCTCCTTGGGCTGCGTACCCAATGCCAGCTACTGCAGGAATGTCCATTGCTGATCCAGCCACCCCTCTCTTCTTCCGCTGGTACATGAGAGCGGTCATAAATGTATTGGCTGCGGAGTAGTTACTCTGCCCGCTGAATCCTATGACTGCAGTGATCGAGGAGGTAATGATGAAGAAATCCAGTGGCGTGTTGTAGAAAAGCTCGTCTAGAAGCTTAGTACCTTCGACCTTTGGTTTTATCACTTTCTGGAACTGCTCATACGTCATATTATCAAATAGGTCATCCTGAAGAATCATAGCCCCATTGACTACGCCGACAATGTCGGGCATAGTCATCGAGATCTCTCTATGGCAATTGTAGAGCGATTTTCTACTAGTTATGTCGCTAGAGAACGGATGTGTCAGCACAAGAACCATCATCGTTAGGTATATTATATAATGCACTTACAGCGACATAGGCCTTACGTTTGCGCCCCTCCTTTTCATAGCTCCGACAAACTTGGGGTTGACCTTGGGGTTGCGGCTACTTAGAACGATATGTCTCGCCCCATGAGCGACCATCCAGCCACACAATGACTGGCCAAGTTCACCAGCCATGCCAACAAGCAAATATGTCTTGTCGGATCTGAAGAGAACGCCGGCATCTATCGGTAGCACCTTCGCCATAACAGATTGAGCTGTCCATTCAACAACGGCCAATGTCTTTTCTATCTCTGATTTCATCGAGACATCCCTGAGAGACAGCAGCTTAGACGAACAATCTTGCACCGTACTAGTGTGAGCATTCCAAGCTCGTAAAAGTGCACGACCAGCAGTTACTGATTCACTACTGGGAAGGCTTTGCACTTCATTACCCAAGAAGAACGAAATCGGGACCGAAGTGCATCGGGCTGGGAGACATTTAGCGATAACGTTTTGCACCGCCTCTGAATCTTTGCCACTGGCGAAGTACACCATAGCTCCTAGGGAAGTAGGGAGCTGGTCCCGTACAACAGATCGAGATGATTCTGGGGGGATGAAATTGATATCTGGATGGCTTGAAGGGTAAGCCGTCGTGAAGTAGGCCTCCACCTTCTTCTCACGGGCTAGAAGCTGCACAGCAGGTATGATGGCTGCGTCAGGCTCATGTATCAAAATCGCATCTCCTTCGGGTATTAGACTGGTGATCCTCTCCGCAATGACATATGCTGCGAGCGAGACAAGTAGTTCTTGGGGCTTATCAAGCTTTGAAGAGCCTCTATCAAGCTTCACACACCACTGTGAGGGGATCACTGCAGGTGATTCCTCCGAGTCTGAGAGTGCAACCACAGATTCCTCAGTGACAACGTCAAACCCCACACAAAGTCGAAAAAAACCGACATTTCCAATCTTCACGGACCTGAGCAGGGAATGTGTGATACGAACAGTCCGACGGTCTGCCTCGACATTGGTGGGTCGTCGTAAGGGAGATACTTGTTGCAATTCCAAGGTATTTCCAGTACCAACAAGGCGGATTTTCTCGATATTTGGATTGACCTCTCTGAAAAGAGTCCTTCGTTGGGAGTTGTACCGGTCGTTCTTTTCTTGATTAGGCAGAAGCCTGCTAATCCTAGTATAGCCTTTTTGGATAGAGACCTCAGGCTCAATGGTCCACAGGAGACTTGTTGTATCTTCTCCCCATGAGTTCAAGAGATGATGTCGGATCAAGGCCTTGGATATTAGAAGAGAGGAATCGTTTTCGAGAGTGTCGACGTCGAAAGTCTGGAGATTGATGTTCGGATACTCTGTCTTGACGGTTCGTCCGACACCCACCATCATGTACGAATATGGTTGTGCATCTCTAGCGTTTTGAGTAACCCAAACAATCGGACCGGCGATTCTCCAAAGGCATTTCAGACTCTCGAATTTCTCGAGCGAGTGAGTTCCCATAAATGGTTGATCCAGGTCGGTTAGATTGAGAACACTCATACCCTGTACTAGTGTCTCTTGTGCTTTGGACATCTCCTCTAGTGTCTCAAACGCTGTCACCTCGGAAAACAGTGGCGAAAGGTGTGCTGTGATCTCCTCGACAAGTCGATATACGGGTAACGTAGACCCTCCAATAATAGCTAGGACATCCGTACGGGCATCTAGCTGGAAGCTGGCGGCCATAGGGTCGCGAAGTAGTAACACACGATCATCTACAGCTTGGGTTACGAATACTGTAACCGGCAGCGATGAGCTAATATCCGGTGTAGTACTGTCGATACCAGAGAAGCCAGTTTGCTCGAGCACATGGCTCCACTGATTCACTGTCAAAGCTGGGCCCCATGGCCTACCTTTATCAGCAGCAATCCACCAACCTGGCAGAGTTCCAACAGTCATTCCGCTAAAGAGAAGTTCGGTACTCGTCACTTCCAGACCAATGAGGTAGCCACCTGGCTTTAGAAGTCGACGAACGTTAGCCATAGAGCTCTCCATATCTGGCGAAACATGAAGCACGTTGGCAGCTATCACAACGTCGTAGTACCCGGCGGAAAATCCTTGTTCAGCTGGCGACTTTTCCATGTTGAAGGGCTTGTAGATCATTCGGTTTGAAAACTTCTCAAAGCGTTTCTCAGCCTGAGGGAAGAATCCACTAGAAATATCAGTGAATGTGTAAGAAGAGAAAGAGTTCCCCAGAGTAGACAGAATAGACTCCGTAGTGGCTCCGGTACCAGCGCCTGGAGCATTGGATAATCAGTATTAAAGACGCCCATAAGTAGCTTCATATACAACTTACCGATTTCTAGAATGTGAATACCTGGATAACGTCTCGCAATCTGGGCTGTCAAACGGGCTAGCCAACGGTTGTTTGGTCCTGCTGCCAAGCCGTTGTCGTAAAATGCGCCTAGAAGGCCATCTTGATTCATGTATTCTAGCATGCTAGTGCCTGCTCGTATTACCTCGACAAGATGATCGCCAACGACCTCGACAAAACGAATATCGTCTCTCCCTTTATACCTAATTTGCAGCAAATTAGTATTTTCAAAAGCTGAAATGACATTGGACAGAATACACAGAAACCAAGAACACTCACTTATCCATGATTGTAGCGATGTATGCACGGGTGTCTAGCAAGGCCTCTGGAAACACCTTTTGGTGTTTTCCTCGCGATACCAAATCTACCATGTGATCGCACCATCTGAGGTAGTGTTGGTAATGAGGCAGAAGATTGCCCCTTTCTTCCTGCTTGACGGCCTGGGCCACATGGCGGATATACCAGAAAGCAATTCGGTCGATATCTTTATAGACCTCTACCTCTTCCTCAGACAAAGCCTCTCCCTCAGCTGCAACAGTACCATCTGGGCTTGAGAGACAATACTGAAAGCTGGAAAACATGGGGGTATCATCAGCCCCTGACGCAGGCGAGAAGGGCAGAAGTTTCACACCCTCAAATTGCACAAATGAGTTACCACCATGCTCTATAGACAGATGAATATCGGCTTCGATTGAAGAACCGTGGCGTTCGCGAATGAATGACTCGTATTTCATGGTTCTTTGCTTTCCCAGAACCATTGGTGTAAAATAGGGGTTGACAGTGACTGAGGATATATGTGTCGGAACGTGTAACGACCAAAGTTGTCCGTCACCAGGAAAGGACCACGCTGCGAATGCAGTTTGTAGAGCAGAGTCGAGCATGCCGGGGTGGACGATAATATCGTCTTCCCATTCAGAATCAGACTGGTCCGTCAAGAGGCCAGTGGAATATTCTGGCTTGCGTCTAATAAGTGACACGCCTTGGAACGGGTGCGAATACTCATAGCCGATGCGATCAAGATTTGTGTAGAAATGGCTGATGTCCACATCAACTAAGTTATAAGCATCTGTCGAGAGAACAGGGAGAGAATCAGCCCTAGTAGCTGCAAGTTGAACACTTGCGTGTCCCCGGGCGTTCAATGATGCGGTTTGGTCGCCAGGGAGAAGTGAGTGGCAAGCAAATTGTGCTGTGATGCGATCTTCCGTCCTGTCTATTGAACTGACACTGAATATAGTCTCAATACCAACTCCATCATCATCATTGATTGAAATGGCGCGGTTGATCTCAAGGTTCGAAATCTTGAAGTACTTGATCTCGTCTTGTCCCATCAGCGATTTCATGGCTTCGATAGCCATAGATACATAACCAGTAGCAGGAAACACCGTTTGGCCTTGGAGCTTGTGTCCCTTTAGCCAAGTAGTCTCGCTTGGTCGCAACAGATTTCTCCATTGCATTCCCTGCGTTGTTGTGCCCTCGGAACAGATAGTACCAAGAATGGGATTAGGAGATTCTTTCCGATGTTTGTAGTGGTTCGAAACTCTCGAACCAGTCCAGTAACTTCTGTGGTGTTCAAAGGGGTACAACGGAAGATCAGTCAACATGGTATGTGGGTCAGCTGAGTCAGTTAGAAGTGACTGGACAGCACTGAGCTTCGCTTGATCAGAACCCAGACGAGTCCACAGAAATCCAAGGAAGGTTGCGAGTTCTTCGACGTCATTTTGCCCTCTTGAAATGATCCCAGTGTATGGCACTGTGACACCTAACTCTTCCAAGTTCGCTGTTGCTGGTCCTTTAAGAGCCGGATGAGGCCCGACCTCGATCGCCATATCGAATTGGCCACACTCCGAGGCAGCTTGAGCCAGTGCACTAGAAAAGAGCACGGGGCTGCACATATTATCTACCCAATAACTTTCGGTAAGTGCATCCGCTGACATCTTAACGCCGTCCATGACACTTGAGAACCATGCCGGGCCGGTACATGTTTCTGGCTTGGTAAGAACTCGGCTCATAGCTTTCAAGTACGGACCGCTGCAGGCTAGCATATGCGCCGAGTGATAGGCTGTGTCCACCTTCAGCTTGCGAGCAAAGATCTGTTTATCCTTGAATTGATCGTACGCTTCGTCAATTGCATCGATATCTCCAGACAGAGTAACACTAGACGATGAGTTGACTGCGGCGACTGCAACGCGACCAGAGTACGCCTCCTGCTGGCAAAATTCAAGGGCATGCTCATGGGATATCCCAACGGCCATCATTGCACCCTTCGAGCCATTGGGCGAAGCAGCTAATTTCGCATATAAGCCGCGATAGTAGGCAATGCGGATGGCATCTGTGGCCGATACCAGACCTGCAGCATATGCGGCTCCAATTTCTCCCGATGAGTGACCGACTACTGCCGTAAAATTGATTCCAGCGGCTTGCAAAACATCCACAAGGAGAACTTGCACAGCGGTGCATAGCGGCTGCGACAGCGCTGCTTCAGCGATACGGGACACTCCATCTCCAGCGAGGAGTTCATTCAGTATCTTCCAGTGTGGGCGGTCCTCTTGTGGAAGACTCTGAAGAGCGTTGTCGAGCTCTACTATCCTGCGCTTGGCGAACGGAGAAGACTCAACTAATGTAGCGCCCACTGGGGAAGACAAAGGTTAGCCACCCTTCAATTTGGACACAGAGCTAGTTAGTGGGGCTTCTGGAGCGTCATACGCCCGTGAAAGCGTGTCCCCTAAGTAGTCCCTCATGATCGCGGAAAAGAGGAACGGAATGCTTACTACGCGGCCACTGTGCTCCTTGACCAGTAAAAACACCTAAAATCCGAGGCGTGCGTGAAAGACTTGATTGACGCACGCTTACATCAGGATGTTCCCTCGTTGACGAACCCACGAATGACGCTAGCTTGGTTGTTAAGCTCTCTAAATTCGTCCCGGCAACTATTTTGCGATAGGGTAATGTAGAGCGACGGTCCTGTAATGTCCAGGCCAGATCACTCAATTTTACGTCAGGATTGCGGCCAAGGTATGCGAAATAATCGGATAGCATCGTAAGTAGCGCCGATTCAGACGCCGCAGAAAATGTGAGAGGGGTGAAAAGGGCCAGTTTGCCGTAATGAGAGGGAGATGGGCTTTGGGCCTCGTAAGCTTCGACTATGACGTGGGCATTGGTGCCTCCAAAACCGAAACTGTTTATACTTGCACGTCTGGCTTGGCCAGGACTGAGGTTGGGCCAAGGCATAGCCTCCGTTGGGATGTGAAGGTTCCTATAAAAGGGCTCAACCTTCGGGCTTAGCGAAGAGAAATGTAAATTTGGGGGAATAATCCCGTTTTGCATAGCAAGAGAGGTCCCGATTAGAGATGCAAGGCCAGCACAGCCTTCGGTATGTCCAATTATGGTCTTAATGGAGCCAACATAAAGCTTCTGATCGGTTTCGAAGCCCGTTGGAAACAGGGAAGACGAGATTGCCTCGGCCTCTTGGGGGTCTCCCGCTTGAGTCCCCGTACCGTGAGCGTGAAAAAATTGGGGTCTATCCTCGGGGCTGTGTAAATCAAGGCCGGCGCGACGATATGTGTCTCGAATCAGGGCCGCTTGAGCTAGATTGCTAGGCATTGTCAAGCCAGTCGTACGACCGTCCTGGTTCACACCGGTTTCACGTATCACACAATCGATGGTATCACCATCGGCAAGCGCTCGACGAAGAGTCTTGAGCACAACCGTGGCGACCCCTTCACCACGAGCGTAGCCATCCGCTGCAACATCCCACATTGAACATCGACCTGTCGGCGAAAGCATGCGGAGATTGGTCTCCGAAATGTACATCGCTGTTCCTAGATTAGCAAGATATGAGTAGCGGCACAAGGAGGGTAGACATACCAGGGCTGAGGATGAGGTTCGTTCCAGATGCCACGGCAACCTGCGACTCACCGTTACGAAGAGCTTGGACAGCGTGATGAACTGCGACAAGACTCGAAGAGCATGCAGTATCGATTGTCATGGAAGGCCCATGCCAATCAAAAAAGTAAGAGATGCGGTTAGAAACGATGCTCCGTGCCAAACCAGTGGCAGCATATGTTGGGAGCGATTCCCAGTCACGAGACACCATTGTAGACCAATCATCACACATCATTCCGACGTAGACGGCAGTGGAAGAACCGCGAAGCTTTTCCATTCGTAGGCCAGCAGCACAAAGGGCATCGTATACTGTCTCCAGGAGGAGACGTTGTTGGGGGTCGACTATCGTTCGCTGGCGTCAGTAATTACTCTTTCAGGTGAAATAAGCGCGGGTTTAAAGAGTCCTGCATGCTCCCGAGATATGTTTGTGACCCTAAGGGGAAAATTTTGCTTCCGCAAGCGCCTATTACAAGAAGAAAAAACTTCAGGGATAGCTTACTGGCTTCACTCTCCATCGGTTGGATGTTGAAGAATCCAGCATCAAACTGAGAGATATCTTCTTCAAGGAAGTACGACTTCGTGGCGTTAGTAGTGCCATGATGGGTAGCCTCGGGATGGTAGAATGTGTCGACATTGAACCTGCTATCAGGCACCTTCGTAGATAAATCGCGGGGGTTCTTTAACAGCTCCCATAGTTTGGACGGGCTGTTAGATCCTCCCGGGAAGCGACAGCCACTTCCCACGATCGCAATAGGTTCTGGTCCGGCGGGCATGATGAAATCGTCAACACAAATTGAGGTACGAGACAGCTCGACTTCTTGAATTTTTATGTTATGGGCGGGATGTGGACGTGGTCGGATGGCAGGTTGAGCTGATGAAACCAATAACGCTTGTTTAAGATCCAAACTGCTAGAACACCTGGGATATATACACGGATAGAGAAGGAATCCTCCTCGGATACTAGACTGATTCAGTCGCTGACAGCAACACGCCGAAAAACCCCGACCGAATTTCAGCGAGGAACGGGGGTTGTGTAATTTAGACGTCGTCCTACTCACACATGGCGGATACTTAGTTTGGCACCTTTAGATCGTCGTGAGTGGGCTGCTCGGAGGATTCCCATGGCCCAATGAAATTCATATCCCAGAAGGAATTCTGGCCCATCTGATATGGTTCGAACGATTCTAGGGTGACTGACGGGAAGTTTTCGTCTTAACCATAATCGCATTAGCATCGCCGATTCATCCTTCGCTGTCGGGGGACTCACTTTGAAACTGGGCCATAATGTTGAAATAATTCATATTGTCCAGATCCATGTTGCTTGTTAGGTTCAAGGACGAGGACTGCGGGCCAGAGAGCGATGAGATTTGACCCAGTTGATTATTGAACAGGAGCGTGAGAGTTTCAGAGGCTTTGCGTGCATCACGCGAAGAGTTACTCAACCTCGACCAGATATCGTGAGCCTTTCTCAGAGCAGTCTTTATGCGGTCTTCTGTGCTTGCGGTATGATCTGGCCAAAGCTTATCAATACCATGGTGAAGTATCCAACATAAGATCATGGTTGCTGTCAGGAATTCGTGGTGTAGGAAAGAAGACACTCTCCAGCGTACGCTGTGCAAGAGACCGCCTAACCGAGTCTCTTCGTCGAATATTTGCTGGATATCTACCAGATGTAAAGAGGCATCAAGACAGGCATTACGGGAGTAGAGGAAAGTCGCACCATCGCCTTCAGACTGGCGCGCATTCAAATATTTGCGATGCAGTATGATCGTCCCCTTATGAAACATGATAGAAATGAAAAGTCGATGCATGATAGCCTGCGGAGAGTCCGTTACTGATAACTGGAGTGGCTTCATCCTTAGAGGGGGTGGAATACTGTCTTTGGCTGCTTGCAGCATGCGATCAACTCTCATGACTTCGCTGTACGGAAATGGCACTACGGCAGCTGTCAGATCAATAGCAGCACCCACAGCCCTGAAAACTCTACTCCTAGCTATGATATGTAGTGCAGTGGTCATTTCAGTTTCAGGTCTGCTTGGAGGGAGCACTTTTGTGTTCTCATCAAAATCCGCATCGTTCAAATTACGGGGCTTTGATACGTCGCATTGCCATTCCTTTATGAGACGTGGCATGCCCATCTGTGTTGAAATGAGTATGTCACCCTGAAGAAGAGTAGCCCATGTTCGGCGACGCATCTCTCCAATGAAGGGGGATATGCCGGGAAAGTGAGAGGAGTCCCGATGGTAACCCATCCCCATAGCAAGATTCACGATGGTACCAAGCAGAAGCCAAGTATTCTTGTCTGCGTCTTTCTGGACGGAAAACTCAATGGTGAGGTAGTGGAAGAGGGTCTCCAATACGTATGGCCCCTGGTTAGTATACTCACCAATGGTAAGACATTGCACGATCCTCTCACGATACGTGTCTATAAGAGGGTTGTATTCTTCTCCGGCCCACGTGTCAGCGGTTTCCTCAGCCAGGGCTGAAAGACAGAGCATGGAGAAAAGCAGGCCAATCCAAACGATTGGGGCTTCAATAGGCGCCATCCAAAATTTCTCGTACTGTCTGAGTCAGTCTTTCGTGACACATTACCTAAAAGGGATATTTTACATGTGAGGCTTACTTCGCGAAGGAACTGGGTGCTGTGCACAGCAGCTAGCGGATCGCGAATCATCAGCCCTCTGCCGCAAGATAACTAGGAACCTTTCGCAGATCGTATAACTCACACGGTGCTAGATCTAGCAGGTTGAAGTAACGTGATATACTACGGTCAACTATAGGTCTCGGCGGTAGGGTGGCCAGAATAGCATCCCTCGAGGTAGGCTTGCACCCATACAACAACTGAGGATGAGAGGGCCGCGAGCCGTGATCTTGTTGATCGACATCCTCCCTCAGATCGGCTATGCCGTCCAGAATAGCAGCCCAGTGAGCACCGCCGACATATCGGGACTCATTAGCACTGAACCACAGGCTGCCGTTGTCAGAAGGGGTCGAGGCAGCGGTAGGGGGGCCAGCAAGCTCATCAGCGTTTTGTTGAGGGACACCAGTAGGCGTGTCAATCGGCATGGGCGTAGGCGCATTACTGTGGGATATGTTCTGATTCTGATTCTGGTTCTGGATGACATTCATCACAAGCTGCTCTAGTTGGACTAGACGGTCCTGAACACTCGGGCGGGCAACATGAGATTGCACTGGCCCGAAGTTGTTGTTGTGCGCGTACGAACACGCCAGCGACAGGCCGCGCGACGAACAAGTCTGGCAAGGCTGTTGGCGGTCGCAACGCAATCTGGCGATATGTCAGCGAGCAGCACCTGGCGCTGTGGTGTCCTACAGGGTAAGCCTCGGTATCTCCATTTACTCAGCCTAGACGACGGATGTCTGCTCCGATAGTCCAGCGCATCTCGACTCACTTTCGGCGACGGCAGAGATTACACGACAACGTAGGCTTGGCCCGTCGGCCACTGCCGCCCTGTCCCTGATGTCCCTGACCTTGGCTTTGCTCCGGTGGCGCGGAAGGGGGGGGTACGGCGTCTTCCATTCTAGGTAACGAGGTTCGAATTTCGGTGGATTCTCTACAGAAGGATGTGAGGAAATGCAGCGGTACCACGTGTCCTCGGTAGACGGATGAGTCGTCGAGAGGACGAGAGATGGATGGATCAACTAGAGGAACCCAGAATAGAACGTTACTAGACAGAAAGGACACATTGTGCGCGCGGCTCGGAGGGGTTTTGACGTATTTTACGAGGGTAATGATGCGAGGGAATCCAGTGGCACCACTGCTTCTTCCTTCTTATGCAGGGGTCAAAATCAACGAGGGAGAATTGAGGTATGATGGGAAAGGAAGAGAAACAAAAACCCTAGGTATGTATATGGCCCGGCCTATAAGCACTAAAACAATTGCCAAGATCCATACCTGTCTAGGGCTGAGCTTCAGCGGACATAACATCCCCGCCGGTGCGGAGGCGCTAGTCTATTCTCGTCTATAGCTTAAATCCGGCAGACAGCGCCAAGGCTCGTGCCGCAGTGGGTCTACACTATATCCGTCGTCCGCGGAGCAATGTGGAGAATAGGACTACGGGTACCGGATGTTCGTGGTACCTAATAGTGGGCCAGGTACAGCTTCATGTCCTGTACACATTCACGTTATCTCGGCTGGCCTTTCTTTTCTCCTGGCACATCAGCCCGGTAGTGTGTCTGTTTCTATGTACTCATACTGTGTACGCTGCTACGCCTCGTCCGTCTCCTCTCAGCATGTGAACCTTCTCCTTACTTGAGCCTCAGCCATGTCCGCGGACGGAGCACTTGGTCAGGCATCTATCACAACGGAGCCATGGGACACACTTCAACCGACATCCGTGGCCAGAAGCAGGTGCCACGGAGTTTGGGGCCTCTTAGGAGATGCAACGTCAGTAGGCTAAGATAACACTTATGAATATATCTCAGATCGAAGAGAAAATTGTCTGTCTTCCCGATCTGTACCATCATTCAAACACTCATTAATCCGCACGCATACGTATAATTCGAGTCAATATGCCACCCTCGTTACATTCTCTGACCGAGTTTGAGCTCACGGACGATTTTATGGGTCGAAACATGGGATACAAGGGCAGCACCGATCTTGAGGTTGATCGCAGCAGCTTGAGGCCACTTTCTCAGCAAGAGCCTCTTCGGGTAGACTGGTCTGGGCCTGACGACCCCGAGAATCCCCAGAATTGGCCGAGTCAAAGGAGCTTTGGGCATGTCATTATCGTTGCCGTATTGTCCATGATTGTGAACATCGCCGCCACGATCGTGGCCCCCGGTGTCTCTGGTCTGATCGAGGAGTTCCAGATCCAGAACGAGACGATCGCCACTCTCACTGTGACCATCTATCTGCTTGGCTTTGCTCTCGGCCCTCTCTTCATCTCTGCCTTTTCCGAAATGTACGGCCGCTTGGTTGTCTATCACGCTAGCAATTTGGTGTTCATCGCTTTTGTCGTGGGCTGCGCCCTAAGTCGCAATACGCCCGAGTACTTAGTTTTCCGTTTCATCTCTGGTTTCGCAGGCGCCGCTCCCCTCACCATCGGTGGAGGTACCATAGCCGACGTTATACCTCTACACAAAAGGGGGCTAGCAAGCTCGCTTTTCGGGCTTGGCCCTCTTCTCGGACCAGTTTGTTCCTCCATCCAGCAAAATTACTCAATAGGCACTAACCTGCACTAAAGGTCATTGGCCCCGTCGTCGGTGGATTTTTGTCGGCAGCTCTAGGATGGAGATGGACCTTCTGGCTTGTTGCTATTATAGTACGTCCGAATCGCCCACCAGTCACAATGCTTCATGAAACACCGCTGACCACCTGACAGAGCGGTGCTGCCGCCATTGGAACTCTAATATTCATGCGCGAAACGCATCCAAATATCCTTCTTGAACGCAGGGCTGCGCGGCTTCGCCGTGAGACACGAAATCCGGCAATCAAGTCCAAATTCGACAAAGGTCTGAAGAGGCACCAGGTTCTGTTTGCATCACTGGTTCGCCCAACGCAGCTCCTGATCTTCTCGCCGGTTGTGCTAGTGATTTCAATTTATGTCGCCCTCGTCTTTGGCTTGTTGTACCTACTGTTCGCGTCATTCTCCCCCTTGTTCGAGGATACCTACGGCTTCAGTGCCGGCATCTCGGGCCTGTCTTACTTAGGTATCGGCATTGGTGAACTCGTCGGCCTCGTCGTGTTTGGCGCACTAAGCGACAAGATATTGCAGAAGCGTATGGCTGCCGACCAGACCGCCAAGCCCAAGCCCGAATACAGGCTGATCATGATGATCTGGTTCTCACCTATCATCGCCGCAGGGTTATTCATCTTTGGCTGGACTGCTCAATACCGCATACACTGGATTGTCCCTATTATTGGAACTTTTTTTGTCGGATACGGCGCATTCTTTGTTATTGTGAGTTTGCACACAATTTCCTATCTACGATTGATCAGCTGCTAATACACTGACTAGTTGCCGTCCCAACTGTACCTGGTGGACTTGTTCGGCTCTGAAGCGGCGGCTTCTGCTCTTGGCGCCAATACTCTCCTCCGATCCCTCTCTGGTGCCTTTTTACCTGTAGCGGGACCGGCGTTATGTAAGTTAATCCTTCACCATAAATTTCACCCCCCGCACGGCACCTGGCTCCGGGATCTTTCCCTAGTCTTATTCCTCCAACCTTCGACTAGGGCATTTCTAACCCACTTTTTTAAGTTGCTACTCTAAACTACGGCTGGGGAAACACACTGCTAGGGTTTCTTGCCTTGGCCTTTGCTCCGGCTCCGATTTTCTTCTACAAGCGGGGAGAATGGCTGCGCAGCAAGACAACAGTGAAATTTTAATTGCGGTGGTAAATAAGAACACGGTGATGTGCATAAGTTTTTGATGGCTTAGACGCAACTAGACAACTAGGTATAGTAACACAGCTGCTGGTTATAAGAAAGTAATGAGAGATACTCAATCCATGTCACGCTAGATTTCTAGATATAGATAGATTCCAGGTTAGACTCTTAACAAATCTCCTGTGAAAATTTTGTTCCAATTTAAATATATGTACTATTAACTCGCCACCGCTTTTGCACCAGAAAAACAAAATGTTACGTAACGTCATGTATTACATTCCTAGATACAATAGCGCTGGCAGGAATCGAACCCAACTCGCTACCTATAAGGTAGGTGGGCAGACAGTTCCTCTGCATGCAATGCACTAACAATAGCAAGGACAGCCAAGCGAAGGATGATGCTGGTAGGGATCAAAGTGGGGAGTCGACACGTGCTGACACTACAAGGTTTCGAACATATGAAGCTCTTCCCTATGAACCAACAGCTTGCAGTGTAGGATGCGGCACGTAAAAATTAAGAACCCTCACGGCGGCTTGGCGACGCCATATGTCATACGGACTCATGCCATGCTGTCTCTTAAGCAAGGTGAGATTCGCCAAAGCTTAGTGTACAAGGGCGCCCTGTTTTTGGAAAGTCATGTCCTCATATTCAGGACCGATAATTGCTCAGCTAATGACATGCTACGTAGATTCACCACGTGCTCAATTTTCACTGTCACTTCTTCTTCGGTCTTAAAAATAAATTATGGCATATACCATAATGTTTAACTACACCTGCCAGTGCTAGTAGTTAAAGTACGTAAGCGAAAGGGTCGCCGGGCGCTGCTTCATCACTCACTCCTGAATAAGAGCTGCTAGTGTTACAAATTTCTGATTATATTCGCAAAGTTCTGGCAACTTTGGGAGTAAGAGCATTCTGTAAACATCTTCAGCTACGCCACTAAATTACGTCGGTGGTGGAGTTTATGATACATGTTGGTTTCATGGGGTGATACCTGCGTCGATAGTGTAACGCCTGCTTTCGGAAACCCGGCGTAATTTTGGTGTATCTATCAACTGACAGTCATTCAACTCATGATCAACGAGCGCCACTTCCGAAGTCGAAGGGTTCCTAGGACTCGAACCCAACACTACATGCTTCCCACGTCTCTTTCAGGGTAATGTTCTCTAAGTAGCTGTAATCGACATAGCCCATACTTTGCCAAGTCTAGTCTAGGCCTTGGGGGAAGGCTCAGATCACTGTCTAACCCGACGACAGCAATTGGTGAATAGGTGACTGAACAGGGGCTGTCAACGCTGGACCAGGTAGTTTGAATTGGCCTTGTCATCGTTTACTTGGCACACATCTAATAGCGGGGCCGGCCTAGTAAGTCGAAGGTACACGACATTTCAGACTTCGATAAACAACCATGGAGCCTTGTCTACGTGTATTAACCCCTTGTATGTAGACTACTGCCCGATTTTCAGTCGTTCCATAATCAGACCGTGGGACCTCTAGGTCTTGGTACGTATGTGTATAAGTATCCAGAACCGAACACATGGTTCGTCTTTTCCTTGGCTACCTTGGCTCACCCATACTGAGTGACATACCAACACCATCAGAACGTACCAAGATACCAGTTAACACGCATTTGAGGTTATACGCTCCAGATCTGTCTCCACTCTATTGGTCACCCCGCCCCCTCCCCTCCCCCCGGCGATCACGCTGCGTTCCCATAGGCTTCATATCAATCATCATGCCGAGCCCTCAAAGACCCGAGCAGTCTATTCGTTCTTCTTGCGATCGTTGTCGATCGAGCAAGCTCAAATGTGTCCCCTCTTCTGACCTTCACCCCTTCGCGCCTTGCCAGAGGTGCATTCGCGCCAAGGTAAAATGTGTATTTGGTCAGAGAGCTCGCAATAAACTTGGCCCAAGGCGACCTCGGCGGTCGATGTCACCTGTCTCTGAAGAGTGTCGCCAAGAGGCATCTAGTGATGAAACACAATCATTATTAGGCTCGCCGTCATCAACTACGGTGCATTGCTCTGCTCAGGATGAAGGTTCATCACAGTTTGGACATGCTATGATGCCAACACCAAGTTTGGAATCAACTCTCGAAGCTTCTTCAACAACCAGCAGCATTATGGTCTTACCTAATTCGAACGACAGCATAAATGCGTGGAGGGAAGAGTCTTGGACGACTAGTAGCTGTCCAAGCATCGATACATTGAATAGTATATGGACTGATAACAGCATAATACCTTGCGGCTTTGTCGAAGACTTTCAAATCTCCCAAACACAGATGACGCCATCCAGCATGAATCGACGTGGAGATATTGATTTCGGTGGAATTTTCTTTCAGGCCTTTGATGGAAGTACTAATATGAAGAAAGACCCTAATTCACTGCCCATGGGGAGGAGGAAGAGTGCATGCTTGCAGCTAGAACTATCGGCCCTACTAGGAGAGATGCAGAAGTACTTACACATGCTCAAAACATATCACGTCTCCGAGAATCAGCTTCCTGAAGATGCTCTCAACGACTATCCCATCGGCGAGGCGCTGTACCTCTTGCAGCGCTTCTGTGAGCTACAGGGTCGAATTCGTGAAACTGGCGAGTCTCCCACATGGCCACAGAACGCCATCGACCCAGACATGGTGGCAGCGTTAGTCATCGTCACGTGCTACATCACGATGATGCGGATACTATATACATTGTTCGGCCATCTCGAGCAGTATTTGGCTCAAATAAGTCTAGAGTCGGCCGCGAGAGCTCGCAAAAGCGTTGCAGAGAATTGCCGCGGCCTGAGGCTCGGAGAACTCACGACCGTCAACGATGTATGCGTCCGAACCCGCGAAGCCGTCGGCGCATTACGAAATGCCTTAAGGAGCATGGATCTGGCGATTGGTACGTCTCATGAAAAGCCTTGGGCCGCTTGTGGAA
The DNA here is from genome assembly GCA_023159155.1 of Ustulina deusta. Classification (NCBI taxonomy): domain Eukaryota; kingdom Fungi; phylum Ascomycota; class Sordariomycetes; order Xylariales; family Xylariaceae; genus Ustulina; species Ustulina deusta. Next base: position 449,950 of record JAJNNX010000025.1, on the reverse strand, counting down.
TGGACGACATGACGGATAATAATGAGACCGTGGCACTTAAAGATGGTCTAACCATAAACTTGCTGAAAGAAGAAGCTATTTCTAGCAAAATAGATGACGAAAGAACAACACTACACGCGAAGATATTGAAGGTAGAACAGCATCTTAATCGCTTGTTAAATTGTGCAGCAGACGGACAGACGGCCATAGCTTCAACAACGCACCTCATTTACCGATAGGGAGATAGCAAGCCTAAGATGATAAAAATGTACATGTATTATGACTTGGCCCATATTCTACTTCGGATCGCTGCAAGAATCTCCTGCTAACGCTTTCTTACCTGTATGCCGCAACCTTTATTTGTGCTTATAACAACGGGTGGGATAGTTCGCTTATAGCATGAACGAGACGTATCCCGGCAACAACATGGATTACCATCTCATCTCTTTCAAAGCGGCTATTGAAGCAGGTACTAGAAAAATATTGCTCTGCTATAGTCGCCCTATTATTAGGGAATAATATGAGTCGGTCGGCTTCAGGTACAATAAAGGGATCATGACCGGTCTTCTCAAGGAACAGCTTGGATTCGATGGTATCGTGCTTACGGATCTCTGCCTGATCACCAATAGCGAGGCCGTCGGCTAATTCCTGCCGGCTCGGGCATGGCGCGCCGAGAACCTGACAGACACATATCGGGCCGCTAAGATCCTAGACGTAGGATGCGATCAATTCGACGGTGAGGCGCAACCGGAGCTCGTCATCCAGCTCGTGCCCGAGGGTACGCTACTGACCGAACGTATCGAGTACTCGGTGCGCAAGCTGCCCAAGGAAATGCCGTGATTCTCTCAAAGAAAGAAGAATTCCATCGTCTCGGCTTCGAGACGTAGCGCCGCGCATATACGTTGCTCATAAATCATAGCAATATCCTCCTGCTTTTAAACTAGGGGACGCCGAGCAAGTTTTACATCAAAGGCCTCAACGCTTTGTTTATCGAGAATCGTGGACACGTTGTCGTCGCGTCGGCCGAAGAGGCTGCCCTCTACTACGTCTGCAGTCGTCTTTCGAGCCGCACACTGGCAGGTTCGAGTTGACCTTTCACCAGGGTTCGCTCGAGTTCTCAAATGAGGAGAAGTCGCGCCAGGTAGCCATTTACAAGGCTGTGCCTACTATTTTTGACATGCAACTTGACAGACCTGCGGCCATCCCTGAAATTGCCGACCAGGCCATAAGCTGTTGGCGAGCTTCGGCACAACAGAGGATGCTTTCCTCGATGTTATCCTCGGTCTTGCTGGTCCTGAGGGAAAGCTGCCTTATGACCTTAAATGAATCACCTTTGAAGAAGGTCTAGCAAGCATTCCGTATGCAGAATTTCATCATTCAGCAGCACACCGTTTCCCCCACTAAATTTCGGGAACTGCACATAGGTATCGTGGGTTGTCGAAATTCTATAAGAGGATAAATATGCGTCGATCGGCAGACGTATCACATGCAGTTAATATAGCTAATAGATTGTAAAGGAGCTCCGTCTATGAGAAGCAACCGGGTTAATAGAGTCCGCCAACCATCTCCTCCTTGTGAGTCTATCCTCTCTAGTGTAACAATACCCAACCCCTGAGCATACAATGCTAGGCAACCGACAGTATTAGGACCGATAAGAGCAGTTCTATCGCGTGAATGAAGGGATTTCGGAAGACTACAGCGGAACACATTGGACCCAAGTGTGAGTTTAGCCGGTATTTGGCTCTCCATTTTAGGTAATACGGAACGACGCCGCGCCGCTGGCAACACCACCTTTCTCTTTGAAGAAGAGTGAACGATCAGTTTCGGAGTAGAAATCGCGTAGATTTGTCCACAAGAGGTATGAAATGAATGGCTCCGACAAAAGGAGTTCTACCTACGTCATACCTAGGACTGAAACACGGTAGTTGATATTAGACTGCAACGTCTTGTCGACTCCATGTCCGGGTTACGGGGTCCGTCCAAGACGGCCAAGCTTTTCCGACCATATGGTGTAATATATGCGAATCGACTACTATACTATGCTAAAGTAATATATAATCATGCTGTGTATCACCAACCCTAGAGAGATCGTCTCGATCTTCGTTGACTTCGGCAAGGAATAGTTAGGTCATACTAGCGGTCCCAGCACTCACAATGCCTTCTTTCTCTACCATCGCAGCTTTCTCTCTTCCTCTCGTCCAGTTAGCCTCCGCCCACGGCTACGTCTCTGGAATTACGGTCAACCAAGGGTCGTGGATTGAAGGGTGCAACCCGAACTGGTACTATTTGCCCGCGGGTACTGCCCCTGAGACTCCGGGCTGGCGAGCGTTGAACCAGGATAACGGGTTCGTGGCTCCTGATGCCTTCACTTCTACCGACATTGCCTGCCACAAGAGCGCAACACCCGGTCAGACATACATCGAGGCTAATGGCGGTGATACACTCACATTGTACTGGAACACATGGCCTGACTCCCACAAGGGACCAATTCTCAACTACCTGGCCAAGTGCAGCGGTATGTAAAATAGTTTTACCAAATACCTAGTCTCAGCCAGACTCGGATATATCCCTGGACCCCTTGAGACTCTAGAGGTAATTCTATAACCGAGTTACGGATGTATTCTAATACATTATATAGGAGAGTGCACATCTGCAACCGCCGGCGGTCTATCATTCACCAAGATTTCTGAAGGCGCTTATCTATCTGGCAGCAACCCCGGGGATTGGGTTACGGATACTATGATCGCCCAGAACTTCACCTCAGACTTCGAGCTCCCTTCTGGTCTAGCCCCCGGCAACTATGTCCTCCGACACGAAATCATCGCGCTGCACAGGTATATTGTTTTCCCGTATTTCAGAGGACGCTGTAGTCACTAACACTATCATTACAGCGCAGGAAGTGTGAACGGCGCCCAGTCGTATCCCATGTGCCTTAACATCAAGGTTGGCGGCAGCGGATCGACGTCGTTGCCGACGGGTGAGCCAGCGACCTCCTTTTACACCCCGACTGATGCCGGCATTCTTTTCAACCTATACACTTCTTTCGACAGCTACCCTATTCCTGGTCCGGACGCCTGGACCGGCTGAGTTGATGTACTGATTTTCTTATTCTACGCTTTATTGATAACTTGCACACGGTTCGAAGTTCAGTTACTCTGCTTATTTTCTTCGCATCATCGCTTGCATTGGATCTTGGATGGGTCGAGCATTTATGTAGTATAGTTTGCAATGCGAGTACCTAGTTCAATTGGTGTAGGCGCCTCTATGACTCGAAGTTTTAGGGTCAGACCGAAAATATAATTAATTATTCATACAAGTATCTTGTCCCTCGGCAGAATGACTGGGATGAAACAAAGGGGTATCCCTTGTTGTACAAATTTTGGCGGGCGATTGTCTGGCCTCAATAGGAAACTAGATTTATTAAGTACTTAATTGGGATAGGTGCGTGAGAGTGGCTGGCACCTACAGCCTACAGGTATATATGTGGATCCCATTGCCATTGGCTTCCATTGAAGTCAATCCATTGAGTCAGTACAATGGTACGTGCATGAAAGGGCACCGTGCGTAGCCCTTAGGCACTAGGTACCGACCCACCTAATTAAAGGCATAAATACCTCGCACCTCCGTCAGATACCCTAGTTAGTTTCCTTTTATAACTATACTTAATACAGACCTTTAGATCAGACCTAGTAACACTAAATAACTAATTCTATAAAAAGACTGTATTAAAACATAAATAACTATTTGTGTAGCTTTATAGTATTATTTTTATTTTTATTATATTTAGCACTTTTTTTATACTTTTTATTGTACTGCAAAGACTTTAAAACTTTTAAAATAACTAATAAAATATTAGAAATACTAATAGCTTTAGTTAACAAAATTATTAGCGTTTTATAAAGCAATACTATTAAAAATTCTTAAAAATAGATTAATATTTTTATTATTAATATAGCTTATAATATAATAAAACTAAAAAATAATATTAATAATTTAAAAAAAATAATTGCTAATTTTATTAAAAAGCTAAATATACCTATAATAAATAATATAACTAGTTAATAAGTTTATTTAATACTACTACTACTACTATTATAAAAAATATATAAAATAAATAAATAATATACTAATAAATTATATATATAGTAGCTAATATATATAACTAGTAATAAAAAACTCTAAAACAAATTGTTAAACTTATATTAATATTAAGCATTATTAAAAATATAAACTAAACAAAAATAGCATATTTAGTATATATTTCCTAAAACTATATTAATAATTAATATAAGCAACCTAAACAAATATAAATTTAAAAATAAAGTTATAATTCTAGTAAATTTATAATTTATTATTATTAATTATATAATTTTTAATAAAATAAAAAATATATAAAACTAATTAATCTAAACATTTATTTTATATAAATTATAAATAATATATATTAGTACTAAATTAGCTAAAGATTTCTAAGCTATAGTTTAGTTTATTAGATATACTAAAAATACTACTTAAGCTAACTGCTTAAAAATTATTATATAAATATTAAAAACTTATAATATATTTTATAATTTTTTAGTATTATTTGTAAATTTTTTATTAGTATAAAAAAATTATATATTAATTATTTATAATAATTTAAAAAAACTTATTATTAGCTTTTAAGTAGCTAATATAAAACTTAATAAATAAAAAACTTATTTATATATAAGTTTAGTATATATATACTAATAATCTAACTATATTTTAAAAAATTAATATAAAATCTAAATAATAATAAAATAATTAAAAAACAACTTAATTAGCTAAATCTATATTTAGAACTATAATTAAAAATAAAATATATAGTATACTATAAATAATAATATAATTATAAAATATTTTAGCGCTATTTTATAACTATAGAATTAATTTAGTAATATTAGCTAAACTAAATATTAGCTATATTTAGCTTATTAATTATAAATTAATAATTTTAAAAGTACTACTACTAGCTATATTTAATCCTTATAATAATAATTATAAGGTTAGCTAAATAACTAAGCTAAATAAAACTAATAAAACTAGATATACTACTAAAGCTAAAAAAAATAAATGTTTTAACTATAATAAAACAAGTTATTAGGCTAAAAATTACTAAAAATAACCAAAATAGCTAAAATAGATCTTATAAACCTTATAGCCCTTAAAATTAAATTAATTTATAATAATTAAAAATATACTATTTTGTAACAACTTAGCTAATCAGTTTTGGACTAAGTATAAATTGTTTTAAAAAAAATTACCGATTTATAAGTATATATATTTTATTAGCTCTAATAATTTTAAAAAAAAAAAATTCAAACAAAACTTTTATAATTAACTTAATAATAAAAAAACTAAAATTAATTATAAGTTTTAAAAAATTTTTAATATATAAAATAGTTTTATTTATATAATTAAAGTAAACAAAAATAAAATAAAACTAATATTAAAAAGAAATAAACTATATAATAAATATTAAAACTATTACAACTTATTTTAAGTTTAAGTTACTAATAATAATATAATATTTATAATCTTTTAGAACTATAAATATATAAATTGCTATATATTAGAATTATTAGCAGCTAAACTAAAGCTATACTTATTTTAATAATAAAACATAATATATAATATTAAAAAAATAAAACTATAAATAATATAAGATTACTATATTATAGCTAAATTTATTACTAATAATAATATAATATAAATATAAAAAATTATTAGTAATATTATATTAAACTAGACTTTTTTTAAAGATTTTATTATAAATAAGTATAAGTTCTATAAATAAAAAAGTATTTTTAGCTTAAAAAATAAATAAAAAACTATATAACTAATATGCTTTATAGAAATATTTATTATAAAACTACTAAAAAATACCTAGATTAATATAATATTTAAGATAATATACTAAACAAATATTATAAAATAGTATAAAAATATTCCTAATAACTTATAAGTAAAAAAATATTTAAATAATTTTATTTATAAATTTTTAGGTTTATTTAACCTAGTACTAAAAAAAATAGAAATTATTACTAAAACAAAATATTATATTAATACTAAAAATACTATACTAATTAGGTTGCTATTTTATTAATATAATTTTTAATAAAAAAATATAATTAAAAACTTTATTAAAGTATATTTTAAAGTTTATATTTAAAAGGGCCATAAATTATAAAGTGCTCTAGTATTATTAATACTAAAAAAAACACTTAATAGCATAATTATAAATAAAACTATTAATAAATACTTTAAAAATATAATTTAGCAATTTTATTATAACTATTATAAACTTAATAAAATAACTAAAAAAAAAGCTTATTTGCTACTTAATATTTAAAACTAAATTTAAAAAGCAATAAAACATTTATAATATATTTTTATTAATTTAAAAAATAAATTCTAATAGATTTAAATAAATAAAACTAATAAAAAAAATAGTATTTATTATATTATTTAATATATATAAATAGCTTGTAATGCTGTTTGGACTTTATAATATACTTGCTATTTTTTAAGCCTTAATTTAAAAGATTGTTAAACTTTTTAAAAATTAGTTAGCTAGCTTATTAAATAATATTATTATATAGGCTAAAACTTATAAAAAATTATTTAAGCAATATAAATTATTATTTATATATTTTATAAAATATAATATAATTATTAATATATTAAAATTATTATTGTTTATACTTAAAAGCACTTTTTTAAGCTTTAATATTTTTTATAAAAATATTAAAGCTAATCTAATAAAAATTACTACTATAAAAGATTATTTAAAACTAGCAACAATAATTAAAATATATATTTTTACTAATATAACAAAATATTTTAAATATTTAATTAATAATTATTTATTTATTACAAAACTATTTACTAAAACTTCTACTAGGGCACCTAAAAACATACCTATTAAACTAAATTATATAACAAAAAAAATATAAATATATATTTATAACTTTATTACTACAATACTAATTATATAACTATTTAACTAGCGCTTATTTTTTATTATAAACATAAATTTTAATTAATTTTATATAAAAGCATATCTAATATAACTATATATATATAATAATAAGTTAATATTTTACCTTATAGCTTATTTTTTAAAAAAGCTATAAGCAACTTAATTATAATATTTTGCTTAAAAATATAAATTATTAGCTATTATATTAGCTTTTTAGTACTAAAAATACTAGGTTAAAAATAAAAAAATAATTATTTATATAAATTATAAATTATTATTAATTTTTTATACTAAAATAAAACAGCTAATATATATTATATATTTTTTTAATACTATTAAACATTATACTATATATATTATATATTATATAAACAAATTAAATATTTTAGCTAATTAATTATTAAAGCTACTAAAAAAAATCTACCTAAACTTTAAATAGTTTAAATATTAAAAAAATTATATAGCTAGTTTAGCTATAATTAATAATAAAATTTTACTTATATTATAGCTATAATAACTAAACTATATAAATCTTTAAGCAATATTAGAATTTTTATATTTTAATACTAATTTACTACTTAATATACTACTAGAATAAATAAAACAATATTTTTTTATTTAATAAAGCAAACTATATAAAGTAATAATATATTTAAAAGCTTTAAATAATCTATTATATATAGCTAGAACTACTTTATATACTAAAAAATTTTTCGAAATATTAGAAATAAAAAATTTATTGCTTTAAATAAAAAACATATATATTAACTATAGCTATACTACTATTAAAGTAATATTAAAAAAAATAAATAAATATTTCTAGCATTCCAAAATAACTTTAATTAATTAATAAATAATTACTAAATACTTATAATATTAATTAATAAAAATACCTAATAATAAATTATTTAATTTATAATTTATTATACTTTTTATCCTATTAATTTATTAAACTATAAATTATATTTTTATAGCTAACTTTAAAATATTAGTTTATATTAAATATACTACTAAATAAATTAAAACAAAACTAATGCTTAATATTTTATTTAAAATAACTTAACTTTTACTAACTTATATTAAAAAGACTTTTAGCTACTTAAAAAAATAAATTAGCAATAATACTAGTATATTTATAAATAACAAAACTATTACTTAGTACAAATCTAATAGATTAATTATAAAACTAATTATACTAAAGCAGCTATAAACAAATAATAAAATTAAAAAAACTAATAGTAATATTAAACATATTATATTATAAAAAGCCTTAGTTTAATAATATTTTAACTTTTAAATTTTATTAAAATTAGCAATACATATTTATAACTATATATTTAAACTATTTAAATATAGTAGCTATTTTTTAATATTTAGAATTTAATTGCTATAATAATAATTAATAACTAATATAACTAACTATATTTAAAACCTAACTAAAAAAAAAATACTAAATATTAATTATAAAAAACTATTTTAATAGTTTAAAAACTTTAAAAAACTAAATATAAGTATATCTATAAAAAAAAAAAAAACTTATTTAAACTTATATTATAAAAAATTAAATATTATAAGTTTAGCAATATATAAATAAATTAAAACTATACTATAATAAACTTTAAACTATTATTAATTATTATTATAATAATATATACTAACTTTAAAGTCCTAGTAATATTCAGTTTACTAACAAGTATAATAAAAATAATTTATACTTAGCTTATAATAAGGACAGCTACCTAATAAAAAATCTATAGTATGCTAACAAAACTATATTAAAAAAAACCATTAATAGTTAAAAAATATATTATAATAAAAAAGTTTGTAATAACCTTATTTATAGCTATATTAAGCAATAGGTTATAAAATAACTAGAATAATTATTTAATAAAAAAAGTAATTATAGATCTTATTATTATTAGCTTCTATTAAAATTAATCTATTAAGTTAATACAATAGTACGTACATAAAAGGGCACCATGCGTAGCCCTTAGGCACCAGGTACCGACCCACCTAATTAAGGGCATAAATACCTCGCACCTCCGTCAGATACCCTAGTTAGTTTCCTTCTACAACCATACTCAATACAGACCTTCAGATCAGACCTAGTAACACCAAGTGACTAATTCTATAGAGGGACCGTATCGAGGCACATATAAGTATATAGTATACATGTGAGTACACACTGTGTATAATACTTGAGATGGAGTACCTGCCTAGTAGTTGTAACGGCACTGTCTACACTGTCTACGACATCTCTTTTCGTATCGGAGGGCCCTTTTGGTTCCCTGAAAGCAAGCTTCATCATCGGTCAAGTCTATCAAACAAACCCGAATTGCTGTTTGATTGACATGTCCAAAAATCTACCTATGTAGTTCATTGGTTAGAATCGAGTAACCGGGTATTTAAATTAGTGTAGGCTAGGTTGTCTGACGCTACCGCAGAACCTGCCCCCAATTCAGCTGCTCCGGTCCAATGAAGGGAAGTGTTGGCGTGTAAATCCTCTCCCTGCTGGACCGAAGGCGCTTCGCATCATCAGGTGGCGCGAAGCTGAGATGAAGCGACCAAATCACGGCTTGCGGCCCCCAATCCCCTCATTGCTGTGCCGTAACTATTCGCAGAGCCTGCCAAGACTTTTCTCGCGTAAGACACGGCTGTCTTTCGACGTCGCTTTTCTCAATGTCTATCTCCAGCATCGGGCCTTTGGAGCCCATCCTCAGTGGAAGCGATGACTCGACTTCCATAGCGCATCTGATTTCGAATGGATCCTGTGACAGCACTGGGAGCAGCTGGCTCAGTTGTCGGGATTGCTGGTTTTGGAATCCAGCTGTCGCAGATCCTTCACAAGTACCTTTCCCAGATTTGGTTCGCGCAGGAGAGCCTTGAGGCTGTCGTGGAAGAAATTTGGTTGACCACCACGGCGCTGGAAGAGATTTACATTTTCCTCAAGCAAGAAGTGGTTAATATTAACCGTGGACAGCCGCTTTATCTATTCACCGAAAACTCGCTGGAGAAGGTGAAGGTGACCGCCGATAAATGCCTGGTGATTTTCTGGCGCGTCGAAGCCACTATCTCCGGCAATTGGCCCGAACGGATCGAGGAACAGCTTATTAAGCGACTTATCGAGTTCAACAACAAGCTCGATCAATACACTCCTGATTCTCCCATCAAGATTGAGTCGGAACTTACCTCGGATCCCTTAGGCTTGCGCGACAAGCTTCGTTGGCCTTCCAAGGCTTCTAAATTGGACAAGTATTGCAAACAACTGCAACGATATCAAGACAGCCTGGTGCTGCTCCTCCAAGTTGTCTCGCTAGGCCAACAACGATTAAAGCCGTATGCAGCGTATCACCCAATATCAAAGTTCGGCGCTGATTACATCTAGGAACCCAACTGAAGAGGATGCCAGGTTGATGCTGAAGACTTATGCAATCATCAATAGAATTGCAAGCCCAGAAAAACTTCGAATCATTGCATTGGAAACTCAGACGCAGAGCCAATCCCGGCATGGGAATGCCGGACGTGAGCCTTCCGTTGCTCCTGGTCATACCAAGAGACCGCAAACCCCTTCTCGGGCAGCAGCCAACAATCTACGGATAACTAGAGTTTCAACCAACTCAGAGCCACATACTTTTGGTATTGTTCGAACCAAAAATCCTTCGGTATCCTATCCAATCCCAATGGATACGTTAAGGGCAAGAAATCCTCAATCAGTCCTACCACAACCAACTAACAGAGCTGTTATTAACGGCAATATAAATACACTAGTATGTCATACAAGTAGCCTGCTTAATCAATGAGTTGAATCTGACGAGGCACAGGATACTGATGCAGTAAACGAGCCATCTAGTCCACCTCCAGTGTCTCAAGTTCAGAAGCCGCTGGTACCCTTCTCGGGCTCAACAGACGGCACAACGCAACAGGAAGATGGTATGCACCATGCATCGCACAAATTTCGCCTTGACTAATCGCTATTATCAGATCTCATGAGGTCAAAGATGGATGGCACTGGCTCCAAGACACCACCACCACAAGGTCGAGTGAATGGCGTCGTTCCAAATGTACACACAGCTGATACCGAACAAGTAAGTGGGCATATTGAAAGTCAGTTTGGGTCGAAAATTTTAATAGGTTACTAAAGACCATGAACCAGGCAGCCCAGAAGGCGCCCGAGGGTCCATCTCGGGGGGCTGTATTTGATACCGAAGTAGCAATAACTGATCACATCGAACAGAAGCCTCTCTCTTCCCCTTCTGTGCCAATAAGAGCACTGCAAGATTCCTCGCAGAACACAACTCAACTGATAGAGCAACCACAGAGTAGACGAAGTTTAGAGGAATTAGATGCGGGGAATGTCCTGATATCAGAGAAGATCACTAAACAGGATACGAGCAATATAGAAGTCCAAATTCTGCCGTATGTGCTATACGAAGGCGGGGCATACCAACTTCCGGTGTCCCTGGGATTAGAGCTCAAGAGTAAACTCCAAGGGAGCCTCAAATTCCGTCACTCCGGGAAAGAACTGACTGAGACGTTGGCGTTCTTGAGCCCGGGCCAAGTCCAGACACTGCAAAATTTACTCCGGTACAACTCTGGGGATCAGGTCCGGAAACTGGCCCATCTCGAGGTTGTCAAAAAGTCAAGTATGAAGTTCTGGCAGAAGTCGGCAAAAGTAATGATCGCTTTCGTCGAAGGCGAGACATCCGGCATGCCAGAGGGCGTCTCGCTGGTAGTAGCAGATTCTACGGGTACTGCCGCTTCAAGGCTACCTCACAACACTGCCTTTGGCGTGCCACAGCAACAGACCCCCGCTCTAGGATCCAGCTCACTGGTAAATAATGACTCCAATTTAGAGCCATCAGACGCGGAGCGTTCACGTACAGGTCGAGTAGAACCCACGAGTAGCCCACAGACACAGGGTGTTGGTCGGCAGAATGTCATCGCCCATATCCCATCAGCTGCGCCAACGTCAGTGCAGCCTCGAGGTCAGCCAAACAGCTGGAACATCACAGGTATATCTAGGATTCAAGATGTGACTCCTCTCTTGGTTGAGGAGGAGGAGTGGAGGAAAAGATTTACGGAGTACAAAGTATGGACCATCCGACCCTTCTTGAGCATTGATCAAACACAAACCCCCGATGATGCTTGGGATCGATGTGTGATATCCGAAGAGCATCTTAATATTAATGAGATCAAACGCCGATTGGCTGCCCTGGACAAGAACTCGATGACTGTGCTCGAGAAGATGACAACACTTGCCGTGAGCCAGCAAATACAGGTTCAACAGTCCTTAGAAGCAGCCAAATCGGGCGCTTCTGACTCTGCACACCAATGGAAGTTTCGACAACTGGAAATCATTCGATCAAAGAGGTGGTTTAGACCAAAGCATGTCAAGAGAGTCGTCGTTTACGTCTGCGTGGAACCGCTTTTGCAGGCTTTCAAACAACATGAAGAATCGCAGAGGCAGCCCATAGAGATGGAAGAGGGTGCATCCAACCTTCCTAATAACGGTGATGGTCGATCATCATTTGCGGGCCGCCAAGTGTTGTTGATAGAGGACAAGAAGAAGCATAAGAGATCGCGAGACATAACTGATACCGACATCGAGAATACCGTTTCGACTGAGAACTCCGACTGGAGCATCGGGGTACACAAGGGCGAAAATGAGCCAAGAGAATGGGTACGTAAGAAGGAAAGAAAATTTAGTCGTCGCAGTGAGCCCGAAGATCTGAGGCGACGGGAAGTTGAGCGCGCAAATGAAGCAATAGCCAGCCGCCCTCCCGCGCCACCAGTATCACGCGGACGTTCTCCACGGCTCTCTTCAGCATACGCCGGCACTCGCTCCCCTACTAGGCTTCCCTCGCCGCGGCTAGCTTCGCCAACGAGGCAAGGTCCTACGCAGCCAATCACAATCGCGAATGACAGATATATATCAAGGCGCGATTCTGATTCGGCCGATGAAAGTAATTCATCAGACTCAGACAGATACCAAGGTAGAGGGACCGTCCTTTACCGTCACTTCAATAGCTAATAGATAATCTAGTGCGATACGAATACCCACACGCAATTATAACTACGGGACGTAAGCCTACGAGAGACAATGCGAACGACCATCGGAGTTCATATTCGACCCGACCCAGGCACCGCAGCAGAAGCGAGGCCACCTCTCCCCCCTACCCACGCTTGGTAGGATACTATACTGACGAGCAATTACGGGTAAGGGAGAGGGCGAGGGCAAGGGCGAGGCAAAGTTATCCGGACGAGTTTGACAGGCAGCCGTATGATCCCCAACTGTCACCACAAGCGGTGGAAGCCCGCCAGGAAGCTATTGAACAACTACTTCTTGAGTGGACGCCCTTATACAAAGCCGAAAATGGTAGCGATAATGACGACATGAGCCCAGCGAAACCCCAAGTACACGAATCCCTCCCTCCATCACCCAATGGACAACCGCATTCAAGCGTTAAAGTGAGAGAGGAGCCTGAAGCGTTGTATTATGTACCCAGGCCGAAAGTCGAGACTCTCCCGTCTCCAGAAACCAAGGTCGACGTCCAGTTGGAGACACTTTCCGAGAACCAGGCTCAAGAAACAGAAGCCGTCAGAGGACCTACCCCCAGAGCCAGGACAAACTGGACCAGTCGACTAGCCACAAGCCAACCGCCCTTGGTGAGGCTGCAGAGGAGAGAGACCACAGACGGCATCGGTCTAGGAAAACCACTCAATGGACAACTCTCAGATGCAAGCCATCCACAGACAGCGGATGGGAACGACGATGGCGATATCGGGATTAGCCTGCTTCAAAAAGGCAATAGGGCAGCTACTCTGCCTATCGCCGCGCCACAAACCTGGACGGATATCGACTGGGCAAGACAGATTGTCGAGGAGACAGCGACAGTGGCAGATCCGGACGAGTACGAGCCCCCACTTCGAAACCCCACGACGGCGCCAGTCCGGGTGAGGGAGTTATCACCGCGAGAGAGTGAACGCCAGCTCGAAAACGAGCTCTTCCGAGCAAGGCGGCGGCGGAATACCGAGCGTCACGGAAGCCCTACAGCCAGGCGCCGAGCCCGAGATAGAAGTCAAGTCGACCATGATGAAGGTTCTTTTGAACGAAGACCAAGCCCGCCTCCCCGACGACGAACTGTTGAGTTCGAGGGGCTCGGAGACCATCACACGTCATCTCGGGGACGATACCGAGACCCAGAAACGACTGTTGAAACAGGGGATCACGTGTCAGAGCCGCGACAACGACGGCAGTCCCAAACGCGTGTGAGAGATCGAGATCCGCATGTCGAGACGTCCGTCGAACATGACGGCAACTACAGGTCCAGGCCACGAGAAGATCGGCATTCCTCTCGACGCTAGGAGGGGGGCCGATCGAACCATCGATTTTCATTTGGTAGATACGGTGGTTTGGTGGATACGAGAGGATCGAAGCATGCGGAGTTGGTCTTTATTAGTTGCAAGTGATCAAGTAAGATAGATGTATTAAAGAGTACCAAACACGGGGGATTATGTTACCGCAGTATACTAAGTCAGCAGAGCACCCCGTACCGAGTGTTCAATATCACTTAAATCATAGATTTTTGCAAAATCCAATTGCGCTTAAACGGTTCTATTTCATTGCTATTGATCCCAACCAGCTAGTGATCATACGAATATAGAACCAAATCCAACTAAGAAAAGAATTATAATTATATCTTATGTAATGTTAAATGACATACCTGGAAGTCTGATTTTGAAAGCGGTAAGTTAAATCTGGGTATCTAGGGGCGTAAGAAAACCGCTCCTGTAGTGCAGCTTCGGCCATTCGAATCTGAGGGTCATAAGCCAAGCTTTGCTGCTGAGTGTAAATAGGTAGCCCCGATGGTGTAGCTTCAAACCTCTGCATCTGAAGGCCGTAATCCCAGTTTGGCTGTCCTTGAGTATACATAGGAGGGTTGTAAGCCCAGTTTGGATTTTCCCAAGTGCAAGGAAATTGCCCCTGTGGTATGGCTCCAGCCTGATGAAACTGAAGGCCATAGGCGAAACTTGGCTGCCCTTGTAGCCAGAGTGGTGCGGCCTCGGCTTCCTCTACCGGCTGCTCCGCAGCTTGATCAGCAGCGCCCATGAAAACAGCTGGACTGTGCGGGAAGACGAAAGGCCCTTCCCCTCCTGCCGCGTTTTCTTCCCCTCCTGCCGCGTTTTCTTCCCCCCCTGCCTCAGTTAGCCACTTGATGTGAGGGTCTTCCTTTCGGCCTATGATAGGAGTGAATCCGGGGATGTCACTGTCACTAATATTCTCGCTATTAGAACTCTCCGTGTCTGGCAAAGAGGCTTGCTCTAAGTCAAAGTACAGCTTAATTATTTCACTCTCCTGCTTCTCCCGATCCCGTGTTGTATCAGACATATCGTACCTACCTTGAAGGAAACCCGCGTCTATGACAGGGTGAGTAAACTCGTGGACGCCGAAAGAAGATTTGAGAGGCACGGTTCATTCCTAAATTTAACACTTCGTTTAGCGTGCTAGCTCCTATTTGTAAGCCTGCGAGTATCAAAGAAAGCTAAAGCGGGGTTAGGCCCTTCATGCCAGTCTAACAATACCTTTTTCTTACCTACGACAAAGGTGTTTTAGGATTGTAGCTATTAAGAACAAGAACATTGTTCCAGTGCCAACCGTGTTCCCCTTTCACTTAGTCGATTCTAGCTGCAAACGTACAAGTCACCAACGATTTCTAGTGGTAATAATTTGTTAGGAAAAAACCCAATAGTGTTCCCTGCTGTCATAGGACTAAGCGAAAAGTATATACAGAAAGAGACAGTATGTGCAACGAAATAAAAAGGGGCGAGGTGAACATTCTCCCTAACTTCCCATCCAAATAACACTTGCAGGCTGACAATATCCCAGCCTTACAACTCACTCTCTTTCGAGCTATTCCGAGCGCCGAAGCGGTTGACATCGACTATACCCCCGAGCTCGACTCTGTCGGCGATCTCTTCAGAAGTGAGAGAAACCAGGGAGGTCTTTAACCACTCATCCATGCTCGGCTGATCCGGGTTTTTGTACTCCACAGTTCGCGCCGGTAAGGCTTTGGTGCACTCCGTAAGTTCGTTGATATTACCAACGCCGAGCAAAGAAAGGCGGATATATGCTCTGGCATAGTCCTATATGTCGCATTAGCCGAGTCTCGCCTCGAACTACAATACCGTAATACACCCCAGCCACTCACCATGTTCCAATGTTCCTGCCCCCCACTACCAAGGAATGAAACCCATTCCGTGGCTGTTACGGAGTACTTGGCCAGAGACACGTCGCTCGGAAACTTGAAGACCCGCTCCGGCGTTTCGACCGTGCCGTATGTCTCCTCGTAGTAAAGCACATCCCAGACACCCGGGGTGCTATCCTGAGGATCGCCCGCTCTGGTGGCATTCGTAAGTCGCTGCTGGCTCGTTGTATGGGCGCCGAGAAGCGCGACGAGGGCATGGGGGCTGATTGTCTTATCTCGAAAAAGTCGAATGAGGTCTACCGCTTCGGAAAAGGGGCTGGGCAGGAGGTCTACTCTGTTCACAACAGCAGAGTCTGCACGGCCTACGAAGGACCGGACACGAGGGCCAAGGGGACAGACCACGGTGGCCACATTCGCACCCATCTCTGAGATATGTTAGAATCCGGCCTTCAAGCGCATGTCTTGCTTCTGGGAGTGTAGAACTCCCGAACCACATGAGACTATGAGATGAATAAATTCTACTTACTATTAAAAAGTCAGCTCCAATTTGTATACTGTGCCCTGACATATGAAAGAAAGGCGGAGACGAAGACATGGTATCGTCATACATACCGGATCAAGTCGGCCATAGAGATATCGAAGCCCTTCTGGTTATGCCATTCGTCATACCAAGTGATCATCTGAAGACACATATCTTCCAGGCCACCATTTTCCGGAAGGGTATACTCGTCAGTCAGGCAGATGGACCCATCGGCGCCTCCGCCTTGATTAGCAGCGGCCTTAGACCAGGCGCCGGCATCGTGAAAGCCGAGGCGGACTGCCATGCGGGCCCATTTGGTGCATCGACCTGACTCTCCTCGGTATAGGTCCGTCATCTCGTCCGCTATGTACTTCCAAACACAGCACGTATCTTCGGCGCAGGCCGTGGAGTTCAAGGCCGGGACGTTGATATAGGAGACATCGCTTTCGGGGGCGCCGAAGTTCAGGAGCAGTTCTCTGATGTCGCGACCTACCTGCGTCAGGTTTGAAGAACTCAAGGTGACGAGGTCCCCGAGTAGCTCGAAGGAGTCATCGCCTAGATCTGCGCCGACATTGTCCAGATCGGCTGGATTCAGGACATCGATTTTCATCAGTTGTTTCATCCTAGGGAAGCCTGGGAAGGCGTCCACTGGGACCGACACAATGATCGCCCCGAGTGCTGCAATGAGAGTATAAGAGAGCATGGCTGTGTCCGTTGAGATTGCTTTCAATGACAGAGGCACGCGGATGAGGGATGTTATGAAGCAGAATGACTGTGGTAGAGGCTTGAAAAGGTGACTGCGTGCGATGAATCTTAACAAGCAGGCTCCCTAAATAGTCGCAAGTATTCAACTAGTTCGCCAGAGTAGATGATACTCGGGGGTCTTTTGACTCTGGCTGGCCTTGTCTGGCCGATCTCAGCCCATCACATCATGACTGTCAATGATAATGGTGATGGAATATTTGCCAAGAGAGACTACGCCAGCACTTTAGAAAGAGTGTGTCTTGATCAATCATCTCCCATGCCTTAGTAAACCATCTGTTAAGGCGCCAATACCATAGTATCCCACCAGTTCAGCCTTAATGCCGATGTTATAGCAAGGGCCAAGGCTACGCAGCGAGAAGAAGAGAGCCGCGCCGTCATATCCGTGCTGCGGGTCGGGTCCGTCGAGCTTCCCGTCGAGGTTCGTGCCGAGCTGCCTCATCATATTGGACACCCCGGTCTATCCACGACGGTGAAGGGCACCTAATGGGGAGAGTTATCACGAGAGCACGTGCACGGTGCGCGAGAACGGACGAGCGACCTTGGAGAACCAGAACCTAGCCCGGTCTTGGGAGCCTTCTCCTCGACGCCAAGAACTCTGGAGGGGATCTGCATACCATTTCTCCCGAAGAAAAAGGGCTCCCGATCACGAATGATGTGCTTGCTAATCCATAGATGCCGAATGTGAGTGTCATGAGGTCAGGATTAATCAGAGCCCCCGAGTTCAATGCTACGGGCTGCAGGGGAAAGTGGAGGAAGCCAAGAACCGTGCGGGCTCCACATGGCGGAATATATTCTCCTGGGCGTTCCAGTACCCTGGGAGGGACTTCGTATACCCGAAGAGAGTGGATTGTTGGGTGTGATGGGTGGGTGTGATTTCTTGCTATATCTACACTTTGCGACGTAAGCCCACAGTAGGTACGGTAATTCCCTACGATATCCTGCATGGGAGATCGACCATTCTATCCTCGATCTCACATACACCACTACCTTGTAAGTGCGCGGAAGCCAGAGCGGCTGTGTGGGCCCGGGGAGATCAGATATAGGGTCGGGATACCAGATATGTAAACTATGGCGAAGCCTGCAAACGGAAAGTGCAGCACTTCCTCGTCTTGGCGCCAATATGGCGTGGAAGAGAGCGAGCTCGGTTCCCAATCCGTCACTGATCACTGTACCTTCTCCTTCCGGATAAGGTGAACAACAATTGGTGAGGTATGTCAGTTGGGTTAAAAATACACACAGAAACACAGCGGACACTTTCTCGTTCATTTTCTTCCGAGACTTACGCGTTCCCATCTCCAACCATCCGGTCAGTCAGGGTGATGGTGTGAGTTGAAGCGATGTGAGCCTAGGGATGAGATTCATTCGTACCTTGCGGAGGGATTGACTCGAGGACTAGGGTGCGTAGGTCGATCACATCACGGAGCACATGCAGCCTGTCCACAGCGGAAAGTAGAGTGCTCACAGGCAAGTAGATTGCGGCCCTATCTAGCGATGCAGCCTCTATCCTGTGGGTATCGCGTGTTTCCTTCTGCTCAAAAGGTAAGGGTTTATTAATCCAATCATAGTGTCTGTCTGTAAGCCGGCTTGCATCGCCTTGATGTATGTGTCGTCTCTCGAGTCCTCTCCCAAACTCCACCCCACAGCAGACGTTAGCAACTATTGAAAAACGTAACTAAATCGAGGTATAGGTGGCGAGACTGGCTGATACCACCCACTCCTTTTGCCTTAACGATCTTCTCGAATTTCTGAGCGACGAAGTCCGGTGTATCCCAGGTCCAAAAATAAGACGTTGAGGGGTCCAGTACCACTGTCCACCCTCGGTATTGTCCGCCTGACCGCTCGCAAGTACTGGGACACCCTCTAAGAAAGTCTTCGCGCTAGAGCGGCCGGTGTCGAGACCGCCGGCGTCTTCAAGGATGGCGGTTTCACAGCTAACGGGCTCTGTGCACTTTTCAATAGTCTCGAAGTACTTAGCGTAGAAAGCGATACCCAGGTTCATCTTGGCTGGGTCCATGCCGAGCCCAATATACTTCTCAACAGTGTTGAGCGACCCTTGCACCGAGGAATGGTGTTGGGTTGTGTTGTCGCGTCTTCGTCGGGCATAATATCCTGCTGGATTGGTTGTGAACATAAGAGGGTCGGCGAAGGCAGTGAGTACATGAGTAATTCCGGCCGTGTTCTCTTTCGACGGGGACGCCGTATGCCACTGATCGTAGTACATGGCAAATCTGGGGGCGGCAGCAGCAACACCGGCTATACTAGCCGCCGCTACGGATCTAGGAAAATGCATAATTGGTCAAGTCTCTAACATGAATGAACTGGGTAGACGGCTAGAGTAAGAGGCTAGTCGTTGGGCGAAAAGGTGTCGATGGTTCAAGCTGAGGCAGGTTAACTCACAGGCTTAAGAGACTCGTCTCCTTGACACGGACCCCTCAGCTGAATATATATATATATCTCTCTCTTCAGCGAACTCTATCAAGGGCGGCGTGTTTCTAGGTTTGCTTCGTTGGTCCAGACAGGCCCCACAGACTGGTGTCTGCCAATGCTCGTCCTACCTGTCCTACGCAGAGGAATCCTATCTGAGATAATTAACATTATGCCTTGTGAGACAGTTGTGGCATTTGACTTCTACTCGCGCCCTACCACCTTGCTATTGTACCTGGTAGCTCTTAGCAGACTCTTGGCACTCCTGGGATCCATTAACGGTTTCAGTACATCTATCACAGATCATGGCGAAATCATTGCGCAGTTGATCTCCCATCCAATCCACTGGACTAAGTCACAGTACTCACTCCGCACTCAGCTCCGCCCAAGCTGTCGTGATACAGCGTATGTAGTGTTGCTATTCGGGCGGCGATGACAATTATCAAGGTTAAGCACAGCTATTAGCATCCCAACTCTAGAGCATGTTCGACAAAGAGCCTCGGAGAGCTCTCATACCGTGCAGTGGCGCAGATACCTTGGTAAGCTACACATATGCCACACAAATACCAGCTCTACACACTAAAGGAATCAGACAAGGGCAGTGACACAGCACATTTGGTCAAGTGGATTGATTGATTGGGCTTAAGCTGGCTATTCCAGCCGGCCAAGAATCCAACGTTACCCCGGTTTCTGTCCATAGTCATTCCAACAATTGCGTAAAATCATTCCACCTTCAGTACTCAGGAGAGCAGAACTGGGCACGCTGTGGATTCGCGTAACAATTAGAGGATCCGAGGCCTAGAGATGGATTCCTACCGGTCCGGAGCGCGCGGTAACCACAATGGTACTCGAATCTATATAGGCACGTACGAGTTCATTCATAACTTGCCGTGATCGCCAGTAGCATCCCATTAGAATGCGACATTTGCCAGCCTCACCTACTACACCATACCAATAGCGTATATCGGAGGCGCACCAGAACTAATGGAGGGGCCTCAAACATACTTACATGTGAGATGACTGGCAAGTATCATTCGCGATGTCATGTTTTGCCCCTTGGTATCATATTGGACAACGAAGCGTACCACATAGGCCGTTGCTCTCTGTAGCTATAAATAGAGTTCTTGTCGATAGCCTCGCCAGTGTTCAGCAGTTATAGTTGTATTTAAACATCTAATGCGCAAACACGTATCGCCCTTTGCCGTCATGGGGGTATCTAATTCAATCAGCCTAACCCATGTACTTGAGAACACCATAACGCCGTGTTCAACACCGTATTGACCACGTCTATAACTCCTGCTCCCTTCATCGATCTCGATCTTGAGTCTCTGGGTAATAACAGCCGCCGGCAAGGACGAGGTTCATTCGGGTACACTGAACCTTTAGGACTGGAGTCTTCTTTGTCGGAAAAGCGCTGATCTGATCAGGGGTGACCATAACTTCTTTGCCTTTCTTCTTTCCCGTGCCTGGGTTGCTGGTAGGCTGAGTGGCCGTCCCAGCCTGCTTGCTCTCGCCTTGCGTACCCGCGGCCACTATCGTACCATCACTATCCTGTTGGTTCGCGGGCCGGCTTCCTTCGGCGGGCATTTCGACATCCCACACGCGTACTGTACTGTCCTGGCCGCCCGAGACAAGGACAGTACTTTCGACACTGAAGCTGAGAGACCAGATACCACCTCGCCCATGGCCACGGCAGCGCTTGATTCGAGTTGCTTTCTCGATGTCCCATAAAAAGATGTTGCCACCGATATCGGCAGAGGCCAGAATTTTGCCATTCGGGGCGCATTCAAGTGCCGATATGTAGTCTGTATGGCCCGTGAAGACTCGCACACATTCGCCCCTAGCCATAGCCCACATCCGAATCGATTTATCTGTCTCGTCTGAAGAAGAGAACACATAAGTTCCATTCGGATGCCATGCAACTGTAGAAACCGGGGTATCATGGCCAACAAGAAGTCGTATCGCAGAAGCATGATCTTGGGCCCAAATCCGCACGGTCTTGTCCCAACCACCAGTTACGAAGTAGTGCCCGTGCGGGCTCCATGATAGGCTAGTAACTGGGCCATCGTGGCCCTTGTAGATACAGAGACAGGCCCATATATCTAAGGACCACAGTCGGACTTGGCCATCTGCTGAACACGAAAGCAATAGTTTGGAGTCGGTTTCTGGCTTTTGTTCGCCTTCGTAGAGATTGCGGTCTATGTTGCTAATGGCGTCCGAGAACGCAACAGAATATACCGGAGCGGAGTGGCCAATGAGTTTCCGATTATTTACCTTCATGTCTTTCTCTGGTGGTAAGGAGGACTTGAGTGACTTCCCGTCAAGGGACCATACTCGAATGTACGACTCCGTAGTCCCTACTGCCACAAGCTCTTGGTCTTTCGAAAAATCTATACAGGAAAAGCTAGTCGTAAGGTCAGAAACAAGATCCTGCACGTGAGTTAATTCTGATACTTACCTGCCAAGATGGTTGTGGAACGTGAACATGCAAACAGAAAGACCGGGTCCAACGCCACCAGTGCGACCCTCGATTCGAAAACGGTCACGGTTTTCGCGCACTTTCTGCATTTCTACCACCACATCCCTTGCGCGCGAAGGGGGATATGGTATATCTGTTCGTTGCGGGGAATCTCCAGCCTCTTTCTTGATGGGGTGCATGGAATTGAACTCATCAACAAGTGTTGGTATGCCATCCTTGGGCGGGTGAAGGCGATCCTCCTCTTCTAATTCAGCGGCTACGTCGTCCCGCAGTTCACCGTCCAGGGGCAAGGGCCCTAATCTCAATGCTGCCTGATTCTCTAGGATATCGCGATTTGCCACACCACTATGACTCGCAAGACCAGGTATCCCTTCTTGGATATCTACATCATCGAGTTCCTGGTTACGAGCGCGTCGATAGATAGCCTCGAAGCTGAAAGGCTCAATAGGACCACGATCGACAGAGTCGACACGGCAGTGTTGTTGAATGATATCGAGGACAACAGCTCCGCATTGATCTAGCTCCCGTTCCAAAAAATGAAAGAGATTGCCGGTGAGTGATTTATTAATGGGGATAACATAGCGATTCTCGCGGTAGATCTTCGCCATCGAATTCTCCTGGACATGAGGAGCTAAGGTTATGACTTCTAGTCCTCTCAGCTCATCTATGCGCGCAGTCTCGAAACGGCGGCGGCACTTTTGCATGAATTCTTTGGCGTGGGCAGTCGATCCCTGTGCTACAAGCCGAAGATAGGAGTAGACAAACAGTGGCCACATGACCTTGCCTAGCTCAAACTACAAACGATGTGAGCACGGAATCTATGCGAGGGGGTATCGCAGTAGCACTCACCTTGTACAGGTCGAGACCGTTGTCGACCCATCTCTCAAAGTGCTTGAATGAGCTCAGATACTTCCCCGCAGGAAATATTTTGTCTGATATTGGGGCATCACTGTGCTGTCGAGGGCGCCCGCTCTCATCCAGATCTTTTACTTCTTGGCGGAAGATCTCCTCTGTGCGTTTGTAACCTTTCTTGAGCAAATAGTCTGTAACCTGATGAAGACTTGGTCAGCATATTACGCTCCCCTCAACTGAAGGTTAGGCGCGAGAGGCCCATCAGACGGAGGCATTATTATCATGGAAGTTGGCGGGTGCGAGTATATCTATCATGTGCTTGGCTCAAGGTACATAATTACAGATCCTATATTCTTTATAATATGTGTCTCCCTTCAAGCAAGCATGATGCTACGGGCCGATGAGTCGCGTCCGCGCACGTGGATTGAAAGAATCGTCCACGGGCAGTGCGCGCCTCCATAGACCAACCTCCTTGGCGGGGTCGCAAGGACAGAGTGAATGTAATTTCGGCAAAATTGGCAAATCATCAATGACTGCGGGAGTGGGTGACGGCGTTCGCTGTGCATAGCACGTACTCGTCACCAACATCGACAGAACAAGACGCGGAATGACGGGGGATGCAGCATAATAAGACGGAAACGAACAAATGACTTACAATCTGGTTCAAGTTCTGGGGGTTGCTGGGCGGCGGGACCACGGGCGGCGGTATTGCCGTCGTCGATGTGGTTACTGGCGTCGTTGTCGTGGGCACCGCATGGGTGGGCGCAGTCGGGCCAGGCGTCGCTGAAGCGACTGCAGGTTGAGGCGCGAAGCTGGCACCCGACGTAGCTCCAGCAGAAGGGGGTCCGGTGTGGGACATGATGGGCGACACCGTGAAGCCCCGAACGGCCAATTGCCAGAGCGACGCGAGACAGAAAGATTGGTGTGAGGCGTTGCAGCTGGGATTGATGGGGGCTGGCGAGGAAGCGAAGACGGAAGGGAAGGCTGCAGTGAAGTCTGAACCTCTGCTGTGCAATTGAGGCTCAAAATGGAAGATGCAGTTGACGACCGCGCTAGCCTTCGTAGTGGTCCTTTTTGTAAGCCGGCCGAGCAATTATACTGGACCTGCCCTGGGGAAAACAACTGGGCCTAGGTACTCAGTGCACGGTAATCCAGATGGGAAAGGGGGGAGCCCAATGGAGGAATGGAAATCAGAGAAATATGCTTCGTGTCCTATAAAGGGGCTTGGAGTGAAAATAGGTTCGTCTGTCGTTACCAACACTCATGTGCCTACCTGTTGTTCCATTCTTGAAGAGGATGTAGGGTGTCTAGGCGCGCAGGGTTGCCCGGGCACAGACCACCCCGAAGCATGACCTCAGGTACCTAGATACATCAGTGGGACCTGGGGAAAGCTTAGTACCTAAATAGGTAGGTACTGCTACTGCTCTTTGCAACCCAATTCATTCCTACCTACATATATCCTACCACCCTCGGTGCTCAACAACCTGATCTCAATTCAATCAGGAACAATCCCATCACCGCCATATCGCTATCGTGCTCGTTGAATTATCCTGGACGATGCATTTCCGCTAGAGGAAGTTTCTGCGACACCGCTCTACACCAGCATATTCAAGCGCTTCTCGTTGATTGAAGACCACTTCGACCGAGACAGTCTTCGCTGCTTTGCGCACCAGTTTTCCTCACAATGGAGACCGACGGACAACAGCCGCCGTTTATTCCGTTCACCAAGGCAGAACGGATCCAGCAGCTGGGCGATATTGACAAGGTTTGCACCGAGTGGGTTCGTGTCGTAGCCGTTCCGTGCTAACACTCGAAGAAAATCGTCAGCCTGTTAAGATCTACCGGCCAAGCTATACAGTGTCTAGGAAAGAGAGCGGTACAGGATGAAGATGTTGCCATGACCGACACCGACCCGAGCCAGCAATTTAAAGAGTCCATGGACGAGTTTATGAGAACACTGCGAACGGTAAATGTTGGCATAAAACGCCAGATTTGGGGGTTGGAAGAAGCCGGCATCATCTCGCTCGGTAAGAAAGAGCTCAATACCAGAGAAGAGGGAGGTGAAGTGCAGGCAAGCAACGCCCGTAATGGGCTTCTCGAGCCAGACGGCACCGGCAAGATTGGTGGCCTGGATGTAGGTTGGCTCAACAGTCGAAGCAACAAAGTCGAAAAGGACATGGAAGCCGACCTATGGCAGGAGGCTGAGGATGTTCTGCAGCGACTCATTGCGCACCAACGGCAGCATGCGATTCAAGACGTGAACAACAACATGGTATCTTGAAGTGTATAGGTATCGGACCCAAAGTCACGAACCACGGTCAGAATTTGTGGCAATGGCAAGGGTCTTGTAACTGCCATCTCAAGTTCACGGATTCCAGCATGCTGCGCAACCGCATAACGTACTTCTGTTAAAGCCACAGAGAAAACCAGTTGAAAGAGGTGGTACCTACCGTATCAAAATCATCTCCGGGCTTTTTCTAAGTCTTGGGCCAGCGACCTCCCCTTGCGAATGGGGAAATGACAGGTACAACAAGCTCATGTTTCTTCGCAAAAACCGGCTTGCAAGCCCGTGGACATGATGTGGCATCTTGGTCTTCATCTAGCGGGCGAGAGGTTTTCTCTCAGCGGAAATGACGTGAGTTCTCCCTGTTATGGGTGTTGAGAATAAAGAAGCCACCCTTCTAGGTTGGATATTGCAATTCTACCTAAAAACCAAAAATTATCGTGTGCTCTTAGTCGCCGTTGATTACCACTAACGCAAAGCTATGCTATGTCGTCGTGGCTTTTACGATATCATAAGTCAAGGAGACTCAAGCCTTGCCTCATAGCATGAGATTTCACTTAACTAATAAAATATTGCGCCCGAAATACATTGTACTTGCATTATAATCAGCTTCGTGACATTAAAGTCTACGAATCATGACAAGCATGGCCGCCGCGTATGTATCAAAACGGCCTTGGACGCAAGGCGTGGAGAGAAGCATGTACGCGATCAACAAAGATATCCCTATTCTAAAGGCAGTACGAAGACAAGTACAATACCTAGGTATACATTCAAATCCAATGTTATTCCTTTCCTAGGTGCTTAGCTAGGTAGCATCTCGTGGGTCGTTTTATCCGGGTTATAGGTAGCACTCCTCCCTAAGTACCCCTGGAAAGCATCGAGACCCCGCTAACCTTAAATGATTACGTAAGGACTGATGAACAGGTATAGTGGAGCCTCTAGTCTAGATTTACCACCTGCAGGACATAGGCACCTACCAAAGGGTCTGCAGAGGTGCGTCAGCTAGCATCAACGGCCGTCTGCGGGCTCCCACTCGCTACTGACTACCTATCCATCCATCTAAAGCCTACCTCCTCGCCTCTGGTCCGCCAACGATAACGACGCCTGGCTTTCCCTCCCTCCCGCACCACTGACCATCTAGAAATCTAGCAACATGGATTTAGGAGAAGCAGGCGACTCGCCTTGGGGCGGTAATTGGCCCTTTTGAGTATTCTTCTGCTTCGTGAGCTAAATGTCCTTTAGATGTGCCTTCGCAGTCGAGTTCAAAACCCGCCGCATCCGACTTTTCTCAAGGTCTGCCATACCTGCTCGCTTTTCCTATTAGAGAGGGCGGCCACTGATTTCTCTGGGTTATCTAGACAGCGCTTCCAAAACTCAAGATGCCGAATCCTCCCAGCAATCGCAAACTTCGATCAAATCATCTACGGCACGAGGAACAAGGGGCCCGGTGCGTCGACTAGTCGCTCAGGCTACAAAGCTTGAGGCTGTCGACGATCCTCTGGGGCCACTGGGTCCTCTGGGGGGAAATGCCGGCCCAGGCGCAGACTCGCAGGCCGACGAACCTCCAGTGCCACCCCTGAAAGAGCAGGTCGTCATTCGAACCACGATACCACCGCCCTCGCAACAGAAACGGCCGGGTCCTGTGGATCCCCATCGCATCGACGATGATGACTACGAACGACCTTCCGGCCCTAGACCACCGCCCCCTGTGCAACCTGCGCAGCCGACTCCTGCGCGAGCGAGCGGTCAACCAAGCGTTAGCATCGAACAAGCCGCGAAGCCCAGCTTCCATATCACTGTGGGCGACCCCCACAAGGTTGGGGACTTGACGAGCTCCCATATCGTCTATTCAGTGCGAACGATGGTATGAATGAGTATTGCTCTACAGAGTAGCTACGTGCTGACCTTGGCCATTTAGACCACATCCAAAGGCTACAAACAGCCTGAATTCGAAGTGAAGCGAAGATACCGCGATTTTCTCTGGTTATATAACACAATGCATGGAAACAATCCTGGAGTGGTGGTGCCGCCACCCCCCGAGAAGCAGGCCCTCAACCGCTTTGAGACCAACTTCGTCGAATCCCGTAGGGCCGCCTTGGAGAAGATGCTAAACAAGATTGCCGCACACCCAACGCTGCAGCATGACTCGGATCTGAAGCTTTTCCTGGAAAGTGAAGCATTCAACGTCGATGTCAAGCACAAGGAGAGAAAAGAGCCTATACCGAGCGAAAGTAAAGGTATGCTGGGCTCTTTTGGTATCAGTGTCGGAGGGGGGAGCAAGTTTGTGGAACAGGATGATGTGAGTTGATCAAAGCATGTCTGTTTCATACAGTGTCTAACGTACAACACAGTGGTTCCACGACCGTCGTGTTTATCTAGATGCTCTAGAAAACCAATTGAAGGCCCTAATGAAATCGATGGACACAATGGTGAATCAGCGCAAAGCAATGGCGGAAGCGGCGGCAGATTTTTCTGCATCGCTAAGTGCTCTTTCTACCGTAGAACTGAGTCCTACGCTCTCCGGTCCTCTTGACGCTCTATCTGAGCTACAGCTCACTATACGCGATGTATATGAGCGGCAAGCCCAGCAGGATGTGCTCACTTTCGGTATCACGATTGATGAGTATATCCGATTAATTGGAAGTGTAAAGCAGGCTTTCTCCCAACGCCAGAAGGCCTTCCATTCATGGCATAGTGCGGAGAATGAATTGCAAAAGCGCAAGGCGAGCCAAGAGAAGCTTCTCAGACAGGGTCGATCCCAGCAAGATCGTCTTAACCAAGTCGGTGCTGAAGTAGCCGACGCTGAACGCAAAGTTCACCAGGCGCGATTACTCTTTGAGGATATGGGTAGGCTCATGCGCGCTGAACTTGACCGGTTTGAGCGCGAAAAAGTCGAGGATTTCAAGTCTTCTGTCGAAACGTTCTTAGAAAGTGCAGTGGAGGCACAGAAGGAGGCGAGTTACCTTTACCTTTTTTTTCATTATTCCACGAAGCTAACCACATGTTAGTTGATTGAAAAATGGGAAACCTTCCTGATGCAACTTGATGCCGAGGACGATGAAACGGTGTTCTACCGCCCACCAGTTATACAAACTGCCGACAAAGTTGCGGGCCGTGGTGACACTGCCGTAGACCGAGCTAGGGCCACCATTGACGAGGATTCAGACTGAACATAGATATGTAGTTGTTGAGCGTCTGATATATTACAACAGTGTTGACGGATCGCAAAGGAAG
This sequence comes from Ustulina deusta, assembly GCA_023159155.1. Taxonomy (NCBI): domain Eukaryota; kingdom Fungi; phylum Ascomycota; class Sordariomycetes; order Xylariales; family Xylariaceae; genus Ustulina; species Ustulina deusta. Next base: position 421,204 of record JAJNNX010000025.1, on the reverse strand, counting down.
TTGATGGACGGAGGTGAAATCTATACAGGGTTGTACATATAGCTACATAAAATCCTCAACGCGTCTAATTAACGAAAACCTCTAGTCCCCAGCCTTGATATATACACGGGACAGGTCACGCCGGAAGGTGATATTTATCATGAGCTGATGATCCTATGACCCCACCCCTTCGATGGTTGTTTTAGTTATGTTGTTCCGCTTCAAACCAGCCAGCTAACATCGTCATCGCCTCCTCACTTCTTCTTTCCGCGCGGCGATGCCGAGTTAGGAAGATCAGGTATGCCAACCGCATAGCCAGAAATCAAATCCGCCAGAGAATCAAAGCTTCCGCCATCCTTAGCAGAAGGGGCCGCCGCCTGCTCGGTCCCAGGCGTATTCTCGACAGGCTCGACGGCGACATCCCAGCCGCGGCCGAAGCGCTCGCGGAAGGCGGCCAGCTTGCCGGCCTCGTCGACCTCGACGTTCTGCAGGCTCTTCTCGTTGGGGTTCCACAGCGCGTGGTTCCGCGTGTCCTTGGTGCTCTTGTACAGGCCCAGCGGCGACGCCGTCCGCATCGTGTACGTGCTGCCGTCCGAGAGCTGCACCAGCTGCGTGAACGAGTACGGCCGCCGCGGCCGCCGGATCAACGTCGCGGCGCGGCTCGGGGTGTGCGAGAGGGGCGTGTGGGATGGCGTCTGGTGCGCTGGTGAGGTGGCTGTCGGCGTTTTGAAGGAGGAGAGGGCTGGTGTGGGACGCCGTGGGAGGGCGCTTGGGAGCCTGGTCGCCATTGTATTTTAGGTTTTTTCTTTTTCTTTTCTTTTTTTGGATGTCGTTGGGTTTGTTTCGTTGATCTGTCTTCGCTACTTAATTGTTCGACTTGATCGGATCGCGACAGGCTGTGATGAGGATGATGCTGCGGTAATTCGAGAGTGGGAATCAATGGGCGTGTCGGCACCTTGTGTTGCGTTTGGAAATCTGTCTTCTGAGTCCAATGCAGACTACGCCCAGAGATAATGAAGCTTGTTGTCGACTCAAGTAGGTATGTAGAGCCCGGCGCCAAATTTCTAGGCCTGGAGCCAAGAGCCTTGGGATTTTTGGATGATCGGCCCGTTGACAACCGCCAATACACCTTCGGAGTAGGGACACCTACCTAGCTTAGGTAATTGCCAGGGATCCTTATCGCTGTGCCCCTCAGTACACTATCTACCGAGCGCACCGATACTCGGTAGCCCGGTTTTTGGCGCCTTAACCTAAACCTATTATGGTAGGTGTCCACTAGATGTCCAATTTTGTATGAGAAATGGGCGGGGTGGTGTAGACATATAGTGGGTACCTACCAGAATTAGTTTAGGTCCAGACCCCGCTATCAATTCTTCAAGTCCGAAAAACCGAGCCGACCTCTGCTACATCCCTGTCCCGCAGCACCTCCAAAACGTCGAATTTCTGACGACATTGCGCGTTGATCCTCCGGCGGGCAGCTCAACTTTACACCAAGGATCCAAGTTCTGGCTTCTGCCCTTCTCCTTGCCATTCATGGGCTGAGATGCACAGCATCCGTGGCCTGCGGCGGGCAATTCCGCCCACAAGTCCACGTTATGCCTTGCCTTACTCTCCATGCCGGACCGGCGCGCGCTCCGTGATACGGCGCAGCATCAGCCAAACACGACAAACCTCCAACATCGAGCGGGCGCTTGCGCTTCGCGAAGGGAATAAGGGCCAACCGGAAACAGCAGGTCGGGAGCAGCAAGTCTACACGTCCAGAGAACACGTCAAGACGCCAGCCGGAGAGATTGGCGGCAGCAAAACGACGACCGCCACGCGCGAAGATCCGAGCGTCCTCGAAGCGCCTGCCAACTGCAAAGACAGCACCCGGGCTCTCCAAGATCTCTGCAGCTCCGTAACAGCAACCATGGCAAAGCTCCCGCACCCCGCCGTCGTCATCACGACCCTCGACCGAACATACAACGCCCAGGCCGCCGCCGGGGTGCCGGTCGAGGAAATGCGACATCCCATTGCGCGCGGCATCACCGCCTCCTCCCTCACGTCCCTGTGCATCCGACCGCGGCCCCACGTCATGTTCAACATGACGTTGCCCAGCACCATGTATGAGGCCCTCGTCGCGTGCAAAGACTTCAACGTCCACGTCCTGGCCCCTGATGAATCCGGCGCGCGAGTCGCCCGCGTGTTCTCGCGCGGCAATCGCTTGCCCTCGCCACGCGTCGGAAGGGCCAAGTCCTCGAAATATGCCTTCGATGTCGATGCTGACCTGGGCGTGTTCGTGGGGCTGAAAGGCGAGGGTCTGCACCATGTCGAGATCGCGAACCGAGACGCGTGGCATGAACAATACCAAGATGCCAAAGAGAGAGGTCATCTGGTTTCCGGGCCTTCACACGATGTAGATCCTTCGATGCACGATCCCGAAGCCGCCGAGCCTATGAGACAGGTCCATCATGTTCCGTGTCTACGTTCCAGAGGAATCATGGAGGTGCTGAATTGCCGTTTGGTGCGCACGATACATCCTGAGCTGCCGAATGCCGGACAGAACGTCGTCATGATAGGCGAGGTCGTTGGTGTAATATTCCCTAAGGAATCCAACGAAAATTTCAATCGAGCTCCCATCGCCTTAGGCTACGCCGACAGGAAGTACCGGTCCGTTGGTGACGCCATTCACACTGTATGAGATGAGTGATTTGAGGGACAACCCGCGGCCGTTCCGAGGCAACAATCTGCACTACAGGAATAACTATACAGGCACGGGTATAATGCTAAGAAAGAACAGGAAGAACAGAAGAGAAGACAAAGCAAGCACAGGGGAGGAGGCACAGATAAGTGACAGCCCATCACTTCTCGATATAAGGGCGGACCACGAATGGGAACATTTCAACATTTGTATGGATTTGTCCATATGTTGATGCCATCTTCAATATATTAAAGAAGCGCACCACGACATCAAGGAATGGCCGGCATTTTCTAGAGAACAATGGGTACAAGTTCTTTGATAGACTAGGCAGGCGGTAGAGTTTTGCATTTAACTGTCAACTAACCCATAGATAAATCCTTGGCATAGCGATAGGCACTGTACAAACTTAGTGTAGTATATATGTATAAACAGCTGTATATAGAAGAGGAACATGCTGTTCTGACAGAAAGGGAACAGCATATTCCTGCTTAGTAGCATCTAGATTTTCTGTATCACCAGAGACACGTTTGCATACGATGATGTCGGCGAACCTTGGGGTTAATTCCGATTCTAGCAGTAGTGATCAGGTATGTTCATTTCCTAGTACGAGGACGCCAGTAATTCGACTCTAGACCAGCCTCTTACATTCATGTTCTTCGACCGTCCACCTAGTCTTCAGGCGTCCACTAGGTATTCTAGCAAGCATTCTCCGCAAATTTGCAAGTCAATAGCCGTAATATGCTGGTATTGTAAGCAGGACGACAGCCAAGCAGACAAATAAACCCCATATCTCCCACGCGAACTCGGCTTCGCCCGATCACGTCACGTAGGTAGAAATACCTCGCCAGCACTCCAGAACTAAACCCCCCACCCTCCCCAAGGTCCTGATCAAAGATGCAAGAGTGATTGTCGTGACCACTACGAAGCTGGCAAATAGGAACATGAAAGCGATGACGACAAGCCAGGTTCCGATAGTAGACCATCTTGTCTTACCGCAGCGAGTACGTTGGCTCGGCTGTGATGCTTCGGGAGTAGATGTATGAGAATCTGTGTTTGCTCTGTTCGCTTCGACATGGCTAGTCGTTGGTTTTTGTCTTGCTTCTTCATGCTGTGTTACTGCTGCTGCTGCTGCTGCTGCTGCTTGATGCATCCCTTTTGTTTGACGCCGGTTTTTGGTGCCCGTTGCCGGCATCCCCCTACCAGCCTCGGAACGGCGGCCTGAGCTCGGCCTCGGATATTTTGCCGACTTCGACGTCATTATTGTAGGTGTTTCGCGCTAGGGTGATGGATAGGTGGTCCATGGGGGTATGTTGTGGCGTGTCGTTATGCTTGCTCGATCTATTCGAACAATCCACTCTCGCTTCAGCACGTAAGCTTGTTTCGATGGCGATAGAGGATGTTGAGTTTGTAGCTTGGGAAGGAAATCTTAGATATATATATATATATATATATATATATACCTAGAAGCCTAGTCTCCTCTGCAAGACTAGAGTCTTGGAGTTCGATGCCTGAGATAGAAACAAGACTGGGGGAGACAGACAGACTGCCATAGAATCACCGAGATCCCGTCCATCTCTATACATCAGTGTTCTCATTTGCACATGGGGACGGAATATTCTCTTATAGCCACATAAAATGTTTCACAGATTTCAGCTGCCTGGCCAATTGTCATAAAGTTCATGTGGGCTTTGTTGGCTCAGCTCACCTGTTGTTCAGAATACAAAACAAAGAGCGGGAGCTGGTAACACTTAGATACCCCTCACAAATCCCAGCGGGCTATTTGACAGTATTTATTACGAATTAAACATAAAAACAAACAGGGCGTGTAAAGCATGTCAGCATAGCTTATTACTTGCCTCTGGTAAGTCGCAAAAACTACAACGGCGTCGCAACAGCATAGAACCGCAGAAGCTCATCAACAGAAAAGAAGCCCTCAATGAGCGTAAGAAACAACGCGTTAGCTAGTGTTAGTCGAATAGTTGAGGGACATCCTACACATTCTCTCTCCCCCTCTCTTTCTTTCTTTCTCTCTCTCTCTCTCTCTCTCTCAGGAGAGGAGTTGTCCGGTGTCCTGTATCTACCCTGGAGTGGTTTGCCAGGCTACCCCCTAACACGCTACTCAAGACCCATTTAAATAAACCAGGTACTTACTTATAGAATCGTCCAAGTGGCCGGCCGATCCAAGCTGATCCCAGCTGATCCCAGCTGATATATCATAGCGGTCTAGTACAGCTCGTTGTGGCCAAGCAAACGCATGTTCGATTCATCTATCAGCAAAATCATGTGACCTGACACACTCACTCCAACGAGTGGCGATCTTTCTTATTTTGCTCATTAGTTATTTTGTTAATTATAAACCCAAACTCTACCCAAGGTACAAGGGACAGTATATTAAAGTACCCCTCACGGTGGATGCGGTGTCAATTACTCGGTACTCAGGTAATCCGCGTCGCTATGATACACCACAATCGTTTGTATGAAAGCTATCGATTTTTTTAGTTGGCAATCTCTAGGTACTACGTTTCAGCATACACTGCGGCAATATTTATTAGGTGCAGGATATGATTGTTACGCCTAAAGTTGTGACTTGTGCCGAGACGGACAAGCCGATTCTGCCCCACGAATTGCAAAGCTTGTATACCTGATCGAATCGATGTGCTTGCGAGACCTAAAAAGGACAGAGTCAGTAGTGGATTTAGTGTAGAATTTATTGACTTTATAGACACAAGTTAAGAGAGGGCTTTCGACGCATTGGCATCCAGGGCTTGCATTCAACACCGACCGAAGGGTTCCATTCATGGAACTCGTCAGGGGCGATGCCAAAATAATGGCGGACGTAATCGTGCGACTCGTTATCGCTGTTGTTCTACCATTCGACGCAAACCTCGGCTGTGTCTCAATTTCATTGAAGAGTGGGATAGGCGGTGCAGATGCCCTGGCGGGCGAGAGCCACAAGTGAGGGGAAGATGGAGATCTTCATTTTTTTCAAAGCAGAAGAAGCTTGCTTAGTCAAACTCACGGAGGGAGTAGAGGCGTCCGTGGCAGGAGTTTTGACGATGGGAACAGGGAGGATGCCATAACCATTGGGTTTTGAAAGGAAGAAGTTCAGAGATATCGAGATGCCCAGCGCCAAGAGAAGTCAGGGCCATGACCGATCTTTCTATCCGCCGTCATGTCGAATCTGGATCGTCTGGTAACAACACCAGATTCATCCGCAAAGTCACCTAGAGCTACCTCTAGGGTCATTGGGTGTTGGATGCTGGATGTCAGGTCTTGGATCTTGCATATTCGACTAGCGGCCGTGCAAACCATCCTACCCAGAATGCAACCGCAGATAGCGCCGGTTCCATCTCCCTAGCTGATGTGGAAATAGGCGTCGTTTAGATACGCTTGTTAGATACCTAATCCAATTAAATCATCCTAACACCTGGTTACTCAGCAGGATGGTGATGTGGAAGGCTGAGACGAGGTGGCCGGTTGAGCCCCATTTAAATAGGACCAACAGACACGCACTACTGCAGGTTTAGTCTCCCGTTCGTCAGCATCCCGAACCTTTTCGCCAGCGCCACCCGGGAAGAGAGCGACGGCGCAAAGGCCACGGCGCTAAGGATCCGGACATTCATCTCTGGACGAGATAGAATACGTCTAGACTCTCGTCTTCTCGGACCAACTTCTTCATATCACATCTCACATCATCTCAGTTATAAGCCACGGGCTACAAGTCACAAGTGCGGAGAAGCAGTGCTGTATGCGCCCAGTAAGCGCTGCCGTAGGACTGGGCACCATGGCCACTTTCCACCCGTTCCCTCGTCTCCCGGCAGAGCTCCGTGTTCAGATATGGGCCATGACAGTCATACCTCGTACCGTCGAGGTCCGCATTGCTCACAGGGGGAGCGCACGAATGCCGTATCTGGTCTCTCCGACGCCAGTGCCCGCAATATTACAGACCTGCCGAGAAGCTCGTTACCAGGGGCTGTACCAAAAAGCGTTTTCCGAGCTTGCCGCCCCCGAGCCGCGCTATGTCTGGCTGGACTTCGAGATCGACATCGTCTCGATTGGGACAACTGAGCTGGAAGATTTCACACCAGTCGCATCACTTATTCGTCGGCTCAAGCTGGAGCGCAAGATCTCGGAAGAAAACTTCTTTGGCTGGGGAGGCGAGAGACTTACGGACTTTGTCAATGCGAAGGAAATCCATGTAGTCTGTGCCGACGGCTTGAGAAACTGGCATGGGGCTGCGCAGGATTACTATTGGCCCTGCAACCGGGAAAACTTATTCTTCATCAATCCAGAAGACGGCAGCACACTTAGAAGCATCGAGATGGATGTCATGTTGGACGAACTGGAAGTGGAGGAATTCAGGCAAGCAGACGAATTAACTGCGGCATCATGGGCCCAGTATGGATACCATTACCCATCAGGTGAGCGAATGAGCTAGGCAAATGCCAGGTACTAAAGTCATAGGGGGAGCAGAAGCTACCCGCTTAGGTGGATAAAGTGAGAAATTCAGATATATGAAGACCTGAGTCCTCCCATCTAGTTAGAGAGGGACTTATGAATCAATAATGTTGAGCCCCTACCCCTATACTTCTATCTACTAGCGACCTACTTGTGACCCAACTTCACTCTGGAGATCACTCCCCCTGATAGAAAAGCATCTCTGGAAATACTCGTATAACGTAATATGAATCTTTTTTTGTTCTACTAGTTACTAGAGTGGAACTAGCCCTGAACACCTTGGGAGGTCCTGATCATGCTAACTTGATGAAGAAGTGGAAATTGACGACAACTACTGGCCTACCTGCCACGCAAGATACATCACGCTGCAGCAGCTCCAGAGTCGAAAGCACTCGCTGCCTGCTCACGGCGTTCAAAAATATCTTGTCGATATCCAGATTCCTGCCATGGCAACAGCGTGGGAAAAGCACCGGGATATGATCAGCAAAGGCCATGACGAGAGGTTCAAGCTCTATGACGGGTATATTAAAGAACAGATACCGGATCGGGTCAATAGCTTTATGGCCTGTGACAAGGCGGACAGGGACTTCACACGCAAGGAAACCAAGGGTATAACTTGCTGCTCTAGCTGCATCTATGCTGCCTGTCTCGATAGTGATGTTAAAAGCAGCGAGTTCGGCAAGGGGCACAATAACGGCTGACCATCCTAGACTGCATTGCGAAACACGACAACCTTTTTTTGCAAGGCCCCCTTCGCTGACAACAAGGTCGACCCTAAGGCTGTTATCGGCGACTACTACCCCAATGCGGAGGACATGCTGAGCATGTTTAAGGTCGCGAACGAGTTTGGCGACTTGGACGAGCTCGTGGACATGGCCGACCTAGTCGACGCCGTATCATTGCCGGCATTCTCCCGTCTTTAGCAACCTGCCCAGTGCTGGTGTTGGGCGCGCTGGGGTTAAGAACACTGCCCGCTCGTGGTTGCACCGTTGAATTGCTGGAGGACATGCAAGCTTCGATCCGCAAATCGATTCGGAATATACAATTATATAATTTCAATGTTAGCACACACAGAGGTTCACTATGCGATATCGCCTGGACAGTGTGAGATCCATGGGAACACGCCCATTTCATGTATCTATTGGAAGTCAAAAAACCTATAGGCATGTAGTCGCTGCACCCTTATCAAGCCGATTAAGCTAATTGTCTATCTCGACTGACGTATGCATAGATGCGAACTTCGGACATCCCAATTAGGCGGCACAACCAACAGATGACGTCAACCCCGCAATGTTGCGACGAACTACTACATGTACCTACCTACCTACCTACTTACTTAGGTATGCACACTGTATTCCACTGCCAAATCTGTATGGATGATACCGCGCGAGGTGTGCCTTGGACTGTGCCGAGGCCTTGTCCATACTCGATCCTGTTGCGAATTGCGCCTTTAAATAAGTCCTAATTATATTTTCGATGTGCCATTTCTTCGAATTTAGGAGAGTCGATCCTGCGACTTCTATGTTCCGTTGTCTACTTGTTCTCATTCTCTGGTCTCGCTACCTCCCTACCTCTTAGTACCGAGGTACCTTTGTGTTACTGTCACCTATCGATTATTTTTGGCATCTGGCTGGTTCTCTTCGCGCCCCCACACTCTCATCACCATCACCACAACCACCCTCATTATCATCCTCCCTTATCAACTTGATGTTGTTTGCGTAATTCACGACGGTCGTTCAATAGATCTCTTCTCCTCGCTTCTGTTGTTACACCTGGCGCTTACCTCGCGACAACTCGATTCGCTTCCATTGGCTGCTGGGGGTTTCGGCGGTTTCAGCGTCCTCAAACCACGTTGTCGATTTCACGATTCTGCCATTTTGTGATTCTGTCGTTCGTTCCTGACCCGGCGTCACCGACGACACAGCGAACCCGCCTCGGTGCCGCCACAGCCGGGACCATGTCGTCGACAAACATAGAGACCAACGGCGGCGTTCACGATCACGTCTTGCGCCCGCGCCCGCGCAAACCCCAGCATTCGCAGGTTGCCGGCCTTGCGAGGCAACGCAGCAGCAGCTCTATCGACGGCCTGCTCGACACACCACACGAGCTGGCCTCGGCTGTGGCGAGGTACATGCGCGCTGCTGTCGCCCTCTAGAAAGAGCTGTTTCTAACCCTCTCGCAGCGGTCGCTCGACGCCCATCCCCGAAAACGCCCCGGCCTCGACCAAGGCCTTGTCGAGCGCACGCAAGCAAGTCCGCGCCGAACAACGACGACGTCTCTTCCCGACCACCGAATTCGCCTCGCGCGTCTCCCACTTCGATCCCAACTCCGACTATCGCGACTTCCATGGCTTCTTCAACCTCTTCTGGATCGGCCTCGCCATCATGGGCATCACTACCATGCTGCGCAATTACAAGGACACCGGATATCCCCTGCGTGTGCAGATCTGGGCCCTGTTCACCATCAAGCCGTGGCACCTGGCCATTTCCGAATTCTTCATGGTCGGGAGCACGGCTGTCAGCTTGCCTCTGCATAAGCTGTTCAGGAAGAGCCGGGGTTCGTGGACCTGGAACAAGGGCGGCGTGGCCGTCCAGAGCATCTACCAAGTTGCATGGTTGGCATTCTGGATCGTCGTGCCTTTTATCTTCAATTGGACATGGACTGCCCAGGTCTTCTTCGTACTGCACAGCATGGTGCTGCTCATGAAGATGCACTCTTATGCCTTCTACAATGGCCATCTCTCAGAGACCGAGAAGAGGCTACAAGCCCTCGACCAACCAGGTACCGCCTCCAAAGAGCCCGCCTACATGTACCCCACGGTCGAAAACCCCATGGGTACCCATAGACACAGCGACGTCGCTCTTGACAGCGGCGGTGACAGCGAGGGCGAGGTTCTGTCCCAGTTGCGCGACGACCTCGCCCGTGAGCTAACAAGCCCCATCGGAAATGTCACATATCCCCGTAACCTGTCTTGGGGGAACTACTTTGATTATCTTCTCTGTCCCACGTTGTGCTACGAGTTGGAATACCCGCGCACCAAGTCCGTCAATTGGACGAATCTCGTGGCCAAGATAATCGCCACCTTTGGCTGTATCTTCCTCTTAACGGTGATCTCGGAGGAGTTCATCCTGCCTGTCCTGCAAGATTCAGAAGCGCGGCTCCGCGACACCGCGTCGGCAACAGAGAAGCTGCTCATCCTCTTAGAGTCGATTTCGTGGCTACTGTTCCCCTTCATGCTAACCTTGCTACTTGTCTTCCTCGTGATATTTGAGTATGTCCTGGGTGCCTTCGCTGAGATCACGCGATTCGCGGACCGCCATTTCTACAGCGACTGGTGGAACTGTTCAGACTGGATGGAGTTTAGCCGCGAGTGGAACGTGCCTGTGTACTCGTTTCTGCGACGCCACGTGTACGCGACCTCGAAACCTACTATCGGCCGCAGTAATGCCACTTTCGTCACTTTCCTCGTCTCCGCCATCGGCCACGAAATCGTCATGGCCTGCATCACCAAGAAGCTGCGCGGCTACGGCTTCATCTGTCAGATGCTGCAGCTTCCCATCGTCATGTTACAACACACACGCTGGGTCCGCACCCACAAGACAGCTAACAATGTGCTCTTCTGGATTAGTATGATTTTGGGCCTGAGTTTGGTAAGTCTTACTGTCGCCGCTCACACAAATGTCACGTTTCATTTCCGGTTTGTTCAATGTATGTGACGTGTCAGCAGAGCTAACCTAAAAATAAAACACATAGATCTGCTCCCTTTACGTTCTACTATAAATCGATAAGAGTTGTCCCCGGGATTTAAACACGGTAGATAGACACCGATACTTTCAGTCCGAGAGAAGATGAAGACTTCGGGGCACAGAGTGAAGACAACCCACCTGAGCATGGGACATCAACAAGACCAGACAACCCGGCCTGTATATACTGGCACCCGCATTGACCCGTATTGTATTTTCGGCTTTGAAGCTTTGTATAATTACCATCGCGCGAAGATACCACTATGCAATGAACTTCCCCTAAACCCCCCCAATTAGTGTTCAACCAGCGTGATGCTTATCGACACAAGATAAAGTAAATACCCAAAATATTCGAGGATGCGTATTTTCGGATTACAAAGCGATTCATCTCGTATACCTACCCAACCCATACATCTGCTTGGCATGTTTTGATGACCGACCATCATAATCCTGACGGCCAACTATTCAACCTGCATGACCGGGGTAAAACCCAAAACAATGCCGTAATAACATAACATACCGAATATTTATTCATTTATTCGAAACTAGCAGACGTGCTTGAATCCCACGGACCAACAAGGTACCGTGCCGTAAGTAAGTACCCAACGACGAATTGTCCACGCTTATTGTCTGTCTGTCCCATGTAGTACGATCTGTACAGGACAGGGAAATAGCAATAAACAAACAATCAAGCCGTCGAGGTAGCCGGCACACGTTTCCCCCGGCATGGTAGGTAAGACGTAATAATACACAGCAAGAAAGGAAGAAAAAAAGAACAGCTTTATACCTATTACCTTCCTAGTCTAATGATGAATGTGCGTGCATAAGTACTTTCAACTTGCTATGGGCATTATCTGCGTATCTAGGCAATTTCCGTCGGCACATGGCAAGTCGAGTTTAGATAAGTATCTATAGCACGGTGAAGAATGTTCGTTGATTTTATTCAATCCGGACTTCCGGTCAATATTCTAATTACGAAAACCTAGGCAGATAGGTAGATATATCAGACTCACTCATAATACCAGACACAAACTTTGTTATGGTATTTATCCTCTATTTAGCGGCCATTCAGTACATCACAAATCATCCCACATCTTCTATACAAGTACTATGACTTCATTTCACATCAGGTTAAGAGATAACAACGGGGGGAGCAGGAGCAGTGGTAGGAGTGGTAGTAATGCTCGGTTCATGATTTCCATTCATTCATAACAGGGACACTTGGCGTCCTCAGAAGGGGCGGGGAACAGAAAAGCAACCCGGTGCCGCGCAACGAAGAGAGCAACTGCGCTATGTATGTATGTATGTACGTTATGTACGTTGCGTCAAAACTCCATATGTGGACTGAGGCTTCCCAGATGGGAACAACTGGCAGCCATCAGAGTTCTGTGTTGTTTCACAGCCCGCCTGTCCTCTCGGCTTGTGGTATCAAAATGAGTGTAACGGAGTTGAGAATAGCTCCTCCTCTTCCCTCTTTCCCCCTCCTCTGTTGGCGAAGACTAGGTGAATCCCACCCCATCTTCGCAAGAGGAAGCTCATAAAGAGAACATCACCACAAATCAGACCAAACAAACAAACAGAACTATGCCCACTAAATAGGCCGCCACTTATTGCGTCCCTAGCGAGCCGTCCAATAACAAGAAGCCTTGTCCTCCCCATAGATGCAGATGTAATTGTATAATGTCGTATAACGTGCATTGCACGTAAACGGAGATAAAAAGATGATCAAAAAGAAAAAGGAAAAAAATAAATAACCAGATGCGATAGAAAAGCCGAGTGTGATAATTATGATTTCTCATAAGTTTCGTAAGAGCTGTCGTTGTCCGAATGCCGAGAACGGGAGAGCTGGTCACGAACTATGGCATTGGTGGTGTAGTCCACGAAGCAACACTGGATGTTCTAGAGAGAATCTCCATCCCATGAATTCTTCCCTGTTGATTCGACAAGGAAAGGAATGTCCCGTATGGTCAACCGCTTCGCACTCTGTCGTCAAATCGTTACTGCATTTCCATGAATTCTGTATGTGCAAATGATGCCAAGCAAGCAAAGATGCCCAGAACGCCGAATTTAAACCTCCCTGAACCAAGGCATAAATCAACTCAAAAAAACGCCAGGTATTAGATCACAAAGATACGGGGTATCTAGGATATTCTCACGAAGCGTAAACATCTGGTCGGTATGATCCATTGTAGGGAAGTTCGCTGAAACGAATATCTCGCTCATCGAATTGCGGCGAATATTTAACTCCAGAGAAGTGTTGAGGCCGCTCTTCGTCGAAGTAGTCACGGGCGTATGCCTGATGCGCTCGCTGCACACGTGCCGATGAGTTCGGCATAACATAAGCTTTACTTGTCTTGTATGTACCACGCTGTGATTGCTCGTGATATGATTTCTGGCGTATCGGGATGCTCTTCGTACCGCTGCCATCCACGGCATATCGAGTGTGTGGCATGGGCTCAGGAGATTGAGTTCGTCGACTCCGTCGACGACGACGATCTCGGACCTCCTCAGAGTCCTCATCATCTGTGTGTATAGGCTGTGTAAGACGCGAGCGACTCCGCTCGTGGCGCTCATGCTCACGCTCTGTTGATGGGATCCATGTTTCTGCACGATTCAACCCTGGTTTGGGGATAGAGCGAGCATAGCTCTCCGTATGCGCACGAGAGAGTGAAGGAACGCCTCGAGGCGATCCAGCCTCCACAATAATGGGTGTGTCTCTAGAAGAACTTGACTTCTTGTGTAAGGTTGATTTCTCTCTGGATGACCTTGGTGTGTCGTGCGACATGCGGCGAGACGGTCGCGCCGATGATCTTCTGGCTATGTCCTCGTCTGACATTTCTTCCGGCTCGTTTACCGGCGGAGGAGGCGCGAAAGGTGCTGCCGCCGGCGGAGGTGTTGGAACCATGGGATTATACAGCTTGGAGGACCCTTCAGTGTATGTATGCGAACGACCAAGAGACGCTGGTGTAGCGCCTGACTTGGTAAGATACCGGATTGCAGTTTCCATGTTACCGGATAATTTCCTGGTGCGCTCTGACGTCAGGGGAGGCTCTGTCTCTTCCGGCTGGCGGTCACTACTCGACTTCTTCTTGTCGGTCTTAGGCGGCGGTGGTGGTTCAAAAACGGCGTCATCCTCAGATGAGTCCGGTCCACTTGATGAATCCTCAATTATCGGAGGGTGTCTTGAACGGTGCTTCTCGGCCGTAGCATTCTTCCGTTCCTTCTCGCGCTCTTTCTCACGATCGCTGTGTGTCTTTTTCTTCTCTTCTTTGCGTTTCTCTTTTTCTCTCTCTTCGCGATCTCGTGCAATCCGCTCCTTCTCTTCTTTACGCTCCCTAGCTTTTCGCGCCTCTCTCGCCTCTCTATCTTTCGCCTTCTCCCTTTCGCGAGCCCACTCCTCATCTTCTCTACGCCTACGGCGCTCATCGTCTCGCTTAGGAGGTCTTTCTTTCTCATAGCTTGCAGCTTTCCTAGCTTGGCGTTTGGCTTCTTCAAACAGACGTGCCCCTGAAGTTGTATCTTCCCAAGACCGAGGTGGTGTTCTTCCGTACGGGCTCGATTTGGGGAATGTAGTAGCCCGTGGGGAAGCGTCTTTGACATTGTAGAAGCCGGGTTCTCGTGAGGGTGTCGAAGGTGTTGCCCATGCGGCGGCGGCGGCCTTGGCCCTTTCCCGTTCTCGTATTACATGTGCCTCAACTTTACGGTCATATCTCTCACGTTCGACCTCGTTGCTAAGTAGCTCGTAAGCCTGCTGTACTTGCTGAAACTCAACCTGTTTCGCCTGTTTCAAGCCTGGGTCTTGAATCTTGTCTGGATGGCATTTGAGGACAAGTTTGCGGTGGGCAGAGCGGATTTCTGGTATCTGAGCATCTTTGGACACGCCGAGAATTCTGTACGGATCGGGAGGGAGAGTAGTAGTCATGGTGATTAGAGGTGCAGTCGTCCAGCGAGGGCTCCAGTTACTGAAGTTTCCACTCTAGTAACTTTGTTTAATTGTTACGAAAGCGATGACGAATAAAGCACAAAAAGGCGCGAATGGTGATCAAGCGGCTGGCGTTTGAAACACGTCACGAGGAAGAAGACGACGTGAGGAAATGGTAAAAGAAGGTGGTACACAGCCTGCGGTTCCCCGGGCTTATAAGACAGACTTGAAGCCAGATTCAGTGAAGAAGTGGCGTTGGGAGAAAGACGGGACGAGAGAAACGACGGTCCCAGGGCAGAAGCGCTAGTTGGAAAGTCAATCGCCGCGATCAACCTTGCCTTAGCACAACGCAACTGATCGACGGGTCGATTGAAGTAAAGTAGTAATTGTGCAGGTATTACTAGGAGGTTGGGTAATTCGGATTCGGACGGGATTGTTTGGATGGAAGGAATGGACAATGCTTAAGGATAAGGTCACAAAAGATGAAGAGGAACAAGAATAAGGGGTCGGGCAGCCAGCAAGGACTGGAGAAGGAAGAACTCGAAAGAAGGAGGGGGACATATGCAGTATTTGTTTGGGGATGGGCTTGCGGGTTGAGTTTGAGGCCTTGATGGGTGGATGGGGGGGAAAGGATGGGGTTTCTTCGGAGCGCTCTCGTACTGCTGTGTCACCAGCCCGCATGGAATGGGACGTACGGTGGTAGGTAGTGGAGTGCGGGTACTGTTGTACATCTACCTAGGTACCTACGGTACTAAGTAAGAGGAAGTGAGGTCAACTCCACCTGGGCAGTCTGTCAGTGATCTGTACCTAGCATTAGTTGGGTACTATGTAAGATAGAGGGAGTGGGTAGGTGGTGCGGTCCGGTGCGGTCCCTGCCCTGATGCGATACTTCAGGTACCTAGTTGGCGCCTAGGAGGAGGGAAACAACAAAACAGTTGATGCCAGTGGCCGGAACTGGTCACTGCTAGTGCCATACACTGCTGGGTCTCTCAGGTCGCTACCTACCTCAGGTAGTGCATGTGAATGGAGGCGGATGTCGTTATGCTAGTGTTGATAGGGTGGAGGTACCTAGGTAATAGGTACAGGTAGCGGGCGGAAGGATGTACGCTTTTGCTGAGTTACCTTGCGGCGTGTACCTACATTACCAGTAGGTACCTCGAGGCATGCGCAGCTGTAGGTACTAATAGCACGGGCCCTTGCTTCTTCTAGCACATTCAAGGGGGATCTATCTCCAAGTCGCCTCTCGACAACAGCTACCTGCTATAACCGGTTGTTTGTTAGCGCATCTAGTTGCTTGGAGCGTCACTATATTCGCCTCGCTCAACTACTGGGTCCGCTGAAAAAGCCGCGGCTACCTCCTAAACATCTGGGCACGCAGAGACGGAGCTTGCTGCGGCGGAACCGCCTAGACTGGCTAAGACCAGGGTCGGGTGACCTTGCTCGACACAACGACTGGCTGCAAGTCGAAGTACCCGTGGCGAAGTTCTGCTGTCGATTTGGAAGGGCGTTGGAAAGAACGGCGACGCTTGTTATGAATCTGAAATAACAGCAATACGCATCCACGTGCGTCATTGAAGAATAACTACCTAGGTAGCCCGAACCCCGGGCCGATGCTAGACTGGACGTTTGTTTACATTGTAGTGCACTGCGGATATGTGGGATGATGGGGGCGAGACGGAAAACTAAGGACCCGTCGTCGACCCGGGCAGTGCACATGACGTGGATATGGGCCAACTATTTCAGTTCAGTCCCAGCCCAAAACAATAATAGTAGGCAAGGCGAAAGATCGCGGTTATAGTAGCTGATGATCAATGATGAATGATGCTGACTCGCTAAGCGGATGGATCCCACTGCGGATTTGGACCCCGCCAGAAGCCTTTGGTCTTTCGTATTCTTGCTGGCAAGGCCGAAACATACGGCTGTTACGTGCACTCGGATTCAATACAGAGTCGTAGCATTGGTATTACATATGCACGGCGTCGGAAACGCCAGAAACGCATCCAGATCCTGTAGGATGATTATCAAATCAGAGCACTGCCCTTAGGTAATACGACCATTGTCGGCAGATGCCCATTTTGATGGGATAAAAAGAAAATTCGTCCTACGGCGGGACAATAACCCAGCAGACAGTATGGCTGTTTGAATAATACTCAGTGACGCTTCACACGCGGAGACGCCCTGTCCTCGGTATGAGCGACTCGGCACGGTGGAGGGTAGTAGATGAGTAAGACAGCCGCTGAGTGACAAGCACCGAAAGAGAAAGAATACTCCCCGGATTCTTAGTCCGGTAGTTGAATTGTCGATCTTGGTATCTGGTATTTGGTGAGCGAATTCCACGAGGGACGGCCACGAGCCCAGACAACGGCAGTCGATCGGGCTCGCGTCGAGAGGCAATGGGATAGGTATCAGTTCTCGACAGTAAAAACAAGTGCCTGGAGCGAAAGAGGCGAGCTGATGTGTACTGTACAACTGCGTTACGAGTACACCGGAGTTCTGATCCACAGCAGGCCAATGACCATGCAGCCCAGGTCGGCTGGTACATCTACTATCTAGCCTAGAACCGCGGGGATGAAGCACAAGGGCGAGGGGTGGCGATTTGCGACTTGGTAGTCAAACACAGGCAATGCAGGGGCTAATCACGGAAGAATGGCGAACTGGAGTTTCTCGAAGCTAGTTAGGTAGTTGATGGGCAATTTGAAGTCGGATCCCAGATAATTGGGCACATCTGGTCTGATACGACGGGAGAGGAAAAGTCGGTCGACCATCTCCCTAGAAACAGGAGATGTTGTGGTGGAGTGGTACCCGCCGTTTGTTCTCAATGGAGCAAAGGTGTAAGCCTGTGGGTGTGTAACTGAGGCAGCTTGAAGAACCAGCGGTGAAGCTGAGGGTTGAGATGTTGTAAGAACCACCTTCTTGGCCCTTCCACTACTGGGCATCTAAGTCGTTGGCCGGTCAAAGAAAGAAAACAGCTCACTCACCGATGTCTGTTGTCCCAACAGCAATAAATCGCTAGGAACAGAACTACCGATACCTAGGACAAAAGAGAGGTCTACAGTAGGCTCCTGGAGCATGTACATAGGTATAACCAACGGTGCACATCACACATATGGATAATCAGAAAAGGCGATAGCGAATCTAGAGACCCCAGCACGGCCGCAGCACCAATAGCAACACCAATGACCATTTTGAAGGGTAGGGGGAATCGGTTCGCAACCCACACTGACTAGGCCATGATGCTGGACACAGAGTTATTTGGTTAACAGTTAACCTACGTAGTTGATGAGCTATGTGGCGTCGTAGAAGCAGTAAGATATTTTCCAAGTCCGACAGTTCCGTTCCACTCTGCAAGGTAAATGAATCATTGAACTGTTACATGCATCGCCAACTCAGGTCTTAAGCCAACAAAAAAGATGGGATGAAAAATAAGAATGGCATCCAGTGCCGACACCTGCAGGAGACACCTGCGAGGTAATCTGTTCTATGCCTATCCAGCAGAGGGCTATATATTCGCATTCGATGTCTATATCCTGCACCCATACACAAGCTCTGATACGAGAGTGCCATGCTATCCCTACTACCTACCTATAGCTCCTATTTGATAAGGGATGGTTTTGAGGCAAGCAGGCCGACCAGTATGTCGGGCATATCTGGCTCCAATGCTTTGGCTTTTGGTAGTACTAGTTGGGCGAGCCTTGGAAGCGCAGGAGTGCTCGTAGCGTTGCACTCCTCCCAGATCATGAGGCTTGTTGTCTATCGAGACCTCGATGTGAAGGAGCTAGTCACGATCATCTGTCTCGATAGAGCACGGTATCCAGTACACTATTATGTACGTGTGTCCATTCGTGATGAACAGCACCGTGGCACATCCATGCCGAATTGGCGATGCGCTTCGAAGCCTTTCTACTGGGCATTGTCGCGCGGAGAGTAGGTATGCCTCTTTCCCGTTTCGAACTTTTCCTGCAGCAGCTGATCCCCACCGCGTAGTCTCATGGATGCATCTGATCCTTGAAAGTGGTAACGGCATCTATAGCAGAATCCCACTATTGGAGGGGAGGGTCACTGGTTGCACTGTTGGTAGCCATACAGACCGACCGCCTGCATAACCCCTCAGCCAACCAGATTCGGATCGAAACCTTCGATGCATCAGCACGACGTGCAGGCCTCTGTGCAGATGGCTGGTCACAATTGCATCCAGGCGCAAGGCCGATTCTGAAAGGTTGGGCGAGAGAGCGCGGGAGCCACCTCGCCTGGCATGAGAAGCAGGTACGCTACACACACACACGGCCTGGGGGGATGGCATCAGCGCCGTCACCCAACACCATCAGTAGACGGCAATCCGGTCACATTGTTCCCTCGCCGTCCTCGCAGCCGTCCGGCTGTTCTGCTCGGTTCTCCTTCTAGTGTAGGCTTGCATGAGGGCAGTTGCACGAGGCCTCAGCATCTGGCCGTGAATGCGGCATAGCATAGATGGCGTGGACGCTCGCTCGAGCGCAATGGGTTAGGTCAGCGTACCTAAGCCAAAAGGAGGGGCAGCCAGAGAAGCTAAAAGGGATCTATCTTTTAGAGCAAGAGTCGGGCCAATGGGTGTCGAGCGAGTGGGTAGAGAGATCTGTGTCAACGGTGCCAGATTGCACGCTACGCAGCCACGCAGCATCTCTATTTCACTGTTCCACTCCGTTCCTCGTGCCCTCATCGAACTACTTAGTAGACTAGACTAGCCAGAGAACGAACACTCCGTTCTCACGCCAACGATGATAAGACAGTACCCAAGCTGACAGAATTCGACGGGTCGAGCCGTCACGCTGGCCGGCCATCTGTAGAGCAAATCCCTATCTAGCAGCCGAACCGCAGTGTCTAAGATGCGCATGGGAAGACCCCTATCCATCCAATCCATATAGATGATACAGGTATGGATGCACAGATGCCTGGCCGCCCATAGGCTGGAAATGTGCGTAGTGCACAACACCGCTGCTGGCCGGACCAGACACGCCAGCGACGAGTGGTGGATGTGCGCATCCACTATCCCACATGAAGCCAGGCTCACTTGGCCAGTATCAGCGGTCAACGTGTGAATTCAGGGATAATGCAGGACATCTGTGAGCGGGAGCGAATCGCGCTTATGCCACCGTCCCACGATTCCCTGACTATTCGTTTGATTACCAGTCGATCCATGAACATGTTCGAAGGCATTGGGCAGACACGTTCACCACGGCCAGCTCATGGACGGCGATTGTCGTCATGAGACGGGTTTATTTAATAGCCTGCGCTCCGCTCCATCTTGGCCGGTTCTCCCTCGTGCTGGAGTGATGATGTGCGTCTCCTCCGGTTTCCCTCCCCACGGCCAACACTGTAGGTACAGCATCCAGCTTACCCGAATCCCCGCGGTCAGAAGCGGCTTCCCTAATAAGAAACGCTGGTGGGGGCGGGGCTTTGTGTCTCTCTTCTGTTGGTCATACGGATCAACAGCAAGTCGCCAACTTGGAATCGACAGACGAACCCTATTCCAGAAAACCAATTGACCTCTGGCATCTCGAACTAGTTCTAATCCGTCGACTACATCCGACGCTACTGACGACTATTTTTATTTTGACTTGTTCCCGGGTGCTGGCCGTTTCCTGTGTCGTCGTTACTGCACCAAGGAAATGTGAAATCTCGAGCCAGCTTACGTGTAGGTATGTGATGATACCCGGTATTCGTCAGTAGCAGGCCACCAAATACCACGCACTCTGGCTTCGTGTCAGTTGATAGGTGATTATCGCCTGTCTAGTGTCATCATCTATTCATGCTTGCTCTATTCTGCCTCTATGTGTAACTCGTGTTTTTAGTTTTCTCTCGTTTGCTGTAACCTCTGTGTGGTGTTTTATTGGTCCAACCAGTGCCCGTGTGCGTGCTTTTGATAAATGTGACCAGAAGTGTGATTTACTGCTAAGTCATCACCTCCATCACCATCATGCTTCTGCTTATTCCGATCTTAACCCCCTCCTTATAGGCACCTACTTCAATCTACACATCACGTGTCTCGCCCTCTGGCTTGCCGACCAGTCGTAGCAAATGATGCAGAGAGTTGCGGGCACTATTTGACATGGATCAAACCATCCCCTACCAATGCTACTGCAGCAAGGTCAAGGTAGCAAGGACATGCTTGTGCCGTGGAACCAAGACAAACAGCCGCCCTTCGCAGAAGACACAGGATGTGTGCCTGGGACGGGACGAATGCCTATTTGTGCCTTTCTATCGACGTGTAGGGATCTTGCAGGCTGTCTATGCCATCTTGCTACCACAACCTAACAATACACACCTCGCTGCATGGCGGTGAGGGAGCTGACCGTCCCAGAACCGTCCGTACCTATTTGCTATTTGCTCTGCTACTGTGCATGTGCGTAAGTACCAGTATTATCTTGCGACAGTGGCGATGCAACCAACCAGTAGCCAACCGGTAAGCCGCCGTCATCTCGATTCTCGTGCAGCACCTCACCAGGCCAGGTTGGCGCTGGGAGTAGGCACTGGACTGTCCAAGTGTCTCCTCTCTTTAGTAAACATCCCCCTTCGGTGGAAAAGCGCAGCCTATCCGGATCTACCCAGATCTGCCGGAGTCTATCCGTCTGTCCAATCACCCGCAGACTGTAAGCTAACCCGCTGGAGAACATTCACGTGTACACGACGCAGACAGAAGCACTAGTGTAGAGGTATCACTCCAGCGAATAATGGTTCAGGACCCTTACGAATTCCGTCATTGGTTGGTCGTCAAGCGCTTGGAGGTATCCTCCGTCACCCCATCTGACCACCATCCGCATCTCCTGCTCACCTGAACGACGTCTCTTTCCGGTGTGCGCCCAATTTACTGTACCGAGAACGACTGACCATCAGAAGGTCATCAGCACGACATGTCTTGAACGAAAACGTTTTGATGTCTTTTGGTTTTTCTCTTGTCCTCGCCTTTTGTTTCCTCTCCATTCCTCGCGCTAGCGGAACCTACCGTCTTCAACCCAAGTGATATCACGCAGAATGTCTCAATCGAGGCCAAGTAGTAACGACTCGTAGAATTGAATCGCATCCAAGTGCTTAGCCAAGCACGAGTAGAGGCTTTCTTTGAACCGCAGGTTTGCGAGGCGCGCAGCATAGAGCAGTAGAAGCCTCACGCCTCCCAATCTGTGAGATAGCATTCCCTCTACCTGCCTGTGCGAGATCCAGAGTATCATGGCCTCGATAGAATTCGGGTCTGTCCGGGTACGGGAGAGCGAATCTCACAACACTATGGTACAAGGCTCTACACAGAATCATCAGAGTGAAGTAACGAGTGGAAGCTAAGAAAGATACTACCTAGTAGCATGGTATAAGCGTCGTACAAATCTACTCAGCCGGATCCAACCAACAACTGTACAGCCCAGGGCGCGGGATGGACGATTGTGATAGCCAATCTCATAGGCTAGTCTAGTCCCCTCAGATCTTACCCCCAGGAATCAAACATCGCCCCTCAGCTTACCTAAAACCACTATGACCGCTTTATTTATATTCACATCCCGAAAGTCCATCCGATGAAGCATCGTCTGGATAGTGATTAACGCCATGAAATAGATCGGCAGGCCATCTGCAGGTCGTAATTCGTCGCACCTGCGTGACGTCCGCGGGGTGCTGCTACACGCCCGAATCCAGCAAACTCACGGTCGCGAATTTCAGATGATCGCTGACATCATAAACCTGGTCAATTGGCTCGATTTACTGTTGATTCCACACTCCATACATCTTCATGTCAGGCCCTTGGACAACAACTCAATCTGCCCTGTTCTTCGTCTTCTATGTCATCGCAGGACCTCAATCGGTAGTATCCGGCCTCACGTAGGGTGGGAATATCCCCAAGCCACACTTAAGTAGCATATAGATCGGCCGCAGCCTGAGCGCCACTCAACGGAGGTTTTTTAACCTTCAGCTAAGGCGGCGATGAATGCCCGCGGTGCTCAGAGGACAGATGAGCCTTCACTCTGTGAATGGCAATCGGCTAAGAAGCAACAATTAGTTTTAGGGTCCCATCATTCTGGGTCAAAAAGGTGTTGTTGTACAAGAATACCCCGATTCCTCAACAGTTGGTTTGTGTTAGCAACATGCACAAAATGTTTTTTCTTTCGTTGATCCTATAAAAAGCGGTGTCACAACATCAGCCGTTGGATTAGGGGGTGGCGGCTAACGGTGCCGCCATACCGAATTACCTATATCCAGGGATTGCTTCATGACTTCCTTACAGATAGTCTGACAACTGTGGCCCCCCCAACAATAGAATCCTCCGTGAATGATGATGAACTCATAATCGTCACAAACTGCCAACTGAACATCAGTTTGCCACAAATTCGTGGGTTGTACGAGGTCTAGGACTGAGTCGTCGTAAAAGCAGCTCCCCCACGGCCAGAGTTGATTGAGGATTTGCATGGGCTATGCCAAACCTCATCGGTATTGAGGGAGGCTGACGAGAACATCAAATGTAGTACAATGTGCCACCATAGGGGTAGGGCATATTCTAGATCGTTCTACGGTTTCGGTGTTCAATAACATATAGCTGTATAGATTGTGCTTCTGCGGAGATTTTGGCCAGTCAACTGTATCATAGTCAGCCCGTCAGCTGGACTTACTCATTACTCCGGGCTGGATATAGTAGCCGCAGGGCGAGGATGGCAAACTAATACGACTGTTCCATAACGTCTTTCCGCACCGCTGCTGGATGTGGTCGGCTGGGTTATCAGCAAGAACAACATAACTAACAGCGGACATTTGATGAGTACAGGGGAAATAGACTTTGATCAATATAGACATTATTCCTCTAGCCTTAGATACCTCTCAGCGATCAGAGCTCTCTACTCGCTCCCGAGGACACTCTATCTCTTACTGATTTAATCACACAAAAACATAAAATGTTCAATCCCCGTCCGCTGTTGATATCGCCTTGTAACAAATTGGCACGGCTGCGACGTTATACTTAGATAAGTCGGATAGTAGGTCACTGTTCCATCTGAGTCAGCGCGAACCTGGGTGTACGAACAAGTGTCGGTCCGGGTCCCTAAGCTTTATATTCTAGAATATACTCTTGCTCAGTTGACCCTACGCGAGAAAAAGGTCGCCGGGGCAAGCCCTCCTATCACATACTTTTCACATTCCCAAACATAAGGCTTCGGCAATCGGAAGCGACATATTTTCACACACCCAATATTTCGATATAGACTTTCTGAGAGGCAAATTTCTATATTAAAGTTACTCTGGGCTGTAGGATAAGAAATGATGAGCAACGGCGTGAGTATATTGTAGACTCAGGAGTAATGTCCATGGCATTCCACCAAAGCAAAAAAAAACAAACAAAAAAAACCCTAATCGAAGTAGTTTGAGAGCTTTCCACGCTTGAGGGATCGATGCAGCTATCACGTATCCTACAAGCATGAGGTTAAGCCTTAGTTTATTATCAGGGGTAGGATCAAGTATCAAGGTAGTCAGTCAACCAGTCGGACAATTCAGTGGTTGTATCGAGGAGGAGATGGTGGTTGTTACCTGATCTACATACTATAAGTAGTATGCTGTACACAGTAGTCACAGTGCTA
Organism: Ustulina deusta; assembly: GCA_023159155.1. NCBI lineage: Eukaryota > Fungi > Ascomycota > Sordariomycetes > Xylariales > Xylariaceae > Ustulina > Ustulina deusta. The sequence continues at coordinate 396,844 of JAJNNX010000025.1, read as the reverse complement.
GCCTCCATCCTCTCTACAACTCACAATACAGTGGTATATACTGAGCTTCCTTAAACCTAGCTTGTAGCATCTGTGCACATGTACATCTGTTCGAGTACTGCTACTTCACTCAGCCATGAGCTTAAGTATATCGAGGATGTGTGGCCATGGTCCAAATTTCCGACCAGGGTCAAACATGAAGGACCATCAGGGGGATAAGAGTATGTGCCTCCTGTATAGCGCCCAAGATGGCATAAAAAAGGGTAGCTTGCAGCCGGGTTGCGTGCCCGGTCATCGTCAAGAGCCTCATCGAAAAACTTACCCCGCTCGGTGGCTGTCATGCCTCGAGATATCGTCTTGTCTGATTCGCTATGCGTGTGCCCGGTAATCGGCGAGCTGAAGGTGTGTCTTCACACTCCATGCCCGAGATCACATAGGATCCCGCCAACCGTGCTCCTTCTCCTTTAACCGGGCGTCTCGGGTAAAGCTCCGCTCAGTCTACCTAGACCGCATTCACAAGGCTCTGCATCCTTGCTCCTTGCTCCTTGCTACGCGCTAGCGTGCGGCTCTTCGTCCTCCCACATGGGGAGCTCTAGGTCCACGACGATGGGTTTGTTTAGCCTCCGCGGGCCCCGGCCTGAATGCGGGTAGCTAGAATGCTGGATAGAACAATTCACGATACAAGTCTCCTTGCGACCAAGCCGTCCGGTCAGTGCCGCCCGGTCGCTCCGCCCTGAGTCCGGATTCTCACCGAGACCAAGGGTGCCGATGCCCGGGTAGGCGACCTCTGCTTCGTCGGGCACTCCAAGATTCCCTTTGTGTCTATCGTACCAGTCCTTACGGGATTTGTCGCTGGACAGACAGGGGCTCCCGTCATTATCCAGCGGTATACCGCCCTTCGCAGTGAGGTCTACAAGTGCGTTTTTCCCACTTTCTGGGTTGGGGTCCTGCCAGGTAGTCCGCCCCAGCTCTGCATAGCGCGCATTCTTACTCTCAAGGTCCCAGCGCACACGCTCGACGCCCCGGCCTTCGTGGATGTGCCCGCATAGCGCGAGACGCGGCCGCACCCGCCAGAGTTCCTGTCGCAGGATCTCACAGCCCGCGGCTTCGCGCATTCGCGACTCATCGCAGTGCGTACGTGCTGGGCCATGGGTGATCAGGATATCTGTATCGAGGGGTATCTCTCCCCAGAGCGATTGAGCTGTTGTATTGTCCTTGTCTTGCCGCGGATATTGGAACGCCCAGGCGCCACGCCAGACAGGACTGTAGGGCGATCCAAAGACAGAGAATGTAGTCCGCGGGCCAGAGGGAGAGGCCAGCTTGATGGCGCGGCTCTCGTGGAGTAGGTAGGTGAGGGTTTTGGACTCTGTGAGCAAGGCCTGGCAGTCCTCTGGCACTTTGGGTTTCTGGCTGTGTCCGTACAATCCAGAGGCGTTGTAGAAGTCTGTGTCTAGTGTCAAGTCATGGTTGCCAGCCACTACAATCTTGCACTCGAAATCAGCCTGCTCGAGCCATCGGACCTGCTTCGAGAGCTCACTGAAACTCCCTTGGTTCGTGAGGTCACCACAGTGGATTAGCACGTCCCCTTTGGGCAGCTTCACGGTGCAGTTGTGGGTGTCGGCGATGCAGACGAAGCGGGTTCTTTGTGTGCGTCGGCAAGACGGTTGTAATGGTGCGCTTGAGTCTACCATGATTTACCGCAGTTGCTGAATATGGAAGCTTCAATCGAAGTGCGGGCGCACACACACACACAAAGGCATATGTAGATGGTGTTATAGGGTTGTTCGTGGTCATGTATATCATAGAAAGCACGGGAATCGACTGACTGAAGGTGATATCTGTGCTCGGCTAGTATCGGATGACGTAGCTTTCCATTTAGGGGTTTCAATTCTCCCACCTACGATAGTATATTCATAGACTTACCATGTCTTTTTGGTTTCCCCCCCCTTCCCTTCCCTTCCCTTTTCTTTCCCCTATTTTTGTAACCTGCAAATGCTGCAAATGCTGCATAGATGCGGGCCTCTTTGAGCTGCCATCTTCCTGCGTTGTTCAACTGAACTGCCCTCGCAGGTGAAAGCTTGACTCGAATCTCGCGCAACCCTCCCAAGCCATCATGTCGACGCAATCTCAACGAGTAGAATGCCGTAGATATCTCGTGGCGCCTTCAGGAGTTCACGCCTTACATCATCACATGATTGAGGCGCTCAGACCCCGACGTGGAACCAATGGAGGAGCGAATACCTGTTATACTATCACAACATTGCTTATCAGCCTCACTGATTAGGTATACGCTGACACCTAAGCGCAGGTCTTCTGACCCTGATACGAGTTACTTGGTGATGCAGCGAGGCATAGTCGCATCACAGCCATTTTGATGAGCTGCTAGGTATGATACATGGCGATTGGATAGAAGTTACACGACGACATAGAGCGAGCGTTGCTAAATCAATAAATACTCCAAGAATGAAAGTGCAAAAGGGGCAAACAATACCTATATGTACTTATTCATCAGCACATGGATACCTCGCACCTAACCTAGGTGGGTTAGGAGACAGGTACTGTAATCTGCTCCGGGTGTATACTAGGTAATTGCAGGCCAGGACCCTGCATTGTTGATCCAACAATGTTATGCTATAGATGCAGGTGCCAGGCATAGGTATCGTGTGTATGTGGTACCGTACTGTACACCACGGATACGAAATACCCATTTCTTATATCTAAAGTATTAAGTACACAGTAGAGCTTCGATACTACTAGGTAGGCATCACATGGCCCTACTCAGACAGGTGTTACTTGGTCTGGTAGCGTGTGGCCGAAATCACCCGTGGAGCAGAGCACAGCTGGCAGCAGAACGCAACCAGAGAGAGCTGTCCAACCCTTCGGTATTCTCCCAGGTATGTATTATATAGATTGCATCCATCCAAGTGGGTCGACCTTGCTGTGTTCTGGTGCGTTGGTTGGACCGCCGGTCTTGCTGTGTCTTCCATGCTGCAAACCCCACTCGGCGGTGCACAGTAGCTAGCACTACTGTAAGTCACCCTGGAGCCTGTAGGGCCAATCGCGTTGGCCTGGGGAGTCCGCTTTCATCTCTCAATCCCTGACTTGCCCAGAATTGCTTCTTTTCATTCGCTCGCTCGCCCTCCTTTCCTCGCGAATGACCGACCTCTCTCCAACGTCCGTCTGGTGTCTCGCCTCTTTTTCTCTTGCAGTTCTCCTCAGCCCGTGTGCAACCGGCTGGGTGTCCCCGTTTCCAGTTCTGCTTCTGTTCCTCCCTCATGGGCTCCCCTTCTGTGTAGCAACAGCACAGGTGCAACAGCATAGGCACCTCCTTGCCAGCTTGGTGAGCCCAGCGAAACTTGCGGCCCAGAGTGTGACGGAGCATTGCCATCTGCTGCCGCCCGAGAATCCAGATCTCGGGGCAATTCGAAGACACGCGACTCACCTACAGTCTGAAGGAGCAGCCCTGTACGCTATATTGATAGGATGATCAGTGCTGTCATGGTTCCCACCGGTTCACGGATCGCGTATTAATACTTTGAACGACTGTTGGCGCGCCAGCAGCCACTCGCCTCACTCTACGACCACAATACCACGAGTTCCAGTTCTAGTTCTAGTTCTAGTTCTAGTTCTAGGTTCAGGTCTAGGCCGAGGCCTATACAACCCCATTGACTTTCTTGTCCATTTCCTGGTTAACCCTCCAGCTGCGCGCGCATCTCTGTTCCGTCGTTTGTCTCCCTTCCGTCTACGTCTCGAACCGACGGTCGCCCTACGGGCTGGCGACTGCTTCACCATATACTCGACTATTTTATGATCTCGCCGCCGCTTCCCTCTTTCCTTGTTCTCCTGAAGCCGAAGTGGATCGTTGGGCTTATTCCACCTGAGCCAACCCTGCGAAATCTTTGTCCACGATCCAGAACCATCGTCTCATTCGCCTCACCCACCGTGGATTTAATACAGAGCAGAATAGGCTCAACGGGCAAGCTGTTATACGTGGGTTACGCTGACTGGCATGGCGGCTATCTCAGCGACCTCGGGACTTGCGTCCTTTAGTCACCCGAGCGATCCACAGGACGAGTATGCGGAATGGAATCATGCTTTGAATAGCCATCATGAGGTGAGCTCGTGCCGGTTGTGGCGCTGTCCACTTTGTCGGATATGTACACAATTTCAACCTTAGGATGGGCTAGGTAGTCGCAGAAATGTGCGTACTAACAGCTTTTGTTCCTTGTAGACTTCGACGAACCACTCGTTTCCGGATTATGAAGCCGTTGGTTCACCACAAAGTGCGCCACTTTCGCAAAATGGGGCCGCAGATGGCTACTTCAACCTTAGAGGTATGTATAGCTAGATCTCTGCTTCCCCCTTCCGCTCCGATGTGTTGTTCTTTCGTCCGCACTGGCGTAGTTGTCAAGCCATGTGAAACTTGTCACTAATACTCACTAATACTAACTAATACTCGCCCAGACTCGCGCAGTACTAGCCGTGCTGCAGCCCTACCTCAAACTAAGCGTGCGAACGACGGTACTATTCTGACATATGATGACGAAAATTCAAAATGGATTCACCGAGATAAGCTAGCGAAGATCGAGAGCCGGGAGTTGCAAGAAGCTGGGATAGTACTGCCGAAGCCCAGAACCCAGAGCAGATCGAGACGAGATCGTAGCCATAGTCGTCGGAGAGGTACCACGGATTCCTCCGAGCAGCAATATTTGCCAGTATCTCAAAAGAGTTCCGAACCAGGTCACAATAGAACGCCGGACCACGAGGCCACGAACTGGGATTTACGCAGGCCTGAAGAGATTGCTGAGGACCCTGGCGAATATTGGGTCTCGAATGGTTCTGGGAGACGCACTCGCATTCCCGTAGCAAAAGTCAGTCCGGCGCCGATTCCTTCTGACTATATTGACCGAAATGCCCCTGTGCAACGAAAATCAAGCTTCCCGCCATTTGACGACGAAGCCTCTATTGCGTATCCAAAGACTAGGTCACGAAGTACTAGTAGTGCGAATGCTCTTGACGACTCGCCCAAGGGCCAGCCTGGAAAGCGCTCTGCGACCGATGGGTCTCCAAAGAAAACCACTACGACAGCGCCCCGTAAGACTTCGGCGCCAACGAAGCCAACTACACAGGGCCGCCCTAAGACTCGATCTGGTCCTACCCCCAGAAGCAGTTCTACTACACGACCATCCACTCGCTCTGGTGAATTGTCTCCCAGAGCTCCCGAGGGCGATCCTCCATGGATGATTTCCGCATACCAGCCGGATCCCCGCTTACCACCGGACCAGCAACTTCTACCCACAGTTGCAAAACGATTACAACAAGAAAAATGGGAACAGGAAGGGTCGTTTGGGAGCGTATACGACAAAGAATTCCGACCCTTGAACAATGATGCATTTGCAAGACCACCCGAGGTTGACAAACTTCCAGATACTGAAGAACCCCAGGACGAGTGGCCGTTGAAGCCCGACGCTAGAGTCCCAACTCCTAGCCGCCCCGGAACAAGTTCATACTCGACCATGCCTAAGATACAAGACACACCTGCCATGAACCCCCTAGGCAGCCCAAGACCAATGCAACAACTACAGACCCAGACGAGTGCAGCTGTCAAGGTACCTGACCCTCCAGAGCAAACCGAGGAGAAAAACGAAAACGCTGGCTGCGGGTGCTGTCTTGTGATGTAACATGTCTGGCACAGTCATCTCACCATTCCATTCACCAGCTTCAGATTTCAGTATGACGTCCGCTACCGACGGTTAGACTCTTCGCCGGACGACTCATGATAATCCACCATCGTGCTACACGCAGCACCGCATATATTTAATAGTCATTTTGGTCACATTGCACCTTTTTTCTTTGTGTTTAGGAACCCTATCCCTTCGATCCATACACGCAGACCCATACCGGCGTACAAGTCTGCCAACCCCCAACCGTCTATCCCGAAAATCTGGATCGAATCTGGACTAGGAACCACACGGGGATACCTTACGCTCCCCAGTCTTTTCGGTCTGCGATAATATCGGCGTTACTGGTTTGGACAGGGATCTGGAGTAGAGCGGCAAGATGCATCATCATCATTGTTTATAAGAGGCGTACGGATTGTCGCCCTCGTTGCTGTATAATTTTTTTTAGTGCATTTGGCTCATTCTCACTCACCTCTGGGGATTTGCTTTACGATCTGCTCTCCCATGCGCCTAACCCCATAAGGTAGGTCCTGTGGTGCTCTTCGCTTTGGGCTACCGATGAGCCAGTGTTGTATTCTAAGCCCTGAAATTCATTTTTCGGGTTTCTGTGGCGAGGGGAGGGAAAACGGCAGAGAGGTGTTCAGGGGCCGTTTGTTTCTGTTGTTGCATTAGCCAGGTGATTTTAGATACCCCACCTGGCGGAGGAGAGAACTTAGGTAGATAGTTGAGAACAACGACAAGAATTGAACATTATCATCCTATGAGTGATACTGAAGTAATGTCGCGGCCCCAGTCATCTCTATGTCATGCGCAGGTGAGTTTAGGTTAATCTTCTCAGGGATGGTGGTGGTATTCTGAAGAAAGAGATGGAAAAGAACAAAGTCTTGACATGTTGTGTCAGAACATCTTTTTCTGACTCAAAAGTCTGATCATCTCTATCAACATGACTACTTACTTAGTATGGTAGTCAGCGTTATGGGCTGTAGAGAACTATAGGTAATAGCACTGACATGGCGAGCACTGGTTGTTGTAGGAGCTATTCTTTCCACAGTTGATGTAGTGGGGGGCTATTTGCTTGAATACTCAAGTACCTACACAGTACCTACCTCATGTAGTCATACGCATTCAATACTATGTACCTAAGGTACCCAAGGTAAATAGGTAGGTAATTGGCTTACCAGGCGTTCGGAGGCCGGTGCAGTAGCAACTTTCAATGCTTTCTTTCCTTCTTTTCTTCTTTTTAAGCATCTTTCTTCAATCTTTACCACATCTCGGGGCAGCTTCTTCACCCAGAGATTTGAACTGCACTACGTTCGCGGTTCAATAATGGTGGGGATCTACGGGCAGTGGCCGTTGGACTTGGAGATTTGCGTGTTGGGACATTCTGCCTTTTGGGATGAGTTCAGGATCCCGAAAACAGTAAGCCGGCTGAGACTGTATTTTTTTTGTTCTATTGCCTAATCATGTGTCCAGCTTCTCACTGCACCACAAGCCGTGCAGTCATCGGCCGCGCTGGTTCTCCCGAATGAGCTGCTGCTCGAGATCTTCTCATACGGTACAGGCCTCGACCGATTGTTCCTAGCGCTCACATGCAAGCGGCTTATCGTCGTCTCCTCGATGGTGACCATAATGATCCCATCTACGCTTTTACATCGCCTCTGTCCTGACAGCTGCAGGGCAATGCTCGGCCTACTCCATATCATACAGCCACTCGACTATCGCGGGCAGCCTAAGAAATCGTGGGCGGCTTGTTGTGATTGCTATCGGTATCGCCCTAAGAACAAGAGATACTGGAAAGGAAAAGAGAAACGCTATCCTGCAGCATCGCCTCTCACCATCGAAGTAGGTTACGGCAACGCTGTCGCTGAATGGTGTTGTAGGGGGTCTTCCTCATACCAATGTCCTGAATGCTGGTGTGCAGAGAGTCTAAGAAAGTGGGGGCATCAAACGGAGACCTGAGCTATGTTATCAGGGTACCACCGAGGAAGCAGACGACACTATCTTCACCACAGCATTTTGATATCGTAGCTGGGGGGCGTCGTCGGCGAACTACGCGGTTCGCAAAATACCCGAGACTTTCCACGAGTTCTGGACGACTGTCGTACAGGCACTCGAAACATCTCTTTGTTGAAAATGACAAACCCGGAGAGGGCGAGGAACAGATACTGTGCGATTAGTTAACTCGTAGTTAGACGACGACGCACCAAGCATAGCACGAATCGGTTTAAAGCTTAGGCTGTCTCGGGATTGATGGACGCACATGGCCTGCAAGCAAGGTCAATCGGCAGAAGCCGAACGACAGCATACAAGCTTTGGAAAGAGACTAGCGCGCACCGAGGAGGCTGGGAAAAACAAGTGGTCGAAGATCCAGACGCCCAGATTGAGGCCTATATTGTAGCGAGACCTTGTCTTGTTCGGCATAAGAAAGTAATTACACATCGACTCCATCGAGCAGCATGCCGTCCCATCCAGGAAGAAAGAGTTGGTGCACGCCAGCCTCTCTTCTAGAATGCAGGGATCTCCAGACACCAACCAGAGGATTGGCATAAGTGCGCGCAGGCTCATCAAGCACTTCCAAGCAACACTCTGACTATATTCATGGCATAATATCTCATATTCTAGGTGAGCCTTCTGTATCTCGAAGATCAGGAGCCCCCTCATCGAGTTTCCTAGCTGTGAAATCTTCTTTGTATTCGATTATGATATAAAACTACCTTACTAGACACCCCCTACAAACTTGTTAAAGTCACTTCTCGGCTCATCGCGCTTAGAAATTTTTGTTAATTCAAGTTCATGGCACCTCGGCTGTGTCTGCGGAAAATACGATACTAGTCCCTTGGATGGACATGTCCGACTTTGCCATGCCGTGGAAGAGGCGCTCGTAGTAGAAAATAATAACCTTATGCATAGGATGGATACTAAAAATGGATTACTTGATCATTGCGTCCGTTCACATACATAACTCTATGCCCGTCAACTCATTAATTCAACCCGGAAGCTTTCCCATTAAACTCGTTTATGTGTGCCCTGAATATTTGTGTGTGTTTTTTTAAAGGGTCCAATGCCATGAGAAGCATGAGCTGGTGAGTTGGGGTTTGCTATTCGAACATTACATTCGCTTGACTACGGTTTATTTCGGGTTGTCGGCTATACGACCGCTCCGGGAACTGATTTTTTATTTTATTATTATTATTATTTTTTATAGCTCTCTTTTGTAGTATGAGTCTTTAGCTAGGGCCATTTGGGTTTTCAAGACGTATTAAATTTCCTATACTGCATCTTTTAACAACCTGCTTTACGAACGGACGCTTGCGCCTATCTAACTACGACAACCCTGATACCTCGCTGCCTTGCGTTACCTGCGCCAATACAAGCCAACACAAGCCACCACACGCGGTAGGGCTCTCATATTAGCTATATAGCTGCTATATTCATATAGACTACTACTTCACCTCAACTGCGTATTTGAATACCAATGACTAAGGTTAAGCCATCAGGAGGAAAATATATTAACAGGGTATCACCACTAGACCTACCCTGGAAGAATTGAGGTCAGATGGGTACAAACCTATCAACAAACTTCCGAGCCCCTTTCTCGGGGTCATCAGAATTGCTGTGCGGCCGTGACCCAATACAAAGAGCATGCTGTCTAAAACACGAAATCCACCTTTAGAAGTCTTAGCCAGAGATAGAAAGGGCCTGCACTACTAGTCAAGCTGGATTGACCTAGACACTCTCGACGTTTCAATACGCCTCTCGACGCCCAGTCCACTTCGCCTATGTCCGGCGAATCGCGTGCTGAGCTGCAGTTCGGCATGGCAGCTGACCCAAATGCTTCCAGCCTGAATTTGACTAGTCATTCGCCCAGCGTGGCTCAAATCTACCGTGGCTCCGGCTGTTTTTTTATATATGTTGGGTTTGTGACCTCGAATATCTTGTCCGAGCTGTCGGCGAGTTGAAGTATGTTACAGGACGACGACGAAATTGCTATATCCCGTGTCTATTGTGAGTTGGCTAAGAAGGGATGCTGGCGAAGCAAAAGAATATGTGCCTCTCTTGGTTCACAAGGCTGTACTATCTTATAACAACAGCTGGAACATGGAGCAACGACCTATCTAGTACTTCTAAAATCCCTTGTATTCGCAATCGAAATGTGCGGCATCATACTACTACATGTGTCAAGCTGAGTACAAGGCTCCATGGCTAAATCTCACACAATAATACACACATCTAGTTATTCCAACGTGGGCTTTGTTAACAGGTGGTTGTATACCTCTCGTTATTCACACCGCGAGACGAAGTTATTTCTGCTAGCTACGCGATTCTAATTTTCGATGAACTCCAATGGTTCGTTTTTGTCGTACTTGGTGTTCAGGCGATCATCGGTTATTGGCCAAATACCCCTGTAGTCTCCAAAATTTGACCTGAAGATTGGTTGTGCGGGCACCTGCTAGCATAAACAAGAACCCGTCTCCGAATATTGCAGATTTTTCTCTCACTTCTGCAGCGGCCGTGGTTCCCAGGAGCATGGGAATATTATGTACTGCCACACTGGTGGTTATCCTATCGTTACTACGAGTGTAGGTAGCAAACGGCCCTGGCTGCACCTTCGGTTTGGTGGCTTCGTCGCACTCAGAAGTAGCCCCAAACCACAACACTGCACCCTGCTGATTGTATGGCAAATCGTCCCAACCATGATACTTCACAATGTAATGCCGACTGTCTTCAGTGCACAGCTGCGAGAGGTACAGAAGATCCTTGACGATTTGTTGCCGCATCCGATCTAGGATAAGGGAATCCATATCTTGGCGCCATATGGCGTTACGAGCGAACATCGTGTAGCGGGAACTAGAACCGCCAAATAGACGCTTGGGGACCTGTTCGTAACCCGATCTCTTGGTAGCAAAGGCGGATATGAGATCTTGCCTTGCAAGCACGTACGCCGAAGGTCCATACAGTTTTGTGTCGTTTGATTGGATGGCAGTAGGCGCTTTTGCTTCGGGGATTTCCTCGGGGACGTCCGGCTTTCCTTGCTCTGTTTCGGAATTTGTCTGCTCGTCGCTGGCCATGTCTATTTCCTGGGATTCAGAAGATCTGTCCAATGCCAGACTGCGCGGCACCCACCACGGCTGACGGGTTTCAGGGTGCGCGATAAGGCCGAAGCCTTGTAGGAAAGAGGAGGGAAGCCGTATGTGTGAAGCGGTGCATTGGCGTATTGGGGTGGCAAGAGCATATGCTGTCATAACACTGTTAGCCATTTCAAGGCCAACGGCAGACTGGGAGAAGTACTGGGAGAAAGATTAAGAGGGGGCTAACTACACTTACCAAAGGGATTCCTCCGGAACTGGCGCTCGACGGAGTTCGTGGCTTTGCTTTTTTTGGCCTTCGGTGTTTGGTGACGCGTGGTAGCGGCCCAATAGGAGGGGTCCATGATGGGCGACAAGGGAAGCGGGCCGATGGTGGTGGCTATTGTCTTATTGTCCTGGTCGACATCGAAGCTCGGAGGGCTCGAAGTGCTTGCGGGCAGGATGGGGGAGGCATTGTTACGGCGCCTCTCGGTTGAAGAGCCGCGCTTGATGTGCTGCCCATGAGTGTGCCAGCATTTCTGCTGCACAGTTCTGGGGCTGCTCCATGACAGCGCTGTGCATGCTTTCATAACCACATTTGACTGCGGTGATGCTGTGTTATAACTTCTCAGTGGGAAGTGGAAACATGGATTGGAGAGAAAGCTTCGAAGCTGATATGCGCACTTATCCTTATCAGACAGCGTCGCGAATGTGTCAGCTTAGGTAAGCATAGGAGCCAATGAGGTAATGCTGCATGCCAGAGGTCCACGGGTATACCTAATAACCTGTAGCTGTATGTACTGCGGATGCACCAACCCAGTACGCACCTAAACGTTTACTTACAACCATGATCATCACATAATACACACCTCCTAATTGATCATTGCACTGACGCCATCATCTGCCGAACCCTCCACATATAGCCTCCATTCGCGAGCGACAAAACAGATTATCAATTGCCATGAACTGCCAGCGTTCAGTCTGGCGGTTGGTGCGAAACCTACCAGCCAACCATGTCCGGTCCTTCTCCCACGTCCCAGCAAGGCAGTTCCAATTCCAGGCGCCTCAAGGTGCAATTCCTTTGCCGTATATAACTGAAGTCACGGTGAGAGATTCGATGATAGCTGCTCCGTTGGTGGTAGACTGACCATGTAGTCTGGTGGCTGGCGAACATGTTTGTAGTCAATTCGAGCGTCGGGCTGAACGAAAACTGATTTTCCACGCGCAGACGACATCTTCTCCAAGTTGTTGCAGGTATGTCGAGCTTGTAGCCACGGATAGCGACTGGGCTGACGTCGAGGCACCACTAGGAACGTATCGTCTGTCTCAATGGGGCAATCGACGACACCGTGTCTGCCTCCATCGTCGCGCAGCTATTATGGCTTGAATCCGACAACCCAGAAAAGCCGATTACCATGTATATCCATTCGCCTGGCGGCTCCGTCACGGCAGGACTCGCCGTATACGACACCATGGCCTACATACGATCGCCAGTGTCGACGGTGTGTCTCGGCCAGGCGGCATCTATGGGTTCATTACTACTGACTGGTGGTGAGAAAGGAAAACGATTCGCCTTGCCACATAGTAGCATCATGGTACACCAGCCGCTTGGCGGGACCCAAGGGCAAGCGAGTGACATCCTGATCTACGCAACCCAGATCCAACGCACACGGGAACAGGTCAACGAAATATACAGGAAGCACCTCAACTCGGCAGCTGGACATGAAAAGTACACGCTCAAAGAGATCGAGGATATGATGGAGCGTGACAAATACCTCACTGCGCACGAGGCTAAAGAAATTGGCATTATAGATGAGATTCTCACACGGAGGGATGATAAGGCACAAAATAATGGCGTCGCGAACAATATCCCAAATCAGGATTCAAAGGACTCGGAGGATGTCGCCCCACCAAGCTAGGAGAGCCGAAGGGAGAACAATGTTTTAGCCCTCCCGAGCTACTACTTACGTGTAGCAACTTTTGTGACGGCTCTTGGTCGTACAATCTAGTGATACAGCCGCGACTGACAGCTTGGAGAAATGAAGTGGAACGGGAGACCAGTGGCGCCGAATCGCATCAAGGCGCAATGCATTGACGAAAATAAAAGAACCACTTCCTGATACATGAACGCTTAAGCTCAACTTTTGGTTAATATTACTAAAGCCACAAGTGTGACTACACAAAGCATAGGTACAATACCGAGACAGGAGGGAAGAAGACGTTTGTAGTGTGCTTCATCAGAGTTTTTGTAAGCCCCCAATCGTTGGTGCTCTACACTACGACGCTACATTATACTTCTTACATAGTCGTGTATAAGACTCGGTAGATGACATTACACTGTGGAGCTCAAGTGTTTGCTTCGACAGCTTAGTATAGTGTGTACTGGAGGTGCGTAGTGGAGGTGGAACTGCGAGGTGTGGTTTTGTTCTGACTGTCCGATGATCGATCGGATTCTGGATCGGATGTCCCTCGTGGCAGCAGGGAATGCCATCCCTTGCTCATACTGGACCCTCATTCATTCATTTGATATCCATACCGAACAAATCAGAAACCCCGTGTGCCTCTGTGCACGACATGCCGAGATGAAGAGCGACCTCAACGGCAGCACGGAATTGGCAGTGGATCAACACATGATTGGCCTGCCGTCGTTCCCAATGCGGTAGCCAGGGACTTTTGTCCAGATCGAAGCAGATCCGTCAGGGGATGGGACTCTGGGATTCGCTGCGGTGCCAGCCTTGACGGTAGTTGTCCCGCAAGCCCGGATGGCGCGCTTGGGGGGACCGCCAAAACCGACGCAAGAAGGATCACGGCTTGACGGCTTCAAGCATGGCCGTTGTGCAGCAGAACACCCCCTCTTGACCCTGCATCTTTCTCGATTATTCTGCATGGAAGCTTTCTAAACCTTGCCCTGTTCGAGCCAGCCATTTCCGGGGTCGCCCAGATTGCGGATGGCTTCCTTGTCCCAACGTCATCTGGACCCGGAGACCGATCGATGATTGGCGCCTCTTTGTCCTGCAGCACCGGCTGTGGGAGGTAGCACTGGGGAGGAGATACAAGATCTACCAAACAAAGAACAGGGGTGGGTGTGACCGGGGGGGGACACTCGCACTCGTCCAGACAGTCCAGACGGGCCAGACGGGCACTTCCTCATCTGCACCAAATTCCTGCTGGAACCCTCCAATGCCTGACTTACCTGCTCGACGCGCACCCAACAACTATCTGCGCCATTTGATTGGCGATCTGTGCGGCCTTCACAGCACTCGTCGTACTCGCCACACCTGGAGGCTGTAAGTGAGTATGTGTACGGTACGTGTTAGTGGGAGAAAGGTGTCAGTCACTGGCCAGCCCGACCAAGCGGAAGCGATGGTAAATTGACTGACTGATTGATTGATTGATTACCTTATTGCCTGCCCCACCGCGAGATTGCTCCCTTGCTTCCCATCGACATCCTCGTACGACCAACCCCCTGACGCTCCCCTTGACGCTCCCCTTGACTCTCCCCTTGACTCCATCGGTGATTGCCAGCTCCCCTGTCCTGCCGTCCCGGCTGCCCAGTTACGTTCCCTACCTACCACCGCTACGGGCTACACCACACGTGTACTGTACATACTTATGTGCCACCGCTTAATATTAATATTCCAACCGCTGCGATCCGCCACAACCACCCCAGGTCGCCTCCGAATCTCGATTGCAAATCTCGTCGCTCCCGCCCGACGCAATAAATAGCCAGCAGTCCCGTCCCGTCCCGTCGCATCACATCGCACCACGCCGTCTGTCTTTGCTCGAGGGGCAGCGAGCCCGCACTCTCCCGCATCACGATGAACGAGTATATCTTCGTAGCCAGCAACTATGTGCTCATGAGCACGCCCAGCCCGACCAGCCCGACCCTGGTCGTTGCGCATCGGCCTCAGCGCAGCCCCGTGCTGCCCTCTCCGGTTCTCACGCCACCCTCGACTCTGTCTCCTCAGTCTACTCAATCACCGCCCGCGCAAACACCCCCTAGTGAACCGGTTGTCGTGCGCAACCATGACCTCAACCATGACCTCGAGCCGGTCAAGCCTACTCCGACTCAGATGCAGTCCGTCTTCTCGTCCCAGACAGGCGAAGCATACCGCTCGCAGCAGCACACGGCCCAAGTATGGGAGTCGCACAAGGCAGAGATTCGCCGATTGTACCTGGACGAGAACCGGCCGCTGAAGGAGGTCATGGCCGTCATGCGTCAAAGGGGGTTTCGGGCTACGTGAGTCACCTGTTCGACGATGTCATTGCTACGAGCTCCTAACAGGACAGTTAGTGTCAGGATGTACAAGTCGCGATTCGACAAGTGGGGTTTCAGCAAGAACAACAGCAAACGCGAGGTTGTCACGATGCTCCAAGTCCAGCGCCAACGAAATGCCCTCGGAAAGCGGACAACCTTTCAACGAAACGGCCGCGAGATCGCTATTGATGCCTACCTCAAGCGCAAAGGAATCTCGCAGTACGACCTCGCGGAACCGGGCATAGCCGAGAGCCTACCAGAACATCTTCGGTGTGTTACGCCGCCGCCCGAAACACCCCTAATTATCCAGGCAGGAGGCGCGCTTTCATTACAGGAACTCGTGCTTCAGACTACTAGAGACCTAGCATGGAGTCCGTACTGCCCGTCTGACTTTCCTCTCGTCACATCTTCTGCCGTCTATCGTGGTGACGCGTTGCGGTGCGCCATCACGGACATAACGAATGCAGATTGGCTATTCCACGTCGGGCATTACGACAGAGGTGGCGTGATGTGTGAGCAAGGCTTCAAGTCGTTACATTTAATGGTCACTCAACCGTCCATTTATGGGCTACTCCACCTGCTGTTGTTTCACCTCGATGCCTACAACAAGGGTATAATAAAGGAAGTATGGAGATATTTAGCTGCGTATTCCGCAACCATCAAAGCCGACGGCCCACTCGCCCGACTATTTCAGGGAATATCTAAGTTTATCAATACCCATGACTTCGACGAATACTGGAATTTGATCTTCGAATGTACCGAAAGGCTCCTCCTTATCGACGAGCAAAGCTCAGGTCTTCCCGAGGGGACAATAGCCCGGCTTTACCCATTGATCTTTATCCCGCGAGCATATCAGTATAAGCAAGGGCCTTACCGCCGTCTTCAAAACAGATGCGACTGGAATCGTTTGACTCAGGGTACAAAACCACGAGTCCCCGAGGAAATGGCAATCTACGAGGCTAGCGAACTTTTAATTCTGGGTACGCAGAGTGATTGGCAAGGTGAAAGGGTTCTTGAGCTCGCCGAGTCGGTGCTCGAGAAGACGAAGAAATTCGACTACAACGTCGACTTTTTCGTCTACATTGCCCTAAACGCGCTTGCGCATTATTACCGCGCAGACTTCAAACCAGGGGACCCGATAAGCAGCCCCAAACACCAGCGCTCCGTACAATACATGGAGGCAGTCTGCAGGTTGTCGGAAGGCAAATGGGACCCGGACCTAGGATATTTCATGGGCGAGTTTGAAAAACTGGAAACTTGGTATCGTGAGGCAGGCGAGATCTCGAAGGCCGACGAGACACACAGGAGATGGAGAAACTCGCTCGACCTGATCCCGACACAGTGGGAAAGGATGCATGCGGGTGTGTTGCAATAAGAACACTAAGCTTTTGGTTATCTGTCCTACCCTAAGAGGGTTCAGAGCAGGTGACTTGGCAAAAAGCACTTCTTTCACGACGAATTAGCATGCCAGCAAGTCCCAATAATGTTTGACGGATTATGCGGCTACTGAAGTCGACGATCTAATATTGGCATCCGCTTGATGGACGGTCATCGCGATCCATAATACAGAACCGAGTTACGATCCAGCTCCAGCCAGTGATTTCATGAGGCTGTACAGATAATATCCACTCGAGAGTCGCAGTCTACCCGAACAGACCACAGCGGGAAGTAGATGTGGGGGGAGTGGACGACAGCCAATGTACCGGTATTCTCAGGATACCAGAGCAGCGACGCCACAAACAGACTGCAAAGCCGAGGCGCGCAGCTTGATAGCACCAGCCGTTTTGCCCCGGCCCCTATTGGAGACGTTTCTCTCTCTCGGGCATGGTGCCCAAGTTTCGATTGAGCTACCTACAAGTATGTAAGACGAAATGCAGACATCTTATGCGAGACACAAGCAGGTGTGGGTCGGAATACAGGTGCCGAAGATATTCGGACCGTTATCTCCCACCGCATTGCTACCGTGGTGGTATTTTGCGGATGGTGAAGCGAGAGAAGCTTCAATACTGCCGCGGGTACTTCATCCTATGAAGTGAGGGTTGGTAATACAGTATTTACTTAGTACACAGCAGAGTCGGGCGGAGTACACCATTGTCTTCCAAATACACTGTGTCCATCCAAAATCAAGTTTAATTGTGCCCAATTTACTGACCATGGAGCGGATAACGTGGGCATCCAAACCGCAATTAATAAGCCGGCCTGCAGAGCTCTGTGGTCCCCATTCTAAGCCCCGAAGAGCATTTCAGGGATCGAGGCTGCTTCAATCGCCCGGTCGGGTAGTGCCCAGTCTACCTACTAACTTGCACGTTTGGTGCAGATACGGTACACAAAGACCGGGATAAAACCGGGGAATGCAGTAAGAATGCAGCCTGCCGAATTTTGACACGTCGATATGCACTGCATTCACGTAATCTTTTGCTTCTTGTTCTTCGATTGGTGGCCTGGCCCTCCGAACTGGTTGTTTGCTAGTCCACCTCTTCTGTTGGTGGCATCAAACACCTGCATGCATGCCCGCACCCTGCGTGAAATAGGGGCGGGAGACAAAGAAGGTTCGCAGTTACTACTAGTACCAGTAGCAGCACAACGTAGCGTAATGTCAGCTGCCCAAGCAAGTGACCTCGGTTGGGTTGCTTCAAGATTGTCTCAACTCCTCGATCCCAATTCAAGCTACTATAGCCGAGAATTGACCTTGGGGGACACCTATGCGGTGCGTAACGCCACGCTCCTAATTATAGCTAGATATTCGGTCGGTCGGCAGGCAGAGGACAGAAGATAACTGCTTCAGTAGTAAATAACTACCCCTCAATGTTGGAGAAGGTCGCACATATGGCCAATCAACAAGGCGTTCGAGAAACACCGCGTGGCGCCATCCTCTTCCTCAGCAAATGAGGAGGGTGTATGGCGCACGAGTGCCGAACCAAAGACAATATCGGTCCCGAGAGGCCGGTTCAGCCGTTTTGTTCCCATGAAGCCGTGATAAGCTGGTGGCTAGCGTTCGAGTTGTAGTGTACCGTTCCCAGCACGTCACGGTAAGTGCCGATTTCTCTGCTGGGCTAGCCCTAGTAGAAAGTAGAAATAGTCAAGCCACTATTATACTTGCCATGGCTTTGCCACTCTAATAATACTCAGGGTAGGAGTCTCGAACAATGCATTTGGAATAAGGGAGTAGAGTCTCTATCTATTTGCCTTTGTGTACGCTAGTGTTTTGTCGAAAAATCACGAGATAGCCAGATGCTGTGTTCTTAGTTGAGAGTAGTGTACACGCCTACATAAGTAGAAACTACTGTACAGTTCCTCAAATGCCGAAGGTGAAGCCATCGTTACTTGCTCATCGGTGTAGTGCAAGGCAATGTCTCTGGTTCTTTCGACGCCACTGCAGACCCTCCATCTGCAGAACATGTACTATGTAGCTACGGGCTTGATAAGAGGTCGAGAAAAGGCAAAAATAAATAAAAAGAACAATCCCGCGTCGCCGATTCCGCGGAAGATAAAGGCCCGAGAGAGCAAGCCTACCTGCAGCCAGCTCGGCGCGAATTAAATTACTTGCAGCCTGTGCCCTGATGACGTATTGGGACGAATTTCGATGAGTAGCGTGCAGTGAAAACACCTTGCATCGATAGGCCATGGAGAATTAATATACTAATGGAGGAGGCATATGATCTACGCTATTGCGGTGTTGGCAGCTATGCTGACGTGACGTGACACACTAGAAACAAAGGTAGCTCACACTTATCATAATACTGCAGCAAGCAACCTTACTTATTCAGCAATGAAAAACCTGCAGGGAGATAGTGAGTACTTGAAGACCCCGAAGGCGCGTCTTCTCGACTGAAAATGGTGAGGATCTTGCCTGAAGGAGTGTTAGCATCACCATTTGACATAGGACTGGGGGTTGACCACATGTGCCAGCAGCACTGGTTACACATGCGACACCAAATTGTATATAGGGGAACCCGGAAATGAGACCGTATGCTAGCGAAATCCAGGTCAATAGACTAGACAGAGAGGTCTGGAGATAGGAGTACACAGCATACTAGGCTCAAGCAGAGCTGATCGCAATTCTTACATTGGGCTTCCTAAATAATGACAAGGGGTTAAAGAGGGTTGGAAACTAGAACATCATGAAACTTGAACTGAGTAGTGAAGACCCCTTACATCGCCAACTAGGTACTGAAAGGAGTCAATACCCTATTCGTCTTTGATATCACAATGCCGTCTCCTACACGAGATGTCGACTTCTCGGGCGAGAAAGCATCACAAGGACATGGCAGACAGGTGAGATAGCCGAGAGGAACAAAAACAAGCACGCTAGTCCAATCTGCTCATGGGGAGACTGCCGATGATCGGTCCAATGCTTGGCGGCGTGTCAAGGACGAAGGATATAACGCCCGGATATCCGCCTTGTTCTGCACCAGTGGATAAACCCCTAGTAATGCTATACGTAATGACATATAAGCCCACTTCTATCTGATCTTTAGAAAGAATAGCTGGCTAACCGACCACTGCAGCGCGAGACCGACATTAGCAGACACGTAGAGGAAGAGGGTGACGATGAGGCCGGGCCTTCACCCGACGAGAGATGGGAATATTTCCGATGCGACGAAGTATGACGTTGCCGTCAAGTTTATATTTCCATAGATACACCCAAATCCGCAGCTATGAACGGAAACACTATCCCACTCGACCTGCAAGGGGAACTTGTCGTCGTATGGAGTCACGTGGAAGGCTAATTGGCCTGGAGATACACTCCTGTGATGAGACTTGGGTATCCCCTGTCCTAACTTCATAGTGACGAGAAGGAGATAGCCACAGAGAACGCAACAGGCATCGGAGCCTAAATAAGGACCAACCCCCCCGGTGCTGGCACAATTCTACACCAACGCCGTACTCCGCACAATCCATCCGCCCAATGCGACCATCACAATATACCAACACCCGCACATTCTGCCGAGAACCATCAACTCACCTCTTGTCAAGAAATGCGGCTCTAGAGTGAATGGACAGGCCTATCTGCAGTCGGGAAATAAGTAGGTAGTAGTTAGGACTCAATAGAGTGGCCAATTGATTCCTGAGCCTCCCAAATACCCAGTGGTGGTCACCCATATACATAGACAGAATCCCACTATATCCACTCCCATAGGGTAGGCGTGATATATAACCCTGACAGCTCTCATAGCAATATATTAACACAGCTCATATCCCGTATCAATACACCGCCACGTGCATCGCCATATAAAATAAGCACATCGACACACCAGCCTGTGACCCGTCTGAACATGGCGGCCGACGGAGATGACGCAGGAGTCGACCTGCACAAAAACATCAAGCTATTCTCCAACACCCGTTTTGACTATGGCGGACCGCGATATGTGACGATCTGCGAGAATGACAAGCTCAGGGAAACGATTGTCAAGAAAATTGACAAAGCGAAAGACCCGGCCAGCTGGGCGATATTGTGACCGACGTGGCAACACCGCGCGAACTTAACACCGGCACTCGACCCGGAGAATACGTACACGTGCCAGGCGATTCGTTGGGACCAAAGAAATACTGGCAAACAGTTCTGAAGATGTGTCCTCCACGGCCATGGTTCCAACTCACTGCAGCCTGCTTAGCAAGGTGGTCCGAATCCTACGACAACGCGTAGCAGCGGAGTCTTCCTCCCGGAATCGCTGCTCTAGACTATCGGCGGCACTTGTAATGGTTTCGGAAATTCACACTGCTCGCTCGTGAAGTGTGGATGACAGAGCACGTCATGAACTCAGTTTTGATTCAACGTTGATGGGCCTCTGACACTGAGAGAACGATACGATGGACCGGTGCCAAGGGCAATATGCTACAGGTGTACGCAAAATCGATAGATATTGAGCTTATGTTAGTCAGTCCATTTGTTAAGACCGACTCCGGATCGCTAGGAGAAACCCATGAAGGCGAAGCGTGCAGACTAACCTGGGAAGTCTACTCATAGCACGTCAGGCTCGTTCGAAGTTAGATCACTATTCCATGAACAAATTATGAGCTCGGGCAGCGTGATCATCATTGCAAATGACGTATTTTCGACAGCTTGGGAACACGGAAAACGCAGTGTCATTTTGGAAGTGTGAAGGTAAATTTCGCCCCGTTCATCCCCAGCGGGGGGGAGTAACCACTCTTCAGACCTTCGAGATGGTCTATTTGGGCTCACAACTCTCAATACTCCGGAAACAGAACATCGTGTAGTAGATATCCTCTTATCCACGGGCTTGGTGGGATTAGTCTATGCACTATTGTAGAAATAGAGAATTAGAATTCTTATGACCGAAAAAAAAACCCCCGGCCGCTACGAGAGGCTAACTTATCTATGGCTTGGAGTTTGATATTTGGATATAATGTGATATTTTCCGAACTCTCAGGTTCGGTGTCCTGGCTTCTCATTAGATTGGGGAACATGAGATGCTGAGCTTCATCCTCATCCAATAAATAGGTCCTCTAGGGGCACATCGCTCAGATCGCTCTCGTCGTCCGCAGAGTCGTGTACGCTACCTGGCACAGAGCTTTAGCTTTCTGCTAGAAAACGCCAAATATATATATATTTTTTAAGTCTCAACGAGTTTGCGACCAACTTTCTGTGAATGACTGGACAAGCAATAGATCTGCCCTTGATGATCTAAAATGGGTCATGTCACTATCACGCCTCGCAGCTACAGATGCTCTCCTTTTATAAAACGCTTGGTACTCGAAAAGAGCTCATGAATGTCATGATTTTAGAAGAAGAAGAGGAAGAGAAAAAAAAAAAGAAGAAAGGAGACCACCTTATTGGAATACAAGAATGCGACGGTGAAGCTGTTCAATTCAAATTACGACGGGACATGCAAATTCACCACTCCTGACGATTCAAATCATAAACCTATCTAATATGCCTCATACAGAGTTGTTAAGACGCTTTGATCTCCGATGCATTGTGGCAATGGTACCAAGAAGGAATTGGGTATCCTGTAGATACGGCTTGGTAGTGTAGATGAGCAAGGTGATGAGGTGTTCGAACACCGGTCTACCCGGCAGGCGGGCACTTGCGAGGGCATGACGAAGATGCCACAGTGGGAAAAATTGGCTGGTATCATGTTCATTGCTCTTTCGTGATTTTTGATTTCTCTCGAGGCGCCATGACCGCGTTCACTGGTACTTCACATCGGCACCAAACTGCACAAGAACTATAGGTACAATAGGTAAGGCTAACCGGGAATTGCTTGCCACGGGTCGCTCGGCGACTTGTCACCAAATACAATCCAGCGACAGAAGACATCGCTATTCATCTCATATTCTTCGGTATTCTGGAGCTCTGATCGAGATGGCTGTTGAGTTGACTCGATTGGCGTTTCTGACATACTCCTCAAGTTCTTCAGCAGTGTGCTCTATATCAAGAGCCTTGATGTAGATGCCAAACCAACTGAGAAACTGGCCAGGTGGGAGAACCATATGAAGGATCCAGGCGCGGGTGACCCTTTGCCTCACAGCACAGCAATCTGCACCCGAGAAGTCTCCTCAGCCATCGCAGGCCATGTCGAAAGACCCCTGGGCACACTGTAGCATGGAGATAGATATTATTCTTCAAGAATGTGTTCATATATCGACATCCCAATCCACCGGTCAGTGGACCGACGCGAGCCAAGAGGTCGACCGATGATGTCTCTAAGCCTTTTCCATTTGTCATGTCCTTCACTGGAAGCTCAGGCTGAACCTTGTCACACCCATTACCTATCTTGGGTGTTAATGTGCAAGATGGTGAAATCTGTTGTTATTTGATTTCACCTGGGCAGGATGGAAGAACTTTTCATGTGAGATGGCCTCGCAAGGTAATATTACCCAGTCGAGGGGCAGATACTGCCACTATGTATCTGCCGCTATCGAAGCCATGTGGGTACACTACCTAGGTATTGTTAGTGCTGGGCTTACCAAGTGTACCTATGTAAGTACCTACCTACCCACTACGCATACCTACATGGTACTAGTTTTTCCAGCCCGGATGCGCTAAGCTCAAAAGGCTATCAGGAACCAGGGCTGTTTTTGTTTTACATTCATCACAACCTCCACGTCTCAAATCTGCCTGGCAATGGATAATATAACATATCTCACCCCAAGTCAGCTCGAAGCATATGCGTATCGAAAGTCAAGAATTGTCGACTACACTTTGGACGATGCCGATCTTGAAACTCGGTGTCCTCTTGACAATGGACGACATCTCATTCCACCGCAGGATTCGTTGGGGCAACTAGACATGCTTCCCCTGGAACTTCTTACATGCATATTTCTGACACTTGATCTACCGTCGCTGACCATCTTTCGCCGCGTGAATCGCCGCGCAATGGGTCTTGTCGATTCACTGCATCAGTACCAAATGGTGTTGAAGCATTGTCCCAATGTTCTTCGTGCCATCATCAGCATCGACGCTCGTTACTTTGATTGCAGAACTCTATACAAGACACTCTCTACCACCAAGTGCGAAGCCTGCGATCGCTTCGGCGGCTATCTTTACCTCATCACCTGCAAACGCGTATGTTACTTTTGCTTCACGTTGAATCCCGATTACTTTCCCGTGTCAGCTACACGTGCGGCTAAGCACCTCGGCCTCCCAAGGAAAGAGATCAAGCACCTGCCTCATATCCTCAGTCTCCCTGGAAAGTACACCACATTCTGCAAGTTGTCAAGGAATAGAATGACGCTATTTGACCGGCAAGCTGTACTTAAGAGTACATTGAAGACTTCCACTTTGGCAATTGATGACAGCATCCGACAACAAGACCTAACCACGAGAGAGCCTCGAAGACACATGTCGATCATCTCTGCTCCCTGCTTCGGCTCTTCGGGTCTGTCGGCTGATTGGGGCTTCTATTGCGCTGGCTGCAGAGAAAGTAAGGAGCTCGAGAAGAATCTCAGGAACAAGTATACAGCAAATGGCATTGTTGATCACATCCGACGGTATGGAGCAGTAACGGTGGTGGACCAGCAAACGAAACATATATAATACTACGCTACGTCGTACCTCAACTTCTCACAATTTCCACCTTATCCCCCCCCCCCTTTCCCCCAAACATCAGCGGACGAAAAGCGATGCGCAGATGAAATGACAGTACCAAGGCCTCTGTACTGTCTGTACGTTCCATGTGGCCTTGGAAGCTGAATGAGCGCCTCCTCTTCAGCGGCGGCTCATTTCATCCTTGCCTTCCTTCACCATGTGTTTCTTGCACATGTGAGCTGACGGATCCAAAGGTACCCAATTCATTGTGGAGCATTTGACATTGGTTCCCAGACGCTCCTCACACTGCTTGTACTCCTCCTCCTTCTTGCACCCACAGGTGTACATACGATAATACTGCGTGCACATGGCGTAACGTTTGCGATAGCAGGATTGCCTTATTATAGGTTAGAATTTGGAACCAATGTGGGTGCTTGTATAGAGATCTTACCCGGATGTGTGTGCTTAGTGTTCTAATAGGACCCGGGTAGCAGGTTTTTTGACTTGAGTAGATTGGGTTGATCTGAGAATTTCTCCGTGGTTCGGATGACTGTTCGGACAATGCGGGCCAGGCTCGATGAGATGGATGGATTTGATCTGAGTATCCGACCTGGTATGGAAGACTGACTGGATATTATATACTCCATCGACACTGCGAGTATAATCGGGCTAGCCTTGTCGCATCATCGTGGTGAACAACAGGCAGTTCCGCGATAAGCGCTCTGCGGTCATGAAAGCAATCCTCCTGCCCCGATGGGAAGAACTGTTGGTTTTAGGATAATCCAGTTCCTCTACGCGTGGCCATGTGAAGCCTACCTATGGAATTGCAGTGTTAAACATGTTGATGAAGCATGTGCCTCGATTCGAGGCCCAGCCTTTAGTACGCGGCCAGGTAATTATATGGTGATCTAACTAGCCCTCGAATAGCTGCCCTTGACAAATAAAAACACTTACGAAGCATATCACGCACCATTTCTCCCTCCTTTCCTCCCACTCTATCAGGTCTACTCGCCTAGGTATTCAGTTGGTATTTTTGCCATCTAGGCCACCTACGCCGCCTAGCTCCGAGGCGCGGTGAGTGGGCTGAGCAGCCAGCTGACGAACTAGTGGATCCGGTAGGCGTGGGAGATAGGTATGAATGTAGGCGGACTGGCTGTAGGTCTGTTGGTTGTTAGCTGTTGGTTGTTAGCTGTATGTTGGGCAATTCCATAAATTTTCAGGTACTGAACTAGGTATTTACGGAAAGGCACACCGCAGTTGAACCCTTTAGTGCAGGCGCACACGAGCCGAATGCCCTGATACTAGGTAATCTACACATTGCGCGGGCCACTCACTAACATGCTAACATATTTGACTATGTATAGGTAGGTAAGTAAATACAGATACATATATTTACGCGCGCGCGTTTACTCCGCCGAGGGCTCGGCGGATACCTTCCAATTGATCTAGGATTGGCCCACGCTATGAAACCACGGCGTTTGTGCCAAATACTTACATTTCTATACGCAATCGCAAGTTGTACTGCTATAATTCAGCTTCGACAAACGCGGCGACTCCCATTCCCATACATTCTGTTCGCTTCAATTTCATCTTCATACTTAATGTCCTCAACTTGCACGGGAACCTCGATCTTCTCACAAAAATCACACCCTCGTTCATTCCCTGTCCATCCATTTACACCTGGTTTATAGAGCTACGAGCTACAGTTCAGCAGCTTTCTCCATAAACTAGGAGGGCTTGTCATCAGGACCATTATTTCGGTATTAGTCACCATGATGGCAACGATAACGAATAGCAACGTTCGTCTCTTAGCAGCCCTTGTTGACTCCAACGACGAAGAGGAGAGCGAATATCGCTTTTTGGTCGATGAGGAGCATGTCAAGTATGTCACCGTCGACCCGGGTGTATTTCCAAAGGACGATCGGACCTTTGCGCCCGTACTCATTCCTATGCTGCCACCTTTCCCCCCTGGTAACTGGAACGAGGGTCACATCTCTAAGGATCCGCTTACGCAGCACCCAGTTTTCTCTCGTGTTACTCATAGCGACCTCCCTGGAATCCGAAATACCTGGTACGACAGGCGGATCGACCATCTCGAGCTAAAAAAGATGAATCGAGTGCGACAAAACATCCACCACGTTACATGCCCGGCTTTCAACTTTCCGGTGCTCGTCAAGTTTGCCGAGTTCCCCTGGCAGATGCCGTTCTTTGAGGCTGAAACCACTGCATACGAATGGATCGAGGGTAAAGGGATTGGTCCCAGATTCCTTGGCCACTTAACGGAGGCCGGCAGGGTCTTCGGATTCATCATGGAAAACATCGACGGCGCAAGGACGGCGGAACCCCAGGATTTGGCAGCCTGTCAACGCATTCTGGCGAAGCTGCACGCGCTTGGAATAAAGCATGGCGACATTAACAAGCATAACTTCCTCATAAGAAACGGAGAGGCGGTCCTCATTGACTTTGAGACGGCGCAGAAATGCAGTGAGAAAGCGGAGCTTGAGTCGGAGTATAAACACCTGGAGTTGTTGTTAAGAGATCCTTCCCGCAGAGGTGGGGTAGGAATTCCTGTGGTCAGCGATCATATTCCTGGCTGACTCCCCGTTGAGCACCGGGTATAAGTACAAGGATTATAGTTAAAGAGCACCAAGGCAAATGACTGGGTTATACCTAGCAGCATTTTTTAGTTTGAACAAAATTGTGGCGAGTCTACTTGGGGACTGCAACGCAGATGTGAGAGATGGCAATAGCTAGACGCCGCTCTCGTGGGCGGCATGGTCGGGGCATGAGGTCGTCGTTGAGCTATTGCTAGCAACTGGACAAGTCGATCCCGATTTGAAAGATGAGTATGGTCAGATGCCGCTCTCAATAGCGGCAGAGAATGGGCACGAGGCCGTCGTCGAGCTATTGCTTGCGACTGGACGAGTCGATCCCGACTCGAAAGATACTGAGAATACTCGGACGCCGCTCTCGTGGGCGGCTGAGTACGGGCACGAGGCCGTTGTCAAGCTGCTCCTCGACACGGGGAAAATGGGCTGATAAGAGCCTGAGCAAGAGCGGAAAATACGCTAATCCCAATTCGTCGCATCCTTGGCAATTCGTAAAACCTAGAACCGTCCTAAATCCGAGCAGTGCCGTTTTTAGCCTGAGCTTGGCCTGAGCCTGTCCCGAGCACGACCCGTTTTTGCACAAGCCCAAGTGTATAAAATCTCACAACTTCAAGTTCTAAAATACGTATTATCTACCGTAAATGCATAGCAAAAAACAATCCTCAGAAATAAAAACAAGAGAGTTATTATTATACGTGGTTCTTTTGTAGCATTAAGCGGCTCATAGAAGACTGTTTTACAAGTCAAGCATATGGCTCCGTCCAATGTCTGTATGGATTAAAACTCTCCTCTTTGACTCCATTCCTGGCTTACAACCACTTCAGCTCCTAAGAACATCGCCTCAAGTTCCTAGATCTGTTCTGCTGCAAGTGCAAGGCTATCCTACCAGACATTTACAAAGCAACCCTCCAAGCACACTTGCTATCGCATAATCACCATGCAAATATCCTAGGTCTCGGAAAATTCGAGGATTTGATCAAGACGTGGTGCATTCTTAGCTATGAATTGACGCCTGCCCTGGATTATAACCGCAACACATTACACGCTCCACTTGTAGAGTGGGAATGTTCTTGCGTAAAAACTGTGAATGCTAGATTGGACCATCCCCAGAGGGCACACTGGTGATCGAAAAGTGATAGTGATAAACCTTGTCCATACTGAGCACAAATTATATCTTTCCACATGGGACGGGTGACTGTCAAGTTTTGTATTCATACGTCTGGCTATCAGGAGGAAACCGGTATCTCTGCGATGCATCCGAGCCAGCGTATTTCTCACTTGATATGTTCTCCTCAATGTAACTCCCGCTCTGTCTTTGTCTCTAGATCGCCGAGGGATATAACATGATTCTCAGGCTGGCACCGAAAGATTTCGTAGGTAGAGGAACGGCAAACCGAGCTTGCACCACGCCTGAGGAGCCTGGTCAGGTACATATTAGCGAAGTTGAAATAAACTCAAGATGCGCAGGGAGATTGTACCATGAGATCGAACCACCTTGCCCCAAATCTACACAAAATGGGTCGTTAGTTTTGAAGGCAGACTGAAACTGGCATCAAAACGTACCACGCGTATCTTAGTTCCACCTGCAAAATGATAGAGTTAGCAGGCTAAGTCGGAAGGGAAGGAGCACGAGGAAGAGGTGACAGATAACATACGGATTTGCTTTGGCGCTTTGTAAACGAAGGCGGCCTTCTTGCCTAGATAGAAGCTGCGTCTGTTAATAAAAGCTCGGACATTGCGAGAGTCGGTGGACCGAGGCACATACCGCGCAGCTTCAACATCATCGCAACCTTCGATCTTCACCAGGCTTCGGTTGGGATGTGTAGTATGTTTACTGCGCTTATAGCCCAAATGGCGCGCCCTGGTCAATTACAATCGTCAGCCTGCCGTGTCGCTTGGATCGAAAATACCCAGTTTGAAACCAGCACACTGAGATGTCGGGGTACGAACTTGACGTAAACTGTAAAATAAACTTAGTAAAAGCGCGGTGACGGATTTGGGATGAGAGAAGCACTTACGTCTGTGACCAGCTTCGCTAGGCATCTTGATGGTGGTTTCGGTTGTGTGTGTGCTCGTGCCAGAGACAGAGAGAAACTGTGTTGTGGAGAGAATTGTAGGTGGAGAGAGATATGATGTGCCCATCGATTGTGTGGGCTGGGTTTTTGCGGGCTAATTCGGTTAAACCAGTACGTACCTCCTTCGTCTCCTTATGCATATTACCAGGTGTATTCATACTAATAAATGCCAATACTCAGTCAGCTGACTAAGGGTAGCTTGAGCAGGAGCGGCGTTTGCGCTAATCCCAATTAGTTGCACGCCACAAAGTTGGTAAAACCTACCACCTCCGATATCTTGCGCCACCACAAATCTACATCGGTGCAGAAGCCCCCATGTACCTGAATACCTCTAGGGAGAGCAGACACTTTGTGAGAGAATGTAATGCAACATAAATTTGCATGTTGAGTAACTAGCACTAGGTAGCCTTCTTTTTCTTTTCTTGCTACGTATCAAGTACCTAGGTACATTCAGGTAGAAAGAATTGTGACAGAGCAAGGCAACGGTTGCAGCAGCAGGCAGGTGGCGGGTAGTGAGGCAACGAGGGGTAGGGCACTGGTGTGGCCAGGGACCCATCCGGTATGCTGCGGCTTAGTTCTGCTTCCGGCCAATCAGTGGGGCAAGGAAAGACGTCGATAGCGGTGGATGGAAGTCGGGGAGCGGTTCTGGTACGTTCTGGTTGGCATGGGTTGCGAGTCGATGCCCTCTCCAGCCAATCACCGCTCCTTGAGCTGCAGGCTGTCACTGCCAGTCCGTAGAATTCGATAGAATCCAAAGCCTGGAAAACTGGTCTGTGCTCAGTCTCAATCGCTAGAGCGGCCTCTTCGACCTCCAGATATTTCTCTGCCCTCGCCCTTCGTCCTCTTCTCCCAACTTTTTCTTCATCTTCAATCAAGCCGAACCCAATCCTCCCCCGTTCGCTTTCTTCAGCTGAAGAGTGATTCCTCTAGCTACCCCTCAACAGTCTTCCCTCCTCTGATACCCGGTAAGTCAGACCGACGCTACTCCCAAGCCCAACCCCAAACTGCAAACTCCCCGCCATCGTCAGCCTCGCCTCGCTTCACCCCCCTCTGCACAGGATACCTAACACAAAACGGCAATCGTGTCTGTGCGGTCCACTGCTGCTGTTGGACTTGCTCTCTCCATGAAGACGAGACTTGAATAATCTCGCCTGTTGCACCTCGCAGCCATTCTTGCTTCACAGGGATCACCTTCTCAACCGTCTTGTGCCCCACTCCAGCTGGGCACGCCGCATTCTATCACCTTCTTTTTACCCCTCCGATTTACCTTAAACCCCCGCAGCTTCGCCACAAACAACAGGCTAACGCTCTCCCCGTAGACTTCCCCCGCCCCCTTCCAACATCGCCAAGATGTCTGAGACCTTCGAGTTCCAGGCTGAGATTTCTCAGCTGCTCAGCCTCATCATCAACACTGTCTACTCCAACAAGGAAATCTTCCTGCGAGAACTGGTGTCGAATGCATCCGATGCTTTGGACAAGATCAGATATGAAGCTCTGTCCGACCCCAGCAAGCTCGATACCGAGAAGGATCTGCGTATCGACATCATCCCCGACAAGGAGAACAAGACATTGACCATCAAGGATACCGGTATCGGTATGACCAAGGCTGTAAGTCTTTTGCCCGTCGAACGCATTTCCAATGGAGAATCATCGAGGCTAACAATTTGATCAACAGGATCTTGTCAACAACCTCGGAACGATTGCCCGCTCTGGTACTAAGCAATTCATGGAGGCCCTCACTGCTGGTGCCGATGTCTCTATGATTGGCCAGTTCGGTGTTGGTTTCTACTCTGCCTACCTCGTCGCCGACCGAGTAGTCGTCATCTCCAAGCACAACGATGACGAGCAGTACATCTGGGAGTCGTCTGCCGGTGGTACCTTCAGCGTTCGCGCTGACACAGAAGGCGAGCCTCTCAAGCGTGGTACTAAGATGATCCTCCACCTCAAGGATGAGCAGTCCGAGTACCTCAATGAGAGCAAGATCAAGGAGGTTATCAAGAAGCACTCCGAGTTCATTTCCTACCCCATCTACCTCCACGTCACCAAGGAGACTGAGAAGGAGGTTCCTGATGAGGACGCTGAGGAGGTTGAGGCCGATGATGACAAGAAGCCCAAGATCGAGGAGGTTGACGACGAGGAAGAGGAGAAAGAGAAGAAGCCCAAGACCAAGAAGATCAAGGAGACCTCCATTGAGGAGGAGGAGCTGAACAAGCAGAAGCCCATCTGGACTCGTAACCCCCAGGATATCACCCAAGAGGAGTACGCTGCTTTCTACAAGTCGCTCTCCAACGACTGGGAGGACCATCTTGCTGTCAAGCACTTCTCGGTTGAGGGTCAACTCGAGTTCCGTGCTATCCTCTTCGTCCCCAAGCGTGCTCCCTTTGACCTCTTCGAGACCAAGAAGACAAAGAACAACATCAAGCTCTACGTCCGCCGCGTCTTCATCACTGACGATGCCACTGATCTCATTCCTGAGTGGCTCAGCTTCATCAAGGGTGTCGTCGACTCTGAGGATCTACCTCTGAACCTGTCTCGTGAGACTCTCCAACAGAACAAGATCATGAAGGTCATCAAGAAGAACATTGTGAAGAAGGCTCTTGAGCTCTTCAATGAGATTGCCGAGGATAAGGAGCAGTTCGACAAGTTCTACAGTGCCTTCGCCAAGAACTTGAAGCTGGGTATCCACGAGGACTCGCAGAACCGCCAGATCCTCGCTAAGCTGCTGCGATTCAACTCTACCAAGTCTGGAGATGAACTGACCTCGCTCTCCGACTATGTCACTCGCATGTCCGAGCACCAGAAGAACATCTACTACATCACCGGCGAGTCCCTCAAGGCTGTCCAGAAGTCTCCCTTCTTGGATGCCCTCAAGGAGAAGAACTTCGAGGTGCTCTTCCTTGTCGATCCCATCGACGAGTACGCCATGACCCAGCTCAAGGAGTTCGAGAGCAAGAAGCTTGTTGATATCACCAAAGACTTCGATCTCGAGGAGACTGACGAGGAGAAGAAGGCTCGTGAGGCCGAGGAGAAAGAGTTCGAGGAGCTGACCAAGTCCCTGAAGAACGTTCTCGGTGACAAGGTTGAGAAGGTTGTCGTTTCCTACAAGCTCGTCGGATCCCCTTGCGCCATCCGCACTGGTCAGTTCGGTTGGTCTGCTAACATGGAGCGTATCATGAAGGCTCAAGCTCTCCGTGATACCTCCATGAGCAGCTACATGAGCTCCAAGAAGACCTTCGAAATCTCGCCCAAGTCTGCCATCATCCAGGAGCTCAAGAAGAAAGTCGAGGCCGACGGCGAGAACGACAAGACTGTCAAGTCCATTGTCCAGCTTCTGTTTGAGACCTCTCTACTGGTTTCTGGCTTCACCATTGATGAGCCTGCTGGATTCGCCGAGCGCATCCACAAGCTTGTGTCTCTCGGCCTGAACCTCGAGGAGGAGGCTGAAGCCGTTGAGGAGGTGCCCTCTGCTGACACTGCCGCCGCCGAGACTGGTGACAGTGCCATGGAGGAGGTCGACTAAACATATCACGAGTACATGGAAATGGGAATCATCAAAAAGTTCATTGGCGTTAGGGCGGGTTTGGCCCCCGGTGTTTCAGGCACTTGGTCGATTTGGCGCGAGAAATGTTTGTCTGTTTAATCCTTCATACCCTCATGGATCTGGAAGTCCTAGGCAGGTTTGGTCCGCTGTGGTCCGCTACCGCCTGGGGTCAAGCATTCTTGGCACATGACTCATGTATTCTACAGTGATGCCCCTTGACGAGATAGAGGTCGGAGTAATCAGTAGATGAAAGAAAGAAATGTTATAAAGTTAATACATAACTGGTCCTCTTGTTATTGCGACTTGTTCTGCTGGTATTATTCAAACATGTAGATGGCCACCATTTCATTTTGTCTTCAACGTTAGTTCAGCACCTGGTGCTTTCATTTAACGTCTGTAGAACGACGACGCTCCCCCTACTTGCGTACTGCACGATTTGCCGAGGCTAAAACATTGGCCGCGAACCCATGGGATGTTTGGGGTTTGATTTATATCATGTCTTGCAAATCGCGTTCCAAGCCCCGACGAGAGTTTGGTTGTTATTTACGAAGGCTTCGGGGTCCATGCTGGGAGGGTTAATATATGTGGGCATGTAGGGAGATATGGGAGATGCTCATGGAGGGCCAAGACTCACAGCTCGTTGTAGCACTCGCAGGATGACCCGGTCTTGCCGTCGGCGCGCACGAAGAAACTGCCGCCTTCGCTGTGGTTCTTGCAGTAGTACTCGCATTTGAACTGCGCATAGGCAAAGCCTGTCTCGATGGGTTCTGGGACGCCGAAGGTCTGTTTTTGGGGCAAGTTTTGGTCATCAGCTCCGTCTTTCTTCCGGTTTACGGATATTTTTGGCTTAGTTTTGAGCCTTTTGTGCCCATCTCACTTGCTTATCCTCTCCCCTTCCATGCGCTCTATTGGGAGAGCCCCTGCTTGCCGTTGTGGGTATCGTGATCTTCATGCTTGTGTTCTTGGAGACCCTTGTCGTCTTTACTTGTAACAATTTCTTGCATTATACTCGATTTCGACGCCTTCTCGTTTCAACTCATACCCTAGAGATGATACCGATACTCCCAACCCACAACCACACGAAAGGGGGAGGGGGGGGAGGGAAGATAAAAAATATAGAAGAAGTGAAAGACTCACGCAGCTCCCAACGAGATGTCCACTAGCCCATATAGGCTCCGGCTGGTACCCGATCAAGGAAGCACTGGCGCCCGGTGTCGCTTGCGCATAGTACAGCATTGGGTACCCGGCCGTCGTCATCGGTGCCCCCTCCGTACAGGTCGCTGCTGGTACAGCCGCTGTTGGTTTAGGGAACGCTGCGCCGAGGGCGTTTGCGCTGAAAGTCAGGAAGGCGAGGGAGGCTTTTAGGGACGGCATTTTTTAGGTTGGGAGGGAGGTATAGCGACAGAGGCTGAGGAAATAGCGACCTCCCTAGTATTGGAGAGAGTAGAACCGGATGGAGGATAGTCTATGTATGCCTTCAGTAGTGAAGTAGATGGGGTCTCCCCAGTCTTCAGATATCAATGAACGAAGTATCAGCTTAACATCATTTCTAGCGGAACAAAAAACTGAGGGCTATACAGATAAAGTAAAGCCTGCCAAAACCATGAAGCGAGACGGGCGGGCGGACGAAATTGTAATATAGCTCGGTATATATATCAAGGATATATATATACCAACCAACCTGTCTCGTTCCGTCTTGTCTCTGCCATATTCTCTATTCTTCCCGCTCGGCTATCGACAGAAATACGACACGATGTTACATTACCACACCCTGAGCACTGCTCAACATGGGAGCTCCAAGAGAGTGCGCAAATGGATACACACTTCTTGTAGATCATAAGATCTTCTAGATGCCCTTAGGGATCGCCATGCAGGAATAAGACACGTAGGGAAATACTCGATACAAGATACAGGTAGTGACCCAAGCCAGCTGGGCTCGGTCCTCGCCGGGCGAAAACAAGATGTTTCATAGAAAAACACAAAGGAACGAGACAACTAAGACGTTCTAGGACGAACTTACACTGGATGCCCAACGGACAGCGAGATTCGTTGCAACTTGGTACCGTAAAGCTTGGGATATATCAAACCTCGCCAACGACTTGTCCGTAAGAACTGCCAGTCAATCGTTGTCCAACGATCCATATAAATGCCCAAGTTTCACACGCACATACGTACACGCGTACACATTACTTACTAACTACCCGGTATATTCACATAGAACCGGCGGTTCCTCCGTCGAGAACAAGACGAACTGATTGGCCCCATAAACCACAACACCAATTGCAATATCCATATGTCAGAACAGACGGTTCCACGTTCATCCCTACCTTAGGTAGCTATGACAGGATTATAGCATAGGAAATGAGAGAGGGGGAGGGGGAGGGGGGGATACAGTTTTAATTTCCCTCTCTTCTCAAGATATGAGAACATACTTGATACTCCAACAACAAACAGATCAGAACAGTGGATGCCGAGGAGAAGCGAGACACGGCCTCGTGCGTCCCGTACGCACACCGACCAAACCGGGTATTCAGCAGCGAGAGATTTACCGGCGAAAGCAGGCTATCTACCTACATCTGCGAACATGCTACCAAATCAAGCAAAACATCCCCCCCCCATTCCCCGATATTGTTTTATTTTCTCCCGTCTTTATCTATCTAGATGGTAAAAGGGCCGTTCATCGAGATTCGACAACAGAAGCAAGAAAGAAAGAAAAAAAGACAAAAAAAAAAACCCCCCTCTATCCTATCATTTTATTTTACCCACCCATTCTGAGTCGGCCTGGAGTCAAGAGAGCGATACAGAAAGAGAAGAGTCGCGCGCTTCGTCACCCTCTCCTGCCCGCTAAGTAATAAACACATAATAATGACGGGGCTGCGACTCATGCCTCCCCCCCCTAACCCCGCCAAAAAAAAAAACACCAGATAAAGAAAAATATCCATACCCTGCACCGCAGCAGATGAAACGGTTCGCTGAACAGGATCGACAGGGAAGCATCTACGTTGGTATCCGGCAGCAAATAATATAGAGTTTTTCGGAAGTTGTCCAAAACGAGTCATGATCGACACTGCAGAACGATCCGTCTAGCCCTCGTCTCTATCCTGGTATTCCACACTTTAGATTAGATCCAGCCTGAAGTTCAAGCCCCATGTACTTGCCCTATTATGTCCACCAGGAAGAATAATTTGAGGATCACTTTCATATACGACCAAGGCCGACAGATCAATGGTGTTATACAATTTAACGCCAGTTATGCAAGGGATTACCAATACACGAAACGAACCTAACTCAGCCCTATGGTATATTTGTTCCATATTCAGACAACCGATCTACCGGAGAAGCTCCACACGCCGTTGGCGCAATTAATGGGCCCCAGTACATCGCCCACCCAACTCAGCTCCCCTTCGTGATCAATCCGCGAGAAAGAGCACAGTAAAAGATCCTACCGAGTGCCGACGAAAAATCCCTTGGCCGATACTCACGCCTTGAATGCCTTGCTCCCATCACACAAGCCGGTGGACATCTTCGTAGGGGCTACCCACGTCGGAAGATACTGTAGTGCCTCGTCGTATGCAGGGATTGCACCAGGGGTGTTGACATCGTCCCAACTGCATACAACGTGTCCATCAATACCGCTGTCGTCGTCTCCATCTCGCTCCCATTCAACATCGATGATCCAAGGCGTGCTCCAATCCCTGCGATAGAGCTTGATGTTTTCCAGGCCCTTATCTGGCAGTCCACCAAAACGCTCATCGGGGTCAGTCCCGCCTTTGACTTTGAATGTAGAAATCGGGTTCTTAAAAGTAATCCCACAGGACCGTGTTTCCTTTCCATTGATCTCAAACCTAGCTTTACTTTCGCCCTTGCGGCGAGTAATGTTGTAAGTTAGCCAACTGTCGTAGCCCTTCTGGGGCGGAACCCCTCGTGGCATGGTCTTCACGACGTTGGGCGGGACATCGGAACCATCGTAAGTGCATTCATAGAGACCATTCCGTGAACTGTTCGTCAAGTCACAGGTTAATTCCTTTCCCGTAGCAGAGGGCAGATCAGCGACGGCTCTTTCGACATATTCCCGCAATCCGACATAATGAACACGTGATAGGCCGGTGTCGAGGTTAACAGTTTGCTTGAAGTAGATTTTGTACCGATTTTCCGCGGAAAAGGGAAAGGCGACCAGGTTATAAATCAATGTGCCGACGAAAACAGCCAGAAGAAACATTGGGACGTGATGCGTAACCCGATGGATATATGGTGTTATTGGCAACAGCAATAAAATGCTGAAGAACGCCGTGATTAGGTAAGGTGCTAAGAGGCTCCCTCCATCCGAGCCGGTCTGGGCGACAGCTGATACCATAAGGAGGCCGTTTTGGGCAATCAAGATGATGAGAAAAGGCCCAGATACCAAGAATTGAAGGACCCAGGCCCAACTCGGAAGCTTTGAAGACCACAGCTGCTCGGATCCGTACGGGCCTCTTTTGTCTCTCGTAAATTTTCTATCGAGTAATGTACTTGCTCGCCTGTAAGCTGCTCCAAAGGTAGTGCTAGTGCCCCCTATCAAAGGCGTCGTTTCCGAAGGGGCTGGGTTAGGTTCGTCATTAGCTTCCTCCTCTCCAACATCGCTCGGACCATCCGTATGAGGAATCGAATCAATATGTTCTACCACTACAGCAATAGGTCAGTGACCGCCATTTTGAGCGCGCTTTATGAGTGGTCCAGAACAACGGAAAGCTTGTAGGGTATCATCTTGAACCAAAAAAAGAGTCTTATACTCCAGAGGTCACCAAAAAGAGAAATGACACCGGGAATTACGTACTATGCTCTTCGCCATGGTCCGTAGCATCATGTGCCACGTGGACACGCTGCGCAAATGACATTTTGGATGGGAGTGCAAACAGTTCGCAAAGTGTTATTAATGTTGCGAGGAAAGTAGCCGCATGGAAAAAGACAAATGTGTATCCCGCAGCTATTCTGAAGCGGTCCTCGAAGACGGTATTGACAACTTCAATGAACCAAGTAATGGTGAAGAGCCATATAATAGCGTAACCTCGGTGCAAAGCGCTGGGCCTTGCGAAGTTTGCGCCTGCCATGATAGTCCAAAACACAAAGTAGAATAAGGACGCCATCATGGCCCATCTATCCGCATCGTTAGCCGTAATTTTATGTACCGCGCTCAGATATGACTTACACGGCATATTCACTACTGTATATAATAAGTGGATTAATCTTGGTGACTAGGTAAGCAGACCCTACCACCAGAGCTCCTGCCACGCCTAGAGCAAAAGGGAACCTAATGATCCCTTTCCGACCGCCGAGCATAATAGGATCAAGAACGGCTCCTTCATAGGGTGACACCGTTGCTGAGAAGAAGTAATATTTCCCACGCCGCACTAACATGTATGTTATACCTGCGAGGATGAGTGGCGTAGCAATGAGTAACGTGAGCGACCATGCGAAAAATGTTCGTAGCTCGAAGAGGGCGAGTGTTTTGCCGAAGAGATCGAACCAGACACCAGAATTTCCGCGACCGTTGGGGACTTTGTTGCG
Organism: Ustulina deusta; assembly: GCA_023159155.1. NCBI lineage: Eukaryota > Fungi > Ascomycota > Sordariomycetes > Xylariales > Xylariaceae > Ustulina > Ustulina deusta. Next base: position 359,099 of record JAJNNX010000025.1, on the reverse strand, counting down.
ATCTTGGTCTCCTCGGCTTCCAATGAAAGTCTGGCCGGTATTACCCGAAAGGCTTGTCATCGTGTGCAACGAGTTGCTTAGCATGTGCCATAAACTTGCCCTGGACGCATGTCTTGCATCGTCTTGGTTGGTGTGGTACCTGGCGCGAGGACGAAAGAATGCCATGTCAAGTCCTCTCATGCCGTAGACGCCATTAAAAACAATGTAGTCGGTGTTGCTCCGGATTGCCCCGAGACCAAAGGCATCCGATGATAAGACGGTGCCAAATGGATTCGGGCTTCCACGATATGCGGCGGTGACCTCGGCATCTGTGGTTCGAAAGAGGGTTGCGCGACCCCCGGCGCCGGCTCCCTCGAGGTTTAGGAAAGTATGGCAGAAAGGCATGAACGGGCTGTTCCCGAAAACTTGAGCTCCCCACAGAAAATCTTCCTCGTTGTTATTGAGCAGAGCGACGATGCCTCTCTGAGGTTGATTCTCGGAGCGGGAGAAGTAATCAACCAGGGCTATCACGGTGATACAGCCCATTCCATCGTCAGTTGCACCATAGCCAGTAGAGACGCTACGCTAATGTTAGCATCTTCTGAGAGATACAGCAGGATCGGGCACGCACGAATCATAGTGAGCGTTCAGCAAGACACCGCCCTTACCGATCACCTTGTCCACCCTATAGCCTGGCGAGACATCTTCCCACCAGCGGCCGGGAGGGTCGTCTTTACCCCGGATGTAGACGATAATGTTCTTCCCCTCAAAGTAGGCGGCTCTGTTGGTGCCAGCGCTCCATATGGAGTCAGATGTTGTTAGGTTGGAGATGACGTCCTCAAGGACGACCAAGTCGGACTCATCAGCTGAGTTCCTTTTTCTGATCTCGTCCAACTCAAGCAAGAGCCAATTGTGAATTTTGTCATTCTCTCGGCTGTTGAATGGATGATACGCATGCGACAGCACAGTCAGGTCTAGCCATGCCTTTGTCAGGTTCAAGCCGTGATACACAGTCGCGTTGCCTGGGGGCGCAGGAACGGTCTCGTGGATGAGGACTAGTGGGATGAGCAGGGCCAGGTAGGTGATGGTGGTGAAGAAGGAGACAGAGAACGGTTGGAAGCCAACGGGATTCGACAATGCCATGTCGACGGAGGATGTGCGTGTATGCAAAAGGAGAACCAGCCGACCTATGAGAATGCGACACAAGCTCCTCTGTGTGATGAAAGCGCGAGCAGTTGCAACGATCAGCTGAGCTCCAGATGCGCCTCAAGCTAGATGGGTGGGGAAGCTTGCTTCCCGAAGACCAGAAACACACTAGATAGGTACTGTATTGTACTAGGGGGCTCAGTAGGACATGTACATGCTGAGCTGGCTGGCAAGGATCAGGTATTTAGGTAAGTAGGTAAATAGACGATGGGTAGAACTTGGGTTTGCTCCCTAGGGATTTGATTATAGGTAGTGTGTCTCGTCGATGAAGTGACGGCATATAGAGCTCATAGCGTATGTCCTTTCCCTCACTAACCTAACCTACAGTGGGAGACTCGAAACTCTGAGTTCCAATGAGACTTCCTGCATCAATCGTATTCAAGGCGAGAGACCGCGGATGATGCCTACAGTACTAACAGAATTGGGGTACGCATCGGTGCGGGGTGAATGGGGTGAGTACTGGGGGTTCTAGGTAGGTACGCTACACTACAGCGCTACAGTATGCCACCTGCAGTTCCCGCAGCCTGAGGGAATGTGCCTTACCACCTGTAGGTACCTTGACCTACCTACCTTAGGGAGGCCAGTCTACCTGTGTCTTAGACACCTGTGTAGACCCAGACTAGGAACATTAGTGGTGACCTCACATCACAAGTGGTCTTCTTTTCATTCAGCATGCTTTTTTCCCTCATTTTATTAGCTATAGGTTAGTCCGAATTGCCTAATCGTACACCGAAGTTTTCTCGTTCCCTTTGTGTTATTAAAGATTAAACCTTGAAACATGTGACTGCGATGTGATGCGATGCTAACAAGCGTTTCCTAAATGTCATGTCGCCCGAGTTAACGCAATGCTTGTAGGCGCAGTTAGTGAACAAATCCCGAATCAATTAGTGTGTGAAACGTCGATAGGTTCGTAATCAGGTGTCAAGGTTAGTATCCGAAGTCCAGGCCGTCTATTTTGCAGCACGCTAAGCACCAGGAGGAGGTGGAGGGGGCTGGTCACTCGGAGGGGGTGGAGGAGCACCATCAGACGGCGGTGGAGGTGGAACAGCACCACCAGCGTATTGCTGGATCAGGGCGTTCAAGTTGCCAGGGAGTCCAGGGGGTGCGCCCAGAGGGTTTGCAGGAAGACCGGGAGGCGGTCCCATTCCTGGAGCTGCAGAGCCGTAACCAGAGTAGCCGGGATAGCTGCCATAACCTGACTGACCGTTACCCTGACTGGGTTGATGCCAAGGAGCGGCTCCGGGAGCAGATGAGCCATTGCCGTAATTCTGGCCACCATAATAATCGCCCGCCTGACTTTCGCCGCCACGGTTACCGCGGTCACGCCAAGGAGCCGCGCTGCCGCCACTACCACCACCACCACCACCACCACCACCTTCGTGACCGCGATCGTCATTGCGGGAGCGCCAGGGAGCAGCTGCGCCGGTTGGCCCGCGCTGCCAAGGCTTGCTGTCACCGTTGCCGTTATTGTTGTTGTAGGAGCCTGGCCCGGCTTCAATGCGAGCAGGTGGTCCGCCTGATCCGCTACCAAGTTCTTGCATCAATTGCTAAACAAGAGTAGTTAGTCACTGTAGTAGCAGCTTTCGGGTACACAATTAGGAAGGAGCTTACCTCGTATTCACGGTCAACACCATCTCCTCCGCCAATGCGACCAGCAGCGCGAGGTCCATCGTTACGCCAGCTAGCACCCTTTTGTCGATCAGGGCAATCTCGAGCCATGTGACCTGCATTTCCACAGACACGGCAAATGATATTGGCTGTGAAATTCTGTTTCTCTGGACAATCGTACTTTCTATGGCCAATCTGACCACAGTTCTGGCATGCCTGGTTTTCGTCATCACGGAGGGTACCGTTCAGTGCGGCGAGCTCACGAAGTTGATTCCGCTTGAGTTCATTTTGTCCTTCGGGGATAGAGGCAGCCTAATGGTTATTTAGCATTTCATACCAGGGTATCAGATCGGTGGATCTCATGAACTTACAGTTTCAATGACGTTGTGGATCAACTTTTTGGCTTTGTTGACCTTTTCTTCGGTATCTGCCATGATCAAGCAGTGAAGATCTTCCTCCTGGTTGCTCGCGTGTGCAGCATCGGACCGGCCTTTACCTTCCTTTACGGAACCTTTTCCGCGGATTGCAATCTTGGCACCGGATTCAGTTTCCATCTTCTTTAGAGTATTGCCACGAGGGCCAATAAGTAAACCAACTTTAGTAAGAAGAGCTAGTGTTAGTACGGGTCACAAGTTAAGGACATGGGAATATAGTTAGATGCCGCCAGAGCTTCCACGTTACGAATAGATGGTGAGACGGCACGCCTGGCAAGGTCCCGAACAAGAAGGGGTAAAGACATGGTTAGAAAGGTTAGAGGGTTAGCAATCTCACTGAAGTTGATTTCCGGGTAATCGTTGACCGGTACATAGACCTTTTCTTGAGTCTTAGTCGGTCGGCGATAGTCCTGTGGTGGGTGGTAGTTAGGAATGGTCTTCATGGCCCTTTCAATCAGCTTGTGCCGCTCGTCTTCCAGACGCTTGCGGTAACGATATTCTCGAGTATTGACACGGCGGCCATGGTTATCGTACTGCGGTGGGGGAGAGGGAGATCTGCAGCATGCGCGCGAGTTAGAAAACAGACGTCATATTTCGATTGAAATGCGCTGGGGTAGGGGGCTTACCTGTCACCGTCAGCAGGAACAACATCGTCGATTCTCAGTTTCTGGCTAATCTCTTCGATCCGTAGATGTAGGGTGTAGGCTTCGAGCTGCTCGCTGGTCATATTGGCTACGATAGCTGTAGGCAGGCCCATAAGGCCAGCTGCTTTGTTCTCCGAGGCATCGCCCCATCTATTGCGCTTTTTGCGGCGGCGAGGACCGTCTGCTTCGGTTCCTGTCGGATGATACGATTAGAATACATGTTGGTCGGCGAAAACAAAGAGAGGCCGATCCAGGGCCATGCGGGGGCGTGATACTCACTAGGCTCAGGGCTGCGACCGCGCTTTAGGTCGCGGTCGCCATCGCCATCGAAGGCGCTATCATGGCCGTCTCTGTGGTCTTCGTGCTTCACCTCAACACCATCCGAGTCGCCGCCAAATCGTCGGCGGGTGCCAAGAGGGATGTTGTTGGAACCAGTAATGCCTTGGTTTCTCCACGACATGGTGAAGGATGCGAGTGCACACGCAACGTCTGTAACTATGATGGCGTTTCAGGTTTGGTGCGAGGAAAGGATTGAAGGGTTCTGTAGTGAGTGAAGAAAGTTAAGGTAATCGGGAGATTAAACTGTATTGCGGTTGGCTTTTGGGGCGAAACTTTTTAGGTCCAAACCTTGGGAACGCTTGGACCCATTTAACCTGCCTTGTACATGAATGTCACGTGAAGACAGGGGTCCATTGAGACTCGACTCCACAACCTCTCACTCCTAGCCTTAGGGGTACATGTAGACTGCGTGACCTGGCAGCATCCATTTCATTAACAGCCACTTTTCCGATCATCACATTACGTATGAGTCCGGCAATCCTTGCCCCCAACACATTTGGGCCACTTGAGAAAACGCATTCGTGATCCTGTGATCCCTATCTAGAAGGTACCCTAATAGTGTTGCATATGAGCTGCATGGTCATGCGGACACTTTGAGCCTCTTGAGGCTGCACGTCAAGACTTATTTAGGTATTGATTAGATATCCTTATAAAAGTTTCTTCCTCTGGCAGTACCCTTTGATGTGTCAGAGAAATCGCCAGCTAGGGTAGTCTTGGGCATCTGGAAATAATTACCTTTTTATTTCCCTAGAACTCCTTCACTCCACCGTCACCAAGTCCCACAACAAGCAGCTATCCGATTCTGTCCCTTTCCGAGTGGCAGATCTCGTTGAAGCTTGCATGCCTTGGCACCATCGTAGTCTATTCAACAACCGAGATTTTCCACATACCTCGTGTCCGATGTCTTGAGGATAATAAGATGGGTCTGTTCCAAGCTCTTACATATTCATGGTAAAGACATGCCTAACATGTCTTCTCCAATAACGCTCCCAACTCCGATAGCCGCATATTACTATATACATTTGGGTGGGAGTAGTAGAAAGCCCCTGGCACGTCATCATATGGCTCTTGCAAAGCCGTGACCCTAACGTGAATGTTTGAGGATAAAATGCTTTACATATTGCGCCATTGATAGGTTGCTAATAGCACCGCCATCTGGCAGCTTGTTTCCACTAGCATTTGATATAACGCTGGCAGGGCGGCCGAAGCCAAGGCTTTGGCACGTCTCCTGATGCAGTTCAGTTGGAATAGCTGTACAGTTGCATACCGAATTTCATAAAGTGAGCCTAGAGGGATATGGCTTTTTAGATCAACATCCCTGCGGTTTCTTCCAACGCCTTATTCAATAGTTCCGTCGCGATTGGGTCTTGCGGGTGTATCGCCAGAGCTTGATGCAATACTTCGACAGCCATACCCCACTTTCCACCCTGCTCCATGTATATCAACCCTTTTGCAGCGAAGATGGCGGCATCCTTGCCGCCCTGCCGTAGGACCTCGTCGAACTGGTCTAGCGCATCATCATATTTCTTCGCGCGTCTGTATGCATGCGCGAGGTTTGTTCGGGCTGAGAGCCAAGCCTGCGGCTCCGCGTCAATATCCTCGGCTACCTCTAACGCCGTAAGAAACAGCTTGGCAGCTTCTTGTGGTCGGTCTTGGTGATAGTATACGATTCCCATCTCATTGAGGAGTAAAGGATCCGTCTTGCAAAGGCCATAAGCCGTTTTCAGGAACTCGTCGGCAAGTGTCATGTTGTTCAAGGCGTGGTTTTGCATTCCCAAGAACACCTGAGGCAGGTGAGTGCCCATGAATAACCGAGCGGCCGTCGAGTATGCTGATATGGCTTGGTCATGCTCACCTTCAGCCGCGAAAGTATGGGCAAATCCAATCCAGGCCGGACCAAAATGCGCATCCATCATGCTAGCTTTACTAAAATAGCGACGCGCTTCGGCAATCTTGTCGATTGCAAAGTAGTAAATCCCCACCGCAAGCCAGGCACAAGGCTCTTCAGGGTGGTTGTCTGCAAGATCGTGTGCTATCAAGAACAAGACATTCTTCATCTTGAGTTCAAACAAGCAAGCAAGGTGTAAAGGATATATGTTGAAATTATATTTATCCTCTTCGAGAACAGAGCTCGTTATGGCCAAAGCATCCTTGTATCTACACTGAGTGTATAGAAGATCTGCTCGGGCTAACAGGAGATCCGGATTTGAGGCGAGATTATAGTGAGTTGACAAAGTCTCGCAAGCGGTCGTAAATGAATCAGGGTTCCGGTATTTAGAGAGCCGTGTAGTGTAAAGCATCTTGGTGAACTCGGCAGCTTCCTGCGAGGAGGAAGGATCTCCAGACACCCGTATGGCGTCAAAATTCAGAGATTCTAGGAACTGCCATTCTTCATCTGGCGACATCAGAGAGTTCTTCATCAACTGTTGAAATGCCTCGAAACATTGCACATCGATTCGAACGGCGTCCTTGTAGCATTCCTTGGCTCGATCGAAGGCATTCTGCTTGGCATAGCAGATACCTCTGAGATAGCACATGGCGGCCTCGAACCGCCTGTTGGCAGTTTCCTCGTCTGATGGCTCATCCCGCCTGTCCTGGGCTCTGGAGAAGCCGCGCCCTACGCCAGCCGTAGAGCGACCGTTCGTATGTTGTGTTTTGCGCTTAGTCGCGGGGTTTGACATGAGATCTGGGGGGCGCTCCCCAAGCACTGCCAGAGCCTCATCGTAACGAGACTGTTTGATGAAGCAGTGGGCGGCCAAGTACTGACATGAAGGGTTCCGAGCAATGAGATCCTGTTTCGAGAGGAATGCCTGCGCCCTGGTGTAGTTTCCCGTGGCAAAGTGCACCTGTGCTAGCCAGAAGGCATCATTATCGTCGTCTATACACACTGGTTAGCATCACAAAAAGTGGTGGGCGAGCGGCGAGTGGGTGAGGGCATACTAGTGAGCGCTAACAGCTTATCGCCGATGAAGATGGCCGATTCGTATTGAGCTTTGTTTAGGGCATCTTGCCTCCATTCGCGAAGGAAGCTCTCCATGATGGTGCGGACATGGGCCTTGAGAACGATGGCGTGTTTACAGTGAGTGTGCACTGTTCACGCTGTTCGTTACGCGGGGCGTGGGGCCAAGGACGTGCTCTTCTGGCTTCTGGGTACCTCCTAGGTACCTAGTGCAGTGCTCCTACCTCCTCTACGGTAGGTACCGAGGGAGGTACAGAGGTAAAGTACTTATATGTACCTAGGTAGTATGTATATATGTCTAAGGATATTAAATGCAACAGGCGAAATTCCATTCATCAGCACATGGACATAAGGCTGCCTGTCAAACTCAGAACTATTAAATACCTACCTTCCTGGTAGAGGTATATTGGAGGTCCTCCCGCACACATGTCTTTATTTGAAGAAGTAGGTACCTATATAGGGAGAGAAGGAGAGCTTCCCCTCGAGCTGTACGAACCACCTGCAGTTAAATGGAACCGCCGGTTTGAATGCACATGCGCCTATGAGGCTTAGTGGCCTACCGAGGGCTCCTCCAGGCCAGGCTTCAGGTGCCTATAGGTAGGTGGGCACCTGCCGTGCACCTGGGCACGGGAGGTCGGGTGTCCCATGAGGTCTATTTGGTAGTTATGTAGTAAAAGAGGCAATATTCTTATACCTACCGTAGCGTGGAAAAGAGTGGGTAAACAATGATTGTTTGGCTCAACAATCATTGTTTTGTATTACAATGATAGTTTCAAAAAACAATGATTGTACTGAAAACAATGATTGTGCTTATATTTTTTACAAAATATATTTTTTTATCCGATCGGTAGTTTCGTTTTAGTCATATTTATATAGGTACCTAGGTGGGTATATATGTAGTACTAAATATACGAATATATTGCTGTATATTTTACGGTACGGCTTGGATTCGAACTACAGGGCTACAGTCGACGATTACAGAGTATTACAATTACGTTACGAGGGCTAATTACGCGTGCGAGAAGCGCTGTAATTGCCATATATAAGGGTTCATTAAAAGAAGCAGTTGCGATTGCGGTTATAAGGGCAGTTGCGTTGGTGTTCAAGGCTGTATGGGCTGTATGGGCTATATGGGCTATATGGGCTATATGGGCTGTAGGGGCTGTAGGGGCTGTAGGGGCTGTACGGACTGCATGGGCTGTACGGACTACAATTAGCTGTACAGACTGCAATTGACTGCAATTGACTGTATGGGCTGTATGGGCTGTATGGGCTGTATGGGCTGTATGGGCTGTATGGGCTACTAGGTCTGTATGTGTAAGTCTGTAAGTCAGTCTGTATGGCTAGGTCTGTATGGCTGTTAGGATAGGTCTGTATGGCTGTTAGGATAGGTCTGTAGGGGCTATGGGCTAGGTTGGTTGGGTAGGCCCAGACAGGTGAGGACAGGTGCCGAACACAGACCCACTTCTAGAAGTACCTTGCCATATAAAATTGCCTGTCTGGTACTTAGGATCTCACAATCATTGTTCTGAAAACAATCATTGTGTCGAAACAATCATTGTTTCCCCACGTATCTTCCCGCTATGGTACCTAACTAGGTAGGTAGTTTCTTATTACAGCCCTTAGGTAACTGCAAAATGCTTCCAAGTTTGTGGTTCAACAATAGAATGCATCAATACTTTTCTATTAACCTTTATATATAGCCTACTGGTAAGGTAATTAGTACCTATGCCGCTTTTGTTTGATATTGTTGCACATGGTTTCCTTCTATTCATGCATCATTAAATTAACTAGATGAGGTACTTTGTTTGTATTTCCAACTGAAAGTAGCTAGGTAGATGATCATGATAGCTTAGGTGCATAGACCCTTGTGATCGATACGTATAGAACAAATTATCAACTTCTTTTTTCCTGATGTCAAGCAAATGCAATCCGCTGGAAGGTAATCGTCCGGTGGATTTTAGTACTCTTAAAGTTGCCGCCTCTCGCTGCTTTCTGCAGATAATTTTGTTGTTCCTCTACTGTCATGAGACCCCAGCAACCACGGGTTGGCCAACTCTTCATGTCCGTTTGTGCCTCCTTTGTTGGTGTCCTCATGGGTATATCATCTGTTGGCATATCCAGCATCGGCACCTCCAGCATTGGTACCTCCTCCATTGGCAGCCTGGCCCGATGAGGATGTATCGTTCTGGCGTTTAACCCGCCCCTCTTTCTTTGCTTCCTTGAGCATCCTTGCTCTCGCCTGGAAAATCGGGCGCGCCTTTTCCGTCCGTTCTGCGGTTGTTACCCGCATGCTCATATCCGGAAACTTGCCGGTTAAATATACCTTCGTGTCCTTAGATACTCCGATATCCACCAATAGGTTCGCGAAGCTGCTCGGCATCGCGAGCCTATCTGTCAGATCATTGATGTCTACTATGGTCTGGGCTGTGTTGAACAAACAGGCATAGTTTTTGAGGTCCTTGAACGGCCGGGTTTGTTTTGGCAACATCAGGAGGTCATTAGGATTGGAGGCACGCACTTCCGTAAACGTCAGGTCCGTGATGTTTTTCAGTGCTATCCGACAAACCTGGCTATCTTGAAAGAATGGTACCTTGCCAGCTTCAATCTTCGGGGGCAGTGTAAATTTCATGGCGATTGATTTTATTTGGAAAAACTCTACTCTGCCCAACTTGTGGATGCGTTGGTTTATCGAGTTGATGTTGTCAACATGGGCTCTCTGCGAAGGGTATACGAGGTTCTTTTTTCTGCATTCCCCATTCCATGTTATGCAGCCGCGCTTATCAAATTTGCGACTCCTACAGTCGGGTTCACAGGATCCAAAACACACTTGTCCGAACAACCGTCCTAAAAGAGTGCCTATCTTGCTTGTGCTGCTGCACAGCACGATAGTTCATCAATAAAGAATACCGTGTTGCGTGATATAGTGAACACGAGAATCCTTTGAAGGACGCTATCTGGTAGACAGTCAAAGCGTGACTTCGTTCGGGGAGGCAGCTCAGGTATGAATACACGCATGTCGATGTAGGTCAAGCAGATTAACAGAATAATATCATGCTTTGATGGATTTTAAACCAAGAAAATGGGGCCTGGCCTGGGAGGCTCCCGATATTAATACTTGGAGGGCCGAATAATCGTACCTTGAAGGTCATCCATATTGAACCTTTCTTAGACTGTTCGACCCCCGACTCAAGAGTTTGGACTGGTGGACGCACCTTAAATCGGAAGGCATGCTTTGTCCATCCCTAGATCAAGACACCCACCTATATTCTCAAATTCACAAGGCATTCCAAGCATCCTTATGGATTGCCATACTGATTCCGTATTCAGAAGTACCATCTCACCAAAGCGTCCTATAGTTCTTCCTGATAAGGAGATCAATAGTAGTAAGCAGGCAGTTGCTTGTTGTTTCTTGTAGCAGCACTATTTCTAACGTGGTTCGTGGCATTTCGTCACTGGGCTTCTGAATCTAAAGATTCGGTGGGTGGTATCACCTCTCTTGTTTTAATTTAAACAATTTCTCGTCCATCTTTTTTTTATTTTAATAACGTTAGTTGCCTAAGAGCTTAGCTTGAAAGATACGTTCAAGGATATGATATTCCAACGTATCTCAGAACATCAGCAGATATCACTGAGCGTTGGAACCTTGAGCATGGGGGTGTAATGGACAGTTGTTATTGCACAAAGAGCCTAGACCATCACTTTTCACGATCTCTACGATACACAGAACACCTCTGTCCCAAATGTGTGGTAGTGTAACAATTAGGTAAGCGAACGCAGCAAGCATTGCGCCAACATCTTTGGATGTTATTGGTTAACTCCGGGAGATTGGACCATGCCAATCGAATAAGCCCCCTTATCTTGCGCGGGTTAGGGTTTGATGCCCAAGGGCTAGGTAACTTGTGACAATCTGACAGCACTACCAATGTACGGCAAGGTGAGTGGCGCTCTGATCTCTCTTTTCTTCATTTCACTTACCACTTCATAAGCTCAAATAGGTTACGATTCATTTTAAAGACTGCCAAATACCCATCCATCCTGATGTATTCGAATCTAGAAAATATGAATTTTTTGTGAGCTGAACTCATAAAATATTGTGTTTGTTACCTACGTAAGTACGGTACTTATCTAGTGTAAAACTTGCTCCATTTCATGAATACGTCGTACCTGCAGCCAAGATATTCCCGCTCACCGGATTGCCTCTTGGCAAATGGGATCTAACGGATGGGGCCGCAAGACTATCCCAAAAGTATTCATTCCAAAAACTTTGCCGCACGCTAAAGTATGGATGTTCAGCACACCATTGACTGCAACCAATAGAGTTGGCAGCAGTGCACGACACTATTCGAATTGCTGCATACCTTAAACGAGACAGCAGCATCACACAATCCAAAGCGGTTGTGATATGCGCCCGGGCTTGCTTTTGCCAATCCAACTGCAACCCTCTCTGCAGAGCAATGAAGTTGTATTGCTTGTACGTGTGTTGCTGTACATGTTGTGCATAGATTAGTCTGGCTCCTCTGGTAGAGTGTGTCGGGGCGGAATGGCGATGGCCCAGACAGGTCTGTTTAGCCCAATCAAACCACAGAACAAGGCTGGCACGTAGTGATTGCCTGAAGCTCATGGGGGGTGTCAGCACGAAAAATAGCCATGCCAGTTCCCGACCCAGCTGACACAGAAGGGTGTCGATTCTATCTATATAGCTTGGCAAGGGGGGATAACCAAACAGAGGTGCAGATACGTACATAAAGATTCCTCTAGTCTCGTGTTTCTTTGTAATAAACATGCTTCCTCACAGAGCCAACAATGACGAGTCGTCACCATGGGATTCCCCCGCTATTCCAGGGTACTGACAGTATTTACGTTGATATTAGTCTTGATCGGTAGGTCACGTACTATTATCGTAGGGACATTTCTTGACTGCTAACTGAAGGTTGGGTAGGTCTTTTCACGTATAACAATGCCGATCCCGAACTACACAATCGGCTCTGGGGGGTAACAAACGACGATAACCCTGTCGCAGATGTCGTGGCTCTACGTGTGATGTTCATCGGGGCCTCAATAACCCGCGGAGAGACATCGACAGGCGACCGGGGCTATAGAAAATTTGTTAAGGACTCTCTTATCTCCTGGGGCAAGGTCGTGAACTGCGTAGGCTTCAACCGTTTTGGCGACTGGGAAGATAATGATGTCGAGGGATACAGCGCCAACCGGATCCGAACCACTACGAAGCACGCGGCACAAGCGGTTCCGGTGCTCCAGCCCAATCTGATACTCGTGCAAGTTGGCACCAGCGATTGTTTCCAAAAAGACGACCCCGAGAATATCGGTCCACGAATGCGGATCCTAATGGACACTATGATGGAGGCAGACCCCGGAGCGACGGTGATCCTATCGACATTAGTCACAACACCGAATCCGAAGTACGAGCCATGCATCATCAGTGCCAACACCCAAATTCGCCAAGTAGCCGATGACTTGATGCGCGAAAACAAGAAGGTCGTTCTAGCTGAAATGCACTACGATCAGGGACTGCCCAATCGTCCGAGACCTGAGGATATTGGGCCTGATAAAATCCATCCGACCGACGAGGGATATATAATGATGGGTAGAATCTTCCTACAGAAGATCCGGGATGTAGAAGTGAAGGGATTTCTGCAACAGGCTGTGAACAACAGCATACCAGACAATGGCAGCGATGGGCGAGAGGTGGAAAACCGACTGAAAGCAGAGGCAGAGGCCGAACACCCTATTATCAAGAGATCAAGGAGAAGAACGGCTTTGGAGACAACATGATCCGGCAATCACACATCCCAGTTGACGAGTCACGTAATATGCCTCTTTTTTTTTCACACCACAGCTTCATGTATTAAATTACGAGTACGTCCAAGCGTGCATAAGGCATTTTGAGAGGGGGACACACCAGTTAGCGGGCCCTCACAACTGTTAGAAAGAGATATGTACACTATTCATGATATAGACTCGGCGGCGCAATAAATATCAGTATTGGAAGATCAATTATGATTACTCGATTCCGGAGACATGCGTGCGATTCTACACCAGAGTAATTTATTATTGGGCCTATAATGGTGATGCGACCCTCGACTTGTGATGTGTTCTTGTGAAACTCTATTCGTCATTGGTACTATCATAAACTTCGACCTCTAACCCCTAACCCCCAGATTAGCCTTTGATACATGTCACCCACATCTGAACATATCCTATCGCACTCATAAATCATCGTAAACGCAGTCCAAGCAAATGAATCATATGGGAAAGTAAGATTCCCCCGTCTGGCTTCACCTCTACGTATCAATAGTCCAGCTGATCTAGGTAGTCGTGACAGATCTGAGCCCTCTTGGCTTTAAGACACACCCAAGTTAGTAAGCATATCACGATGCTAGGAATCAACAATATTAGATTTTGTATACTATTAATGAAGACGGGTGCCCGTATCGAACGGCACATTTCACCACAGTAGGTACTCTAGGTACCTAGACAAGCAAGCATCTAAATATCTACCTATCTATACAGTCGCAACATTCACTTTTCTCCTCCAGATTCCCCAAATTCAAGAATCTGAGCAGAAGAGAAATCAAAAATCAAAAATTCCCATTGCATTCTTCCTTCCTCATTCGTTTATTTCTGGAAATGCCGCGCCCCTCAGATGAGTAAAAGAGAGCGAAAAAGCAGCCAACACCGGACAATGCACATATGGGCGGGGAAAAGACCAAGGCTGCAACTCGTAACGAACCCTAGTGTGATCATTCCACCCTTCCCGAAATCAGAGACGACCGTGACCAAAACACCTGATTCGCGGGCCGAAGAGACACGCGAGACAAAGCACCCAACAAGCAAAACCTCCTCCCGCAAGCAATGGTGGGACATCGTAATCGGACAATTGGAGCACATGTGACTGTAATCGTGTGATCGACTCCCTCTACACAATGTATATGTTGCACATAACAAGTTTTGACTTTGATGGAAAAAACCCGAGCCTCCCTTGAATATCTTCCATGCAGTTCGCTACACGTCACAAAGTATGACGATGGGCAGAAAATAAGACTGCGTAACCTTAGCTACTCATGTGCTAGGCCAACGTAGACGTAAGCCGTCAACCCATCGACTATAGAGGACATCGGAGAGCTGCTTGCAATGTTCCATGCCGGGCTGAGGCTCGCGGCCAGGGTACTTAGCTTGCAGCGCCAATTTCTCAGCATCTCGTTCCTGTTTGATAGCCTTTTCAGGACTACCAGTACCGGCATTATACAGCGCCGCGCTCTGACGCCTCCTATGACTTTTTAGGTGCGGATTGTTCGCAGCGAGGACAAACTTTGTTGGGCTCGGAGGCGGGTTGGCTGGTGCACTCTTAATGATCACCGTTCCGTGTGGCTTGTCCGAGTCGATGGGTCCCGTCGAAGAATCTGGAATATTTAAGAATGCATTGGACAATTTATTGTCTTGTGTAATAGTGGAGTTGAGATTGCGGAAAAGGTGGTACGCCCCCTCAGGATCAACGGCATCGAGCGCGGCAAAGGCATCGGAAAGTTTTGCCAGAGCTTCTCTCTTGGCCATGCTGGATGTCTGTGCGTGAAGTTCGGCAAGAGTGGGCTCAAGGGCTTTCGAGTACAAGCGTCGGCCCAATATTGCCTCCTTACTAGTTACCTCGACCGCATTGGGATGTTTATTCTCATCTGCGATGTCATCAAAGGGACTAGGAGAAGAGGCGCGCCCAGAGTTGGATCCATCAGATGGCACTCTTCGGAACAGGCGTTGTGAGGAGCCGGAATTACCAAATGACATGTCTGGTTGAAGCGGACGTCGTAAGGCTGGAGCAGGCGGGCCACGTACGGACCTCGTACTAGATATTTGTGCCCCAGACGGCTGTCGTAAAGCGGTGGATTTTCGCATAGTTGGGGGTGCTGGAGAAGATGGCTGCAGAGGTGCGTCCTTGATATCCATTCGTCGCAATGCCTCTTCAGTAGAGAAGATGGATGATGGTTTCCGTGACTTAACTGTTGTTTTCCGAGGCATGACCGATTTCACGGTGTCAAATACCCACTCCTCCTGTTCGGCTCTAGGCGAAAAGTCTTGCAGTGTTTCCTGATAGAAGGGTCGGCTCCTCTTTTTGGTCTTAGTCGCATCGTAGGTCCGTCTCCTCTCGATTAATTCCTGCAAGGCTTCGCTCTTGCCTGAAGACTTGATAAATCGATGCCTTAACAGTTCCTTGGCTGAGGGCCTACGGTCCGGGTCTTTCATAAGACATTGTGTGATGAAATCTTTAAAGTCCCTTGAGAAATTGCCTTCGAGTCTCGGTGGAGGGTTCTTTGGGATATGGAACAGAGCCTTCATGGGATGTAGGCTCGCGTGAGGAGGTTCTCCGTTTGCCAGTTCCAGGGCTGTGATACCCAATGACCAAATGTCTGCCTTGAAATCGTACCCAGACTGCTGGATTACTTCTGGTGCCATCCAGAAAGGGGTACCGACGAATGTGTTGCGCTGAGACTTGATGTTGGTGAGCTGTGCAGCTACGCCAAAGTCGGCCAGTTTAACCTTCCCGGACTCCGATAGCAGGACATTTGCGGCCTTAATGTCTCGGTGAATCTTTCCTTCGGCGTGGAGGTATTCGAGGCCGCGGAGGAGTTCGCGACAGATGATGGCAATCTGCGATTCGCCGAAAGAGCAGGGTTCGGGCTTTAGCTGCACAGGATGTCAGTGTCAGAGAGAAGAGCACAAGAAATAATCCAGGGGGGTTATTACCAGGTCGAGACACGATCCACCGCCCAGATACTCCATTACAATCCACAGTTTGCTCCCGCGTAGAAAGCTTGCTTTGTATTGCGTGACGTAGGAACTGGCGCATGTGCTCAAGACAGATATCTCGGCTTGAATATCTTGAATATCATCGTCGGTCGATTCAAGATCGATCTAGGTGGAATGGGTCAATTTCGAACAGTCGCCCGGGGCATGACTCGGCAGGGAGCCGTGTGTAAGGGACTAACATGTTTGATAGCGACCACCTCTCCCGTTGCCTTCTCGATCCCTTTATAGACTACGCCAAAGCTTCCGCCTATAACCATTGCAGAGAAGTAAGCATCCGGCCTCCCAAGCATATCAAGCTCGGTAAACATTGCAACCGAGATTTACTTACGGCCCAGTTCTTCAAGAACCTGGTAGTGGCCGGCAATCGCTTCGTCCGCCATGTTGCCAAGAAGTCGTGGACGTGTATGATATTATTACCACGATGCGCGGTCAGTCGAATCGGAAAACAAAAGACGGCAAAGCGATCCGGGCGGGAGCTTGGTGGAAGCCAGAGCCGGAGCAGGCGCCGAGCAGCGCAGCACAGCAACAACTGCACGCAGACACAAGGATGCGCAGCGATGCCTGTACAGATCAGAGTGGGAAAATAGTAAAGACTGCGTGACAACAGCTCGAGAGAACCGGGGGAATTCTAGGGATGTGTAGGTAGTCAATTAATGGCGAGAGGTAGCGAAAAAAGGGCTCTCTGCAGTTGACAAGAGAGCAAACAACGGAATCGATATAGCTGGTGGTGGCAGCCAGTGGTTGTCGGAAGGAGTTGAGACAGAGGGACCAGGGTGACCAAGCTAGGACCAACAACAATTTGCCTCTCTAGGTGTAGCGTCAGTTCCCGATTCAGGAGCCGTCCGCGCTGGCAGACCAATAGCGTTGCTAGGGCGGTACTAAATAGCCCTGGGCCTGTAATTACGAGCAGCCTAGAGAGCCCTTTCTTTTGCGACGGCCCGGGAAGATCTGCTGCTGCTGCAAATCGACGACGCTTCTCATGATGTCCAGTGGCGTGTAACAGGGTAGGTCTGTGTGTCTGGGAGCAAGAGGGAGGGGAACACGGGAACTCCGCACAGATGCATGCGACGGAATCCCTATCCTAGATAAAGCACAAAAGGATTGTCTTATTGCACATGTCTACGCATGCCAGCTGGCTGGACTACCTAGTACACCAACCCGCACATGCATCAGGATGGTAAATCATTGCTGTGCCGTTGGTTAGGTGACATGGGTGTCCCTATTTGTCCATGCCATTTGCCTACCCCGAAGGACTAGGTACTAGGTAACTGTCTACCATACAGACACTGGTTTTTGAACAATAGCAAAACCGCACAGAGAAGTATTTGCGTTTAAAACTTTTGAGGTTAGTATAAGCTTAACAGAGGGGGAGCTTTCTGAATAAAACCTTTTCTTTCTTTTTTCTTTCCTTTTTCTTTCCTTTTTTTTTTTTTTTTTTTTTTTTTTTTTTTTTTTTTCACAATTAGAAGGTGGCATCATGAGTTGCTGAAAATGAAGCGAAATAAACAGTCTCCAGCATCAAATCCCTGGAGCACTAGCTGCTATGTTGGTAGGCAATAGTGATTGGCTATTGAGCTGAACAATAGCCCCACATCAGCTATGCCGTTACTGGGCAACGGTCAATAGGACCCCTCTGTTTGGAAAAGTACGAAGTGACCCGCTTACGCGAAGAGCTGCGAACTCCCATCCGCCCATGCTTCGTGCATTTTTACTGGAAGCGAGACCGTGGACAGTTCATTGGAACGGAGCCCTGTCCTGTCCGCAAATGCATCGAGAGAGCCGGCAGGAACTACGCCTGTGCACCCACCGCCTGTGCTGAATTCTGTTTGCAGACTGATTCTGCCATTATTGTGTCTGTTACTTCACCCTGTGAAGCCACGATATCGCGACATACCATCTCATCTATATGCTCCACAGGTTTCCTGCCCAGTGTTCTTTTCCTGCAGCACCCTCACCGCTTTCTACCATCTGGTTGTTTATCCCATCTTGCAGACAACAGACTGCTGCAAGACGCTTTGTCTGACGTATGATGCAACTGGATCCCCTATAACTGGCGGTAATATTTCGACGCACAGTCCACAGTCGATTTGATCCCGAATTGCGTGCGGCCTGACGTGAGGCAGAACGTGACGACACTTTCTGCGCTTGAGAAACCATCGCCTCTAGGTAACTGCTGGGTGCAATGGTCCCAGCACCACCGCCCTTGCCTACACGGTTTCCGTGCTGGTGCAGAGCTGTCTATTCTTGGGGAGGGGAGGTTAGTATTTCTATACAAGTCAAACGGCGGTGTGCTGACAAGCTGGGTGTGGTAGTCTTCACGAGATCTGGGGTTTATCGAGGGGGACTTGATCGAATGTCTGAATGCAGGCGACGGCTCGTGGTGGACCGGGCGGTTACGGCGCAACAAGACCGTCGGCGTCTTCCCATCCAATTTTGTTGAGGTGCTGCCTGATGATTTCCGCCCCATCACCAGGTCGATAAGCCCGTTGACCTCGAGCAACACGCCGAGCCCAGCCACCAGCCTACAGAAGGCAAAGTCGAAACCTTTTCGCAAGCCCTTCGAAGCATATGCGAAAGCGCCCCATTACACGACGGCAAAGCAGCCCGAAATCATACGGCAGCCTTCCTACACGCCGCCTCGGAAAAACTCTACCAGTTCATTCCGAAATAGTGTTCGTGAAAAGACTAGCCATGCTCCTACGCCTCCAGAGACTCGGGAATATGTTCCAAGGGCGCCGTCACCCGCACCTCATCACGTATACCAACGTGCTGCCTCACCAGCACCTCCTGCTTCTTCCTATCACTCTCGAGCTCCCTCTCCAGCTCCGCCGCGTATGCTCGAGTATCACCAGAGAGGCCCCTCACCCGCACCTCCAGTCGGTTCTTATAATTCTCGAGCTCCCTCGCCGGCACCTCCTATTAGTTCCTATCACGCTCGAGCTCCTTCCCCAGCGCCACCACATATCTCTAGCTATAGTCAGAGAGCTCCCTCTCCCGCTCCACCTCAAGTACCCAACTACCACCATAGAGCGCCCTCACCCGCGCCTCCACCTATACAGCACTATGAAGCTCGAGCTCCATCACCCGCACCTCCACTGGCGCAGACATACGAATCCAGAGCGCCATCTCCTACTCCTTCATTTAACTTCAGGCCCTATCGGCCAGGAGCAGAGCGCGAGTCACCTCCCCCACCCGCCCCGCCTCCTCACCGCAGTCTTATTACTCGAGGAAATTCGAATGCTTCCTATGACGACCGGTTTCGTGAACAAGGATACCATACGCCTCGTGCAGTTTCGCCAGTGCCACCCTCTCCTGCAGGTGCCGGTTTCACTCCTTCTCCCCTACGTGAGGCTATGGATGGTGTAATTGAACAACTAGATGCATTGGGTGTGCCGCGGCAGAGTGGATCTGCTGAGCCTTCTTTCGATCCATGGTCGCCGGAGTCCTTCGACCTAGTCCATCACCGATCCCGAAAGAAGCAGACAAGGCCACTGACGTCAATGGGTCTTGCGCACCAAGATTCCGGTTATGAATCATATGGTGGTGGTGGTGGTGGTGAATCGTCACAGGAGAACACGGCGCACAGTGGATACAACGATGAGCATCCGCTTCCTCAGCTGGATAATTATGTAGAAAGGATGGAAACCCGGCTCCGGAAGATGCACCAGCATAACTCAAGTCTGGGCCGTGATGCGGATCCACCACCGCCTCCGCCGCTCAAAAGTCATCAGATGAACCGACCAAAATCATCAATGGGTGATCATCCTCGCAAAGAGCGTAGTCTACGAAAGCAGAAGTCATCTTATGAAGTTGGGCTTATCGGCAGAACAGCGACTACAAAGACAAACTCCACTCTCGCTTCTTCTGGCAATCATAGCAGCACAACGACGACTAGCACTAACACGCAAAGCACCAGTCGCAGTCTAATGAGCGGCACTTCTGCTGGAGGGATGAGTTATACGAGCGCAGGCAGTTTGGCTAGGAAGCATCGGGCACGAAGTGTCTTGGACTTCAGGGACGCCGATGAAGACTGGGACCCGAATCGGCCTACAACGCCGTTTACCGGTGTTTCTTACCATCCAAGCCACTCTACATCTGCGCAGAGACCTAAGTCGCAAGTCGGCTTTAACGAAATAGGTATTGCGGCGGTTGGGGGTCTTGTGCAACCAATGGAGATAAAACCGAAGAAGGCGAATTTCATCAAAAGAATCTTGGATGCAACGAAAACCGGCGTCGCTTCTGGTCGAAGCAGCATAGCGACCGGTACTGCATCGTTACAATCGTCTCCCACCAAGCGCTCAGGACCTGACGGTATTACCGCAATTGCGGGTGGTCTTAGCACGACAAACTTGGGCCGAGATGCTGCTCGTGATATGGGACTCGACAGTGGCATAGATTGGGTCCAAATCCGACGTGATGTGAACAGGTCTAACACCTTGAGCAAGAATGAGCGCAGCGAGCGACGTGATCGCTGTCAGATGATGGACTATCCTGCGATAGACCCTGTCGATGAACTTTACCAGAGCATCGAGGGAGATGAAGGCGCGGATGGACTTCCAGTTCGGGAATCGATCAACTACCAAGGTCTAAATCTTAGCCAAGTTGACAAAAACTCACGATTTGTCAGCAACTTACCGCCAATGACGACCTCAGTGACCCTTGCGACAACCTATGTTTGTCGCCCATACAGAAGCGATGTCCAGCGCCTTCGCGCCATTTTCGTCTGGGTGGCTGAGCAAGTCAACTGGGAGGAAGACTTTGAAGGCGAAGTTGATACACGGCGGGTTATCCAGACCAGGCGAGGATGCGCCGAGGAGTACGCCGTTCTAGTGCATGAGATGTGCGCTGCTATTGGCATTCATTCTGAGATAGTTCGGGGCTACCTTAAGACGCCCGGGGAAGTGCCCGAAACCAGTATTATGCCTCGACCAAATCATTGGTGGAACGCTGTCCTCGTCGACGATGAATGGCGCATAATGGATTGTTGTCTCGCGAGCCCTTCTAATCCTCGCCGTGGTCTGTATTCGAACGCTAGCAGCGGAACCGCAGAGTTCTGGTGGTTTCTGACTAGACCCACGGAGCTTTGCTGGACGCACATTCCTGAACACCACGCGCAGCAGCATATCTGCCCACCTGTGGCCCATGAGACCCTGCTAAACTTGCCGGGTGCTTGTCCCCCTTACTTCAAAAATGCCATCGCCATGGTCGACTTCAACACGTCGCTAACCCGAATTGAGGATCTGGAGATGCTACATATAAAATTCAACGTGCCGGAAGATGTCGAGATAGCCGGAGAAGTCGAGGTTCGAGCTTATTCGCGTGACTCAGACGGAGATTTATTCGAAAGTGGTGATGTGGTTAAAAAGCGGGCTCTAGCCCAGGCGGAATGGTACAACGGCGCAAAACGCTACACGGTGAAAGCACTCCTACCGGGGGACGAGGGCACAGGCATCTTGAAGATTTATGCTGGCAAGAGAGGTCTTATGCATAGCATCAAGGATATTCCACATCCTCTAGCCTTTGCCCTCCCAATTATCCACACCGGTGAGAATCCGCCTTACGAGTTTGTGACACGTCACCCGACGCCTCATGCCCAACGTCACGACATCTACGTTGTACAGCCACAATGCCAGCGGCTTGCTTTGAACAACACATTCGTCTTCGCCATCCGGCAACACCCATCTAGTCTGGGCAACAACAGTGGCTCTAGCAACCCAGGCGGTACGAGTCCGGTTCCCTTCGCGCGACCGACTAGTGCTATGAGCATGACCAGCAGCGCCGCAGCATCGGCCCCTAGCTCAGCAACCGGAAGCATAGCAGGCAGAAAGCCAGCTAAATTGGCGATCCAAACCCCGGGCGGCAAGATCCTGAGACTTATGAGGAAGGAGGAGCGAAGAGGGATTGGAGTTGGCGGACGCAACTTCGGCGGTGAAGACGAGGTGAGTGACGGAGGTACATGGGAGACGATCATCAAATGCTCGGAACGAGGCGTTTGGCGCGGCCTCGTGCTTGCGGATCGCACCGCTCGGTGGTGCGTTTTCGCCGAGTGGGTGTGCGTGGGTTGAGTCGTCTTGCATTCACATGAGATATTGAGTAGCGTCTCGAGGAAGACCGTTCGACTCAGTGCCCTATTGTTTCGATTAAGATTTGATATGGGAGCGAGATTTCGATATCTCGTGCATTTTGCTCGGTGTTCCTGGTGGGCAAATCTGGTATTCCCTGTTTATATCCCAACGGCGTTTTCAAATAGGATGAGGGCACTGTAGGGTAACTCATACTAGCAACCGAGACCCTTGCTTGCATGTTCGGAGTTCAAATACCTAACTCGATGTACACATAATTGTAGTGCCACGGCACGATGGCCAGAAATGAGAACCCCTACGTTAATTACGTTCATTTTCTCTTCAGTATGTGTCATGTGTTGCTTCTTTGTTGCCACTGGGTAGGGCCTAAAGGACTGACTCGGTCCTGGAGAATATAACCATCTGTCAATACTAGTGTACAATTTACATGACAAGAGAAATAAAACCATCCTGTATCTTACCCGCCTCAGCCTGTATTCCTATCCTACTACGAAATTGAGGCTCAACCGTCTAGTAGAGAAACAAATCCCTACTTTTTCACCAACAATGCCCACAAGGAAGCTCATTAGCCCCCCTTCCTTCGAAAACGAAACAGAGCGAAATGTTGTAGGCAAGTGCGGGAGGCGAATGAAGTCTTATAAATGAACCAATCATCTACTCTGCGGGACGGCTATTAGTGTTCTGGTTAGTAGTGGTTCTTCAACTACACCGCGTTCAGGTCTCAGTTTGAAAAGGAAGTGTCTGGCTCTACGGGGTATGAGGTGCATAACTGAAAATAATTGTTCCCCAGTGCTTTCTATATGATGGTTAAACTACTAGGTAGTCTACTAGGTACTACTTCCCCTTCGACTATCTCCCGCCCATGCAAAGTCAAGTGCTCACCGGGAGATAGGTAAGTGATCTTTCCTCCAAAACGTATCCAGAGCATATATATGCACTTTCCGTACTTGGTTCTGACGGATCTGAGACGAGTTTCAAAACTCTGTTTCTATTGTATAAAATTTTTTTTTGCCAATCCTTGTGCTGCATCTAACCTCATATCTATCGGCCCCATGCCCGAATCTACACACCTACCAACCTACCTTACATACCCCCTCCTCCCTATGAAGCATTCATCTGGATTGTTTGGCGTCGAGACTCCGAGGATAGTGCCATGTTACATTCGGACGACATTAATCACCATATTATCCGACTGAGCAGGTCGAGCTGCGAACAATGTCCGACAGTGCGGTCATCATAGGTTCGGCCAGCCTAGACCGAATCGAGGCCCCCGTCACCATGAAATCTTACCTCATGTGCGCTTTCTCGGCGTTCGGAGGAATCTTCTTCGGCTACGATAGCGGCTACATCAACGGCGTCATGGGGATGCCGTATTTCATCAAGCAAATCGAGGGTCCGGATGCTACAAGTCTGACTGGGTCTTCCAAGGCAATCATTACGTCAGTCTTGTCACTTGGTACCTTTATTGGTAGGTGTTTTCTCTTTTCCATCTATTCTTGTGATTAGTTATGGTATGTTGATATTATTATAAACCTCTCAAGGGGCGCTCGTTGCTGGTGATTTTGCGGACTTAGTCGGCCGGCGAACCACCGTCCTCGGCAGCTCCGTGGTTTTCCTCGTAGGCGTCGTTTTCCAAATGGCTTCAGCTGGGCTGCCTCTCCTCGTCATCGGTCGTGTCGTCGCCGGCTTAGGCGTTGGAGGCGTAAGCGCAATACTAATCCTATACATGTCTGAAATCGCCCCCCGCAAAGTCCGCGGAGCTATCGTGTCGGGCTACCAGTTCTGTATTACTGTTGGTAAGCCTATTCTTTCCAACCCTTGCCCCCCCCCTCTTCCCGTAAGAAGTGGTGTCTTCTCAACCTTTCTCACGCTGTAAGGTCTATTGCTCGCTTCTGCGATCGACTACGCAACTCAGAACCGTGACGATAGCAGCTCCTATCGGATCCCCATTGCTGTCCAGATGCTATGGGCCTTGGTTCTCGCTATCGGCCTGTCTTTCCTCCCGGAGTCGCCGAGGTTCTACGTCCGCAGAGGAGAACTCGATCGTGCGGCCGATTCCTTGTCTCGACTCCGCGGTCAAGCTGTTATGAGCGCTTTCGTCAAGGACGAGCTTGCCGAGATAGTTGCTAATTATGAGCACGAGCGTTCGCTTATGCCTGCCGGTGGTTACTGGAGCGCATGGCTCATGTGTTGCCGTGGCTCTTTGAAGAATGGATCCAGTAATCTTCGCCGCACCATCCTTGGAACTTCTCTTCAGATGATGTCCCAATGGACTGGAGTCAACTTCGTCTTTTACTTTGGAACCACTTTGGTACGTATACTACGGCTCAAATAACTCGTTATTTGAACCATTTTATCCCGAAGAGAAAGCTGACTTTTCATAGTAGGTCCTAAAACGTTTGTTTACAATAGACATATTTATTCTACCTCCCATGATTTTCGGTCGGCGTCCATCTCTAGGGCATGATGGTTTCGCGAAAGGTAGGTATCAACGACTGCAGGCTCAAGCTAATAAGGAAACAGTTTCCAAGACCTAGGAACTATCCAAGACCCATTCCTAATCTCTCTCATCACAACCCTCGTCAACGTATTCTCGACCCCTATCTCCTTCTGGACCATTGAGAAAATAGGGCGCCGACCACTTTTCCTCTGGGGGGCGTTCGGCATGGCGATCTGCCAGTTCATCGTTGCCATCATCGGCACTGTCACACATTCCGCCGCGGCGCTCTCAGTCATGATTACCTTTATCTGCATCTTCATATTCTTCTTTGCAAGCACTTGGGGTCCCGGCTCTTGGGTTCTCATTGGCGAGATATTCCCGCTTCCCATAAGAGCGCGAGGGGTGGCGCTATCAACAGCAAGCAATTGTGAGTAGTGACCAACGAAATTAGCATACAACTATCTTGAACCGACGATGACCTGAGCCTCACTGACTGCTCATGAGTCTCTTAGGGCTATGGAATTTCATCATTGGTCTGATCACGCCTTACATGGTAGGCAAGGACAAAGGAAACCTCGGCGCCAAAGTCTTCTATATCTGGGGCGGCCTTTGCGCTGTCGCGTCCGTCTTCACTTGGTTTCTCATCCCTGAGACGAAGGGCCTCACGCTCGAGCAAGTCGACCAGATGCTGGAGGAGACAACGCCTCGTACCTCGGCTAAGTGGAGGCCTCATATTACCTACGCTGCAGAGATGGGCTTTGCAGCAACTCCAGAACCAGAGGCACCTGATGATGTTGTAGACAGCAGGGGGGTTCGGAATAAGGAGCGAGACGAAGATGTTGAAGCGTCCGGTAAAAACACCTTTTTGCGTGTTTTATAGGAGCTTTGAGTGAACCCCAGAGTCGATGTCCAGGTATCCCTGTTGTTGCAGGAAAGGGGGTTATTTTAAGTACGAGAGGATGGGAAAAGGAGCGAGAATTGGGTTTGGAATGGCGACAACGCTATAAACTATAATACACCGATTGATTACACAACATCAAGTAAACAGTCCAATTGTGCAAGCAGAGGAGGATTCATGATACATCATTCAGGAACTACTATTAGGTAAATATCCTTTCAATGAGTAAGCGGAAGCTTTAGAAGATGAACGGTTACATGCTAGCTTTTCCGCATTCATGTGGAAACCAGTGAGTATACATTTTTCATGTGTCTATATTCGATACAGAGACCCCATTGCGATGCCTGGTCCTGGCTGCTTCAGAGATTAATCGGACTTAGAATTTACTTGCATCACATTTTGGAAGTATCAAAGTGGTTCCGCCGTTTTGCACGCGATATGTGGCTCACAGGGAAGTGCTTTTGCCGACAAGTCCGAATAAAGCGGTAGCAGACTTGAGTGTTCGCGATTCGATTCTTCGAGCAACGCGTGAACGGTAGTTGGTGAGAACCTGCATCTACCGATAATATGCGCAGCGGATATATCCTGTGTTCGTAGTGAGGGAGAACGGCCCCAGGCCTTCCCCCCCCCCCCCCCCCCCCCCTGGTGTATAACATCCACGTGAACTCAAGGTCGGCTCAGGACCAACTACTATTGGAACAATAGAAATCAAATGAGGCCTCCAGCAGGCTATTCTGAGCGCTTTTTGCACACGAGGGGCCTTATCTCGCCATTTTGAAACGTAAGAGGCCTTACTTGCGACCCGAACAGGTTCAGACGTTTTGACTCCCTGCTTATATCATCTAGATAGAGTCAAGTGACTCAAAATCGGTCTCAAGCCCAGACGCGTCTCCAGAACTTCGACACGCGCTTCGAGAATTCGGAGAGACGTGGGCCGAAGCGCAGCCGTGTTCGCTCGTGTTGAGGTGCCTCTTCATATAATTCAGTATACCCCATCAACAATCAGCCTGTCAGAGGTTGACGAGGAACGGAACATTTCCAAGTTTATTTCTTCCCCTGAGGCACCTCATAACCCTTAATTATAGGAGTTAATCTCTGATGAGGATGTAATGGCTAGATACGAGCCCACCGTGACGGGACGCGAAGTCGTTTGTGCAAGTTTGTTAGTGTGTAATACACGGGAAGGTATTAACGGAAATATCGCCATAACAACAAAAAAAGGTCTCGTGAAGGGTTTAATCACGCGTGCCAGCAGGGCGGTTATAGCATTGCGTTCTAAGTTCATCCGGTGGTTTTATTCCGTACCAATAATTACAGGCGGTAGAAGATCTGATAAGATGAGTCGAAAGCAGCTATTTGCGTAAGCCAGAGAGACCAAGTGCTTAGCATGAGGTACGAAGCGACAAGACGCTATCACCTGACAGGTTCCTTTGGAACTCTGGCCATTACTACTCGTGGATTGCTAAGGCTCTGCGTTATTCATGCCTTGCGTATGTAGGGACGCAATGGCCCGCATGACCTTAGAATGCCTTAATTATCGTCGCGTTTTATGGCGGAGACGCAGATCCTCTAAGATGTGGGGAAAGCTGGGTTTCTCTAGACGAGGGGAAAAGTGCTATATCCGCGCATGGCATCGCAAGAAAATCCATAAGACTGGTTGGATGTAGCGGATCGTCCACCCCCCGCATTCTGTTGTGCTGCTCACCTTTCATTCTCTGAGTATGTCAGGAACAGGAACAGGCGCAGGCACAGGCAGGCTGTCTAAATCCTGCAGGGTGACGGATGAACTGCGTGTGTGTGGCGCTCTAGAGCTTGGTTCCTCTGTATGATGCTTGAAACTCGAAGTGACGAATAGGAAGCAAACAGGTCGAAATCATCAATGTTCCAGATGTCGAATGAAGAATCCCCCAACTGACTGCAGACGCATTCCGAAAATACATTTTTGAATACCTGGATGGTAGAATTAAGCGCCAGTAAACTAATCGCGTCCCGCGTCCGCTTCATTCCAAACTGGGGAGCGCTTCTTCCCTCGTAGCACCAGCGTAATGCGATTTTGGCCTGAGATTTTGGCAGAGCTCGCTTTAGAAATTCAATGGCGTTCGTGGGAGAACTAACAAGAGTTGACACGATATTTGGTCTGCGGCATCCTTCAATGTTACATTGCGTGTAGGTTGTGGTCATCGGAGGAGTTCAAACCTTGCATTGTACTAACGCCAAGATCCCCGCGATTGCATCAGGTCTCAAGACTCTCATCGGCCCGATACTTTCTATAGTAGAGGCAGACGAAGACTCCTCGCACCTACCAATATGCAGATAAGCTAAGGTACCATAGAGATCCACGTGAGGAGTCAAGGCGGTCTCACAAAAAAAATCTTGTTGCTTGTCAGTGTGGCCGACCCTTGTTTAAGATAGCGTTGAAAAAATGGAACAAGTGTACTAGTCACATAGTATAGGTAAGAAGACGACAAGTTGGGATTGTGTCGGAAGCAACAGCAGGAGATAGCCGCAATGTGACATCCCAGACTATAGTACTGCGGATAACGAGTCGCCTTATGCAGGTAATTTGATGTGGGAAATAGGAAGTAGGACAAAGCATATTGTGATAACCCAAAAAGTTACATACAGTCGATCAGGGACGGGTAGCCCAACGGAATTTGGCCTATCTCTGCGAAATATGTATTAGATTAGTGAATATCATAAGCAAAAACGCGACTAAGATACGCGAGAATATTAACATACAACCCAACGTAGTTGAGAATGCTTTCTTCCTAGTAGCCACAAGAGTCCGCACCATGACTTGGAGGATAAAGCCAACCAATCCCAGAATTTATTTGTCACCCTAGAAATATGGAGAGATTAGCAAGCTCAGCAACGAATCTTGACCTAGAATAGGCAGGCTCTCGATGAAAAAAGAACTGTCAAAATCTGCTTCTTACATCAATGTAACATTAATCTTGAAGATGCCGGAGCTATCTTGATGTCATGCGGGTGTCCGCACCGGGGCGCTGCCGCCACTCCAGAGAGTGGCTGGCTGTAATATAAACTCTGGGTAAGATCGGTCGAGGAAATGCTTGGTGTATGTGAGATATTAAGCCATCGCGAACTCATGGTTAGAGTCTGGTCCGCCAGACCAAATCAGTTCGCGACCTGCTCTGCTAGGCGGTATTCCCTACCTTGCGGGTTTTCATGTTAAGATTTAAGTTGCGCTTATTCTGTTGGACGGAATCCTCTTCTAAAATTAATCAGCAGAACCCTAGCCCAAAAGTGTCATGAATGCCGGAGTCTGAAGGTGTATTAGCAAATCTTCGATGTACGCATATCTTGTAGGGTTGCATTGTGGCTGGCGACGATCCCGCTTAACCGTTGAGCCCTAGTAATTTCTCGCATAACATGCCTGCCATTGCAACTTGTCTGGAGAACCCATGGCTATGAAAACCCGATCGGCCACGATCAGTCTGTCAGCTTGGATGGGCCAGCCCCTGCTTGGGAGGCTGCAGCTTCTGCGACAAACCCATGTGCACGACACGTAGTAGGTAGTCCACCTAGGATGCTCGAATGAGGATGAACATGCGCGGCGAACACGCTGACGCGTTAATACTTGGCTATGCCGTGGATAGTAGTGCAGCTCTAGGTTCTCATACAGCATGGCATCCACAGTAGCTGTAGCGCCATGAAAGGAATGAGAGCTGTGGAGAGACATGAGGGCTTCGGACAGAACAGCGGAACTCGAGTCGGGATGCGATGTTTTGGCGAGTGGGCGGAGTCAAGTCATCTGGAAGCCGCTTTATGCAGCGATGGTGTGTGAGGCTGTTTTTCATTAGAGAGCGGCGAAAGCACCCATGCACACCCTCTCTCGGTGGTGGCGCGCCACCCATACCTCATTGGCTATGCCTTGATACCTCCCGTCGTGTATTTGGTACGTACACAGAGTGCAGCGTAGGCCGAGTGTAGAAAGAAGGCGCCTAACGGAAGACATCCAAGCAGCAACCGGGCGACCTGCTTGGGCTTGGGCTCCTGTGGTGCACAGGGAGGGCATACCTAATACAGTGTATCCGGCGTCTGAGAACAAAAACAATATGGGCCTTTTCGCTGTCATATCCACTTCTGCCCGTCTAGATGCTTACAGTACAGTACTTGTGCGACTTGTGCATGTGCTGCACGCCGGGAGGGGACAACACGACCCTGGGATGGCTCTACTGTGCACACTCACTCCATGGGACACACAAGTTGTGGTGTTTTAGGTCCTAGTCCGTGATGACGACAGCGACGGCGATGCTGACGACGAGTGCAAAGACACAAGCAAGCAATCCGGCTAGGGCGATAAATACACACGTAAGATCATGAGTGGATGTGTGGAGGGTGGTGATCGAATGTTATCGGACGGCGTGGGGGGGGAGCCGGAAGCATGAAGCCTAGGATGGTCTTATCGAGATGATTTCTCGAAGACCTAGCTGATACAGGAATGCGTGTTCTGGTTACTGTTCAGGTGTTGGAATCGATATTGAAGGGGGAAAATTCCCACACACATGGTACGCCAAGTCCAGTCTACACTCGCAGAAAACGAGATTGCCTATCTAGGTTAGTATAACCGCATTGTGGATGCCGCGGCCCGCATGCCTCCAGTTTTGTACACCTACCCCCCACGTACCTACAGCTTGGATGTGCCTACCGGACAATACCTCCTGCAGGTACCCTGCTTCATCGAGGGCATTTTGCAATGCAATACATATAATTCGGCTGGGCAAATTTACAAGAGCTCTCACCACCGCCTGGAGGATTATTCGTGACTGCATGGATTAAATAGACCGGAATCACGGTTGTCACGCTCAAAGTCGACTACAATGCGAAAACACCTAGAATTCCGTTGTCATTGGCAGGATTTGACGCCGTTGTGGTGGGATCTGCGCTTGGCATAATGTACAGTAAAGGTGTAGGTAAGCGATTTAAAACATGCAGCCCAATCAGGGGCAGAGAAGGACAAGAAGAAGAAAATGGAGAAGAGAAAAAGAAAAATAAGAGAAATCACCTGTTCCGTATCTTTTCTTCCCTCGCCATCTCTCGTCTTTCCAATGGGCTCTGAAACCATGCATTCGACACAATTGTCACAAGAGCAAAATACTTAATCCTTGCAACTCGTCATTTCCATGATTTAGAACGCTTCAGCTCTTCGAGGCGAGTTTGGAAGTCTATTTATAAGTATTCGAAGGTACACTACAGTACATAGTAAGGTTGGCGTTGGCCATCATCTACTTCCGCAAGGTTAAGGTCATCGTTGAGCTGTCTGTCTCGAATAGTACCTACCTAACTAAGGCCAATTAACCTCGTTGCTATGATACTCCACGCAACGACGTATCTATCTATACATACATATACATAGGCACTGCACTGCACAATACTGGGGTCTCTAGCATACCGGCAGCACCGGCGGGCGTTCCGGCCGAGGGCTCCTTTGCAAAGTTCTCCGGTAATGATGAGTTCCCCTTTCGTTTTACGACCCGTGTGTTTTACATTTCAATAATCTGTAGTAGGCAGTCCACTAGGTGGAGGGCAGAGCATTAGGTAGCTTTGTCGATTACATGGTACATCCCAGAGTAATGCATTCCGAGCATTTTCTGTGGTAGCAGCTGAGGATGCACCATCGGCAGTTGAAAATGACAACCATGTTCAGGTTATCTCCCCGCCAATTACGAGCGGCCTCTACCACCTCCATGCGTGGGTAGTAAAGTGCCGCTTTGGCCGGTGCCTGAAGCCTCATTGGAGATTTAGTTGCTCCCATTGGGTCGCTTTTTACTAGTAAGTCACTGTCTGGGCCAGCCTAGTAGAGCCAACAGGCGCCACACGGCATTTCAACTACCTCGGGAGTATACACGTAGACTAGTCTAGGCAGTGTACCTACACGATTCTTGTTATTACTAGTACTAGTAGCTGCACAATCTGGGGAAGTGAGTGCCAATGAGTTTTTATATGTTGCCCCTCCTCCTCGATTAGGACTATCTCCGTATAGTACTGCGATAGCGGATTGGCCTCCAGCCTTATAAATATTAAGGATTACTGTGTTCTAAAGATATCCCTGACAATTGTACCAAAGATGCACGGTTTGCCTAGTGACGGTTGGCTCTGCCGAAACGTGTAATAAGCCATCCTCGGGCTAGTGTATATGGTGTTATTGAAGGGGACAACATAAGATCTCGATCCCCGCGATCTATACTAGTGGTAGGTACAGCAGTACATAGATAATGTACAGTGCGAAGATGGCGAAAATACAAGAATTACGTACCGGGAGGTACATGTCCGTACAATCAAATGTAATGCTGAAGGAAATCTGCTGATGTAGTGCGCGGCGCGGGCCGTTCTATCCCCTGACAGCTGAAAAGCAGCTGTCGGTACTTGTAGATTCAGGTACCAGGTTCGGGAGTAATATATCGGTCACATTGCCTCGAGTAATCCGATGGTTCCAAAGATGCGATGTGCTATATACCACGAGATCATACTGAAACCATAATGCTGGTGCTGATCAACTGTATCTACCTGTGTGGGTGAATTATACCGAATATTCTCGCACTTACTGTACACGCGCAGTTCCGTTGCCCCCTCGAAGTGCTCCTTTTGGAGAAGCCAGGCGATACACCGATATGCAGGTACCGCAATATGCAGCCCACTCGACAACGACGATCTGAAATCATACCCTCTTTTCACAATCCCATCAAGGTCATATCAGGGTACCAACGACACCTGTTGAATATATAGTTGTACGGGTGGCTTTGGCGGTGTCGTCGTGTCAGGTTAATATGATATTTCAAGGTACTAGGTACATATGTAGGTACATAGGTGGATACAGTGCTGACAAGTACCAATGTACGTTGTTACTTCAAAATACTGTTTAACTGCATCCATCCAGCAACAATATTCGTTCCGTCTATATCGTAGAGGTAATACCTTGTTCCCGAGGGCCATCTTACCATACAGGTATACACACCTACCTACTGCCTCCCACCTCTTTGTCACGCACCATCCCACGCTGCCGACTGTAGGCGATTGCGGCGGATGTTCCGAAATAGGATCTTTACCATACTGTCGATCAAGTAGACTATGTAGTTGATCGACGGCTTCCCACAGATGCTTTACAGCATTGTAATAGGCAAGTAAGTACTGCGTTCGTGTTATCCATGCAGGTCATTTGCCCTTGATCTGCCCTCGACTTTCAAGGCCGCCGACCGCCCTGTGCCGCCCTCGGCCAGCATCGCCATTATTACCAGTGTAGGCAATACGGATTCGAATCAAGCCACATACCGCTAGAGCTCAATTCCGAAGAGGGGGGGGCCTGACATACGCATACCAGGCCAGTTCAGTGCAGCCCCAGACCTTGACTCTGACCTGACAACCGCTGCTGGCCACTGTTGGCGTGATGTGATGATGGTGACTTCGGCACATCGACCTTCAGCCCTGGCTTGTTCCCTCGTATTCTATGGGCCACGAGACAGTCTACACTACGACAGCAATCCAAGAGTCCTCTCTTGTTTTCTGTTCATGGCCCCAGAACGGGAAGCCGAACTCGTGTGCACTTGCTGCCATGTACCCTTTCTGGTCCTACTATTAGAACCCAGAGGCTGTCTTCGCTAAACGCTTGGCGCGATGAAAGTGCCTCGCAAGCGCGCAAACCCACCGGCCGTCGACACCACCTCCCACTTGTTCGATCTCTGCTACATAGTAAGTGCACTATAGTTGGTCTTAACAGTGACCGCATCATGGTACCGATGGTGTGTCTCCATTCAGACCCATGTCCATTGCGTCTGCAAATCGCCCAGGCCCCTGATGAAACCGCAGCGGGCTGATGATACCCTTGCTGCAGAGGTATATTCCGCCGGCACTTTCTTGGCACCATACCTCCCTACCGAAAATTCATTCTAGCCTATGTATGGACTTCTCAGGGTCGGCCGTTGGAGCCCCTTTGCGCCTCTGAGAGCGTCCTGATGGCTGCGCTGCTCGCTGTCGGCGCCGGCAAACCACCAAGGCGGTGCTCTCTGGGTTTGTGTACAACATCTCATCTCCCACAAACGGCCTGGTCCTTGTCGTAAAACTCCATCATCGAAACATCCTACCACCCAAACATCGTGATGAGAGTGTTACTCCACTCGCAATCCCTCTTGTTTCCTTTTCCTCCGCGCGGCTCGTCCTGGCGGGCCATGGGGTTAGAGACCCGGACGCGTGCCGCTACGATACAAGTATGTGTACGGTATGTACAAACAATGAAGGAGTTGGCTAGGTATTTGATGCCGTCACACCATGCCCCACCAAGCTCCGCTGGTAACACATCATATCAGGCTACGGCTCTTCGGAGCAACTCGCCACAAACCCTTCAGTACCTGGGATCTACGGTCATAGCCCTACCAAAGTTTTTCATCCCTCCACTGGGATGTCAATACTTTGTAGACAACTTCCAGTCCGTTGCTATCAGCTTAAACCTAGTATTCCTATTCTGTGATGCCAGTATCGTCTCTCTTTCGACCGATCGGCTCGCATTGTCTGCTTAGCCAGAAAGGGCCGCTTGCCTATCGTTATGCACAGGCAAGAGCACTGACTGTCGAATCCACGGTTTGAAGCAGACTAACTAGACGCATCTGGGGGTTGGGTGCTGTAGACCGCTAGTAAGCATAGACATTGCGGCTTTGCTCCATGACCAGGCGCATACTGGCCTTTTGACAAGGAAGATCTTTGTGATCTCCTCATGGTTGACTCCTTGCGGTCACCTCTGGGGTTCACGGTTGACCATCACAAATCAACAGACACCCTTGCGCATTTCGTGGCCTACTCCACTCGCATACCATGTCTGCTTCGCTACCGATTCGGATGTGATCCTAAGTAAAAGTATCGAGGTCATCCCCGCAGATTCAGATGTGCACACCCACCTAGATGTCTATGTCCCTATTGGCTTATGCCCTCAGCATTCTCGACTACAGTTATGCGTTCATCCGCCATCTCTGCCCACCTCATATCACGGCTGGCCAATAAGTGGCGCTTGGATGTCCCAGCCTGTGTGCTATACTTGCCTTCGCGCACCGTTGAATGTATATTCAGTTTCTCTTTTTGCCGTGAAGTGGGTATAGAACCATTGCCTCATCTTGCAGACGCGTCAGAGTTACAGGATTATAGTCATGCCTACCTAGTGAACCTTCCATTTGGTTTAGGTAGGTCCCACGTCTCAAGGTACCTTTTCCCTCTTATGCAGTGCTTCCAAGACTACCTCCCTAGTTGCTGTTGACATTCCGGTTGCTTGGGGGCCGTGACGGCAAGGGTCTTTCTGCTGGTCCTTAGGCACACCACCATGACACGGCATTAGCCATTCAGCCGAGAACCAGACAGACACTTCGATGTCGCTCGAATTCGGAGGCTGTCGCTCATGCTGTCGTCCAAGGGCACAGGGCGTGTGGCTCAGCTGTCTCCATACACAGATTCTTCGCTACAACCTTGGCTAGGCCAAATACCGTGCATCTTTTCCGGGAAATCTGGCCTTAGAACGTCCTAACTCCAGTCTCTTCCCAATACCGCTACCGTTTCTAGTCAACACCGTATCAAGCAGTCTAAGCTAACCCAAAAGGAACCACCACGGCTTTTGGCCGTTCTCCAACGTAGTCGCAGCGCGTGGCGCCCCTGCTCTATGTCCGGGTTCTCTCAAGGCATTTCTCCGTGGGAAGGCGGTACCGTTCGGTATTAATCCCACCTCCTATCGTCTTCGACGAGCAAGGGGATCCCTCGTAAGAGTACCTTTGCTGCAACCACGGGTAACCAACCCTCCCAGGCCCCATCCGTACATAACGTTGGGTCTGCCACTACTTGGACATTTTGAGGCGATCGACCCCACTAGCCCAAGCATCGTTCGAGGTCTACATTTTATATGCAACCCGACCCGAACCTCGCAACAGGCTTCACCAACTTCCTTTTCATTCGGGCTATATATCTATCGTTTACCCTCAGTAGCCTTGTTGTCATAGTTTCCCCCTTTAAGCTGGTTAAACCCTCGTTCGACAACAGCCGGTCATACTTCACGAAATTGCTACCTTTATTCCACCCATTTCGACATTACCCTCTTTTACGAGAGCAGATCAGTGTGCACAAAATAGTGTCTTTAAAGGCAGCTCTTAGGAGGATATCCAGCTGGGTCGCATTTTTAGTTCATTTCGAAAGGATTTTGGCTACGAGGCGGCACCCCTTCAACTTTGCAAAGCCACGGCGACAAGTTGGTGTGGTATCATCCGGACCTAACGACCATCGACACAGCAGTGATCGAAGGCCTCCAACTTGGAGACGTTATTCATACACACAAGACAATCGGCTTTCTTTTCGGTAAAATTTGTAGCTCGATTCTCATCCCACAACTACCTGGCTCCTCCTTGTCGCAGCAACGCCTCCCTGAAGAGCTGTCGAACAAGATAGTAGAACCTCTATATCATCCCAAGTCGAAACCCTGCGGCAAATTATTTCCCAATGCTCCTTACTAGGCTCCCCGAAACGGAACAAAGCCACTGGTCTAGAAAGTTTGAGACCACTTTTCACAAGTCCACCGGCCTACGCATGTCCAGCTACGACGGCTCGCTCTCCACACAGCCTGATTGGCAAGGGCATTATTCCTTTCTTCCCCCGGGGGAGAGCAGCATTTTTGGGCAGCCTTTTGAACAGGTACCAAGCTCCAGTAACGATAATGACGTTACATCCCAGCGACGTTCTTCGAGTATCCAGAATAACAATCTGGACGCACATGGCCGGACCAGTTCAAGTACTTTAAGCTCTCCAACGAACCGCCATCGTGTTCTCGATCCCTTAGGCTTGCGACAGCCTAAAACCGAGCCTACGACTCGAGAGCAACCAAGTATTTCAGAGACTTCTTATACAATCAAGACAGAAGCTGTCCACGAGGAACCGCTTACATCCACCGAAGCCGCACAACTCGCGATTGAACCGAATCCAACCATCTCTGTACCATCGGGAAAGCAGGATCCTCGCGCTGGCCTCGATGTGGGTGGCAATGAGGAGACTATTGTGGGCAAGGAGGAAGATGAGGAAGTTGTAGATGAGGATGACATGATAGAAGGGGACGGAGATGGAGAGGGCGAAGGTGAAGATGAAACCCCGAGCCAGCCTCAAACTGCTGCCGAACGAACCGCTGCCCGGAGGAAGATGAAGCGATTTCGGTAGGGGAGATACCCAAGCCTTCTAGACCCGACTAACTTCTTGCAGGCTTACGCACCAACAGACGAGGTTCCTCATGAGCGAGTTTGCAAAACAACCTCACCCAGATGCAGCTCATCGAGAACGACTATCACGCGAGATTCCAGGTTTGAGTCCAAGGCAGGTTCAAGTCTGGTTCCAGAATCGGTGAGGACGGTATGGCGATCCCTAATCATTGTGGTTCTAACGATTTACAGGAGAGCCAAGATTAAACGAATGACGGCTGACGACCGAGATCGAATGGTTAAAATGCGTGCTGTGCCCGATGATTTCGACAATGTTCAAGCGTTGCACTCTCCTTACGGGGCAGTGCACGCCCTAGGAACACCGATTACACCTCCCGTAGATTTCGGGTCATCTTCCTTTACAGATCATATCATGCCGCCGTTGTTGGTAGACACGATGAGGCGCGATAGCGATAATCATCTTTCGCCAACGGGACTAAGCCCTGCGTTTGGGAATATTGGCTTCACGCATTCTGGTACAATGGCCAGCTCCGACATACTTTCTCCCCTTTCTCCATCGTCCAATGACCGGGCATACTACTCAGGTCACTTGTCAAGCCCGCTTGGGGGGTCTTCTAGCGCATCAAACCCATTTGGGAGGCAAAGTAGTTTAGATGCAGGGGCCCAGTTACACTCGCAGTCACGGCAACATATCCGCCCTCTTCAACCGCTTTCTCTCCGAGAAACTATGTCGAGGTCAAGATCAGATAATTTGCAGTCACCTCTCCGATCAAGCATGTCATGGAAAGGAGACTCTATTGATTACGCAGGTTATTCTGGTGGTAGTAGTAGCAGCTCTGGAGCAGCTGGGAGGCATACGTCCGTCTACCAATCAGACCCGATTGGGAGCAGCGCTGGGGGCACGCTAGGCTACGATACAGGCTCCTATACGAGTGAGAGATCTCCGTGATTCGTGATAATATCAGTCAGCTTACTAACAAAATGGCAGCCTCCGGGTTGCAGTCGTCAACAACAAATATCAACTACTCAAGCCTTCAACAGCCACCGCAATCCCGGTCTCGTCTGCGAGCAGCCTCGGCTACTCTCCCGCTTGGCCTCGATCTAAGACACCAATACCGCTCTTTCTCATCGAATCATGGTCTTCAGCCTCAAAGCCATTCCTCCACACCCCGAGCGACCAGCACTGCACCATACGGCACTTCATCAGGCTACTCTACGAGTTTCCCCTCGGCTCCTCTAACTGCGCCCATTGATTTTTCGCTTCCAAGGACACCTGGTATAAGGAGTTCTATCCAAGATTATTCGATACCGCAGATGAGTGCGCCGATCGCGCCTCCGCACGACTTTACTCGGGCGCTACACGGAAATATAGCTGGCTCGAGTTCCAGGACGCCAATGCGGGATACCTTCAGTGGTGGACCCTTGACAATTGGACAAAGTCAGGGGCCTAACGACAAAGGCGAGGAGCATTCTCACGATGGGTTGAGCGGATCAAGTACTAGCTTGAAGCGCAAACGCAGCTCATTCAGTTTATCTCAAGTCCCCCACACGTCTGGTTCATCTCAAAGCTCTCAGCCATATGGACATACGAATTAACAGCTGCAAAAAGTGTCGACGTGCTTCTTTGACGCGGAAATCCAAACCACCATCGACTCCGTATTCAAGAGACTCAGCTGGCGTTACTTAATGCCTCGATGTTTTTTGGACTATAGTCCCCTTTTGCTCCCAACCCTCTACATTTCCAACATGTGTTATTATATTTTACTGATTCTACGGTATTCATGAATTCATTTGTTGTCGCCATATATTTTGAGTTGACCTCAGGGTGGTCGGATGGTTGTGCGAATAGGGGTAAATCGTCGGTATTGGCTAAACGGAAAACGTTCCACACGCGTGGGGACAACTAATGAGACATGGGATGAAATGACCTAAAACCGAGATGGCCGGCCGAGCAGCTTGCCAATCCAGAAATCTAAAGCGTCGCTGGCAGTATATAGAAAGCTTCGATGGAGTTGCGCCCAAGGTTCACATTGATATTAGACACGAGGACTGAAATAACTTTATACACTATATGCACATGAGAATACTACGAACCTTTGGTGGCACGTTAGTTTGCTGAGTTTATATCACATTCTAATCGATGCTGGCATGCTTCACGCTATAATCATTCCTTTGGGATCATTGGTTCAAGTCACAATTGTAGTAGTCAGGTCGTCATTGCGGCCAAGTACGTTTTGAGGGACAAATTGGGCACAACATGTTTTAATTCCAACTAACCAAATATAGATGATTAATCAAGGTCTTAGACTGCGCCGCCACCCCAAATACAAAATTCAGGATTTGAAACTCAGAGATGCCTCAGCTTACTACCACAAGACTCTATTTTGGCCTAGGGGGAAGCGCTAGAATGCAAGTCCGATGGAAGTTAAGCTCGTTTGAAGATCTTGTCCTAGGTAGAAATCACCAAACGGTGTTTGCAATCAGAAAGTCCAGCCTCATCGATCCTACGCTGTGAGGCTAGTTTAACTCTCAGGCTTCTCAGGCTCGACTGTCCACTTTTAGGGGAACAGGGTAACATTCCAAAGCATTAGATGTCT
Source organism: Ustulina deusta (assembly GCA_023159155.1). Taxonomy (NCBI): domain Eukaryota; kingdom Fungi; phylum Ascomycota; class Sordariomycetes; order Xylariales; family Xylariaceae; genus Ustulina; species Ustulina deusta. Next base: position 319,900 of record JAJNNX010000025.1, on the reverse strand, counting down.
CCTTAGACGTCTCAATTTGACACTTCTAAGTCTGGTCCGAGTGCGAGTCTTTGTCACGCCGCTTTGCACAGCTTAGTCCATTATACAAGCATATTCCCAGCCCAAATTTAGGACCTCTAGGATACCGAAGGGGTGACTCTAAACCACTACGAAATATGGAGTTAAAACCCAGAATCAATGAACACCATCTGGTTTCATGGACACAAAGCACTCTTAAAGGCTACTTCGTAGAGGAAATACGGCATCGAGTTCATGACGGTATGGTCTGTCAGGATGCAACCAGAGCCTGCGGCTGCTACGAGAGCGAAAGTACAAGGGGGACCAAGCCTCTCTCCCCCGAGAAAGGGGAGGGAGCATTTGGTACTTGACGCTGCCCCTCTACGTTCTTGGTGCAACGCTGTACTAGGGGATTTCGAGGAGGAATACAAGCGCTGTGCGACACCTCGGAGATCCTTCTAGGTCCATTGAGGGTGGCACATTCTAGTCCACGCAAAACACTTAACCCTAATCCCCAGATGCTACCCTGGGACTAGACAGAGGCCTGAATTCCTTCGTAGATGGACGCTAGCTGGAGTACCACTCCCTTAATTTGCTGCCCCGTTGGACAGGCTCTACAACACCACCGCCGTGTACCTCTCCACAGCGTTGCTACGCCCTACCCCAACTGTGTTGCTCGATTTACACACACCGGTTCATCACATAGCACGACAGGAAGCCGGCCAGTTGATCAGGTCAGGCAGTCTTGGCCACTCCTCCTTTTCTCGGAGCGACCATATGCATTTCCGGCAGAGGAGTCGAAGAGGGACCGTACGATATCGTAGAGATTAGAAGACAGCTGCGATGCGACGCTTAGAAGCTCTGGCATTTTGGCTAGATAATGCAGCAGCTACTCAGGCCTCGTCATCAGCACGTTGAGTGGACAAGAGCGCTCTTCTGGCTTGTTCTCTACTGCCGGTAGACTGGCCTCGACCCCATTCTCACTGCATCATCGTCACCCCATGTCGGTAGCTTGGCGGCACGGTACCTGACAACTAAGCCATCCAGAATCGAGGCGAAGGACTGGGACATGAAGGCCCAAAGCCCATGTTTCGTGACGGCCTATTACACTGCTGTCTGACCTACGTACTCATGCATCCTGGTGGGAATGTATGCTACGTCTGCGGGTGCAGGTCGCACTATAGCGTCGCACCCCACGAGCTTCAGCGGACATCGTACAGCACCACCATGCAGCCACCCTTCTGCCGTTCAGGCACCGCCGCCATCTCTCGGAAGTCTTTTCACTTGAACCTGGTTTGGGATAGCCCAAGGGTAGCCATGAGCCTGTTCCTGTTCAGCCACGGTTGGTGCTCCCGTCTTTGCGAAACCAGTTCCTCGTAGGCGCATATTATATTATCATTCAGGTCGGACGGTGATACCCTTCCTCGCCACCACCTCCGCGCTCGTGTCTCACGGCGCGTATCCGCCAGCGCGAATGTTCATGCAGGCAGGTGCGTATGTGCGTGCGCTCGCGCGCGAGAATGTAGGTTTCACAGGCTCCGAGCGCAAGCAGTTCAACCTGAGACCTGATGCCATCTTGACAAATCTAGGTTGGGTTCGAACAAACGCCAACGCCGCTATTAGCCAGGGACAAGTCTGTGGCCTCCCTAATCGGCCCAGCCCAACCCCGTACCTACTATGTCACCATGTACATGTCCCCCCAGATTGGCTTGACTGGCTCACGTTGCTGAGGGCTAGATATCCGGACATGGTGGTGGTGGATCCCATTGAAACAAAGTTTGGTTGTTGTCTGCAAGTCGCCGTCGGGAGCCGAACCAGGGCTATAACAGGAGGATTTATAGCTCCCCCCATGCTCCAATCGAGTCACCGTGGATCTTCCAATTCCCCCTCTTTGGGGTTTGACGTTCCCGGATCCCCCATGCACATCTGCGAGGAATGGACTATACCGGTTCAGCAAGTATGCGCACCCCTTTTTGCAGTGTGGATTGTCCTAGTTAGTACGCACTACTGATGTATCTGTACACAAGGGTAGCACTGGATTTTTTCCCGTCCTTGACTAGCCATGCTAGATCTCTGATCTAGACTTGACCTAACCTTGTTTTCCGACTCCTTGTCAACGAAGCGCTCATCTTGGTTAGTAGACTAACTCGACAGATAGTCATGAGTAAATCCGGTTCGCTTTTCTGGGCGTGACCAAAACCACTGCAGTGACCAGTCATATCGACCCAGGCGGCATCGATCGGTTATTTGAGATATGCCCTATATGGCCTGAAGAGAGCTCAATTCCGTACCGTCTATTATATTTACTAGTGGTCGATACGGTGTCAGCTCAGGGCCAATCACCAACCTTCAACTAACCTCTCATGAGTCGTGCAAGTTTTCAAACTCCACAAGACGATATTACTGAAGAGCAACAAGAACTAAGACTACAGTGTCTTTTTTTTCGAATACGCGCTATCTTCGGCTCGAGCGCGCAGGCCATGTTACGAAATTGACGGATTACCAGCGATTTTAGGCAAAAAGTCGGGGCTCTGCGACCACACCGCTTGCTTACAGTCAGTCAGGAAAAACAGATTTCTGGGACCAGACCCGCGAGAGGCTGCGCTCGCTACTCGGTACTTCATTTCGTGAATGAGATTTCGATGAGAGTTGCTCTATAATCCACGCTTTAGACATTCGGTTCGTAGGCAGTGCAGATTTGGTTATCATATCGCGAACTCTTGAGACCCTGCCACTTTAGCCCGTAAAGCTCAGCAGGCGCGGCATATTCCGGCCAGGAGACAGCACGTAGGTTTATCAGATTCGGAAGCACTTGATCCACGCCGAAGGCTTGGCCAAAACTCGGTACTTGTGAGGGGGCTGTGTAGTCAAGAGCCGCCACCTCGGGTGTGCGCTACTGATATTGCCAGGGGATTATACAACCCCGAACAATGTATGAAATTGAAGTCTAGCTGATTTGCGACGGCGAGGGTAGTGTACAGATCTGTAACATATCCAGAAACACAGTATCAAGCATAGAAGCCATCTGATCACCAAGGAAATAAGTATACTCTTCTCAGATAACACGGTGGATCTCGCGGGTTTCATTCATAGCTTAACATTTTCTCGGAGTTGATCATCGACTGTGCACGTCTTTGGTATCACTACATGACATCACAATACGGAAATCCCCATTGCGGCACACTATTCACAAATGCGATAAACAGTTTGTATCAACCGTAGGGATACCGGCTCTGGACGCCCGGTTTTTCTCAAGTCGATGCAGCTGATGCTTCTCGCTAGGGTTACCCCCATCCCGGCTGTATCGGATTGCATATACGGACTCTATTGCCAATGCATCTCCACGGCCAGTCGATGCAGTTCAAATTGATTACACCGAGAGCACACAAGTACCAAGCTTTGAAATTTCCAGGGAAGCACGGTAGGTATGCTGTATCGAGAGAAGAGTATGTAAGCAGGTTATTGTCTCTCCAAGTCACTTCAGATACGTACTACAAATATGATGTCTTCAACTAAAGAACAGTCCTAGAGTGGAAGCAACAGTGTGCAGAAATTGTAAACCCAGACACCATGTTATTAAATATCGCAACTAGACATATCGTAAGGCCTAAGACTCTAATGCGAGTTCGAGGTTATGCCAATAAAGGGCCCTATGTGAAGGATTTCGAGGCTCAAGGTATGTAGTTTGGCTAATCTCTAAGTCACACACTGACTTCTAAGTGGGTGATGTTTTACCCATGGCAGCCTGTAGCACGGGTGATTATTCCGTCTATCTAGTAACAACGTAATCCCAGGTCTGACCAAGCTTGTCATTCAGTATAGAAAGTATAGAGAAAGTACCCAGACAAAAGCCGCGGCTACAGAATGCTAAGGGGGTCTGTTACCCAGTGTTTGTTGTAGACATTATATAGTACGAAATTCAATGTCACATCAACATATCAAAAGAGATAAAGCAAGACGGTAGGTTGATGCTAGACGGTCAAATGATCCGTAGCTCAGGGGGTTGCACCCATCCCTAGCGCTCTGGCGGGGGGTGATTAACGAGAGGAGGTGCTGTCACAAACAAGCGACAAAGGCGCTATCTAGGAACAGGTAAATGATAATCCTCCATTCCCACCCACATTGCCTATCCTATTTCTCCGCGTTTAATCGTGTAGTCACCTTCTGTTTTCGCCATCGTGTGCGGCGGCTCATATGGGGACTGAGGGGGGCTGGGCTATCGACGAAGCACGGCAGTCGTTTCGCCACTCACTCGGCCGTCAGTCTGTGATATCCTGACGGTCGTGATACGTACAATAAGTCACAGAGACTGGGAAACAGTAATCAGGGCTAAGGCTGTGAGAGATGATTCTATGGCACGAGCCGAGTAAGTAGATCTTTTACCCGACCGTTGAGATGAGCCACCGCAGTGACTCGCGAGAGGGGCGAGAGCTGTCGATTTTTGATTACCATCAAAATTCTTCCCTTCTACAACATCAATAGATACCGGTATGGAGGACTAGAAGACTGAAGGTGCCATGTATTGGATACGGTTCGATGCCCAGCCCTAAATAAATAGACATCATCTATACCATATGGAATAGGTTTCACAACTCGTCAACGAGTAGAGGTTCTCCAAACATGCACATGCTCTGCCTTAATGAATCGAAATTGCCCTTTATATCAAGCGAACCTCTAGTAAGCAGAATAGTGATTCTAGCGGGTGAACTCAGACCATCCAGAACACGACAGCGACCCGGCAAGATGGATCAACTTTTAATGCGGTGCATAGAGGTGGCGGGCTAGGGGGTACAGAACTTAATAAAAGTAATTACATTTCTACTATATTTATAAGGGGGGTTTGAAGGCGCTTCTGCTGCTTTTACACACTCATGTTGAAACAAAATGTGTTTGGCTGTGAGCGATCGCCCAGCTCAGGGGTTGAAGCCATCATCAGGCTCAATGCTCTTGGGACTCTAAGTTACCCCCAAAAAGTCTACGGAAAGAAAAATACAAATATATCATGGAATAACCTAAAAACAGACAATCGTCGTCTATTTTCCATGGCAAGGATGTGCGTATATCCTTCCCTATTCCACAGGGATATGTCATCACTATCCAAGGCTATCTAACTCCAGCCAGGAATCAACGGCACTCTGAAGATTAATGCTTTAGTCCGCTACGTGCTCCTACCCGCGGCGCTGTAATAATTACAAGCTTTCCCAATCCCACTGGGCCTCTAGGTCTCCCGACAACATCTCTACCTCCCTTCGACTCTTCGTCGCCATCTAAACGAATACGAGGAAGTTTAACGATTACGCAGGATACGATGATGCAACCCAAAAAAAAAAAACCAGACTGACTACCTTACGCCAATAAAGAATTGTCGTGTGGTCTGTCAAATACGCCAAGGCAAGTTAGACTGCTCTTCACGTCTCTTTGACGTAGTAGCCTCTCTGTACCAACTATCACGCACTTACATTACAAAGAAGTAAGGAATGAAGCTAAATTTAATCATGTTCAACCTATCTCAATACCTAATACGAACCAAAGTTACGATACGATACTAGCCTAGGGCATATGCTTCTGGTGAGCTAGCAGAAAACTACAGTAGATGCTAACGCATATCTCCAACGTCGACAACCATTGCTCTCAAGCACTTGCTTGATCATTCACCTCCGTTGACTCGAATTTCTTCGGCGCGGATGTCCAAATATCATTGATACCACTTGAGGGGGCCTCCTTGGACTGGTGGCATCGATCTACGGACGAATTCGCAAAGGAGAAAAGAAAATCGAGCCGTTTAACCCCCCGAGAGTAATGACGAGGGCTCACTAAGCTATGAAACTGTTTTTCGTGCAATACAAATTTTAGAAAAGGGCATGTCCGAATACAGTGCGTGTTAGCTCTGAAAGTTCGCATCGGGTGTTGCTAGGTACAAATAAATTATACACCACCAGAGACACACGTTCCAGTGGGCGTTGTAGGTCCACAATCGACCATTCACAGGAGAATGAAACAGCACCAGACCTCTGAAAGCACGGAATCTTTGCCCATGCATCGGAAAGCCTTCCTTTAGTTTTCGCTATCGAATATGATTTCTGAACGCTCATCCAACTTGTCTTCTCGGATCTTGTTCGTATTGCCAACTTCCTCAACCTTGCTGGTGAGGGTGCCGACCATGGCACCCTCACAACACTGCCCAGAGGACTATCCTTCGCAAGGGTAGCAAGGGTATTGCAATTTCTCAGGGCCAAGAGCCGGGCGTCACACGTAGCCGTGCGGTATTCCTGAATTATCCTTTGAAAGAAAGCGAGTGTTTCTCGGTGTTAGTAGTCTCGTCCACCTTGTTCGGTGCTGCGCTGTCGCCCTCGACGGTAAAGTAACCTTGAGGGAACCGCTGAGCAAAGAATCCGAGGACTTCCATCATCTCTTCCTCTCTAGGAGAATTATTCAACTTATCAGTATCGTATTCCGGCACGGGGCCACTATTAGTGCCAGCGCTCGCCCTCATCACCCAAAATGCCAGATCTCTCAAGATTCGTTGTTGATATGCTGCTACATCTTTTTGTTCTTCTCTTGGCAGTGACTAATACACATTTGAGAAGCTCGACTGAAGGATGCTAATCAACTTGGCTACTATCTCTTTCGCCTGTGCTTGCACGCAAGGACCTCCACGGCCTTGACACAAGCACGGAATGATGCTTTCGCATTTAAAGGGTGATGGTTTGAAAAAGGCAGGAACGGCGTGCGCGGTTGAGCTACGACCATACCACTTCACCGCCTGCTGCAGGAATAACAGTATGTGGGTGTAGATGCTCGACAATGTTGCTCTAGTTCAATCTATAACGTATAACTTGGCGATGAATTCGGCTCGAGGCAGGACGTACATACTGGTTACTGATCGAGGAACAATACCAAGAACTTTGGGAATCGAGAACGTCGTCAAGGGCAGCTGCTGAATAGTCGCCATCACGATACTCTATCCATTTCCGTCTCGGTGAGAACTCGAAAAGTGTTTATCCGTGGAAAATTATACAAGTCGAATTCCAAAAGGGTAGAGGCGAGGCTAAGTTTGTCCCTACGCCGTGGTACACAGTGATGCCCCGACAGTAATCAATCTTCGACTGCACTATGTAGCTACCTGCATCAAGGTCAACAGGTGACAGTGACTGTGTTCGGTGAGCTGTCATGACAACCAATATATTCCGAATACTAATTAATCATCCGTGATGCTGAAATGACGATTAAATTCAACATTCAGCTGCTGGTTCTATCCTATATTTTCACGTCCGCTTGCCCGAATGGAGAGAAAACTTGCCCAATTCAGTCATATTCCACAGGACTTAAGGCAACATTCGAAAATTCTGCATTCAGATGTCGAACTACCGGTCCCCAACCATCTAGCTCTTCTTCGAAAATGACGAGGCGAAGCGGTTGTAGAAGACTGGGCTAGGCATGAGCTAGGCTCACGCTTTACTAGGAGCACATACATCATTAGTCGACACTCGAAGAACCCGCATTTTGATTTTGAGCATAGTTCAGACTCATCTAAGAGGAAGGAGGGTAATTACCACTATTCTCCAGACATGATATCTGAAGATAGTGATAACTATTTCCTCCAACGACCTCCTAGCCCGGTAGGGGGTCCCCTAGGTTTTGGTTTACATCGTATTTCCTCCGCGCTTCCTGCCGATGCTCCTGGTTCCGACACAATTCGGGCTTCTCCACTGCGAGCTCAATTTATGCACCCTCATCGTTCCTGGCTTCGCCTGGTCCGATTTCGCCTCATAATTCTTCTCTTCGTGAGCCTTTAGCCAAGCAGGGTACGGAATGGAACCTCAGAAATGCACTCCGCGACCATGCTCCCTTTAGATTCGTAGGTAGTGACGAATCATGGGTGCACGAGAGGCGAGGTAAGCGACAGCGGTGGCGCTAGTATGCAAATCACACAATATCGGAAGACTTGAGCGGCGAAAAGGAGCTACACAAGCGGAGACTCTGCGCCATCTAAGACGGACGCACAAAACACAGCACCTACGGGCCAGTCCCTCTATCAATATCTAGGCATATGAATAAGGTAGCTACTTTGTTGAACCAGGTTGGGGAATACCTTGGGACACCGGCGCCAGACCTCTATGACAATTCGGTGTTCCGAGAGAGGTTTCAAGAGGGCAAGACAGAATTCCCCAAGCCCCCGGAAGCTGAGCGATTTGCTAGTTTCGAAGATCTTCAAGATTGCTACAGAGGTTTCCAAGATGGGTACAGACGTGCCCAACAGAACGGCAGAAGAGACACCACCCACTACGCCAGCAGCGTAGCCCAACACAATGAGCAGATAGAGGAGTCATAAAACGGGATGCAAAAAGCCGACATAGTGAACAACGGTGCGTCCGTCGTGTTTGGCCAAGCGATGCCCTACTCGGTCGGGTAACCTACGCCGGAAACATATCGAGCCACACATGTATGGTGAACAGCTAACTCTGACGCTTCTAGCTCACGATATTAGACCCTCTATGGATCATTCTAGATATCATGGTTCATTATTGGGCCTTGCTCTCCGGTCAAATAGACCGGACTCGATTCAACTCTGACGTATCCTCCAATGCAGCGTCGCCGAGCTTACCAGCCCATAACAGATTCAGTCATCCTGAAAACGGCGACTCACGGACGCAACGGTCCCAGGACAACTTATACGATGTTGTCATAGCAGTAGGTAACTTCAGAATTTCAGATCTCGATCGCAACAGCTGCAGTTCGGCATATAGTCTCGGTACAACTTCGCCTGTGCTTTCGCCGGTGCCTTCTTGGAGTGCTGTGAGCCAAATCCCCTGATAGCCGAAGTTCAGAGAAGATGGCAGCTCGTGCAGCAGAAGACGGCGATGTGATGACGCGTACAGGTAGACTTGAGTATGGACAACGACCCTAGAAGCGGAACAGACCCGTCTCTTCTTTGACCTGATCACCGGCAGCAGCGAAGACATCACCCACGGCGAGAGATGAATCAAAACTACATGTACAATAGGTAGTAACGTGGTTCCATAGCGAGTCGCCCACTTTCCCTATCTTTTTCGCAGAGTTAGATAAAGTGCACGGACGTTTGTTGTTTGGAGAGATGCTGACAGGAAGACATCGTGCTCATGCTGACCGTATTAACAAGTATGAATTGACCAGTAAAACAACACGTACAGTCACAGCTATTAGCACAGTAACGCTCTGAACCTTGCTTTTCAATTAACATAAGTTTATCCAGCCAGATCGAGAAAAAACGGATTTTGTGCAATAAAACCTTTGATATATTTGCTAATAATTTTGTTTACCTTTAGATAGTTGTGTATACACGAGTTATACCTGCAGCCACACCTACCGGGTCCGACCATCATTTTTAATACATAGTGCCCATATTCACCCTCTGACTGACTCGAGAACAAATCGAAGTACTACTCATGCTAACTATTCATTTCCATATCTAGTTGTGTTGTTTGGCGAGAGCGACGTCTGTCTTGAAGAGAGGACACAAGCTAATCTCCAGAGAAACGCCCTTGTTTCCGCGTTCCTCCTCCGTGCGCTCGAATACTACGACGGAATTCTGACCTTGACGACTCACAGAGGTACGTCGCCATGAAAGACCATACCGTGCGAGAAGTCTGATCCGCCAACCTTACTAGTACTACGAGTCTGGTCGGAACCTTCGACGAGGCCTTCATGTCGCGGGTCCAACTTGCGCTCCCACTATCCAAAACTAGACGAGGAGTTTGCGAAGGTGCAGAGCCGAAGGGCATAACATTAGGTTGAGAAAACGCGATCGTTTCACCGTCCCTCGGCTGTCTCAATACGCCACGCTGTCTGTCTATTTCGCTGGGATAGTTGGCCATGTCGATGATGGCTATTCCAGGTGGTCCTAATACCATCCAAGTCTCATCAAGACAAACCACACTGATTTATGACAAGGTTTTTAGTAGAAATGATTTATATATCACAAAGATATGACTGATTTGGTTTTACATTAAACTTCAGACACGTCTACCTTCGATGCTCTCGCATTCAGTTATACGCACTTCTTCTAACGCAGCCCTCAGTATGCCCTCCAATTAACATACTCGTGACCATGATATATCTAAGATACTAACTATATATCCGAAGAAAGAAGGCTCTAGGCCCCAGGCAAAGCTGAACGCGGGTGTCAGATTTCAGACATACCCTCCTCTGGATAATCTACCTCCCATCGTCTCCCGATGCCCGGCCACCAAGAGTCCGATGACTTAACCCTTGGCTCTCCCCTACCCCTTTTCTCCCCTCTTCGGCGAGCCTCTCCTCGCTCTTCCCCGCCTCCACCCCAGCCGCCCAAACCCCATTCCCCACATCCGCGCCACCGTCAGACTTCTCGCCAGCGACGGCCCCGTACGTCCCGCCGGCACTCTCCATGGTGAACGGGCTGGCGGTCGGGGCGTCGAGGACGGCGAGCTCGTGCGCCGTGAAGAAGCGCGGCATGACGAGCGCGCGCACAGGGATCAGCGCGAAGATGAAGACGGGGAAGCCGACGGCGGCGATGGTCTGCGTGATGGCGAAGGTGGCGCCGAAGCCGGTGAGCTCGACGGCGACGAAGGCCCAGACGGCGCCGCGGCGCCGGAGGCGGCCGAGCGGGTGGGCCGCGGGCGTGAGGTCCCTGTCGCGGAGCAGGTACAGTAGCTTCAGCGTGATGCCGTTCGCCTCGAGGGCCTGGTACCCCATGATGAAGAACAAGCCGGCCAGCACGGCCTGCGGGATGAGGTGCAGGACGACGAGCAGGGGGCCTGTTGCCGTGCCGAGGGTCAGCAGGCCCTGCGCGAGGTTCGACACCCGTTGCTCGACGACGTGCGTGCGTTTGTACGTGTGGTGGCCCTTGGCTTCCGCGCTGTTCTCGTCCGTGTCGACTTCTACCGCCGTGACGCACAGGGATTCCGTGTGAAACGGCGCTTGCGGGATCAAGCCGTTGGGGAAGGGCAGGCCGAGGATCCCCGCCACGCCGGTCGTCAGACCCAGGAGGAATATGTCCCAGTGGAAGCCTGCCGGTTTGCGGAGGGGAAACTCTGTACCCTGAGCAATAAGGGATGAAACTATTGTCCCGTCAGTTGCCTTTTTTTTCTCCCCCAATAGCTGCCAGTTTTAAATGCGGAATGGGGAGGGGGAGGGGGGTCACAACATACCATTGTGATCGAACCAGAACAAAACCGTGAGCAGAATCGCAAACGGGAGCGCGAGGAACACCTCCCTGACCTCGATGTCCCAAAGCTCCACGAGCCAGGGGCGACCCGCCGTGGGGAAGAAGGGGCGCGTCGTCGGCAGCTTCTCGAGCTCGACGGACTTCATGCGGCCGAGGTGCACGAACCCGGTGAAGAAGATGACGGTAAGGGGTGTGCCGTAGTCCTTGAGGAAGACGCGCACGGGATGCCGGAATAGCGCCGCGCTACCCAGCTCGCCGCAGATGTACGCGATGGCGAAGACGAGCAGCGCCACCGATAACGAGAGGTAGAAGGGCGCGCCGTCCCCGAAGCGCTCTAGCACCTGGATTCCCTTTTGCAGGTAGATGAAGGCCACGTAGAACCCGAAGATGTCGCAGGGAAACCGCGTCACGTATTTGAGCCAGTTGCACGAGTTGGTGATTGCTAAGATCCAGTGAAGAAAGACGGCCCACAGCCCGATCCAGCACATGAAGGCTAGGTAGTTCGTCCCTAAGGGTGTGACGATGTCGTAGACGGTGCTAGAGTTTCCGGTTAGCGCAGTGTGAAGGGAAATGAGAGAGGTATTTCCCCGACTGCTGAATGTGGCCTGGGAAAGGGGGCACGGGCGCAAAGAAAATTATCACGGGGATTCGTACTAGTTAAATACGGTGATGGGACCCGTCACTCCCACGATAACAAGAGGTTGACAGGCAATGATGGAAAAGACTACGGCGCCGAGTACGGATGCTAGCAGGACCTCATTGACACCGTATTGCATGTTTGTCTTGGTGAACATATCCAAGCTGAAAGCTAAAGCGGGCAAAATACTATTAGTCGAATCAGCTTCCGTCCCCTAATAATTCTATCTGTTATACTAGCACTTGATAGAGCGAGAGAAAAACAGGAAGAAGGAAAAATAAAATAAAACAAAATAAACAACAGCTTGAGACAGGCAACTGAATGAGAAAAGGTAAGAAGGCATACTTGGCAAAATACATGTACACCGTAGCAGGGACAACACGGTAGTCCCAGGCATCGATCCAATCGCTCCAGTAGTAGGGGGCGCGGCGGCGAACATCGTTGACCATGCCGCGGAAGAGGTGGATCTTCCACCATCTGGGTGCCGGCCTCGTCCTCTTGGAGCTCGTCATGCTGCGGCGATCCCCCGCGCCAGTGCCAGCCCGAGAGGCAGAGCCGGGACCGGGGTCCGCGGCGGCTGTGGCTGCGAACATATTTCACGGCGAGGACGACAACAACGGCGCTGGGGGCGTCGAGTACTTAGAGAGAGAGAGAGAGGTCCTATTTCAAGAAGCCTAATGGTCGACCTGTCGAGGTGTGCTCTGATCGACGTTCGACCAATTCTGCAGTGGCTGCTTGTCGGTGTGAGAAGAGTGTGAGATCCCACGACGGCACCAAGATGAAGAAAGACCGAGACAGAACTAGCGGAAGAGGTGCCCCGGGCAGTCAATTGTGCAACATATTTGGTGTACGGCACGTTCTTCACTCGCAAGATGATTGTCGCCCGAGCTTGAAGTCGATACGCCGAGGCATGTATGTATGGATGTATGTCGTTGCGTTGACGAAAGATGCGGTGAATGTGGTGTTGAATGGACCGTTTTGTCGATAGTATATTGAGTCAGTTAGCGTGAGGCCAGGATTAATAGTACCCGGGTTCAATATCATGTGTGAATTATCTGGTGTAGACTCGAATTATCGTCACGACCCACGAAAGCCATGGCCACAAATTCCTGCTGGCACAATCCGGCATCCTGGTCAAGTCTGGGGAATGAAGATTGGCGCGGGTGGATATCGCCGCATCCGCCCGCCCCCACAGAAGGTATGCTACCCAGATTACCGTATAACGCTGAGACGTGCAGACATTGGCATGCATCGAGGTCAAGGCCGTGCATGGAAGGCAGTCTTTACTGCGTTATATATTCCGAATGGAAATATATATATATACATTACGGGATAAGTTTGCGTTAACGAATGACGTGAATACCAAGCACAACGCTGTATGAGTACTGGAGCCATGCATGCAATGCATCATTAGTTGGGGTGTCTATCTTGAGAAGCGGGCAGAGTGTGAAGACACCATTATTATTCTCCTGACATCATCTCAACACCTAATTGGCTTCTTTTGGTTTGTTAGGTAGCTCTACAGCTACTATCGCGGCAAGCAGAAGCCGGGCTATCAGAACCTCCACAGATGTCGCTGAAACTGGGGCGCCAAATTGATTCCGGCCAGAACCTTGGAAGCCTAACCGTTATCTCTACTCATCAAGTTGCAAGGGATGACCTACTTGGGCACAAAAATAGAGGCACTATGTCCGCTCGCGAACCGTCTAATTTATTGATACACCAGTGGATAGTGTAGGATATTCCACCCCTTGCTCCATTCATTCTCACCTACTCTCCTTTCCACCTGCGGGCTTCGGCGGTAATATAACATCAATAAATATACATGGGTGTTGTGTGTGAGTGTGTGGTGCTTCGGTTGAGTTGAGAGCCTTGTGACCAGTCATATTGGTCGTGTATGGCGCCGAATGACAGACTGGAAAGCCCTCGAGTCTACCTATCATCTGTCTGTCCGGGCGCCGTCTAACCAAAGCCAAGTGGTTTAATGTGATGCCCTGCGTGCGCCTAAACATGGTGCCTTATATACAGTGTGGTGTGTCCTTTATGTAATACTATCATAACCATCACCTTGTATCCTCACCTTCCAGTTGCTGAAATGTGGCCGGACTGGGTGACGGCGGCCCCGTTGGATTTGCTGGTGGCTCCGCTGGATTTGCTGGCGGCTTTCTAGCCTCCTCACCGAAGTACTTCGCGAAATCGTCCCGGTCATCGAAAGGCCGTGGGCCAAGTAGGCGAACCATGTCATCACGTACGAGGACCTCCTTGCTCAACAACTCCTCAGCGATGATGCCGACCTCCTTTTTCTTCTCAATTAGCAATTCCTTGCTTTGTTTATAAGCCTCCTCCACAATGCGCTTGACTTCCGCATCAATCGTTTGGCCTGTAGTCTCTGAGAAGGGTTTGTGGACCCGGCTTTCGTCGTTTTGGAAGTGAAGAGGGCCGAGCTTGTCCGACATACCCCACTTCGTCACCATAGCTGTAGCCATGCTTGTTACTTTCGAGAAATCGTCGCTGGCGCCTGTTGTGACGGTAGTGAAGTGGAGCTCTTCTGATATACGGCCACCCAAAGTCATGGCCATTCGATCCATCAGCTGATTGTAGCTCATGAGATAAGTATCACCAGGTAAATACTGAGCGTAGCCTAAGCCCTTGCCGCGAGGAATGATAGACACCTTCAGCAGGGGATCGGCATATCGGAAGTACCAGCCACAGATAGCATGTCCGGCTTCATGATAGGCGACTGTCCTCTTTTCGACAGGGTTAAGAACGAGAGATTTGCGCTCAAGGCCGCCAACGACACGTTCAATAGCTTGCTCAAAGTGTTGCAGTGTAATAGCGGCGGCGTTGCTCCGTGCAGCTGTGATTCATTAGTCTATGTTCCCCTAGGTTCACATACTAAGTACTCACCGATCAGAGCGGCCTCGTTGACGCAATTGGCGATGTTAGCACCGGCGAAACCCGGTGTCAGTGAGGCGAGTCGACCACTCAAATATTCGATGTCCTCGTTAGTAACAATCTTCTTCAAGTAGACCTTGAAAATATCTTGGCGACCGGCTATGGTTGGGGCATCAATGTTGATATGTCGATCAAAACGGCCAGGTCGCATCAAAGCCTGGTCAAGCACATCTACTCTGTTGGTACCAGCAAGGACAACGACCTGCTCGTTCGTATTGAAACCGTCCATCTCTGTAAGAATCTGATTGAGGGTAGCCTCCCGTTCATCGTTACCGCCAAACCTCTGGCCTTCAGAACGAGCTCTACCGATGGCGTCGATTTCATCGATAAAGATGATGCATGGCGCGTTCTTACGCGCAGTAGAAAAAAGGTCGCGCACTCTCGAGGCACCTACGCCGACGAACATCTCCACAAATTCAGAACCGCTGACGGTAAAAAAGGGCACGCCAGACTCGCCAGCAGTGGCTTTTGCCAGCAGCGTCTTACCAGTACCAGGTGGACCTGCAAGAATAGCGCCACGAGGGATCTTGGCACCTAGTCTCTGGAATTTCTCCGGTTTCTTCAAGAAGCTGACGAACTCCATGATCTCCTGCTTCGCTTCGTCCATACCAGCAACGTCAGAGAACTTCACCCTAATAGCGGTTTCATGACTGAAACGTTTCGCCCTGCTCTTGCTGAAACCAAATAAGCCACTGGAACCACCGCCCCCAACCCCGCGGCCACTAACATACATTAGTAGACCAATAAGAAGGATCGTAGGGCCAAATGCCAAGAGGATATTCATCAGATTGTTCTCTCCAGCATAGCTCACCGGGATCCTGTCACTGCTCGGGATGCCAAGTTCATTCTGAGCGTCGTCTAGTCGCCTCTCGAAAGCGTCGACCGAGGCAATAGAGAAGTAATAATTGAAGCCAGGACGCGCAGCGGCGGAGTCGGGATACATAGACTGAGTGGCTTCTCGGTTGAGTTCCACGACGACCTTATGGCCAGCGACGACCATCTTTTCCACAAGACCTTTATCGAGAAAGTTCTTCCTGAGCTCTTGCCAAGTGATCTCCCGACCTGTCTCCCCCGACATGGTGGTATAGAGGTAATAAACAACAGCCGTGGCAATGGCCGTACTCAGCCAGTCGTTGCCTTTGAGGGGGTTGTTTCCACTATTCGGATCAGGCGGGGGATTCGGCTTGAAGCTCTCTTGTTTGGGCTTAGGACTCTGCTTGGCTTGACGTGACCGCTCGCTCTTCTGGCTATTCTTGTCCACAGGCTGCTTGTCGGAAGCCTTAGAAGACGACTCTTGATAGCTCTGGGATGGCTGAGACGACGCAGTTTTGTCACCTTCTCGTTTGCTTTCAACCTCAGCAAGACGCCAGGCCAAAGCGTTGATGCCCTTGAAGATCTTTGGGTAGTCTGTGATGCCTAAACTCCCCGCCCGGTTCTTTTCGACCGCTTCAAACAAGGTCCGCGGCACTCCTGTTCGCCGAAGCAGTTCTATAGTTTGCGCATCTAACTGGGCTGTTTTCCACGGAATATTCTTGTTGAAATCCTTCATCACCAGAAGCTCCTCATCGGACAGGTAGATCCAACCCTCGGGCAGCGGATCTCTGTCGCCATTGTCGTCAGAAGACGTCTCTTGCGCCTCTGTTGCGGCGGGTCCCGGAGAGTGAGTGCTCTGGACCTGTGGTTTATCGGCAGGATCCCCTGCTTCCTTACGGGCGCTTTCAGGAGTGGACTCAGGCGGCTTCTTGTCGCCCGAGTAGTATCTCGGGCGCTTGGCGGACCAGACGGCAGCCGTGGTGCGCACGATGAAAGGTGGTGATCGGAGGCTCGTACGCGATGCGACGTTGAAGGGGTGGCGAGCGACCCGCGCGAGGCTAGTTGACCGCCGTAATATGCTTGACATGCCGGGCGATTGTACAACTCGTCGACCGGACCGGAGCAGGCGGATGTTTTTTTGGTTGAGAGGTCGAGAGGCTGGGTGCGAGTGCGAGTCGATCGGGCGTGTGTGCGCTACCTCATGTGGGAAACAATTAGTTCACTACACCGGCTGGCCACACCTGTTTCCGTACTGGATGCGACGGCCCCTGTCAGCAAAGAAGCGCTGAGCTAGGTGATTGAAAAGAGCCGGTTGTTGAATGTTTCGCCTCCGCTGGGGATGTCAACGACTCGTCTGGTCCGAAGCGGGTGGTGATTACAGTATCAGAAAGCCTTCCTCCATCCTACTAGTCCAAGGATAGTTTAGCGTCGATTGTCAGAGAACGGACAGACACCTGCTTTTGATTACGACATCGTGCTTCGGAGGTATCGGATATAAGAGTCAGCTATAAGACTACTTAGCTAAGGTACCTTCTAAAGCCTACCTACTGAATCAATAAGCGTATCTCGTCGTCGTGTTGGGTTACAATAGATATTTTCACCAGGCAGACCTAACATCTCATCTTGGTACTGAACGCTCCTGGAATACCTAAGGATATAATCTTCCAAGTATCGCTAACCCCTGGGATGTGAAGCTCTTTTGATAGGACACACCACAGCACACAAAAATCTGGATTCCTGAGCAGGGGCTACTTCTAAAAACTGTACATTACACACAAATATATCTTACTGTAATCATCCCACCCTCTCCATGATGTTGTATTTACAACCTATTTACTAACAGTAGCGTAACCATGGTATTAAATTGAGATTTACCTCCCAAATAGATGCCCCATCTCGTACCATACATAAATACAAAAGACGCCTTTCCCTGCCAGAAAAGTAGAGATGAAGGTCAAAAGCAGACCTGAACTCCTTCTCTTTGACCGCCCAATCCTCCAGTTAGAAACGCCTCGGTATCAAGGCAAATTTTTGAAAAGAGAGAGAGAGAGAGGGAGAGAGAGAGAAAAGTAAGAAAAGGGGATTGTCGGACATTTTTTAAAAACGCACTTTCTTGCTCATGCCGTTATATCGATGGTCTGCCGTGTCGTAGGTTTCGTTCTTTGCTTCGAGCCGCATCCCTCGAGTCACCTTTCAAATTCTGCTTCTCTGTATTTCTCATCCGAACCCCTGCATCTTTTTTTAGATAAGTTATCCTCACAGTTCCCGTCTCACCCTCGATTCTACATCGTACTTCCATTTTCGAATCCGGGATATGGCCCGCCTGTGAACTCAGCCCAGTCCCAATCAAGCGTCATGGGCAACTGCCAAAGATCCTGCGGCAGCGTCGGCTGGTATCCGGTCGCACCGTTACCTCCTGCCGCTAACCCTGGCCCGATCCCGTTCATCGCCATGGTACCTAACATCGTCGATGGCGACGCCATCGGCTGTCCAAATCCTGTTAGTTCCGCAAACGACCCCATATCCACCGGGTCAAACTGTTCCGATGGCCAGCCACCCGCGCCATCGCGCGGTGCCGAACCGTTCGACGACGTTGCCGTGTTTATCGGACTGTATCCGTTGACCTGGGAAGTGCTATTCGGCGTGGCGGCAGCACTAATATTATTTTGCCGGTTTTGCTCGCCGTTGAATTTCGGCGAGAGTTGTGCCACGCCTGGATTGCCGTTGCTGCTATACATATTCGACGTCGGCGTTGATGTAGATGAGGACGGGCGAGGAGTAGTCGTAGATGCTAAGCTGTAGTTGATATTGTCTTTAGAGTGCCTGTTCAAGTCGGCTGGCTTCCTTTTTTTCCGTGAGGCTGCATCTTTTTCGGCCTTATCTATCACTATTTTGCCAATACGCTCGAATTCTGCACACACGCCGAGCATGCGGTGGACACCTCCAGTTTCCGCCTCTTGACCCAGCGTTGACAGAAACGTCACCACTAGGTTCATTAGTCGCGTGTCAGATCGTGCACGTGGGTCGTTCGGGTTTTGCAGAATGTTGCCAAATAGCGTCACCACTGCTGAGACTGGGAAATATAGAGCCATCCTATATTTATAAGTTACCGTCATGAATCAAAACTTAGAGGTATACGTACCAGACACATGAGAAATCACCCTGTGGAATGTATTTTAGCAAGGAAATAGTGGCTCTTGCAGCAGATGCACAAAGTGCAGCTGAAGAGAACACTCTTGGGTTCAAGGGCCTAGCATTCAAACCTTGTATGGCATAATTTGCCAACCGGCTCGTCCATAAACCATGATGTATGGACATACGGTGAATGGTGGTAAGGGCGTTATAGTAGGAGAAATGGAGCATAACGATGTGCAATACTAATGGTGTATGCGACGCTTTTATCTCGTGCTCCGGACGGTAGTCGATGTCAATGTTGTCCTTCCAAGTCTCGAGTTCCTTGTCGAGTTCTCCGATTGTTTGCAAGAGTTCACCATCTGACAATTTTGTCGCCTTTGTCGAGTAAAGCCTCTTGTATATCCTGCTCTCGATCACTGCGAATTCGCACATGACACGGAACAGATTCATCTTCCCTTTGCCGTTAGCTAGAGGGATGTTGCCTATGTGATCGGCCGGATCAGCGTCCGGAAGGTCAACATTCATGTCGTCGTCGTCTTGCGCGGGTGGCCGACCTGATCGAAGACACAAGTCCTTGTCCAGCATGTACGCAATCCAAAATACCCGTTTTCTCTGCTCGATCTCAATAGGATTCAGGTTGAAACCGGTACCACGCTTGTGAAGCCCAATACTATGTGATGATCTGATGGCAGCTGCGACAAGTAAGAAAGATGGTTGAGGATTGGGCGTTCCTTGCATAAATAAAGCCATGCCAAGTAAGGCCTGTACGCTTAGAAGATCTGTGTTACGCATCGTTAACTCGCTGAAGACTCCCATCGCATTTTTTATATAAGCCCAGGATTTCTCATCCTCCTCTTGAGGTACAAGGTTACTCATAACTCGAAGGCGATGTGCAATGGCGAAAACGCAGTTCAGACTTGCCCACCAACCGGATCCTTCATATGGATTAGACGAGTACTGCCTTTCAACCAGGTGCATGAAAGTGGGTTGATGAAATAGCGGGAAGATGCAGTTAAAGTTCTCGAAATAGTCTTTCAACAGAGATAAGGCTTCAGGCTTAGGCGGCAATGTCCGGAAGACAGGGCGGTGGAAGAGATCGGAGAAAACTTCTTGCTTCCACTGAGTCCATTTATGATCGTCGAGCGAAGCCTCTGAAATCATTCGCTGGAAAGACGTATCTCCTATTCTCTCATTCACCCACTGAATGCCCTTTGGCGAAAAGATAGAAAAACCGGAAGACGATCCTGCTAGAAGTCAATCGGCGGTGCTGATTAATCTGCCACTTTTTAAACTGACCTATATATCGTGTCTCGCCCTCATGATTTGTCACCAACGAACACATCATTTCCGACAACGCCTCGACTTCCTCCTCGCTTTTCGCATCTGATGGAGAAACGTCCCTAAACTCTCGCTCCTTTGTCGGTTCAGGCGATGTTAACGCGCTCTGAGGGGCCGAGTCCAAACCATCAGGACCGGATGTGGCCTGCGATGGCGAGGTTGGGCTCGAGTGCGATGCTTGTGAGGCAATGGATCCATGTTTCAACTGCTGTTGTTTCTCGGCGAGGCGCTTTTCTAGGGTCGCAAGATCTGTCGCTTCGTCGTCATCTCCCAGGAGGCCTTAGATAGGTTCGTCAGCTTAATTCAGCGTCTGCAGTGTCGAGACAGCGCCCGTCACCAAAAAGGGATTACGCACCAGACAACCTAAGCAGACTTTCCATACGCCCAAGGCGATTCTCAAGGCCCTCTATGTACTTAGCACTGTATTCTCTACGTTAGCCCGAAGTCGTAGATTGGGAGGCATGGTTGGGCTGTAGTAGTACCATACCCTTTCGGAGGACTTCGCTTCTTCTCGACCTGCGTGAAGACGCAATCTGTCTTATAATTGATACAATGGGTGCAAGCTGGTAGCTTTCCGTCGCATTTAATTTTTTTCTTCCGGCACATATCGCATGCCTATGGTACATGCCCCCACGGGTTAGTCGCCCAGCGCAACCAGGAATATTCAACGCCACCCATCACTAACGGTCGCTTGGGAAGGGCCGGAGGCTCACCCGTGCAATTCTCCTCCTCTTTGCCTCATTCACATCATCGAGTAGTGCCGAGGGGTCAAACCCCATCTGAGCCGCTAGCTCTGGGTGAAGTACGGGGAGGACATCGTGACCGTAGGCTCCGAAAATCTGGGGCGGCTGGTTTATCAACGGCGGAGGGTGCATGCCCGGAATCTGGAAGGTTCCAGGATCAACCCTGAGATGGTCCATGATGCCGTGAGCACTCGTGTCTATTTAGGGCAGTCGTGGTTGTGGTCGTGGGAAAGGGAAGGGGAACGGGAGGTAAAGTGAAGGGAGCAAAGGAAAGCAAACAATGACATATGCGAGGGGGTCTTCAATTGATTGGCGCGAGTTGGGGAACCAAGGAGCTGGGCTGGGCAGGGAAGAACTCTAGAGGGTTGAGATTGATTGAAGAAGGGGGAAAAGAACGGTAGCAGGTATGTATGTATTGAGACAGGCACATATAGCATAACATGACATCGGTGGGATTCGGCTTTAAGCTACAAGTTCCAACAGTCCGCTACCTATTTCTTCTGGGCAGCGACCTAGCAGGCTAGTATGTTGATATCTTTAGATCCCGCTTGTGCATTAGTACCTAGACCAGTCGTGCCATAGGTAAGGTACTGTTCTCAGCAGACAGGAGCCATCTCACTAAAAGTGACAGGTACGGCTGTACCTTATCGAGAATACTTCACCTTGCAAACCCGTTGTCCGCCTGCTTTTCATAGGGGGAGGCTTCTGGCCTAGATTAGAAACCCAGCACCGCTGGCTGCTATGCCTATTCGCTCGGTAACATGTGCGAAGGGGGCGGAGCAGGTTAAACGCCGAGACGAGACGGTATCCTGTATACCGGTAGGTGTAAGCAGGCAGGCCTGAGGCTTGGATATTCTTTGTGCTCGTACTCGGATTAGGTATCATTCGGAGCCTGGGCGGCCCAGCGACTTGGCAGCTATTCAAAGACCATGTGTGTTTACGTCGTACCGAAGGATTGTTCGGGCGACAGAAAACAGTCATAATGGTGATTGATTTCTATTATAGGTAGGTCTATTCATACCGCCAGTCATCTGTAGGTCTTGTCGTGAAGCTCTATTGAAGTTCAAGACTCGCATGGCAACCTGGTCACTCGTTACCGGTACGCTACACACTACAACAGTACCCCAGTGCGAGGATCGGCTAAGAGGACAGTGAGGGTACTGGTAGGGGGGCTCAATGTGTAGATGACCCTGCAGGTTTGGATATTTTCCGATTCTCAGTACCGTGGTGTATAAATTAAGTGAAGACTTCGAAACCCCTTATCCAGACATTGACACGGTGACATGCACAGACCGGGCGAATCAAACTCACATCTACAATGCAATGGATGCCCTCTTAAAAGCGCCGAATGTAGGCGAGAAAAGGTCATCCTAAGTATGTTTCACTAAAACTCCCTTACCTTCAGGGACATGCACCAATTGGAGCGCAGACGGCAGATGCTTAACCTACCTACATCGCGCCTACATTAGTACCTAACCTACTTCGTACATATGGAAGTGCCGACCTACCGACTACTGGGTACTAGGTACCTACTATATATATATATATAGGTGGAAGGTACCTACCATGGACTAGGTATAGGTTTGGCCACGCTTTGTAATGGACTTACCTGAGGCATGTACACACTACACTACGCATATCTACAATTTTGACAAATTGTTCAATCATTTTCTTCCACATGTGGCATAGGAGAAGGAGGTAGGGGACGACCCAACTACACTAGTAATGTGTTACGGCCTCCTTGAGTGTTGGTGTGTCGCTTCGATGGATGAATGAGTGCGGGCTTGATCGTCATGCTTGGTACCCCGGTCCTACGTCAACTCCTCGCTACTTTGATGGGGCGGTAGTCGTTGTAGAAAGCCGCAGTGACACAGCACCCATGCAGCACCTGCCTGCACTACACTACCTACTGTACAATGCACGAGGAATCCTCATGTTAGGAATATTGATTAAGTACCCTCGTCATTTATAATCTATCTGGTAGCAGCCGAGGGGGCATTGCACGCATGCTGCCGGCGTTTAAGGATCCACTGTACTGCCCATGCATGTAACGCTGTGACTTTGCTCAGCCTTCAGCAAGATATCGAGGAAATCATATGACCGACCCTCTGTGGACTGGAACGAACGTTTATCACGGCCTCACGAAAACACGCGTCCTTCCTTCTACCTACGGCGGTCTCTTTATTGCCCTGTTAAAGTATACCGGAGTTCGGCTACGCATTTTGTAAGCTGCGTCCTATTCGCGCAGTGGTAACCATAGGGCGTTCCCACGTCCACATGAAGCGCCCAACTCAACGAACAGACTTCCGTGTTTCAGGTATCGCGCTGATTGTCGTGGTGTCAAAAATGCTAGGGAGGGCAACCTTCAGGTGCCGGCCATCTACCAGATATCTTGCAAGAGGCCTCCATTTGAGAAGCCAATCAAAATCCAACGTCAACCACCTACCGGTACTCTAGATAGTGAATGTCAGTATGTTGTGCAGTAAGGATTTGTCACGGAGGGTCAGAGCGTCGGGAGATCTGGGGGTAGAATGGGGGCTATGTATGAGAAGTCGACCAACGTCACCTCCAGTTTCACCACCGTCTCATACTCCTCTTTTGCCTGGCGTCTTATCTATCCTAGTATGATCTTCAAATATGAGTGTATAAGACGCTTTTTAACCCTGCCGAATGACTCGTACAACTCCTACTATATCGTGGGAGCTACCTAGGTCTTCTCATGAAACCACGTTTATACAGTACAGTGATGAAGTTCTGTACGACGATGTGATGATTTCTGCTTTGCGTCAGACGTCACCGGCAACCATCGACGTATGAGAATAATCATGCATGAACAGCGACACACACGACTCGATTATTCAGAAGCAGACAATGGAAGCATTACTTCCTTCAATAGAATAACAGGTCTGTAGACCATGCCGTCTCAGATGGCTGATCGTCGATGCTTTATCCGCTGGAAGCTTCATTATTATATACAAGAAATCGATCTTCTAAACCAGATCTAGAGTGTAAAGCTCGTCCCTAAATTTCTGCTCATTGGCGACTGAATTTATCCAAATAGAAGCGCCGAATGGCAGGCAGGCAGCACGAAATGGAGATGCTCATCTCAAATGTCTTCCGTAAATCTAGAGAAGGACCCGTGAGATCGAGTCGATCTGTTATGAGGCAGGTGAGAACGCCCCGGCGGGTCCGGAGGCAAAGCCGGAGACTCGAGAATATGGTCATCGGAGAACGGGTCGTTGAACGGGCCCTGTGTCTCGACCGCAGTCCGGGCCGGACTGGCATGGAAAACAGGCACACCGGTCTCGTGCAACATCGGTGCACCAACAGCTAATCTCGATAGAGGCGCTTCTCCAAATAAATTCTGTGAGGCTCGGTAATCAATTGATTGATCACTCATCATAGTTGCTCTCGGATCCGTGTAACCGTCACCACCGAACTGCAAGACAGGAGGTAATTTCCGACCAGAGATCTTCGCAAACCCTCTCTCTCCGCCATCAGATGACACCGTACTCCTCGAGAAGCGACTTTGACCAGACAGATTAGCTAGCGCTGCAGGAATAGCAAATGGAATAGACCGGCGCCGTTGGGACATGCCACCATCACCAGCGGGGCCTCCACTTCCTCCAGTCATCGTAGCGCCGTATCCTCTGTCATTTCCCGACCCCTGTATAAGCTTCATGCTAGATTGGCGCTTCTTCCATCTAAGAATAGCCGCCGCAACGAGCAGGATAATCGCAAGCCCAGATATTGCCCCGACCACACTCCCGGCAATGGTCCCTGCTGATACGTCGCCGGAATCTGAACCAGAATCGGTAACGGCGGGCGAGGTAGTAGAGTCACCACCGTTGGCTGTGTCGGTAGGCGACCCTATCCCATTGCCTCCGTTGGTTGGGGTCACGGCGGGCTTGGCAGTACTGGTAGAGTAGGTTACACTGGAAGATGATTCGGACGTCGACGTCCCGGGTACTGACTTTGTAAATAACGACAATGAAGCATGTGATGTTTCACGGCGGGTACTAGTCGCGCCGCCAAAAACCGTGAAGTTGACATCGCCTTCAGCGGTAAATGAATGAAGAGAAGCAGTCGAGTTGCTAAAACCCGAGGATGAAAGAGCTACGCAAGTGTTAGATTGAACGCGCTGGAGTACACGGACTATACGAACTGGAATTGGATAGGCCACTTAGTGAAGGAAAGACTGGGGCCGCAGACAAAGGAGTGGACGTAATCGGCGCATAAGATAATGTGGGAAACGAGGTAGGCATAGAAGATCCCGAAGGTGTCACAGTCGGTTCTTCTAAGGTTGACGAAGAGGAGGACAACGATGGGTCCGCGACACCATTTCTGTCGTCGCTAACACTACTATTTGAAGTGGTGTCTGGAAGGTCGGTGGGCGAGGACTGTTCGGTGGTACCAGCGACAGCGGACTCTGTTTGACTCGCGGTAACTGTAGGTGCAGTCGGGTAATCGTGTGGCAGGGTCTCAATTATAGTCGCACCGGTCAAATCAGTTACTTGAAGAACAGAGACGGTCTCGACAATGACAACGACGTCTGAACTATTCCGCAAATCATCATCCGAAGTATCGCGCCGATCGACTTTCCTGTTTCTCTGGGAACGAACGTGGTGGAGGTGCTGGTGGTTGTGTTGATGCGAAGATTGCCCGCTGCGATGATGAAGATGGTTGTGTCGTCGTGATGGCTGTTCTTGTTGTTCTTGTTGTTCTTGATGTTGCCGACCGAGATCCCGGGCCTGAGGGAGTGAAGACCCAGAAACCTGATCGGTCATCGCGCTGCGTGGCGGTGTCAAAGGGGAATACGAGGTGTCTCTCGATAGATATGTTCAAAAAATCTGGGCGGCGTCTGCTGACTCGCTGGCGAGTGGTATAACGAATGCGCTAGGTTGCCGATCATGCGGGGACTTCCATTATCATTACCACCCTTCTCTCTATTCTCGTCTCGTCTCTGTGTTCACAGTCGCGTCGTCTCTACCTGTGCCTCATCGTTGTTGTCGTCGGCGAGAGTCTGGTACCGGACACCACACCTGGAGGTCGACGGGGATACCTAGAAAGGGAGAAAGCGAAGGGCAAAGGATTCGGCTTGGTCAAGGACTGCGTCTATACTAATACAGTAACATGACACTGCCTGCGCTACAAAGGCAAACCAGGTACGCTATACTACTTCCCTACCTCCCTACACTACACTACACCACACGCTATGCTACGCCGCAATATAGCACCGATTTTAAAATGAGCAAACGCCCCTTGGCCCCTTCCAAACAGTGGGACACAGTCGTGTTCAAGTCTATCCAGGCGTGCAGAACCCGGGTAATAACCAGGAAGGACTAGCGGCTCCCGGGAGACTAGCAGTAGAGTCCTCGAACGGGCCTGGAGTGGTTGCAATTGGCACGCCAAGCCCACGATTGCTCTCTTTGAACTCATCTCGCTTGCTACGAATGTTGACCTGCATCTACACACATATAGTGTATACATCTGGGATGCTCGGTGCAGTGGAGGCGGAAGACAGACGTCCAATCAGACAACAGACCTTGCCCGTTTTATCAATCGGTGCAACTCTTACCAGGACCACCTTGTTTATTCTCTCCGTGTCACTGTCTGTGTGCAATAATGAATAGCGTGTTAATTGCGTGTTGTCTCGCAAGGGTACGTGTATTAAACACATGCCAGTATCTACACTACACTACTACAGTACTACACTGCACATTGAACACAACTTGAAGCCAACAACAGGGTTCATTGGAAGTCCTCCAACTCCCGGTGCTCACCCCCTTTTCCCAGTAGCGTACCTAGTAGTATCATGACGGGAGTTAGATAGTTGTTTGCTCTGCTCGCTCTATCTATCTTACCATAATCGGTATTGAGCTCGACATCAAGATCATGCAGGAACGCCCACAACGGCATAGTAGGGCTTGGCGTGGGGGATAATTGCATGCAGCCGTATACGAGACATCGAGATCTCGTATTTCTCCAGGCAGAAATGACTTGTGAGAGCTAGCCGCGATAACACATCCCAAATCTCGTCAGCCACGTGAACTTGCAGTACACTACGGGAATATTCCATTCGCCTCGTCAACTTGAGACTAAGAAATATCGTGAGTTGGGTATATGTGGGAACTCGCCACGCTAGACGTGTCCACTCTCATCGCCAGGTGTTTTCCCTGGAAGGGATTGATACTGGCCTACGGTACACTAGATACTGGATTCGACGCTGCTTGGACAATAAGTGTAGTGTAGTGTAATGGACAACACTTGCAGACCCCAAAAACATGTGGGCTACCTAGCTTATTTACTCCCGTTGCGCCTAGAGCCTGAGCCATCTCAACTAGGGTTGGTCATCGGCAACATGATCAACAGTTGAAACTAAACTACCGTGAATACATGCCGTTAAGGATTACGCAGTCTACTATGTATAGTCTGTAGGTATTATAGTGTAGGTAATGTACACTATGGCTGGGTATCCCTACACTACTGCATCGAGTGTAGTGTACGTATAGCTAGGTGGGTGCTGCTAGGCCATAAACGCGAGAATTGACATCCCAGACCCTCTATCATCTTGTTTGTTGGATACAAACTAAGTGCAGTAGGTAAACAGGTTTTGAAAACAAAACGGTAACAATTTTATAGGACACCCAGTACACTGGCTAGATTACCAAGGTAACTGCAGATGCTTGGTATGTTGTTTCTGCATGTTTTAACGCTCTACTCTCTAGTACCTAATACCTACCTACCTACATACTTCTGTCGACCTGCTTACCTCTTGCCTACCTACATACCTACCTACTCAGATAAACTTTGCTGGTTATCCGCACTGCAGGTACTTCGTACTACGCAAGCTGATGACGTTGAGGACTGGTGTAGATACCTACCTAGGTAGTTTACAGGTCCATCAATGATATTTCTAGGCTCCTGCGGCTCTCCAAATCTAGGGTGCCGTCTAGGTAGGGTATAAATAGCAAATAACGTATTAGCGTAATTTCGGCTCCTGTGAACACCAGTATTTCGACCATACTCGGCCAAACAGCCCGGACTTGACTATGAGATAACAGTATAGTTATACATAGAATCAGGTAATGGTGGGCGGCGTAGATCTGTACAAATGCAACCAAAAAAACAACTAGACTCAGTCTGGTGTAACTCGCGCGAATACTCTCGGATTTCAGGCAAAGGGTAAGAATGGCAGGTGAGTCGACCATGGTTTTTTGGGTATCATCAGATATCGTAAAGCAACAGCCTCCCCCGGTTCCCATCCACTCAAGACTCAGACCTAAATATGAACACCAATAACTCCGTTTAATACTCAGAATAACAAATTTCATGCGAAAGCCACCCTCTTCTTCTTAGACTTCACATTCGTACCGGCTAAGACAGCGTCCGAGACACCGTCTTTATCATCATCGCCAGATGTTTTATTCCGTTTCCTCTTCTTGCGCAGAGATTCTTTCGTTTCATCGAGCCTAACTTTCTTCTCCGCCTCCTTCTTTTCGGCCTCGACACGGCGTGCCTCACGGATCTCCTCCATCTGTCGCGCCTTGATCATCTTAGACTCGATCTGGCCTTCTTTCTCGGCTTGTACGATGGCGAGGATCGTGCTCATGCTCTCCTAATCCGCAATCGTAAGCTTTCGCGCCAATTCTGCGAGGACCCAGTGAAACCGTATATCAACGCACCTTGTCATCGACAAAAACCTTGCCCTTCTTCTTGCCTTTCGGCTTTGTGACGCCGACGGGCGTGATCATGTTTAACTGTGGAATTCCCAGTTCCTTCTCGGTGTAAATCTTCTTCTTCTTCTTTTTTAGTAGATCGGCCATCGTCCGCCCCTTCACCTGCCTCCCCAAAGGTGCAGTTGTGGGTTTCTGCTTTGACTTCGAGACGCCATCCGAGGAGCCGGACTTGGATGACTTGCTCGAGCTGATTCCGGATTTGTTCGCGGCATGTTTATTCTTAATCGTTCTGGTTCGTTGTGGCGCCATCGTGCATGCAGATGTGTATACACAAGCGTCGGGGCGGAGAAGGTGATTGTTGCCGCGGTGGTTAAGTGATTGAAGCTCTAGAAAATATTTTGGGACCAAGCTCACTTATCGATAACACGGCCGTCGAGGTTGGCAGGCATGTGGGGCTGCAGTGCTCCCCAATTGAAAGCTTGATCCAGGGCCGAGAGCAAGTACGAATTACTAGCGGGGTGGTGGCGCAGTTGGGAGCGCGTTAGACTGAAGTAAACTTTAATCAATCAATCATCTAAAGGTCATCGGTTCAAGCCCGATTCATCCCACTTTTTTTTTCTTTTTTTCTTTTTCTTTTTTTCTTTTTCTTTTTTTCTTTTTCTTTTTTTCTTTTTCTTTTTTTCTTTTTCTTTTTTTCTTTTTCTTTTTTCTTACCTACCAGCCGGCGCATGCCTAGATCTAATCTTTTTACCTCCTAGTAGTGTACAATGACGAGTTCAATGTATCAAGTTTTACTAAATGGTTTAGCCTCCGTACTTGAATCCGTTTCATCTGGTGAAATACGATTTGGCAATGTAACCTGCCCCTCGATCGCTGGTCGATTGACGACGCACCCTCACACGTTCAGACCCTCGCGGTGCAGATAGCCAAGCTTGAAGGGAAGCGGGGTAAATTGCCCGCTGGTCTAAAGGATCTGATTGAAGCATATCAATCACCCGGTGATCCGATTCGGGACTACTTGCTCTTGGATGCTGAAGAGGGAGATGGTAGAAATCTCGCTCGGTTGGTCGAAATTCGCGATCATACGAGGGAATGCGATTTGACGGGCCGTAATTTACATGTATCCATCCCTATGGTAGGTATCTGTCGGCGTAATGCCTGGTCGCCAGTTAGGTATTCCCTTGCCATAGGTCAGACTATCCCGCACCTTCCGCCCTTTCCCTCTCGAGCTCTGCCGTCAGTTTCTCGACTTTCTCACACCGTGGATCACCGGCCACCTGACACCACCCCTTCTCCGTCCACTCCCTTACTCCCTTCTCAGGCGCCTTCCCGTCAAGCAACACGAGCACGGCTTCAATCATGCCCAGAGCTTCATTCCTCGAAAGTCCCGAAGCAAGTCCAAAGTGGAACCGCCTGGCAAGTTCACTTCCACCGGCAAACCCAGCCAGGTCCTCCCGCCCCTTCCGCCTCAGACTCTCTGCTATATAGCTATCATCCGCGCTCAGTCCGGCTAGGGGACTGTACAGCCTGCCCAGGTCGGCGGTGAGTAGGGAAGGGCCGAAGGCCTCGCACGCCGGGACGAAACGCGCAAACTGCCAGTCGATGACGGCAGTGATGTTGTAGTCCTCGTCTACGAGCAGGTGGTCCCCCTTGTCGTCGACGTGCTTAAGGAAAAAGAACCCACCGGCGGACGACTCAGCAGTAGTAGCCGCGGCGGCTAGGGCCGGAGCAGCCCTGTCTCGGAGTAATCTGTGGAAGAGAAACGCCTCCTTGGGGTACTCCGGGTAGAGCTGCCCGTCGGCGATTAGATCCAGGTGGAGGTCCGCGATCGAGGTAAAGTACTCAAGTGGGTCGGCGTAGGGCCCGTGTTTTCCGAGCGACAGGAACCTGTTACTCGCGATAGCGGCCGCTTTGCTATCCTCGCCGTCTGAAAGAAGGGAGCAGGCTTGCCCTCTGGGGACGCGACTGATGTCGATGAGTATGTCGGCGTACTGGTCATAAACGTGCGACTTCTGTGCATCCGTCGCCTCGTGAGCGTAGAAGGGTCGCCCCGGCATAGCATCCTCGAGTATGTAGCCGACCCCGGCCAAGTTGCCGGGGTCAGAAAAAAGCCCGAATCCGTGGACCTTGGGAGCAGGCACGCTGAGGTGCCGCTCCAGGAACTTGAGGGTCGCGTACTCACTCTCGATTAGGTAGTCAACGAGATCCGGGGGAATGTCGCTGAAAGCCGTAGTTCGGGGGATTCGGGCCAGCCACTTAACTCCGTCGTCGAAAACGATCCATGCGTGATAATTCGCGCAGCCCATGGTGGCACCGCTCCCCAGGTGCTGCCCGGGATGGAACTTGCAGGACTTTCCCCTGCGGAGTGAGCTAGCCACGCGGGTAAGTTCGTGGACGTTCACTTGGGCGAGAAGTGCCTCGACTTCATTATTGATGCCCATTTCCCACGTCGCATCATCAACCTTAATCCTCATTAGTGCATGCAAGCTAGGCCATGACGAATAGACGAATAGGAATCATCTCGAGTACGTACGTAGGCAGTGGATGGACATTTGTGATGCTGAGGGAGAATATGGATAGCACATAGATGTCTTATACAGGTTTGGCAGCTTCGGCCACGGATGCTTGGGCGGCCACAAGTTGAGAACGAGCAAGTTGCGAAACGATGAACTTTCGGTGTAGGCACTGCATGAATCGTTGGATTGAGTGACATAGCCCCTCGCGATGCCTCGCAAATGGCGACCAGTCGAGCATCATCTGCCCACTTACTTAGGTTGGCTCGCCGCCATTCTTGCCAGTCGGGCGTGGTGCCGTCGAAAGTAGCCACAAGACCTCGGAAGACGTTAATGGCCTCATCCTGGGTGAGACCCAATCCCATTCCAATACCGAAGAGGAATCGTCGCATCTCATCTGAGTGAAAGTAGCAGTGTGGTGCCCCACGACGCTGCAACTCCCGTCCCAACGCCCTATCTTCTTCACTCAGCCCTGGTTCTCCGGAGAAGAGACTGCTGTTGTTCGCAGACACGAGTGAAGGACCAAAAGCTTCGTATGCGGGGACTGCCCTCGCGAAACTCCAGTCGATAATGCCGGTGATTCGAAAGTCATCATCTACTAGAATGTGGTCTCCTTTGTCGTCCGTGTGTGCTAAGAAGAAAGGCCCTGAGTTAAAGTCCTGCCATTTCTTAAACCAAGTACTTGCCTTGACCTGCTCCGCAAGGAATTTGAACATTAGGTACGCATCGATCGAGTATGGGGAGAAGAGTTGACCATCGGAAATGAGGTTGAGATACGTCTCGGCCCAGGTGCTATAAAAGGCTCTCGCATCTTTAAAGGGGCCTATGCAGGGCAGTGTTCCAGTCCTATCGCTCGCAACGGGGCCTACTTGGATTGCTCCGTCTGCGTCAAAGGTCAAGGATCCAATCTTGTCGAGAGGGTGTTTGCACAAGGTGCAAAGGACGTTGGCCCATTGGTCTAGCACCTGTAACTTTTGTTCCTCTGAGGCCGCCCACGAGTTGAAAGGTTGGCCGGGCAGCTTATCGATCATCATGTAGGCGACACCTACTTCGTTCCGTGGATCGCCGCGCAGCCCGTGCCCGTGAAGTCGCGGTGTCGGCACGTCAACAGACTCTAGCCACCGTAGCGTCGCGCACTCGCTGAGCAAGATCTGGTTGCTGAGTTCGTCGTCGAAAGATGTGTACCGCTCGCGGAGGATTCGGGCTAGCCAGACAGTTCCATCTTCAAAGATAAGCTGAAGATGAACATGCATGCCGCCCATTTGACGACGTCCCAGAAGGTCCTCGTCATCTAGACGGCATGCTAAGCCGCCAGAAAGCTCTGTCGCGCGCCGTAAAAGCGCCGCGTGATTCGTCTTCTGGCTGAGAGCGACTAACTCGGCTGTCTGGGCTGCTAGCCACGCATCGTCATCGAGGGGTTCCTTCTTTTAGTGAGGGTCAGATCAGTCGCTCCACTCACAGATACTGGGCATCTTACTTTACAGGTATGCAACGCGGACGCAATATGTGTGGCACAATACATGGACTCACATCGCTGGCAATCACCAATGTCGATGGCTGCAGCGTTCGGGCATGCCGCAATGGCACAATTCCAAAATCGCACCATGGCTGGCTGGTGCACAGTCAGTGACCGCTTCAACCGTGGCAATGTCTCTAGATATACAATTCTCCACCAAGTTGAGTCCCGTCAACGCTACATGTTCAACAACATACTAAATACCATAAATACCTCGCACTTATAATAAAATACCTATAACATATAAAGTTAAAAGTTATAAAATAAACATTAATATAAAAGAAAAAATACTTATTATTTTTTATGCTTAAAGTACTGCTCTAAAAAATACAAGATATAAATATAAGCTATACCTAATTTAGGTAATATGGATACTTTAGTTAGAGTTGATTGGAAAGGCGGCCAACCTAGGCGGCCTCTCATTTGAGTGGTAGTACATAAGCTCTTAATTATGGTAATGGACATTTGCTGGTTGGTCAATTGTGATCTAGCCTGGGTTCTGACCTGGTTATCAAGACCGATAATCGGAATGCCGACTTAAAACATTGAGTTGGCAGATCCAACAAACTACCAATTTTCGTCTACACTTCATCTTTCCCTCCATCTTTATTCATAACCGCAATGGGGTCCACGGCGAAGCCCCGCTGGGCCGCTCTCGCTCGAGATACCAACGAGACCAAGATCCAACTATCACTGAACCTAGACGGAGGCGCATTCCCGCCCGATACAGATGCGCGGCTCAAGGCTGCAACGGAAGAGGGTCATGCCAGCCAGGCCAGCAAATCACAGACCATCAGTATCAACACAGGCATCGGCTTCCTAGACCATATGCTGCATGCCCTGGCGAAGCACGCTGGCTGGAGTTTGGTGCTGGCGTGCAAGGGTGATCTACATAGTATGTTCCCCCAACTGTCAGCTTCACTTT
This sequence comes from Ustulina deusta, assembly GCA_023159155.1. NCBI lineage: Eukaryota > Fungi > Ascomycota > Sordariomycetes > Xylariales > Xylariaceae > Ustulina > Ustulina deusta. The sequence goes on along the minus strand of JAJNNX010000025.1, from coordinate 286,467 downwards.
GAAAGGCTGGTTCTACCTTCATTTACTACACTCTCGTCGCCTCGGCCGCTAAGAGCCCGCAGGACCTTAGGACCTAAAATGCCAGGAAGAGAGAAGAGCGAACCCCGAAAAAAATCCCCAAAAAATCAAGTCAAGTAGGCATGTAATACTAACGAACCCCGCAGTTGACGACCATCACACAGCCGAAGACGTCTGTCTAGCGCTAGGATACGCATTCGCGACCGCGCTGGGATCAGCCTCGGGCCTAGCGCGGTTCGGGTTCGCGTACGCGCCCCTAGACGAGGCCCTCTCGCGGGCCGTCGTCGACCTTTCGAACCGGCCCTTCTGCGTGGCGGACCTCGGCCTCAAGCGCGAGAAGATCGGCGACCTGAGCACGGAGATGCTGCCGCACTGCTTCCAGAGCTTCGCCCAGGCCGCGCGGATCACGCTGCACGTCGACTGCCTCCGGGGCGACAACGACCACCACCGCGCCGAGAGCGCCTTCAAGGCCCTCGCTGTCGCCGTTCGCAACGCGACGGCGCGGGTCCCCGGTAAGGAAGGAGAGGTCCCGAGTACGAAGGGCACGTTAAGTGTATGATAAAATAAGATAAAAATGTTTCCAGCCAGTACAAATACCGAAAAATAGAAATCGCGATATGAAGAAAAAAAAGAAAAGAAAAAAACGTTCCTGTTTCATTTCGTATGGGGTTGCCATGTGGTAAGTTGGGAGTTATGAATGCGATCATATCTCATCGGTGTCATTGTTTCGCTCAAACGGCAAGCGACGGCGAAGGTATTGGACATCAAGATATTTAGAATAATATCCACGGTTCACCCCTATTTGCGAGGGATATTTGATTGTCTATGGCTACCCAATGCCATCCATATGATGACGGAATCCCCAAGCAAATCAAACCAACGAGCGAACATAACCGGCGCACAGCAGAGATGCCAAAGAAGAGCAAATATTGCTCTTACCAGGAACTAAAAAGCAACACAGTAAAAATAAATACCGTGAATAGGGAACGTTTTATCGTCACGTATTATTACTAGCATTAATTAGACCAATGACGTATCTCGTATGTACAATTTTTACAGCCCTCCGTTTTCTCATTTGTATATCATAATAAGCCGCGCATGGCGCAAATATTCGTGACCACTTTGGGTATCATTATTTCCAACCCCTTCGTCCGTAACCATGTAAGAGTTGTTCGATAACCTAGCGTTCTATTTCACTCGGCCGTTCTCCTATCCCTTAGCGAGTGTGGGTGCCATCGCCATAATGTTGTCCTGTAGGGTAGGAGGTGCTCTCAGGATAGGCAACTTGGCCGTCATGTTGGAAGCCAGACTCGCCGTACTTGTTGTAGTGCGTGGCGCCAAGGGTGCTCTCGGTATTGTAGCTGGGGCGGACTTGATCAGGGAGGGTATCTGCACGGTGCCAAGGTTAGCGGTTGTCATTACACACGAAAGGGCGAAGGACTTCGAGATCAGAAGTGAAATTACCCTTGAGCAATTTTACTTCCAAGATCCCTCCTCAATATAGGGCGCAAAGAAATCCAACCATCACATACGTTCGGGTAAGGCATTGGGATTTATCACTTCCTCCTCAGAGCCGGCCTTCCTACGGCGGAACCGGCTGAAGAATCCGCCTCGCTTTGCGTAGCCGGAGGTGTAGTTATTGCGGGGGCCAGGGCCGAAACGGGACTCCTTGCGTCGATGACGAACAAGGACGAACTCAAGAAAGGCGGAGATGAGAAAGAAGACACTATTTATTTATCGAATTAGCCTCAGTCCTGGAATCGGTAACAAGGTGGGGGTAGGTTATATTCACATGGCGATGATTGAAACAGCTAGAACAGCGCTGTGCATCTGGCAGATCTGGTGATAGGTGGGCAGTCCAGACCCAAGGCGGTCTGAAGCAGAATGCGTGCCGAACACTGTATTGACAGTGCCAGTGCATGAACTGGCGCCTCCCCGATTCGCCTGCGCGACGTAGATGTAGGCGCCTATGAAGGCGATATCGAGAAGGATAGCAATGGCGGATGCGAATGGGTGGCCGGCGACACAGCAAAGGAGCAACAGACCAAGCAGCGTGTATAGAACGCCTATGCCTGATATGCCCTCAACCGCCTTCGCCCATGTCGGGATATTGTAGTTGTGTCGCGAGGCAACGGCAAGGAAGTATGAGAAGAGGGCAAGCGCCACTGCGCTGCTCAGGAACTGTATGGTACGGACAAACCACTGTAGGGCCTTCAAGACGAGTCCTGATTTGACTCCCATGTTGAGAATGTGCGTGCGATGTGATTGTGCTCGTATGATGGAGGCACAATGATCTATGTGCGTCGGTTCGGAATGCTGTGGGTGGTAACAGACAGGGTCTGACGAGAATTAAAGCTCGCAAGACGTAACAGCCGGGTATAAGATGGCGGAGAGGAGAGGAGAGTGACAGCAGAGAGAGTGCGTGGGAAGACGTTAAAAGTATTTAGGTCGGGAAGAACTTCCGGATGGGTCTTCAAAACAGTCGATCGCAGATCACATGTACGGTACTGAGGATGCAAGCCTAGGATCGCAATTTTATTTGCTGCGAGCAAACCAGGGCACTAAGCATGAACGCAGTGGTCCAATGTTGGCATAGAAGTGTTTGTCTGCTGTCGTTCCCGGCTGTCTCCGGGAGAGAAACTTCGATCGGTTGCCTCGATGACGAATGATTACTGTAGGCTCAAAGCCACTCTCCCACTTGTTTCTTCGAATAAAGACATCGAGAACGTCAATCATCTATCTGGCGCATTAAAATGTCGGGTCAAACAGTGGCTTTGCTCCTTCACCCCGCTGCCTACCACAGCTGCAAACAGCAGTCCCATGACATCAAGCGCCGAACTAACGAGTCAGCTAAGCCTCCTAATTCGCTGAACCGAGGCCCAAAGCCACACACGTCTACGTCACTCTATATGTGGCTCCTATCTTTTCGATCCTTGATGTCATTTATTTATGACAGTTGTGGGAATTGTTCATAAGTAAAGCGTAGAGCTACATGCTTTGTATAGTCACCAACACATGATATACGGGTACCGAAACTATCCTTCCTACCTTGCGATTCCATGTCTGGTTGGCTCTCGCTTAAGCGGGCTGTGCTGAGCATTTACCTCCACGGGGAACATGCTGGCGAATATATAACAGCACCACGAGCTCACAATATTAGGAAGGGAATGATGTTGGCCTAAATATCTTAGAACATTTGCAGCATCGGCTAACGACAACGATGGGCGGCGATTGGATATGTGTCATGCCCACAGTTGTACGGGACTGACTTCCTTCTACATGCTGGTCGGACTTTGTTACTTATGAAAAGAGCTTGCAATCAAGCCGATGCAAGTCATTCCCATATCTTTCAAGCAATTTTAATGGTACTTCCGGGCGTACAGGTAGCTTGAGAGATAGCACCATATTCCTCGTCATAACCATCGGTCCAATAGAACGCCGGTCATATTCTTTGTTGGAGATGGGGAGGGCAGAAGGGGTTTGGTGTCTTGAAGCACGTGTGGTCCGTGGATATCGGTGTTTGCGCCAATTTGGCTACGGCTTGAAAGAGATTCTCTTCAGAGCTCCCAGACCATTGTTTAATCCAAGATCGGCAAATCGACTGTCGACGATGAACCCTCATCGTTTCGATTTTCCCTTCTCCTTTGTAGCCTTTCCTTTGTCCACAAAATCTTTAATGATGCCGTGCAGATCCCCGTTTCGCCTGGCCAGCAGCAGGACATCGTCGGTGGTAATGGTCGACCGTCCTGCATGGCGACTAAAGCTCTCTAGATCAAGTGCTACGTTTTCTGGCTCCTCATTAATCATCAAGTGATAGGTATGTCGAACATGAAGACAACGCACCGATTTGGGTCCAAACCATTTCCGTCAAAGCACCAATAAACTGCGGAGTTACGTTGCGGTTTCTGCGCAGCGTCTCCTCATCTACCATTTTGCCAACTGCGAACCACAATGCAGCCTTTAGCCTCTAAGGACATGCGACGCGTTGTCAGTGCGAAAGTTCTCGTGTATGATATATGTATTGTCGCAATTGTTTGCTTGCTTACCTCCTGGACATCTTCATTGGAGTTATCTGCCATTGGTGGGGTGCACTTTGTTTATGTGAAATGTAGAACAGAACTCGCAGTGTTAGGTAGGTACTTAATCAGTGAAAGCTGCTTGGATACCGCTTGACACGCGATGAACGTGTTGAGATACCAAGTTGTGGTGTATGCGAAGATTGATAAGTGGGGACCAAAGCTTCCATCCCAGTCTACCTACTAGGAAGTAGCTAGGTAAGGTAGCTTAGGTAGCTACCTCTACCTACGGACTACAGAAGCTGGACCTAGCCAAGCTCGCCTCGTTGTTGCGGGGCCGGAGTGCCGAACAGTTTTTGTTTTATCCCTCGTTCGCGAAACTTAAACTTCGCAAGATCTTACCAACATCCTATTCAAGTCTATTCTCTAATTTGGTGAATTCCGTTCCTCAGCTGCCTGATAGTAATTCCCCTAATCCTGTCCATATTTTATTTATATTCAAGATACTCTCGAGAATCGACTCGTAACAAACGACATCCACTACACGTACACCTGCGCAACGAATCCCCTACTCTTCTCCTCCAATTACTGCACCTCCCGACTCTCGAAAGGGCACATAATCAATCGACCACAGCCATGTCGGGTGATCTTGATGAACTTGCCGGCCTCATCGTCCATTTGGGCGAGTCTGTATGGGGCTTGGTCACCTTGATTGCAGAGCGCATGAGCACCAATGTTAGCAGCTCTGTCACCAACATGACATTGCAGCAGTGGATTCGCCTTGTCGCTATCGTCGGAGCTTACGCACTTTTACGCCCCTACGTCATCAAGTTGGGCGCGAAACACCAAGAGAAGCAGTTTGAGAAAGCCCAACAAGACGTAGCCGAGATCTCTCCCAATCAACTACGCGGCGAGCTCGGTATTCCCGAAGAAAGCGATGACGATGACGACAACGAACGAGGCGAGGCAACTGCAGCGGATTGGGGCAAGAAGGCACGAAAGCGGCAACGAAACATGATAAAACAGCTTCTAGACGCCGAGGAGAACCGGTTACAAGAGACGCTCGACGAACAGGAGGATAAAGATATAGAGGAGTTCCTCGTTGAATAAGGTTCCTCTGAACTCAAAAAAAGAAAAAGCCTGGGCCAGTCATAGAAAATCAACACTGTCAACTTGGACCAGCGACGGGATATTCTAATGCCCCCACCGATTTTTCCCTAGCATCCTGTAGTAGTTTGGTGAGCTGCAGGGCTAGAAAAGTACTGTCCTGCCATCTACGCCTCCGTGGAACGAAACCCGTTGTACTTGAAATACGCGGGCAGGGCAAGTCATAGAAAAGCAAAATCGGCGTCTCTGGATTGCCTCCCATGTCATCTCATATGCATTGTCTTCATGTTCCAACCACCTTGCCAAACCCCTTGTTTGGTATTTGCAACTGACCTCAAACCCGACAGGTGAGTTTCGAGTAGTATGCAAATGCGATCAGCACTCTTACAGCTTACCTTAGTCCTTTTTGATCTCGGTAGTATAGTTGAATACCGAGTACCAAGATACCGTTATGTTACATCCTTGTCCTCCAATGAAACCCTGCATCGCCTACATGACATCCGTGGCCCACCCACACCAAATTATGCATGGATCTGACTAGGATGCCAGCGATGACATCGAAAACTCGAAGGACATCTCACCTGCTTTCATGATACACGTATCGGTTTTGGGGGACTTGCACGTCCAAAATTCCTGCAGGTGAACTGGCCGTACCATCTCCGATTCTTCCACTAGATCCCTGCTCTCAGACCGCTGACGCAGTGGCTTCACAAACGATTAACCCTGTAATGGACGGCACGTCAGGAACTAGTCCCGAACTGTCTCGCAACGGCCCACAGGATCGTGAGATTGATGAGCAGTCATCCGTTCATTCGGCACTTATTCCCCGATCGGAGAATGATAACGAACTTCGATTCCCGCCCAAGGGACCGACTTTAACTCGGCTAAACTGCCTAGCGCTGATCATCAGCTTGCAAATTGGGTCCGGGATTTTTTCCGCACCCAGTTTGATTGCCCAGCAGGTCCATTCCCCTGCAGAAGCCTTGGGTGTCTTTGTCGTGGCAGGCTTGCTCGTCTGGACCGGGGCGGCATCGTTTGTCGAGCTGGGACTGCTTGTTCCTTCCAATGGGGGGATTCAGGAGTATTTACGAGCCAGCTGGGGTGATTATCCAGGCCACCTGTTTTCCTGGATGTGGGTTGGTGTGGTAAAACCCGCCGGTAATGCTGTGATATCAACCATCTTCGCAGATTTTCTACTCAAAGCTTTACCCCCATCCGATCCGATTTGGCCATGGGCTACCAAGGTCGTAGCGCTGGGCTGTGTAGCATCACTAACAGCCATCAACTGTCTCGGTACGACAGCAGGAGCAAAGGCCGCGAATGTATTCATGATACTTAAACTTGCTGCTCTTGGAAGTATTATTGCCATCGGGTTCGCAAACTACGTGTTCGGTTATGGAGATGGTGTACCGTCTTCAGGTGCTGGATGGTTTGGGTGGGATCAAGCAACTCCCAGCGAGCCAGATGTATGGGGGTCCCTGGGCAGCGTTTCTACGGCCGTGTTTGCGGCTCTTTTTTGTTATGGAGGCTGGGAGAGTGCAGGCTTCGTGGCGGGAGACCTGCACAGCCCCGCGAAGGACCTTCCGGTGGTCATCAATGGGGCAATGGCCCTAGTGGTCACCGGGTTTTTCTTGATGAACGCGAGCCTCTACGTCTGCTTACCGTTCGATGTGATCCGAGAGAGCAAAACAGTGGCCGTGGTAAGTCGCCCACTTCTTTGCCCGGCGAATACCGAGGTGTGCGGCCAAGCTGATGAGGCGATAGGAATTCGCAAATCGAACAATCGGAGCGTGGGGTGGGCTCATATTCACCATTGTAGTAGCTATATCAGCTATGGGTGCTGTGAACGCAAATATGTTCGCCGTTGCGAAGCTCTGTGTTGCCGCCTCAGAGCGTGCTTATTTTCCTCCGATACTGGCAAACTTGCATTGCTGTACCGCACGAGACGAGGAAGCCTACTTTCGCCGGGCGTTGGCTTGGCCATTTCGGCCACCTGTCTTGGCCTTCGTAAGGCTGACTCGTAGATTGCGGTGGGAACATTCTGTACCAGTGTACGTCTCACTCTTGAGTCACGATGTTGGGTCTAGCCCATGGTCCAATATTTCTCTGTACTAATACATCCATAGATTTGCACTACTATTGAACGGTATCCTCGCATCAGTCTTCATACTGGTTGGGAGTTTCACTGGACTTATTACTCTGATAGGTTATATCCCCTTCCATCTCCTCCTGGATAGCGATATGTATGTGGCGACTAATATAGTATTATTAGAGATGATTAAATTTTTCTGCTACATGATGTCGATTCTGGGCATATTCATCATAAGACGAAGGGTGGACAAGCAAATGCCAACTGCATCTCATCCTACGTGCAGGAGCTACAGAACATGGGTCGGGAATCCAATCATATTTGCGTCTGTTAGCGGAGTGTTGATCATCAGAGGAGCAACATCTGCACCACTCCACGCACCGGTGATACTTTCTATTGGCATTCTCGGGTTAGCTATGCTCTACAGGAGATTTAGTTCCCGCTCTCACAGGGTATCGCCGCCCATCTGAAGCAGAGGCCAGGGCGTCTCGACTACCTATTTTAAGTTGTTACACAAATTACTTACCATTGAGGCAACTCTGACACACACTTTGTGAACCTGCCTTCGTAGTTGCCTAGTAGTGGCTTGTGCTGAGGAACACGACAAAGGTTGCATTTTCAGGGCCCTTGAGTCGAAAAGTGGTCCTAATGCTGTGATAATCCATATCACTTGGTATCTCGTCGGCTTTCGCCCGCGGCAAATCACCTTCCCGCTGACGAGGGAAGCATGTTGCATGACGATCAAGGCAGCGTGAATTCGAGGCTCTTGAAATCCTTATCTATAAACATATCACCGTACCACTTTGGGTACCAAGATGGTGCCACCAATATAGAGTTACAGCTTTAGCGTGTGAAGCGGTCCTACTGGTCTGCCCGCGAGGTGTAGGTTCTAGAATTAGGGTTGATCGACCAACTGAAACAGGAGAAGTCGTAAAAATATAGACATCCCCACGGCACGCAAGAGTCGGGGTTTACCTCTCGGACCTCGGGCGACAACGCATCAGATTCGCCATTACATGATATACCCAGGTTTAGATCTTTCTCTTTCACAGGAGTTTGATAACGGACTTTGGAATCCGGGGGCGCGCCTGGCATGGGAACTGTTCTCCAGTATATTAGGCTGACATTGTTGCGTTGATAAACGTGGAGAACTGCATATGGCATATGCCTCCTGCATACTTTTCCTTGTCCGTGGCGTGATCGCCTCTTCAGTAAGATTCTGGACGTTGGTTGCTGGTATCGACAAACTGGCCTTGCATCGAGCCAGTGGTGGGCCACGTTGTCCTTTAGTACCAGTCGGCGACACAACGTCGATGGCGAGTTGTCAAAGCAAGGGATAGTCATGCATGCAACGGCTAGCCGCGCATGCTGCGCAACACATCATTTCTCTCGAACTAACATCACGGGCGGCAAAGTCACACCGAGAGCTACGAGAGAACATGGCGCTCTGCCGTACTCAAGCTCCAACTCGACATGCGGACCACACCACACCAACATGTCTGCGGTAGACGCCGCCCGAGTTGTATTCGGATGAAGCCCCGAGGCTGTACAATGGCGACTAGCGGCACCAATGCCAACGCCAACGCCAACGCCAGGGGCGAGATAAGAAGTAATCTGCCACGAAATCGCGTATGCAATATCGGGCGCCACCCACCGATGATCCCGGAACCGAGCCAAGCACGCGAGGCTGGAGGCAAAACTCCTCTCGCGTCCAAAGAAGGGGCACATGTGATACGTGCATAAGCTCGTAATGCCACGACACGCGTATCTACTACCTAGATAGTATGTCGATGGGCTTTGACAACAGCTCGCAGAAGAACTCCGGTTGGGGTTGCTCAGCGCGCAGCTCTTCCGCATACTCCGCACACACAGGTGCGCCCATCGATGCGGACCCCTCTTTGCCTCGTCGACGAAGGCGGGATTAATAATAGGCATCGGCTTAAGGACTGGGCACTTCTGGAGATGGTAGAGCAAGGAAACCCTCGCCATCGTGGGATATGGTGTGCGCCATGCTCCGATCGCACAACAAACAGACATCCACCCAGATGTAACGGCCAGCTGGCCCGGATTTGCGCCAGGTTGAAGCAAATGCCTAGGTTGATTGGCGGCCACAGCCGTGAACAATCGACTTATTAGTACTGATGATGCCGGTTTGTCATTGTATCGCGCCGTATTATGTTTGTATACCTACGGGTCTCTCTAGCAAGACTTGCTTTCAAACGCGACTCTCGAATGTTCTTACTGTTTCCTGTCCGTCCGTACTCCGGCATTCGCTATTTATCCAGAGACCTTCGCCTTTGACTGTCATCGAGACATTACGAACTCAGACTGAGTCGTCCTTTGGGTGGATTCCAGCCCTGCTCTACAACGCTACCGCCCCTGTCCCTGCATACCCCACTGCCCCACTGCCCCACTGGGCCAAGAAGAGGTACCTGAGTACCTACCGTACCTCAGTACGTATTCGTCGCACCAGCCGGTTGTCAAGTTAAAGCTGGACGGCCCCGCGATTACATCGTCGGGCGAGTATATCTTGGGAGATAGAAGCCAACCTACATACCTACCCTATCCGCGAGCTTTCTAGTTCTCCAACACTCCCCTTGCTAATCCTACCGCGGCTTCATATTCGGGCGAAGGCAGTCGTCGCCCTTTTCCCCCCACTCCCGTCCTCTCGCCCTGTAATTTTGGCTTCTATTGGACAATCGCATTGGCGGCTCAGCCGTCGCTAGAGAATAGTGAGGGAGGCTGTGTATGAGCAGCAGCGCTGAAGTCAGGCATATCCTTCAGCGCCCAGATACCATGCGCTGAGTCCCTTCCTCGACACTCATACCTACATCGCGCCACCATGGGTGAATTTGATGTCGAGACTCTGTTGCAACAGGGCTACTGGCCGAATTCGAGGGCCAAAAGCCCGGATCCAAGGAAGTGAGTGTTCGATGTCTTCCCACTCTAGATCGGGCGTGCGCGATCTTTGCAGGCACCGGGCGGGGCTGACGTGTCTTCTTGCACATTGTAGCGTTTCGGGCACACCTCCCGGATCGAGTTACTCATTTCAAGGCGACCAACCCGTTTCCAGAAAAGGACCCTACCATGTCGGTCCCAGGAAACCACCGCCTCCAAGCGTTGAGAATGAAAATGATGCCCTGGCAAAGGAAGCAGGGTCGGTCGTGTCGAGTGTGCCGTCTGAAGAACCAACAAATCGCGGTGATCCCGATCAGTATCCGATACTGCTGCCCATGGACGAACATGTATACCAACACAACCCCGAGAGACGGTTCGTGCTTGTGTCGAATCCATCTGATGGATCATCCGACGTGTCAGGCTCGGAAAAGAAATCAAGTCAGCGTTGCAGGTCAGCCGAACGGCCAGCCGAGCCAGACCCAGAGCCGGACTTTTACGAAGCAAACACTTGTCGCAAGTACGTGTTGCCTTCTTTCCGTGAGGATAAAACCAGCAGAAAAGAGACACGGCCTGAAGGGGAACAGCGCCGTAGTCGACCCGGAGATCTCCCTCCTATAATAACCGATGGCGTGAGCGAAGGGCGGTCGCAGGGTACTCGACGAGCAAAGCCGACGACGAGGGCTGACAGTCGTGGCGAGGATTACTTCTCACCTCGCACCTCCTCTGCAAGCTCTCGAGCCCCTCGTGAGCGTGTGTCGACACCAGAGGTCATCGAACACGCGACGAATGGGCGTGATCAGCAATATTATAGAGGAGGGTCGAGCCCAGAGACTCAAAGCCGGAATCGCTCAACTCACCCTAGTGACCAATATAACCGGAAGGTTGCGAATGACCGCACGTATAAGGAAAGAGAATCCAAATCAGCTCATTCGTCCAGCCCTACAGTCCAGAGACGGCGCACATCAGAACTTCCCAGGTACGCCAGGCATGACTCGAGAGAGGACCGCGAGTCATCGCGTCAATTTGTCGACAGACTTTCTTCTAAGTCTGACCGCAAGGTACAGTCCTCAACACATTCTCAGTCTGATCGCGACTCTAGTTCGCAACACTCCCCGACACGTGTCCCACCACACCAAAACAATACTTTCTACTCTAGTGAAGATGAGTCTCTGCCGCGTGCCGATTCTCATCGAAGAAGATCAGCTATGCCGGCAGGGAAACCTGAGTATCTGAGCACTCCTGTGGAAGCACGGGCCTCAGGTCGACGGAAGTCTAGGGGACAATCACCATTGCCTTCGCCGCGGCTATCTCAGACCTCCCTTTCAGACCCGTACTCGAGCTCTTCGAGTTCTCGTAGCTCTACGTTTCCAAGAGAATCGATGCCTTCTCACGATCCTGGAGATCGCCCCGGGCGACCCTTCCCTCGAGCCTCCACGTCGAGGGGGTCTTTTACTGCAGCTCGGAACGCAACACCAGCCGCAACAGCAGTAGTGTCTGCTTCAAATCCAAATGCGCTGGTTGACCATCGTAACTCCCCAGTCGCCCCTCTGCCAAGGGCAAGTTTTATCGTCGACCCGAGGGTGCAACCTCCGACTCCGTCCGTCTCAATTCCAACTCAGCCGACATGGCCACCACCTAGGTTCGAGCCTCCTCCTCAGAGCAGCACCAACTTCAGGCCACCAATCAGCTCCTATAGACGCTACTCGACTGAGGTGCAAACCGGCGAGCTCCCAGATATCCCGCACTGTCCTCGCTCACGCGAAGAGGCTGGGCATATGGACTGGCTAACGCTGCCGCGATGCGACAATTTCAATATCTGCCCATCGTGCTACAGCGCTAATTTCGCATCAACCGAGTTTGCGCACGACTTCGTGTTGATGCCGTTCCGCCCGCGTGACCGATTACTAGCCTGCGACTTCGGCGCGTCAGAATTCTACCGCATCGCGTGGCTATTCACGCGCAAATACGGGAGGCCTGATTTAGGTCTCTTCCACAGTCTAACCAAGATCGCAACCCAGGCGCAGCCGTGCACAGGGCATCGCGAGGTATCACGCATCTGGTACTCAGTCAAAGACCCTAGCACCAAGCGGCTCATCGATGATTTCACGGTGTGCCCTGCGTGTGCCAAATCAGTCGAGGCGCTGCTGCCGAGCTTGACGGGTCTGTTCGTACCCCTCGACTCGCCCGCCGAGCCGATGCGTGGCGTTTGCGCAATGCATCACGACCTTGGGCACGACCGTGGCCGCTTCCTCCTATATTTTGACGTGCTGGAGAGCGCAGCCGATCGTGCATTCGAAACACAATCTGCGCCGAATGTTCAAGCGATTGCAACACGCATACGCCAGCTTGCGGCAATCCCTCCATGTCCCGAAGACCGCACCTTGTATAATGCACGCTGGCACACCATGCGCGCTGTGCCAGCAATGGCCGTGTGTCCAGAGTGTTTTATGATGGTCGTGCAGCCGCTGCTCGACGGCCGCGAAGACCTTACGATCGCCGGGAATTTCCACCATGGGCCTGGGCCCAAGGAGAAGGCTACATGCACGCTATTTTCGGACCGTATGCGCAGCGTGTTCCATCGCGCCGTTATGAAGAGGGATTTGACATATCTCAAGGCAAGGGTCCACGAGCGGGGGGAGAAGAAGAAAGAGTGTGAGGCTCGTCTCGAAGCGCTCAAGCGCCAGGGTCTGGTGACTCCCTGGACTGTGGTTGAGAACGAACGGATTGTTAGTGAGTGGAAGAAATACGAATGATACCCTTTAGACCACTAGCTCTGGTTATCGGATGGAATCGAGGATGAACAAGGGGAGAATAGGAAAGAAAAAAAAATCGATGTTAGGCGGACCCTATGGATACGATAATAGGTTCACTATGACGGGGTTTGTGTGAGGAGAAGGGCATTGGAAGGTTTGGGTCTATCGGACAAGGTTTTGACTAAGCGGTTATGAGGTTTTGATTTGGTTGTGTGGTATACGGAATACGTTTACTACTGCTAACGACATATGTATTTATGTACTTAATGGGTCAAGTAAATGTCATGGGAAAGTTTGTACGAAGTTACGAATTTGATGAGCTACGGCTAACAATAACACTCATTCTTATAGATTCCTCATGGGCATTGTCTTAGCACTACCGCTTAATTTGAAAGAAAAATTTTGCATTGCCATAAGTTGGCTTCCTCCAAGAGACATCCATAGGTTAAGGGACTAAAGTTCGGTAGCAAGTCGGTTGATATCCACCAACTATCCCTAATTACCTTGTACCTACTTCGAGAAACAGCATAGGAACAAGCCATGGGACCAGGCACCTAGAACAGCCAAAACAAGCACCCGGCCTCCTTACTCATCTACTTACAAATTTAGGTCTCTACCAACCTGGCCCAGGTGGCCGACTGACCTAGCTATTCCCACTCAACTGCTGAGGCCAACTAGCAGGGCAAGTTCCCGTGCAAGGGATGCCGGACTGCGCCTGGTTGGCGATATTCGAGCAGAGGAACTTATCCGCCGTCCGGCCGTCCTTGTTCGTGATGTTGACGTTCTCGAAGTAGAAACCATCGCACTATAACAACAACAACAACCACAAAGAGTATCAGAGCCGGTTTATATTGCCTGCCTGTGTCGGGATGTGGTTTTGGATGGAGTGTTTCGGAACCGCGGGCAAGAAGAGATTCGAGGGCCGACCGAGACTTGATTTACTCTCTCAAGTCGCTCGCTGAAAAGGGGGTAGATGAAGAGGGGAAGAGATGAAGAAGAGAAGAAGAAGACGAGGAGGAGGAGGAGGAGGAGGAGTAGGAAAATAACTCGGAGAATTGGGTATTGCTTACGGGGGCGGCGCTCGAGCAGTGGATCGCGCTCGCGATGTTGTAGCGGCTGGTGCCTGTTATGTTGATCCAGCGGATGTCGCTGATCTTCAGCCGCGAGGAGTCGCAGCCCGCTGAGCCATAGATGCACTTTTTTCGTTGTTAGCGAAACAGTTAGTTTTTTAAAAAATTTAAAAAATTTATTGCTCTCATCACTCACCGGTGTTACGTAGATGGGCTGATTGACATCTTCGAAGTTAAAGTTGGCAAAGGTGACGTTGCGCACGTACCCGGCGCCCGAGTACGTCTTGATCCACGCCGCGTTCGAGCTGTGCGTGCAGGTGAAGTTGTCGTAGTAGATGTCGGAGACGTAGTCGGGCTGGGCCGCGTTCGACCCCATCGAGCCTATCACGGCGCACCCGGACTCGTAGCAGTGGACGTTGGAAATGTGCACGTTGCTGCTGTTGCCTTTCATGCTGATGCAGTCCTGGAGGAGGTGTTCGTTTAGTCAAGGGGTGTCGAGTGCGCCAAGTTTGGTTTATCCCCCGGAGAGTCATCTATACGGAAGTGGATGGGGGAAAGGAAGGGATCCATCCTTACATCGCCGCAGGTCACGGTCCAGTTTTGAAGGAAGATGTTGTTGGAGTTCCACTAACATATGATAAAATATCAGCAGACTTGGAGTTACAGGGGCTGTGGGACGAGGGTTCGGAATGCTTCTGGGGGTGAACGGACTGTGTCTATGCCGTCTGTGTTCACCGTACTCCACTGGCTATTGCTTGTTGCGTTCATGTCCAGGTTCGTCATGGTGATGTTCTCGCTGTAAGCGACGAAGGTGTCTATAGATAGATAGCCGCCGTTAGCTCATCTCATGAAGTAGGTAGACAAGTAATAGTACCATGACCTGTCGCAAACGCTACCACTCCTTTCACTGCGGCTTTCTGTATTTCCCGTGAGCCCATTGGCAGCCGAGACTAACTACCACCTTTCTAAAAGACCGTCTGACTATATTCTGTGTATCGAGCATTCCCTCCCTCTTCACCCCCGCTCATGTTTTTACGTTTCTAGAAAAAAGGAGACATGTGAGGAAAGGGGAAAGGGGAAAGGGGAAAAGAATGGGAAACTCACGCCAAAACTGACTCTGACGCCACGTAATCCCGTCGATGAGGACGTTTTTCGCATGCCAAAGCGTCAAACTAATAGGCCTTCCATTCTGATTACTCTGGCCACGATTCTGATCATACCACAGCTGGCCTTGGCCGTCGAAGAGGGCTGTGCCGAAGCCGCGGATGCGAATATCCGTGCCTCCCACGCGCCAGGCGGTGCTACGTGCGGCATACGTGACGGGGAGACTGCTGCGTAGCCAGTACTGGATGTTGGACGACCACTATAGTTCGCTGGAGTCAGTAATTAATTACTCTTTCAGGTGAAATAGGCGCGGGGATAACGAGTTCTGCATGCTCCCGAGACACGCTTGCCGCCCTAGCAGGAAAGTTTTGCCTCCGCAAGCGACCATTACAGGAAGAAAATGACTCCGGGGATAGCTTACTCGAAGGGTGCCGTGGATCTCGATGTCGACGTTGTTGAATGACAGCGTGTCCATCACCTGGCCGATGTGGAACAGACCCTCGGTCAGCACGATCTTGCCGTTCGTGCCGCATTGCTTGAAGGCCTGCAGGATCTGCGGTGTGTCGTCGGGCTCTTGGCCCGTGCCGGTTGCGGGGAGCGGCGTTACGGTGCACGTTGATCCCGTGACGTTCAAGGCGGCGTGCGTGAACACCGGGAGGAGACTGGCGAGGAGGATGAGAGCTTTCATGATCACCTTACTTCCTGGATGGAATTGGGTTGGCGTTATATCCTCGGAAACGGCAATTATTCCTAGTCCTTAGGGATCCTTTGCTTACCTATCTTGTACCTGTTTAGAGGTGGGAGTTCTCAAGGCTTGGCAAGGAAATGTTGTTATAACTTAGAGCGAGAGGCATAGATCCCTTGGGATATGATCTGCGTAGGGGTTGCCAGTACTTTATGTAGATATATGTATGAGTTAACACAAGCCGTGAGTAAGTTACCTGAGTATATACACAGGCGAAAGCGGAGATCAGCGCTTCACGCTCCCTGGTTATGCTCTAGGTGACTCTGTAGCACTAGCTACTAACACGGAGTTTGAAATACTTGCGATGTTACATCATTCCAGGATAAAATAGATCACGGTATGGCAACAGCCCGCTGTGGTAGGGCATAGCTAGCAAAATGATAAGTGGAAATGCTAGGAGGGGTTAGCAGGTCTGGGTTGAGCCGATCGGCTAATCTTGAGATTGACACGTTCTTCAGATTAAATATAGATGAGAAATTCTTGGGGAGGATTCGATGAGGACGAGTATCTACTTTCATCCCAGCACGCCAATAGAGATACCTATTTGGAGAAGTAGTGGTATCGATGGCTATTCTTGGCCTGCGAGCCAAGAGGTGAACTACTTTACCATTGGCCGAATCCTCTCATGTTGGACAGTTTAGGAAATCTGGGGAAGCGGAGCAAGGAGCTTCGTGTGTTGGGGTCGACGACATCGGTTCGACGGGATAGGCTGACTAGGTAGGTCGTTAAAATCCCTGCTCGAATTACCACAAAGTGGGATAGCAAGATGTCTCAACAATTGAAATGAGACAAATTATTGAAAGGGTTAAGGAATGCATTGCTTTATAACCGGGCTCATAGCGCCTCTCGTCTAATGCCATCTATGGACGTCTCCCTAATCCACATCTAAGGTTACTCTTCGTTTCGTTCATCCTTCCATTATCTTCTTCCATCTCAGCCAACATGCTAAGCTTCTGCCGCATGTGCGCTCTTTTTGTTTTGTTGAGGGTTAGCGGTAACCTCTTCCTCGGGTGGTGACCTTTACGCATAAAAGTCAATCATTATGATCGAATCGAAGCGGTATTAAGAAATCATATGTAACGATGTCCAGCCCAAGAACGCCGACGATGACGATGATATAAATCAGGATGGGTGGGTATTGGCTTCCAAATCAAATGCAACGCAGGTACGCAATGCACGATGGATAGCTTACTTGAGAGGATCATAGATCTTGTCCTTGATGAACTTCGTCAAGGCGACATCACCCCATTCTTCCCATTCGACCCACTGCTCATTGGGGAGCAGGCTGACACCTCCTCTCCGGGCGGCCTTCATTACCTCACGGGCAACAATGATGCTAGCCTCACGGACCCGTTCTATGTGTGGGTAGATCAAACCCTTGTGGATTTCCTCTGCGTTGAGAGATTCCGCAAGTGAGGATGCTGACACGTAAATCATCTCATCAGTAATCTTCGAAGCCTTCGCGAGGATGGCACCGAGGCCGATACCAGGGAACACGTAGACATTGTTGCCCTGGTTAGGCCAGTAGGTGACGGCAGAATCACCAGACTTGACGGCGAAAGGCGAGAAGGGGGAACCTGAGGCAAAGATGACAGTGCCATCTGTCCACTGAACAGCTTGCTCAAATGTGCACTCCGCCTTGGTGAGAGGATTGCTGAGGGGGAAGAGAATGGGTCGTCGACCAGCGCCGCCCGAATCAACTGATGCCTTGAGAGCACGAACGACGGACTCGGTGAAGACGCCAAAAGTGGCTGTTAATCCGACAAGGGCTGATGGCCTAACATATTCTATTACTTCCTCCAGAGTGCGGAATTGGTGGGCGTTGTTGTCTGAACGAGCGAAATACTTCTTGTGCTCTGGCAACTTGTCGCCTCTATCCCACGTCACAAGACCCTTGGTATCAACAAGCCAGAATTTGTCCTTGGCGGCCTGCTCTGACAGCCCACGGCGAGTGTAGTACTCGACCATCTGCTTAGCGACACCCACACCGGCAGAACCAGCGCCCATGAAAACGAGACGCTGGTCCTCGAGGGGCACACCAGACAGGTTCACAGCGCCGATGTAACTGCAAAACATATACATTAGCGATACAATATCCCCAGAAAGTACCGAGGTGAAACCTACCCGGCGAGTATGACGGCACCAGTTCCCTGGATATCATCGTTGAAGCACCTGTATTCGTCCCTGTAACGGGCAAGGTAGTTAAATGCCTTTTCCGTCTCAAAGTCCTCAAATTGCACAACCATCTCAGGAAAGACCTCTTTAGCAGCCACCATGAACTCGTCCACAAACTCCTGCATCACCTCGGGAGAGGGACGCTTGGCCCGGAGACCGAGATAAAGCGGGTCTTTGAGGTTATCCTCATTAGCAGTACCAGCATCTAGGACGATGGGAAGGGTCTTCTCGGGGTGGATGCCAGCTGCTCCAGTGTAAAGAGCAAGTTTTCCAATCTATTGACACATGTTAAAAATTTTCGGTACAAGGTAATCTCAGAGCTGAGACGAGGAGAACTCACGGAAATTCCCACACCATTAACACCCAGGTCACCCAAACCTAGAATGCGCGATCCATCTGTCACGACGCAAATCTCGGGGTTGGGGTGAGGCCAATTCCGAAGAATCGTCCTGATTGACTTTCGCTGTTTGATTGAGATATACAAGGCTTCTGGACGGGTGTAGAGCGTAGAATACTGCAAACAGACGTCGCCGATGGTAGGTGTATAGACCAACGGCATCAGGTCGCGGATATTATCGATGAGTACTCGGAAAAAGAGGTCGAGATTTGAGCTCTTGAGAGAAGACAGGTACAGATACTTGTCGACACCAGTCGGCCGCGAGTTGATCATCTTCATACACCTTTCGACCTGGGTGTCGGTGTTCTCCATGGCGTGTGGAAGTAAACCTGTGAGGTTCAAGGATACGCGCTCCTCGGGGGTGAAAGAGAGCCCTGGACGAAAAATAACAGGTTAATAGATTGTACGGCGCTGCATTTGCGGATCGAGTTTGGTAGGGGAGTTTTAGAAGAAGGGGCTTAGCAGATGCACACCTTTATTCCATAGAGGCTCTCTTAGTACTTGATAGCCGCCAGCGGCCGACTTGGGTACATAGTCTGTCGCTTTGTCCTGCTTGACCTCGCCATAGTGGTCTTGGGCATAGCCTCTTAACCCATCAAGGGAAGCCATTTTCATACGTTGTTCGATAGAAGCGATATCAACTGTGGACATAGGGTTGAAAGCAGACTGCCTTCGCTGTAAGGACAAGGAGAGTCGTTTACTAGCAACGGTAGTATGAGACGAGCGCCCGGAAAAGACAGACGAAGGAGAGGATGAGCGGGGGGTCGAGATATCTGAGCTGGCTGTACTGTAGGTATTATACGCCATTGGTCGTCCTGGGCGCCGAAGCACGAGGCCAGCTGTTGGGTGTGGTCTTAGAGTTGGGCTACTGGGGCTAGGACTAGCGGCACTAATCTGGTCGGGGACTGCAGGTGATGCGTGGGCGGCGGGCGTTGCTGAGGGTTTCCACTTTCGGACTGGAGTGGTACTAGAGAAAGGTCCGGAACCAGACGGACAAGGTTCGGGAAGATGCTGGCGGATGCTGTGGTGGTGGTAGTAGCGCGTAATGTGACCTGATGACGGAGAAGCGCTGTGAATGGGAGTAAGATTTTCGCTGCATCGCCCGGTCGTATGAACGGCAAGTCCAGGTGCAGGTGGGCTTCTTAATAAGAACAACCCAGCTGCAGCGCGAGGTGGCGGACCGAGGACCCTTGTCCTGGAGGTGCTGGATGCGAGGGCATGAAGTTTCGCCATCCCCATCCCCTTGGATCCTACGACAGGGGCGTCGCACACTGGAAGCTGAGGCAGAGGGTCCTCCGTGGTTTCGTCGGGGTTTCAAGCGCTCCAGCTGCGGGAAACGGGAAACGGGAAAGCTGGTGAGAGGCGGGGCGGTATAGTGTAGGGGATGGGATAGCGAAGCATCATCCCAAGCCAGCTCGGCTCGAGACTTCGGACGACAACACCAGCGACAGCGACGACGACTCCGTCTGTCCTCGCCGCCCCCAGGATCGGTACCTACAGGCCTAGTGTCGTCTCGTGTACCGCCCAGATGGCAAGTCGCAACCGTAGTGCACAGGAACAGGGGCAGCTCCGAGGACTCCAGGAGGCCAGTGTCCCAGAACGGCAACAGGCGCTTGCTAGTATGGAGAAATTGGGGTCTCGGAGAGGATCGAGAATTGGAGAAAATGTCAACTGATCAAGGCTCGAGAAGGTCTGAACACTCCAATCTCCGGAAATTCCGCTTCGTCTAGCAAACACGTACATGCAATTACATGCAATTCCAATTGATGCCCAAGCCGCAGGTATTGCAACGCGGCACAGTCATCACTTTCTCCTGCTCGAGGATCTCTTGACTAATAAGTGGCAGCAGACTGAAATCTCGTCAGGCCCGGTGGCCGGCGTCGGGAACTAAAGAGAGTGTCTTGTCATCCAGGCAGTGTGCCCATTAGCGGTCACGGCACACCGTCTCAGTAGCCTGCATCCATTATCCTTGCAGGCTAAAACGTATAGCTGCACTAATGATAGTATTGTTAGGTAGGTAGTAGGTAGTACTATCCAATACGACCGACCGAGTTACAGTTGTACATCGTTGGAAATGCCCCGGCTCTACATCCGTAATACCTAGCTGTACACCCCCACCAGACAAAACTTGGGACGATGACGCTGTGATAGGGCTGCGATGGCGGCCGTGAGATCAAGCAACGAGAGCAATATACCGGACATATTTGGCCAAGTTGGCTGCTTTTGAAAGCCACCGGCCCCTACAGTCACGATGTTCGTGTCGATGCTGGGATGGTGAGATGCTGAGGAAGTTCACCAAATCTGTACTTGTGCGGGAAGCTTATTGGACTATCTAAGTAGCAACTGGAGTGTGTAGTGTACTACTTAGTTGTTTGGACGCATGCACGTCGATGCAAGTCCCGGACCGTTGGGTGTATCGGTACCTGCAAACTGTAAGGTGCAGGCAATATGATACGATGAAGCGCCAGTAACCACCGTGATGAGTGAATTGAAGAAGTAATTTTGAGAATTTTCAGGATACCTACCTAGGTACCAGGCATCCATCCATCCATCCATCCATCCGTTCATTCAGAAGTCTCCTGAATGGGCGGGAATAAAAATAAAAAATAAAAAAAGCAGCTGACGACATCATAACCCTGTATCAATTTACTTTTTTTCTCACCTTTTTCTAAACATGCAGGTATTCCTTGCACTATTCTTGATAGGCTACCTCCTATTAGAGGTACGTGTACGTGCTGACCACTTCACGTATTGATTACATAGCAGTGTCCACTGCATGGTACTTAAGTACAGGTAGGCATGTAATGGTCCCAACTTCTACTGCGGTAAGTCAATGTTAGCAGAATCGTCTGTAGGTATTGTACACTACAATACAGTAGTGCAGTATAGATGTTAGCCCGCCAGTCCGCCGGGAAGATAACCGTGGGGAGGGCACTAAACCCACTGCCCGAGTAGAGAGGATACAAATATATTTTTGAGATAGGTTGTTAACGCTAGATAATTGACTGCAAGTCTACTGCTTCCTGTTATGTAGGTAGCTATGTAGGTACCTGTTAGTCAGCTTGACATGTTTCTAATTTTTGTTTCATTTTTATTTTTTTAATTCTACTCTAGCTCCATACGAGGTACCCTACCTGCACGTCCGGAGGAACCATACCAGTATCCTATTCACGGACGTAGTGTGTGTAGACAACCCCCCGTGAGACCGATCACAATCCATGTCGCAAAAAATCGTGTATCATCACACAGCAGCACGGTCGAATCTCGTTTCCAGCGCATTTTGTTTTTGCCGCTCGAGTCAAGTCCGGTATTCCTTGTAAGCTACCTCTACAGTTGGTAGGTAGGTACCTATGTAGTTGGGAGAAGACCTTCAATGTGCACAATTATGTACACGGCAGCATACTGCGAACAGACTACAAGCGAGCACGAGAGTCAAGGAAAGAAGGGTTCCAGAATTACGCCAGAATTGAAGCACCAAATTTAGCACCTGCGCAGTTAAGCCTGCTCTGTGGCGAGTCCTACCTACCTACTATGTAGTATACCGCAATGTACAGATGGAGGTACAGCAGTCGGCAGTGTGCACTACACGCGAGCGATCCTGAACCCCTGTAGGGATCCAACATGCAAGCCCCCGATTTCTTCCGATCGCCGCCCGCGCCGTTTGGGTGGGAGACGAAACATGGGCTCGGCTCTGGCGGTCTCGCCACATGGGATGAGTTGCTGGTGGACTTGGATTCCCAGCAATCTCCAAACGACAAGCTCCAACAGCTCGCTCTGGCCGCCGTGATGCTCCAGTAGGAACATGTAGGAGTGGACAGAAGGAACCCGGTACCTACCCTTAGGTACCTTCAAAATTGCGGCTGGATACTGCACGTGTAAGGCACTGTCCAGTGCCCACTGGAGTACCGGAGTGTGTGCAATATACACTACCACATGCCATCGAGAAGACAACATCAGTAAGTACTCAGCCCAAGCACCTTTCACATCCCCCTGAACTACGCATACTACCCTACAAATCAAGATGTCGATAACCACTTGACAGGCCTCACACGGGAACACCCTCGTCCCCACCGATCTCAAACGCCTCCCTCCTCCTAGTAGCTTCACGGCTGCTTCAGCGGGATATCAAGCTTATGCAGCCTTATTCTATCCTATTTTCCAGTTTTATCATCCGTCGCCATAGCTGCCATGCGTCAATCGAGACCCGCGCTTCACGGTTCATCCATCGGTGGCTTATTTCCAGATTCGGCAATCTATTTTCGTGCATAAAGAGCTTCCCCTTAAGGGCACTGATATCGCGTCTCACATTCGCTTTAGGAGACAGGAATGGCTTGTATTACTGTCGATACAAGACCTGGATAGACCACCTGGAACAGCAGTTGCACCAAAGCTAGATATCTATCTATCTCACATCCATCTATCCCGAGGGATCATGCCGAGATGCGCCACGAGATAATGCCTGTTGGCGGAATACTCGATTCTTCACTATCAGCTTCCAACCCAGATTTTCGACTGCTCTATTATCTTCAGCCCCCACGCCCGAAGAGTTTCAGCCTATTTCTATTTACTATTGACATTCAAACGTGCGTGACTTTGCCCGCTGTGGATTGAGCATACGGTCCTGTCCATAGGGCTTTTGCTCATGTTATCTGCCTAACCAGGCTCGTTCCGTATTTCCCACGGATCCCCATATCGACCATGGTTGGACAGAGATTGACCACATATTACTATAACGGCACATCTCTTGGCAGTGTGGTACGGCTAATGAGACCATACAGCAACGGGTGGATTACTGTGAATACTGCCTCGGGGTACCACCTATCCACTGACAGCGATGTTGTTGTCCGAACTTGCTAGCTGATCTACGCACTTACATCTACTTTCACCTGCCC
The DNA here is from genome assembly GCA_023159155.1 of Ustulina deusta. NCBI lineage: Eukaryota > Fungi > Ascomycota > Sordariomycetes > Xylariales > Xylariaceae > Ustulina > Ustulina deusta. The sequence goes on along the minus strand of JAJNNX010000025.1, from coordinate 263,203 downwards.
AGTTCAAGACCACAGAAGCTGATAGCCAGAGTTCTGGTTGCACCAACGCAACGCTAGCTATGGGTGGCCTAAAACAGCAAGTTCTTCACTCCACTTGCCGCTACTTTGGCGCATACATGATGAGACTTGTCACATGCTCCAGAACCTAGATTGATCAATCTGCTGAGATTTAGTGAGCGACTCTGTGGAAATGTCATGCTGCATGAGCTGCATCATGTAGGGACAAACTTGGTATAGTAATCAGTCAGAAGTGCTTCAGCGAATATGATTGACAGAGCCTATAATTCGGGAAGAACCGCATTGTTTCGACTGCCCAGATCCGAGTCACGAAATCTGGGCAGTGTAGTGGAAGAATGCACATGTCACGATAGGTGTAGCTTACCTAGGTGTAAGCATGTGGAATGATAAGCAGCTGCATGTGCCATTACAAGATAAACCGACCATCCTCGGGGCTCTCGTGAAGTGGCTCGGGGTTTCTATTAACTGATTCCCAGACACGTTATCCATTGTACGCCTTCAATTATTCGGGTTACATCTGAAGACGCGAAGCGGTAAGAAACATGGGTTTTATTCAATTAAAATCAGCAATTGCACAGTCGTATATAATAAGTATCCTGTAAATCAAACCTAACTGCCAGCTGGCCGGCTCGACATAGGTCGCTGATCACCAGGAGTGAGCGGCATCCTACCGGCTCCGGTCCAGCAGGTACGGCGGCATGCCTCAACGGCCTCGGTGCCGCGCGTCGTCTCCTGCAGAATATAGAGGCACCCTGGCGTTCCGATGCGTAATTATGGTTCGACTGCCTGGGCGAGCAAATCTCTCCAGACCAGCACCACTGATGTCGGTCAATACGACCTCTCCCCGCACGACACGTTCTGGATGCTGCCGCCTTGAGCTGAGAATTAGGCGCCGTGGATGCGCCGTAAACGAGAGCCGAGGAAATATGGAGCATAGAAGGGAGTCGACCAAGACGGGATTCCCCCGCCCTCACCGAGGTTCCCCCGGGTGTTCTTCCACGTCTCCGAGAGTGGGAATGACTCAGTGGGTTCCCTCCGCATCGAAACCTAGGCGAGATGGGTCGAGCTGGGACGTCTCTAATCCATGTAAGGGGGGGGACACACTACAATGCATCCATGCCGAGAACTTTCAGTTAGCTTAGCACTATCGGTCCAGGCCTAGACCATGATCAGCGTAGACTCTCTCTGGTCGGGACTCTGGCGACCATGATTGGGGACTGACCTGGACGTCGTGATCCCGCCTGCCCGCCCGCCCGTCTGCCCGCCTGTCTTTCATTGGAATTGAACCCTCAGCCGGCAATTTTCGGCGGATCGATCAGGCCATATACCAAGAATCCGTAGACCCGAGAACATCGAGCCCAGGCTTCGGATCAACGTCCCATTCCAGACAATTGCATCACTTATAGCCGAACAAGCTGTTGACGAGAGTACCAAGCCATTGAACCTGCTGCTTGCATTGACGAACCCTCCTTCATCTGGCACCTGCATCCGCGATTATGTGAAATAGGTAGTTCTGATGTTGGAAATCATCATACCGCCAAGGCGACGCCGAAAGCCGTATGCGTCGCAATGACTGCATGATCTGAAGTCATTTCTAACTCCCCATTTCCCCGGCGATTGGAGTTTATCGCCACTCGCGCTCTGTACCTAAGCCATCCGCTCGGCCACTATCTAAGCGAAAGCTAACCAGTTGGCCAGAGACTATAGCACCTCCTTCTGAATCCTCCCATCTAGCTTTCCTCCTTCTGCATGGAGTCACGCAAACCCCTTGACCCGTTCAAGATCTGCCGTCGCATTGCTTAGTCTTGTCGTCTTACCTCCCTGTCCGTGACCGTCTCATCTTGATAAGAGTTAGAAGTCAGGTGGAGGTTGTACCTTCTGAGCCACCAGAACGTAACCTGTGCTTTACCGTTCTTACAACTACCAGTTCCGGGTGTGTGCATTAACCCGTAAGTCAGAAAGGCTACACTAACTCTTCATGTCTGCCGAGTTTGCGTGGCTTTTGGGTGAACCTTCAGCCTCATCGCCGAGCAACCAACTCGATTGGCAACCGATGTCACAGGACACGAATATCAAGAAAGTGATTCGAGCTTAAGATAAACACGGATTTGCTAATTTTCGAGGACGGGAACGTTGTCGAGAGAGCATTTCGAAGAACACATTTATGGGAATCGTGAGTATTGACTAGAAGTGATGAGTCTACACGACTAGAAGAAGCTTGCTTCCCTTCTCCAAATATGCGAGTTGAGACAGTCCTTTGATCTAGACTGCAGATAACTACGCCAACTATTTCATAGGTATATTACATCGTCGACACGGGCTCTGATTATAACCGACCTGTAGCCCACCTTACACAAATGCTGCATACTCATCTGATGCCCGGCATATCACTACATGTTTCTGCTGATGCGGGATGCTTGTTGGCCTCAAACGGGCTCGCTACCTCAACATAGGTCCGTATTAGGCTGGGACATCTCGAATCCGCCTAGCTAGTAGGACGTTTCGGATGTGCCAGTTAGCAAAGCTGAAAGGCGAAGAGACGACAAACAATAGTAGTTTCCTGAGGCCCGTGCGTGGCCGTATCAACAAGGTTGGAAAATACTTTACTACCTCCGCGGAAGGAAATCAAGCCTCATGGAGTTGGCTATCTCCTCCTCACGTGTAGCAACTTCTCGGCCTTCGTTATTGTTATCGTCACTAGTACTGAGCCCTATACTACCGTGACACAAACGGCAGTGATGTCTTCAGCGTTTGATCGAGAGGGTATATGTTCTGTTGCTCGATTCTCAGAACGAATGCGCGATCATGAGGCATTCGGTTGATTGGCGAGGGAGTATTCCCACAATTGAACCCGCATACCCTAACTTCAGCGTTCGTTGCCACCCTTCTTGTCGGCGACTTGAGCACGAGCGTAGGGTTGTCATCGTACCAATGTCACACTTTTGGGGAAGGCCGTTAAAGCACAGAAGTGAAACTAGACGTGGCTCGTCGACGCCCCGAGGAGAGACCCTTAGATTTCCTCATTATCATAGGAATGGCATCGGCATTGCCGTCGCACGCTCGTGCATGTCATCAGGCAGTCCGATTAGCAATCTCGTGGTCAGTATCGGTTCCCATCAAATGGCTAGGGCCCATGTTGTGCGACTTCGTCGTATCCAGGTTCGTTAAAGGATGCATCGAGACTTGAACCAGAAGCTCTACTATAGTTTCAGCTTCACCTCCGCCCTTTAACCCCGCTCAACTGAACTTCCCTCGATGTGCATGCAGCCAGTGATTGACCACACTATTTTGAAAACGAACAATGTGCCATTGATCTTGGCGTGGCGGAAAGCAATCGATATTCCGCCTGCAGACGTCCATCAAGTCTACGTGAAGCAAGAAGGGAAGCCATACCTAGTCCCGCCGCGAGTTATACCAGGATCGCTATGCTTAAAGTCTATCAATGTAGCAGTGAAGTTCATGATCCAAGCAGTATCGTCGTATATGTCAGCCGGAGCAACAACGAGTGGTGTCGCTCCGAGCGGCTTCTCTGTGACGGAGAGTTGGTTGAAACACCACGGGCTTCGATCCGACGTACTTAGTAATTTCAAGGTGTCTCGGAAACGAACAAAGGGTCTTCTTTTCCCCGATTACTGGTATGAGTTAATCAAGTGGGGGTTGTGCCAATTGCATCATACCAATGTTGCGAGATGTCTGCTCGAGATGGCTTCATTATTATATAAATCTACCTAGGTAGGTTATATCTATTTTCTCCAATCTTTCTCCAATCGCATCAGAAACGCAAAGCTCTCCTTCCATCGACTACTACTATAACATAACATGGCCACCAAGATCTTCCTGTGAGTATCTCAAGTAAACTCCGTCGCGCATATTGATCGCTAAGCGTACACGCTAACCCCTCCCCTAGTACTGGTGCTACTGGTTAGTCCCCGTGTCCCCGCCCGTAGAGAGCTCTTGATGCGTTGCGCGAACATTGGAGAGCTTCGAGCAGGATGATCTGTGCCAATCGCTGATGATTGGAATTCGCTAGGCTACGTCGGCGGCGACGCACTCTACTCGCTTTCCCAAGCTCACCCGGATTTCGAGTTCACTTTGCTCGTGCGCAATGAGGAGAAGGCCAAGCTGGTCGCTGGCCAGTATCCGAATGCGAAATTCGTCTATGGCACTCTAGACGATTCGGAGGTCATCGAGAAAGCCGCTGCTGCAGCTGACATCGTTGTTCGTATGTATTTTCAGAAATACCGGGTTTTGGAAGTAGGTAATGCTCTCGGACTAACCGCGATCCCAGACACGGCTGATTCCTCTGACAACCTCCCTGCCGCTCGTGCCATCGCCAAAGGTATTGCCGAGGGGCATACTAACGAGAAGCCCGGTTACTGGATTCATCTGTGCGGAACAGGTATGCTGCAGTGGTATGACTGGGATCATAACAGATATGGACAGTCGCCGCTCCCGGAAGAGAAGTAGTCAGTAAACCCTCCTTTCAACAACGTTGGCGAGCTGAAAAAGGCGTTAAACACTGGTCCTCTGAAAGCCTGCGCTGACTCTGCTACAGTCACGATATCGATAACATCGGGCGTATCATAACCCTTCCACACCATGTCTTTCACCGAGACTGTGATGAGATCGTGATAGCCGCCAACGAAACTGGCAAGGTCAAGACGCTCATCCTAGGCCCGCCCCTCATTTACGGTGCCGGCCGAGGACCTGTGAACCAGCGCAGTATCCAGGCCCCTAACATGACCAGATTCACGCTCGAGTACGGCTTTGCGCCTGTCATGTCTGGCCAGGGCTCGCCCGAATGGGATAACGTTCACATCCACGACGTCGGCAAGTTCTTCGTCCTCGCGGTGGACGCCGCTCTCGATCCGGAGAAGAAGAAGAACCCGGAAATCTTTGGCCCACACGGATACTTCTTCCTCGAGAACGGAACGCACACCTGGCGTTGGCTGGCTACGGAGATTGCCAAAGAGGCCAAGGAGCAGGGCTTCATCCCCGAGGCAAAGGTTCACGAGGGCAATTACAAAAGATACGGGGCCAACTCCAAGTGCGTCGCGGCGCGCGCCAAGAAATATCTCGGCTGGGAGCCTGTTGGTAAAAGCTTTAAGGATGAGATTCCGTCTCTCGTGGCCTCCGAAGCCAAGAGACTGGGAAAGTAAGACATGGAATTTTGGAGCTTACCTCGAGGGACGGTTGGGGCAATAAGGGGCCAAAACTATTTCTATCTGGTTTCCTGCGAATCACTAGGCTTGAGGTTTAGGTAGTCATGCGGATCTTATGACTCTCTTATCTATAAATTGCTTTCGGAGAAGGCCATGTATTAAGTGTCTTGCCCGGATTAAACCTCTGGAGGCCGTTATAAAAAAATAAAAATAAAAATAAAAAGGCAATCAATCATGACTAAGGGGTGAGAGATGATACGGCCTTTCGGTGCACCAATACTATGTACCTCAGAGTTAGAAGGTGAGAGATGAATGTTGATGAATTCGCCGGTGGGTGCCGGAGCAAGTCAAATCAAACGACTCTCTTTGGTTAGTGGGCATAGAACAGCTGATCCTGATTGGCCGGACAACCTCTAAGCCGAGTCGACAAGGGTGTCGACAACTCGCCGAGATGGTTCGGAATTGTAGATATAAGTCGGGCCATTCCAATCTGCAGGACCTCGTCACCGTATATATGGTTGGCCCTCTCAGATAAATGTAACTCGAGAATCGTCTCGAACTTCACCAAGTCGCAACACCAGAATACCAACTATACCATATAATCAACATGTCCAAATCACCCGTGAAGATAGGGGTATTCGTCCCTAGCGGTAGCCAGCTGCTAGATCTGGCCTGCATTGACGTATTTCACATGATGAGCAAGGAGTACTTATCGGTCCTCCCCATGATACCCAAGCACATCGTCGACATCGCGCCCAGCGTCGACATCTTCTACATCACCTCCCCCGAGTCCAAGCCGGCGACGGTCCTGCTCACCGCCAACCTGAACATCCGCGCCACGCACGACATCACAGACGCAGAAGTGCAGCCGGGGAAATTAGACATCGTGCTTGTCCCTGGCCCCGACCCCGCGGCGAGCTGGGAGAAGCCCATCCTCGACTTCCTCCACGCGCATTCCCAGTGTCCGGCCACGGACGTGCTGAGCGTCTGCACCGGCATCTTCCTGTGCGGCGCCGCGGGCTTGCTGGAGGGCCGGACGGCGTGCGGGCCGAGGGGTTTGCAGGACGCCATCCGAACGAGACACCCGACTGCGAAGCTCGTCGGGGAGAAATACAGATGGATCCAGGACGGCAATTTCTGGTCCAGTGGTGAGTATTTCCTGGTTTCACTAGCCATGGATGGGATGGATATATGTGACCGGAGGAGATGGCTGACGATGTCGTAGGAGGTATCACGAATGGAAACGATCTCGTCGCTGCGTACGCCCGGGCCGGAAAACACTTCCCGTCCGCTGTAGTCGAGATAGCGTGTAAGATGGCAGACGTGGGAGATCGCAGTCAGCTGTACTCCGAAAGTCAGACGGCATTCACCCTGAGCATGGTATGGCTGATCATGAAGGGGTGGTTTGGTAAGCGCCAGTGATGCCCTTGAGAGCAGTGTGGTGCAATTTACCTCATGGTCGAACTCGGCGGCTATGAGAGCAAGTGGGTATTTGAGGGGATATGGTTTGCACTCGCTAGCCATCTCTAATACTCTTCCTATAGGTGGTTAATCATGGAGGGTGCTATGCAAGAGCTACCATCCATGTATGTATTGATGTGGCAGAATATCTACATAGTATATCGCCTGTTACAGATTCGAAGGTTTCGGCAATTGATTAGCTGACGCTCTGCTGAGCCACATTCAACTACTTCGATGGGTGAACCCTTTATTAGCTGTACAATCACGAAACACCTAATAGAAGATCTATGTGTGTAGCGACTTAATATCATGTGCCGGGTAGTAATTATTTATATCATGGGCAAATAAAGTCACCATAGCTCACGCATCGCCGAGCTTCGACCATACCTGAAGAATCAGGGATCCCCGTGAGATATGTCGCATAGAGTACAGCACGGAATCTCGGAGGACTGGTTATTTGACTATTATTTTCTTGAAGGTTGCTTGTAACGGCTTTATCTAAGTTTTAAAATGGTCCAGAGGTGGTATTAGACCCTGCTGTAACGGCCTCGAAGGGTGCTAGATACCGGGGTGAAACATTCCGGGGTGAACTAATCGACGCAGATATTCACCTCTGGTGTGCACGAGTTGTCGTTTTTTTATGTATATGGTTTCCACATAGCGTCGAAGAGGTGTCGAATCGGCAGGGGAATAACATACCGTAGGCTAAATTTTAGCAAGCTGTACTGTCTACTCTTTATATGAGAGAATAAGTCCTTCCTTCGGCTCCTGTATAGGGAATATTATTGTCCGAGTATAAGTCTAAGCATCTTTGCAGCTTCTTCATTAGCTGTGAATAATATACCGCCCGATACGACGGTCCGCCCAAGGCGCATGACGGTGCCGCGCCAGAACCCACGGATCCCATCTTGAGCCAGAATCGCGCGGACGGAATCCATAGTCCCTGTCCGCTTGGCCTGCTGCGCCATCGTCTTGACCGTGTCGAACGGCTGCGTGGCAAACGTGGTAACGGTGCCCGCGATGGCGCCGTTCGCAAAGCTCGCCAGGGCGCCGTCGACCGGGATCCCTTTCGAGCGCTCCCAGTCCTTGATCGCCGAGTACGTCCCTAGCCGAAAGCCGGTGGTGCCGATCTGCTTGAGAGTCGTCGCCACATATCCCGAGTACAGGGCGCCGCGGAAGCCTTGCTCGCGATGAAGTACGACGACGCAGTGCCATGGCGAGCGGAACCGCCGAGTTGTCCGTGCGTCGTCGATCAGCACAGTCTTTATCCGCTCGCTCGGCGTAACGGCCACCGTAGAGGCTACTACGCCTGCCAACATGCCCGATGCGATGGATTCTGCTAACCCGAGACGGTGCGTTACCGGGTCTTCGAAGAATGTCCGGATGCTGTCGAACATTACGAACCGCGCCGCGTCTTTACCTATTGAGCCCTGAGCATGTGGTCAGCGTTCGTCCTTCAGGGGTAACACAGGTCTGAACCAGCAGGCTCAGTCGCTTAACTCATGTCATATCTTTGAGTCGACATTCGACCAGAGCTCCAAGATCGCATCTCGATATGTGTCTTGCTTAGCACACGCTACTTCACATTGCAAACAGAACCACGCCGTCGCAGCAAACGAACGGACGGTAGAGGGTCGCTATCTAGTGTAGCCTCGCATCCCTCAAAGTAATAAAAACGACATACCACTATCATAGCCGAGCATCCTTTATACAAAGCCCCCAATCCTTCCTGACGTGCAACCCGAGCGACGACCGCAAACGGGTTGCGGACACCCTCGTGGCCATAGAGCTGGACGCGCGTCTTGGCGAACTCGAAGGGATACGTACCTATAAAAAAGCCTTAGCAAAGAAATAGATAAAATACAATAATAATAATGAGAGAATCTCACAAGCGGCCTCGATGCCTCCCGCGATGCCACCCGCGAGCAGGGCCACCAGTGGCGACGACTTCCTACCGTCCACGTCTGCTGCTACCATGGCGCCAGCGATCCTCCGCCTTCCCTACTTTTCCCTTTCTGCCTGGTTTAAGCACCTATCTAGGCAGATGCCAAATCGGCTGCTTCTTCTGTTTTTGTCTATGCTATCTGAGGGAGTGGTGAGATGAGACGCGATGGCGTGACGCAGTACGGTGAAATGTGACAAGCCTTCTAGGACTAGGTAGTGTAGTCGAATCGCTCTACCTAAGCGGACCAAACAAGGAGAGGGCGTCGTTGGAGCGGAGCAACATTCTTTGCTGGTCGGGTTAGGAATAATCCTACAAACCTAACGAGCTAAGTTGTGATCGATGTACACGATGATACGTAATTGCACTCCATGGCGTTCCCCGGAGGTAGAAGCGGGTCTCATCCTCCAGCTTTTAGTTCACCGCTGCCCCGGATCAAGCCTCATGGCCGAGGCTTTCCATCAGCTTCCACTTCGGTAGTGTAGTCCACCTTGTCTAGCGTTGTACCGACTTGCGCAGACTAATGTCGTCTCCACTTCATCTCAGCTCATCTTTGCAGGAACTCTCGGAACCGCAGTTATCGCGACCGATTTCAGCTACAGGCAGCTAAGCCGGCATATGAGGGAGGGACAGGTATTAGGGTTTCCGCAAAAAATCTTGAACGCGTGGCTGTGTCACGTATTTTTATAATAGCCTTCGAGGTCTAGCAAATGCTCAATGTTTATTGGGAAATGGGTATCGCTTCTTCGTCTATATCCGGTTACCCACATCTATCATGGCCGGGCCGTACTCGTCTCACCAAGACTAGACCAGACCCTCCTATTTCTGTAGACATGTTGGCTCTACAACCCCGAAGCCAACTCGAGACATGCCGAGTTTTAGACAACACCAAGGTCGTAGACGAAGAGACATGCAGAATTTACAGGCTAAATTCAGGGTCGACCTGAAAAGGCTGACCTTTAATGTATGCGCTGACGTTTGCTTGTTGACTGCACTGATTCAAATATTCGTGGACCTGCGGTAACACGACATCGGCCTTCTTCGCCTCGAAGCTGAATTCTGGGACTTGGACGAGATTGAAGGGCTCGCTCCTCGCCTTTTCAGTGGTGTCATCCACCAGCACCGTGTTGAGCTGGCTCCATTTCCCCCCATCTGGATGGCTTGCGGCCACGACGGGATCGTTCCATAGCGCCGTTAACCGCTTGTAACATAGTACTCTCATGTCGAAGTCAGTTTTTGAGAGACCGAAGTTATTTCTGTCCCAGATGGCAACGAGCTTGGTGTGATCTTTGGGAGACAGTAGCTGTCTGCACATGGCACCGACGTTCTCGCGCCGCGCCGACGACCATATGACGACGGTAAATGTGTTGACAATGTAGGAGAGAAACGATCGCGCAAAGGGGCGTTCGACGAAGTGGACGGGATCACGGCCCGGCCGATGGAGCAGCGTGCCGTTCAGGTCGACGATCACCAGCAGGCTCCGCGGCTGCGGGAGGAGGAAAGGCGGCTGCGACGCGAGCGCAAGATACTCGGGGGTAGGGTCAGGAACACCACCGGATGCCTGCGAGGGCGGGATAAGGCTGTGCTGATGTGCTTTGCGCGATTCGCGCCGCGGCGGCAGCGTCGTTTTCGTGCTGCTACAGCCCGGACAGTCAGCGCCGAGACTGCGCAGGGGACAACAAGGAGCACCAGACTTACCGCTGCATGAATGGACGCGGCCGTGTTTCATGGAATGGATTGTAGTGGCCTACATACGCATACGGAGCGGCAGCGGGGGACGCGGCATTGGGAGGTGTGCCTCCTGTGTTCTGGGATTGTGATTGTGGTTCTGATTGTGAGTTTGATTGTAATTGGGATTGTGATTGTGAGGTTAATTGTGCTGCGAGCTCTACTTCCTCCTTTGCACGTGCTTCGAGCTCTGCTTGTTTCTTTGCACGTGCTTCGAGCTCTGCCTGTTTCTTTGCACGTGCTTTCCTTGATTCTCGCCTTCCACGATCTAAGAGATCTTGGTATTCGCCGCCAGCTCTGCGGCTGATACTGCTGTGGGAGAACCCGCGTAGCCAACCAAAATTGAGCCTCACCTGCATGAGCGCGTGTGCTTGCCAAAACGAACAGAAAGGGAACCGAGGGATGGTGAACAACTTTTCGAACCCTCCGTGAGCTTTAGGTGGGATATCAACAAAGACCGAGGAATAATGCGCTGGAAACAGGGGTCCATCCGCACTAATGGCTTATCGATAACGCGATAATGCGGGACGGCAGGCACTGATCTTATCACCGCCACTATTTTTTTGGCCGTCGCATAGACACAGCTTGGGGTACTTACATACTTAGCACCTACCTACCTATACTAAATACCTATGGACTCAACCATTCAGCAAGCTTGACACATCACACCGGGATTTCGGGATCCTCGGACAAAATGCCGCCAAATTCATCTCACAAACGGAAACTACCCTTTGGTGGCCTGCAGAGACGAGTCCGCGCTCGGCGGGAAGTTGTAGAGCCCGAACCAGAGGAATACAGCGCGGAAGAGGGGAGCGACGATGGCGACTCGGACGACGTGAGCGAGAGAGAAGAGCGGGTTTCGGGCAGCGAGGTAAGTTGAAGCTCGCCGGCTGCCTTCAACGACCAACTTGCTGAGTTGAATTGGCAGTCCGATTCCGCGCCCGACAGCGGAGATGACGACGAAGAGGGCGACGACGAGGGAGAAGACCCCTCGTCAGCCGTGGCACAGGTCTCCTTCGGCGCCCTCGCAAGAGCGCAGGCCTCGATGCCCGGTATTCGGCGGAAGAAAGGGCGCGAAAGTACAAACAGCGAAGCCGAAGAAGAGAAAGACGACGAACGCCGCCCCTCAAAACCCGTCCCGAAATCCTCGATCCCACCCAAACTCCAGCGATCCTCCAAACACGCACCGATGGAGATGTCAAGCAAGCGCCAGGTAACGCGAAAGCGCGAGGTCGTAAACATGCATAAAGTCGCCTCCCGGGACCCGCGGTTCTCGGCAGCATCGGGCGCGGTGGACGAGTCGCGATCGCGCAAGGCTTACGCCTTCCTCGACGAGTACCGGGACTCGGAGATGGCGCAGCTCAAGGCGGCCATCAAGAAGGCCAAGTCGGCCGCCGAGAGGGAGGAGCTGGCGCGGACCTTGAAGTCGATGCAGAGCCGCAAGGAGGCGCAGGCGAAGCGCGACGCCGAGCGCGAGCTCCTCGCACAGCACAGACGTCAGGAGAAGGAGCGCGTGGCCCAGGGCAAGAAGCCCTTCTATCTGAAAAAGAGCGAGCAGAAGAAGCAGCTGCTCGTGGAGCGCTTCGCCGGCATGAAGAAGAAACAGGTCGATCGCACCATTGAGCGCAGGAGGAAGAAACTGACTGCGAGGGAGCGGAGGAATATGCCCGTTGCGAGGCGCGACACTACAGGATGATGGGGGATGTCGTTGAGAAGGAGAAGAAGATTGACGGCTATGCTGTATACTCTTTGGTTCATTGGCCCCGGGCCAGCAGCTCGGCTCTAGAGGAGAAATAGCTACCTGATATCTGACGATGATCTGAATCGACGCCATGAAAGACCAGCTCGGAATATTCCCGTAGTTTGTAGCAGAGGGAAGTGCAAAAGCGTGTACGGCGTACCGGTACGAACGCTTCTTTCTCCAAGCCAGGACAACAACAAATTAAAGACTGACTATATTACTGTCAGAGAGTTGAGGTTTTGTTTTTCGCGATACACAGTGATTTTGTCTTGCCGTTCATGACGTGCTCAAGTCCATGCCATGCCATGCCATATCATACAATTAATCTACACTTTCAAGCAGCGAGTACCTTAAATGCTAGCAGTACAATACCTAATGTATCTAGTTACGTATATACACAGTGGATGCGCACCGAAACGCTCAGTCTCGAGCGCCTTCGAGATCGGCCTTTTCGAGCGCGCTCTCGAATAAGTCGCGACACCTCACGCGACTACCGAGCCGAGCGCAGAGCAGGAACGCGCCGCTGAGCTTCCGGTGCAGGCTGTACGTCTCCTCGGGCGGCGGGCTGAGGCGCTCGCGCACCATGACGGGGATGAGGTCCCGGACGCGCTCCGTGATGGTCTGGTCCGAGAAGTCGTAGACCTCGGGCGCGGACTGCAGGAACGGCTCCGCGACCGTCAGGATGCTGGCCACGTGGGCGTCCAGCATGGCGCGGCTCTCGTGGCCCGTGAGATAGCCCAGACGCCGCGAGTAGTCGAGGACGGCGTCGCGGTCGCGGTGCGCGGCCGCCGCTAGCAGGGAGACGTACTGCGCGACGAAGCGCCGGGGGAACGCGCGGGAGGCGCCGAAGTCGAGCAGCTCGAGCCGGCTCGTCGCGGCGTTGTACTGGAAGTTAGTCCAGTTGGGGTCCGTCTGCATGAAGCGGAACTCGACGATCTCGCGCAGGCAGAGCCGCAGGATCTGCGTGCCGATCCAGTCGCGCTGCGCCTGCGTGAACGACTTGACGCGCGTCACGCCCACGCCCTCCATGAACTGCATCGTCAGCACGTGCTTCCCGGACGCCCGCGCGTAGATCTCGGGCACGGTGAACACGTCGCCTTCGTCCGCGAGGAGCTCCTTGTATCGCTTGCCGCACTCGAGCTCGCGCTCGTAGTCGCATTCCCAGCCCAGCTCCGTGCGCATGTTGTCGATTGTCTTGTTCAGGTAGAGGCCCTTGGGTAACACTCCGGACGCCATCAGCAGCATGGAAATGTTGTCCAAGTCCGAGTTGATCGAGTCTGCGACGCCGGGGAATTGGATCTTGACGGCTACCTTTTCGCCGGTTTTCAGCGTGGCGCGATGGACCTGCCCGATGGACGCCGCGGCGATGGGGGTCTCCTCGAAGTCTTCGAACATGTCGCGCCACTCGGGGCCCAGGCTCGCCACAAGCACGCGGTCTCGCTGCCGTGCTGGCATATAGTCCGCTCGGTCCTGGACACGTTGCAGGACCTCCCGTATGGGTTCCGGCAATATCTTGGAGTCTTGGAAGCTCATCATCTGGCCCAGCTTCAGGGCCGCTCCCCTCATCCTTGATAGTTTCGCTACTAATCTTTCCATGTTGCCGGCGCTGAACATGACTGAGCCTTGTCCGCCGCCACCGAAACCTCTGCTGACGCCCTCGGCGAGTGCCCCTCCCAACATACCGGCTGCTAAACCGCCATAATTCCATATGCGGCCCAGCCGAGTCGCTGGTACTTTGGATTCTCGAAGAGCATATGCTGGTGTAGAAGGTTCGTCAAGTGGGGACTCCGTGGATTTTTGTTGCTTCTTCACATCAAGTTCCTCTCGCGAAAGGGTTTCTTTAACTATTTGAGCAGCGTGTTCACTTTCTATTTGTCGAGCATCGGGTACTTGGATATTTGATAATTGGTTTTCCGGGGGCTGAGTAGGTATCTCTTGCGTAGCTATTTCTGGACGTACTTCCGCATCTGGCGCAAGTGAAGGCGAAGGCTTTTCTTTAACTCGCGGGCTCGGTGATGCTGCCAATTGCGGGCTCGCAATAGCCACATCCGCAGACGCAGCACTCTCCTCGACGGGAGATCTTCCCTGTCCGGAGGTTTTCGAAATAGACGGAAGGGGTTTCACACCCGTATGTCCAACGAGTGTCTTCGGATGTCCAAAGTCTTTGAACCAACTAGGCTTCGGAGGCGGTACATTTGGTCGTAGCTGTCCCGAGGCAGCTTCTTGTTCCTCGAGCATCTGAGAACCCCGGCTCGTATGGAAAATATTAATGTTGATATCCGGAGGGACTTCTTCCTGAGAACTTGGGTCTGTGTGGTCCTTCTGACCCAACTTCACCCTCTCCTTCAACTGCGCGAGGATAGCGCTTTGATCTGGCCGAGGTGCTGCAGGTCGTTGAACCGCTGCATCCTCCAGAGGGGAGCCGCGCTGAAAGATGTTTCGGTGAACCTCTGTTTTTAAACTACTGGAAACACCTCCGGGTGCGATGAGTTTTCCAGCTCTTGATTCCGTGCCGCTGACAAAGTCAGGCTGCATTGGCGCATCAGCATGCGATGGTTCTTGATGGCCCTCATTCGCTGCACCTCCAGCAGCTTCCGTCGACACTGCATCAACACTTCCTTGCGGATTACTCCTATCGCCCCGCAATGACCTAGCAATGCTCGATGTCCGGCCATAGCGATCAATTTGTCTTGCGCGCAGCTCCAAGTGCTTTGAAGCTACGGTTCGGGAGGCTTTGGCCACGACAGCCAGATCCAGGATAATATCCGCGAACCTCATCGGGACGGCTGACTACACCATCATATTATCCTATAACACCTCATAATATCCCGAAGAAGCGAAAAAGCGAAAAAGCAAGAATGATCCGAGATGCACTAAAGTAAAATGAGAGTGGTCATACAATTTTAACACCAAAAATTCATCTCTGGTCAATTCGATAAGCTAGCGCCACAGTGTGGCTAGTGTTCTAGAGCCGCCTCCTGGCGCATCGCCCTTCCAAACTACACGACGTCAGAATACTCGGTATCTACATCGGTAAAATAGGTTACAAATTTAATGTGTGGCGAGAATTTACATATCATGTCATTATCACATCTGTATCCACACCGTCCGTCAACTTCACGTTGTCCAAACTCGGCGCCAGAGTATCCATTTCTCTCAGGGTATATTCCACGAGATAGCTCTCGTCAACCAACTCTTCCATCCGCTTGTAGTGTCTTTCTGTGTAGACTCTAAGTGCGTTGAGCACCTCTCCAAGACTTTTCTGACCCTTGGCTCCTTTCACAGACAGGCCTGATAAGCGACTGACTGGATAGCTTTTCACAACCGTCCACAGGATACGCTGCGCCATCGGCGCCGTTCTCGCATTGGTGTTCCAGTCTCGCAGTCTTAGTAAAAGCAAGAACAGTTGTTCATCTGACAAAGTAGATAGAACCTCGTCGACGGGTTTCAGGCCAGATAAGCTGCCAGCATCGGGTGTTTTCGAATTAACCACCTTTTCGAAGAGCCCCTGAAGCTTGCGCGGGTGATTGAGCTGGAGGGCTAATGTGATAGCTTCGCGGTACGCTCCTGCGTATTCGTAATTGTCAAGTTCTTGTTCTTGTTCGATGAGCTTAAGAGCTGCCTCATTCGATGCTATTTGTGTTTCTGTTGACGTATCCTCCCAAAACGTCACAGTTGAGTCACCACTTCCAGAAACAATCATATTGGTATCAGGGTGAACAGCTAAAGCCCAGACCCGGTCTTCGTGATTGTCGAGAGTGCACTCATTTTCACCAGAGTTAACATCCCACACTTTGACTAGACCGTCACCACCAGCACTCGCAATGAGTATGGGCTTCTTGGAACGTTCCTCTGGCGGTGGCACCTTAAGCCAAGTTACTTTGAGGACGCTATTAGAGTGTCCCTCGAAGGTCCTGAGACATGTATAGTCTGTAAGACTCCAAAGCTTGATAGTCTTGTCACCACTTCCAGTTATTATCACACCTTTGCCTGATACCGAGCCTTGTTCGCCCTGGAGCACCGGCATGTTGAGGGGAGCAAAGGAGACGGACCAAACACCTCGGCGGTGGCCTCGGAGTATCCCCTGAACCTCACCCTCTTCTATTGACCAGATCTTAACGACCTTATCTTGAGAGGCAGAGGCGAACAATTGTGCATTGTTGCTAACATCAATAGCGTTGATGTCCTTGTCGTGGGCTTTTCGTGTATATGAGGCCCGAATGCCCGATTTTGCACGTTGTTGTTGTTGTTGCTGCTCCTTGGGTATCTCCCACCTCTTAACGGTCTGGTCGGAAGAACCTGTTACCAGAAATTGCGGTGGGTGGTTAAGAGGGTCAGTATAGGCTTTTGACCCATCCACAGGCCGAACGCGAGGTAATGCTACGGCGCTAACAGATTCAGCATGTCCATGGAACGTTGCCCAGCAAGTGTAAGAGTTGTTTTTAGGGTCCACCCGCCAGATCTTGGCCGTGTTGTCCTTCGCACCCGTAGCGACCCAGTGGCCAGACCAGTCGACATCAAGTGTGATGATAATATCGTCATGGCCCTTAAGCAGAGCAATATCCTGACCGAAATATTCAGATGATACCAGGGCAGTGCTATCACTCGGTTCTGACACAGAAACGATGCGAATATCTTCGGAATTTGTGGCCAAGGCCATCACAGAATGGTCCGGGAGAAGGTACCGTAGGTCGATAATATCGTCGTGTGTACCTGATATACGGCGGAATGGCTCAGGCGGCGCAATTGCGGACGTGGTTCCCTTGGTAGGGATATTGAAGAAAGCTACGGTATGATCCACCTGGACACAGGCGACAAATGGGAAGCCTGGTTGATACACTGCAGAAACGAAAGCCTCAGCTTCAGGTTTTGTCTTTTGCTCGGTGGTCAGTTCACGACCGGTATCAGTTTGCCATACTCGCAAGCATCCATTTGATCCCGCAGTATAGGTCAATTGGCCGTCTTCGATGAACCCTACTGCCTCGACCAGCTCAAAACAAGGGATAACTTTCCGTAGTTTCCATGACCTCGTATCCCACCACCGAATGGTCTTGTCTCTGCTAGCAGTCACCAGCGCATTCTGGGCGGGGGAGTAGTCGAGGCCTCGAACGTCGGACACGTGAGATTCGAGGTTGGCAACGACGCTCCTTTTGTGTAAATCCCACACGCGCACCTTGCCATCCTGGCTACCCGATGCAAGTCTGAATCTTGCTGTGGCCGCGACTTCGTCGTCGTCGTCGTCGTCGTCGTCGCGTGCAGTCCGAGAGGGTCTCCTCTTCTTTGTACCCGAGTCTTTCGTTTCCGACTGCTTCTTCGAGCCAGTTGCTAGCTCGAAGAACAAGAGCGCGGACACCAGAACACTCGGGCCGCGAAAGGTATGAGTGACGTAACCGCCATTGATATCCCAGACCTTGATGGACCCCTCGGTGCCACCAGTCGCAAGCAAGGTACTCGTCCTGTCGACGGCCAGGACAACGACGGGAGTGGAATGCGGTCGCACGGTCCTCACAAGTTGAGGGTCTATCGCATCCGCCGTCGGTGTCTTCTGCAGGGAGTAGATTCGCATAGACAGGGACCTGGAGCAGATGATGAGGTGAGAGCCCGAAGGAGTTACTGTTGAGCACGGTCGTGTTGTCAGCGGCACAGGCGCATTGCCTCGCAAACAGAGCGCGACCTACAAGTCAGTGTTGATATGAGCTCGCCATCCTATTTGATGCACTGTCAGTGGTCCGGATCAAGAGGACGGCATGGTCGCAAGAACGAACCCCTTCAACTTTTGCCAGGTGTTTCCCGGTCTTGATGTCGGTTAGGATCGCATCGTCGCCGAGAGTCGTAGCCAGTATGCGCGCATCGTTCTCGATAGCAACCGCACCCCCCGTGAAAATAGGTCGGATGACTTCGCTCGCCGCAAATGTGGTCTTGAAAGGTGCTTTCGTGGCCATATTTGGGAGTGCCCAGTGTTGGAGCCAAATCACACACCCGGTTCTTGTCTACTTGCAAGAAAGTTGAAGCGGGATGGTCTCGAATTTTTTGGAGGCGATAAAAGAGCAAGGATAACGATAAGGGACCTAAATGTTAGGTATTCGCTACTTTTTGTTATCAGAAAGGTCGCCAGCTTTGATGACCACATACAGCGAGTTAAGTTCAATGACATCACCAAAACATTAAATGTGCAGTTTTTGACCGAAATATTGGGTTTTAGATATGCTCCATCCACATGTTACAACAATGTAGTGAGAACGGTGAAGTGGCATCAAGTGTACAAAATACCAGGACTTTCAGTACCCTGTAGACCTTCCAGCACTAGATCTACAGCAGCTGGACTCCCTAACCTCCCTAATTCAGTGCACCTCCGCTGCCCTGCTCTAACGGGAGCTTCATCCAATCACGACAGCAGGCAGAGGTTCCAATGCCATGTCGAACATGAACTGACGACTCGATCCGGAGTCAACGACCTATCGACAACGCATCAAGTGCATATATAACTAATCCGCCACTAATTGCGTTGTTTCGAATCGACCGAAGCTGGGGTGTCTGCTTTTATTCATCGATTCTCATCCGACTTTCTGACCAACAGCTCTGCAGGTCGATATATATTTCGACCGCTTCGTCTTCTCAATCGTTATATCGACCAGCCCATTAAAAGTTTGGCGATATAGTATATTTCCCGTCTTGTGCAAATGTAACACGAGACGCGAGACACCCAGTCCCCAGACTCTCAGCTGTCGGGAGTGGATATAATGGGACGCCATGAGCCATTGACGTCCTTGGCATTGGTTGGCATTTCTCTACTCTCTCGAGCTTCATGTTGTCACAATCGTGCTGATAACTTAGTAGGGACGGTCACCTTATGATGATGTCGTCGAGGGTGAAGGCGAGGCCGATCCTCAAGAGCCTCCTCGGGAGTACGACGAGCACGGCCGGGTCGTGAATGAGGAGAGCAAGAAGATGAACAAGGACATCATTCGTGCCCATAATGAAGTCATGCTTGTCATTGGAGTCGCGGAGCAGGACCCCGGCGCCTCAACTAGCGCCGCAGCTGATACTGCGAGGCTGCACAACGAGTATGAGAACAGCACCGGCAGGTATTTTCTTCGACTTGGACGTATCCTCGTTGTCGCCGGCATATGGGGTGTCCATGGCGTACGGCAGCGCATCTTGGTAAGCCCTCCATCAGGCATGTCTCAACCCATCCTGACAAAATATCAGGTCTACAAGGAAACCGCCAGGCTTCCATTCCTAGACATGATGCAAAGAGAACGCAGAACACATGCAGCATCGCAGTTGTTGTTTGCCGGAATGCCTTCGTTTTTTAGTGCATGGTCGTTGCAGTGGTACTCGAGAACATCGGAAATTGTCCGAGATAATCCTTGGTAAGCCCGTGTTATGCTTTCACAACCTTCAATTTCTAACCACTCGCAGGCTCCGGGCGACAATAGGGCATATCAGGTTTCATCTTCAAATATATGTCGCTATGCAGCGTTTGGACTTAATACCTGGCTCCCGTTGGTTTCCTGGCTTAAATTTCTTCATTCCCTTCTCCAGTTCTTCCCCTTTCATTGCACCACCACCGCTAGGCTCATCGGGCGCCCAGACCTTAGCTAAATGGGCTGGAAATGTTGCCATGAGTCTCGCTCCATATGCGGGATATTACTTGATTGGTTGTGCCTGGGATGTCTTCAGCTATCTTATACGGCGGCAGATAAGCAAAAGCCTCCCACAACCCTTTCCGAGTCCAATTTCGAATATCCGAACTTTAGCTCCCACCAACACTCCACCGAGGCAATCGTTTCCAGAGTCTCCCACGCTAGGGGTCGCTGACAGGGAGATTAGGCACACGCAAGGTCTGGACGCAGACGGCGACTCTTTAGCAATGAACGGCGAAGGTGTTGCCGAACCCCTTCCCGTTGGGACAATCCGTAGGCAGGGCACGTTCTCAAGCCGTGGCGGAGATGATTACGCCACGGACGAAGAAGATCCGGAAATGGTGAATCCAACTTTGATTAGTTTCGATGTTGATACGAGTGAATCGACTGAACCGCCCGCAGGAATCTGGTCTGCCGAACTTCGTCCCAGCAACAGCGGGGACCCCAGAACGCAAGAAAAGGAAGCGCCCAGATATGTTGTTAATACCCTGACAAGCCTCCCCTCACTCCTTGCTGGAGATATTCTCACAAGTTCCCTCACACATACCCTCTTAAACCCTTTCGACATCCTCGCATTTCGAGCTATGGCGAGGGCATTTTCTCTTAAGTTTGGTCTTCCTACGGGTCACATGTTCGAATTAAGCCTATCAGACGGCCTAGCGGGTCGAATGATTCTCAATATCTTCCAAGCCGAGGTGCTCAAGTTCGTCATATGTTTTGGGGCATGGGCTGCTATTACAGGTGTGGCGCAACGATTTCATGTCACCGATGAAGAGTGGAAAGAATATCAATTAGGGGTGGAACGGGCACTAGGGGAGGCGGTAGAGGAGGAGCAAGTTGAAGCAGCGGGCACGAACCAGTCGTCAGAGTAGACGAGGCTCGGTTGATATCGGCCAGTGCTCACATTTTATTTCATGACATAGTCCCGTACTAGTAGAGACTACCAGTCTAGGCAAGATGTAAACTGGTCTCACTTATACAAAACATAGAGGCAAGTTTAACTGGATCACTGTTGTTGAATGGCTGCACGAACAACGCATGTCCCGCTCTCTGATGCCCATGTAGAGGAGTGAGCTGCCACCCGAAGTATGGAAATGGGATGGAGTTTTCCAAAGAGATATGTCATTGCCTTCGGTAAACCAACTAACCTAGGTTACTATGTGGAACTGCTGCTCTCTGCTTAAGTTGATTCCGCGCCCTCAAAGAGAAGCTAGTTCGCAGCCAGCCGTTAAACGTGACACGCGGTTTAAGCGCGCGCTGACCTGGCCTTAGACTAGCTTTTTAGGACTACCGAGTCTACTTGTTTCATTAGCTCTCGGATATTTATACTACACTCCAGTAGGTAGTGTATCAGTAACAGTTTGCCTAACCCTCGCCACCACCGCCGTTCTGCGCCCTTCGATAGTGCCCGCTGGTATGAAGAGAGGCTGCTGGGATGTCTGGTAGTATTCTGGTACGCTAAGGCGAATATGGTTACTTACTAGTGCCAAGAACCGAGCTGATTGCACAACTTGATGCGAAGGAATACATGCCGGCGGCTCCTCCTTAGACTAAGCTGTTTCAGTAGTTGACGTTAAGAATTTGACCATCCACTGTACATAGTGCCGACCCTACTTACATAGTCGGACTAGAGTTACGACATCAGCAAACATCAGGCATAGTGTGCCTGCTTAACTTGAGCATTTTGGATCTTTATATAGGATTTGGAAATCGTTCATCTACCTGAACAGCAGTAGAAGCAAAGCCTGCTCATGTATACTAGGTGAGCTGACCGCCTTATACGACAGTCTACAACCAGCCCTACACTACACTACTGGTAAGCAACTTCGACGGCGATTGCCGTTAGGCAGTGTAAAGCGAAACCGAAACCGGGCTTAGGTGTGTCCTGTCAACCTGCAGGTATATGGTAATCTTACCCATCCATCGTCTCAGGTGTTTCTGAGGAGCTGGCTCGGGTAGAAGATAGGTAGTGGAGGACCGTAAATGTCATCCTGGCCTAGTGTACACTACACTAGCGTCTACATGGTCCTAAGCAGACGGGGTCGCATCGTTACGCGACACGAAACCAGACCAGGGTCCGAAGCAAAAGAAGTAATTGCTGACCATCAACTCAAGTCCGGTCCCTGCGAGATCGAAATCCTTCCACAAAATCAGCCCGAGTCCCTCCAATTCTGGATCTCTGGAACATGGGCATCCCAGCCAGATTAAGCCGTTAATAGAGCCCTAGAATACCTCCATGGTGTCTGGTGTCGAATCTGCTGGCCAGACTTTACACTACACTAATTTCATCTCTCCTGATTGTCCCTCTTTTCACTCTCTCGTCTTGGCCTGCTATGTCCAACATCGACCGCGACAATCAGTAACGGCAGGATGACTGTTCCGTCCGAGACAACTCAATACAGCACACTCGAGGTGGCTACGGATGCAGATGTTCTCAGGCAGGGCAAATACCCAGAGGTAGTACCACCCTCGGTACCAGAGGCCTACGGCTACTATGGCCCTCCGAAGCCAGAGCTGACGGCGCGACAACCCGAGGATGCCAAGCCACCACCGTCAGCAGCGCGTTCATATTCAACATATCCTGAAGTGGTAGATGGCCCAAACGCGGCGGGTGCCGGCAGTTCGAAGGGGGCGAGGATATGCGGTCTCCCGCGAAAAGGTTTCTGGCTCGCGCTCGTCGCCGCTCTCTTGATTATTGTCGCCGTTATCGTTGGTGCGGTAGTAGGCACGATGAAAAATCACGCAGCCGCATCGGCAACAGGCGGTGGGCAAACGGACACAAATGATGGGGGAGGGAACACAAATAATGGTACTAGCTCGGTGAAGCTAAAGTTATTCGAGGACACGCAGCTCGCTTCTGCCAACTTTACCGACGCATACGGAAACGACAACTTTCTATTGATATACCAACTGAGCGACGCATCCATCCGCATGTCTGCATTCAATTCATCGAATAAGAAGTGGGTTGTGTCAGACATTATCAATGGGACGGAAGGCGTGAAATTTGGGAGTGCTCTGGCGATCAATACCTTTTGGGAGGGCTCTAATGTGAGTTGTCTGTCTCTACTTCTCCTTCTCCCGACGCTCAGCGACATGTGCTCATGATTTTGTGCCTTGAAGAGTCCCGACGTGGACCTCTACTACCAGGGCAATGGATCAGCGACAACCATCATGTCCTTGTCTTACAGCAGCAACAACAATTTGTCCACGACGTCAAAGACACCATCTAAAAATTGGCAGTCTGTGGGTACCGTCAGCGGATTTAACTCGATTGCGGGATCTTCACTCGCCGCCTACGGCAAGCAATGCAATTTTTGCAATCAGTTCGCATACTTCTTCTGGCAAGGGGAGCAGGGCCTCTACATGGCTGAGAATTCAGGTGACGGGATCAAAGACGCAGATCTCATAGATGTGAAGGAGTCACCATCGGCCAACACATCACTAGCGCTCACGTTCTCGGGGACACTGCAGGGAGATACGGGCGCGATATTGCGCCGCAGTATTAATATTTTCTACCGCTCGAAGACCAGTGGACTGACACAGTTGCGAATCGGCAACGGCATGAATGTTCCCCAATACGTGGGTCGAGACATCGGGCCGCAAACCAACTTCGCGGCCTTCTCGACAGGCTTCAACGAGAGCGACTCGGACAACCCGACGCCCCTTGGCTTCCAAGTGCTTAGCATCGATCCAGACGCCGACGACGGCGTCCAATTGACGTACCTAAAGGATAGCGAGTGGGCAACAGCCCCCAACCAGGTCGAGAATCTAGCAGATTGCCAGGCAAAGGCCACGATGGCCGTGCACACGGGTCGGAGATTATACTGCCTTGTTGACTCGGGAGACGACGCTGGCGTCGAAATCATCGAGTGGGCTTGGCAAGGCGACCCGAGCGATACGAGTACATACCTGAACTGGAATAAAATTGGTGCCGTGGATGTAGGAGTATAACGTGAATAATCTTATATGTAATTACAAAAACTGGTAACGAGAGGGTACTTCCGAATTGTTACAATTTCTCTATGTCGACTCGGCAGGGTCAGGTTGGATGACCCTCCTTGAAATATCCATTCGAGCTTTTTTTTTTTTTTTAACTGGCAAAGAAAATACGATTACTAGACTTCAAAAGCCTAATGGGTCAATATCGCCATTCTTAATAGCGGAACTCTTCATCGATTTGTTGCTCGTTATAGGTTAGCATACGGCTACTGCGTAGGGGTTTCCTATCTACCCAGTCCTACCTACGTGAAATGTATAGGTTCAGCGACATCACTAACCTCAAACAAACACGCGAAAAGTCGACTATGAAGTGGGTGGTGTCTGGATTCGCCGAGTCGCAGGACATAGAGTGTCGACCGCTAGGCATCGCGGCGGTGGTAATGGAGCCGGGATACATCCGGTCTGAAGTCTGTCTGTGTTCCCTTCTCCATCCCCTATGAAACCAAGAGTTATTTTCTCATGGGCGTAATATCTCCACGGTAAATGAGGGCGGTGGTCGTCTCCTCGTCACGCGAGAACTGGTACCGGGCTCGCCGCACAAGAAAGAAACCATTGTCTACATTGACAACAACCAGCTGAGCGACATGATGAGTGACCAAAGGCGCTGGCGCCATCGTCGACATGCTGACACAAACCGGCGTCGGTTCTGGGCGGGAGATCCCGGTGCGGCTTGTGCTAGGCAGTGATGCAATGAAAGGGATCGGAAACAAGATCAAGGCTACGGAGATGTTGTTGAGGGAGTGGGACGATATCATCGTCAGCACGGATCATGATGATGCGGAACAGAAGGTATAGATTGGTTTTGTAAAAGCTCTGTTTCGGCAAATCCAAATCCTTACCAAGCTGAGAAGGGTCCTTTACTGGGCACCGAATATGTGAGTAAAGCTAAAAACTAAGAGACGGTCTCTCGGGGGAAATCTCGAATCCCGCGGTGTCCACTATCTGGTAAGTATTCGTGTTTCCACGGAACTCCGTGGAAGATAACTAATCAAGTAAAGTCTCCGATCATAGTCCCAGGCTGTCGTTCGATGTTGATTAGCCCCCGGTGTAATGTCCCTCCGAGTCGAGAATCGTGGGCACTGGCCGACCATAAATCTAAAAATGTTTGTACGAATTCGGACGAATTCGGCGGGGTTTTTATCTGCCTGGCGGGTCGTCTTCAGCCTTTCCTACTTTTAAGCATGGAAATTTGTTAGGCAACTTGAGAATGCTAATTCATCCCGTGGTCGAAACCCGGACACGGGAGATAATGTAGTATGGTAGTAATGGAGGGAGGTAGATATAAAGCTCATGATCCCGACCTCGAAAATAGAAAAAGATAACCAGAATAGCAGGATCAACTCCCCATCATATCCCATTGTATCATAGCAACACCAAGAATAGCAAAATGTCGCAACGTATTGTCCCTCGTTGGCCCTCCACCAGTGCCGACACGCGGTGTCTCGCGGAACCCATCATCTTCCCTTTCTCAAAACGTACAGCGTCAAACCGATTCCTCAAGGCCGCAACATCTGAACATTTGTCGAGTTATGATGAAGTGAACCTCGAAGCTCGCGGGATCCCCCCGCCTGAACTTGTGCAATTCTACTCCACCTTTGCTCGAGGTGGCTGGGGCCAGATACTCACCGGGAATATTCAAATCTCCTACACTGATCTCGAAGGGCCCGGGAACGCAATCATAGCGCCTGGTGCCGAGTTCTCCGGGCCGCGTTTCGAGGCCTTCGCCGCAGTCGCAGCGGCGGGGAAAAGCCACGGGAGCTTGATTGTAGGACAGGTCTCGCATGCTGGAAGACAAGTGCCGGAAGCTCTCCAGCCTCACCCTATTAGTGCCAGCCCAGTCCAGCTTATTACAACAAGTGGGAATGGCCCTTTCGGCGTTCCCCGCGAGGCAACTCGACAAGACCTCGATAACGTCATCGAGGGTTTTGCCCACGCAGCGGAATACCTGGAGCGGGCCGGATTCGACGGGATAGAACTCCACGGTGCTCACGGCTATCTTATCGCGCAGTTCCTGAGTCCGACAACAAACCAGAGGACGGATGAATACGGAGGAAGCCTCGAGAATCGAATGAGACTTGTCCTGGAAATCGCCGCCGCCATCAAGAAGCGTATCAGCGAGAACTTCATCTTGGGCATCAAGGTGAACTCGGTGGAATTTCAGGATAAGGGCTTCACGCCCGAAGAGGCTGTTTTGCTTTGCCAGGCCCTTGAAAAAGCTGGATTTGACTACGTCGAGACTTCGGGTGGAAACTATGAGGAGCTAGGACTCGAACATAAGAAGGAGAGCACGGTTAAGCGTGAGAACTACTTCATCGAATTTGCGGAGAGGATTCGGAAGGCCGTGAGTCAAACCAAGGTGTACACGACTGGTGGTCTTAAGACTGTAGGCGGAAGTAAGTAATTTTCCGCCTTTTTTTTTTTTTTTCATTCTTCCAGTCGTTCTCGAGGACCGGTTTCTCGCTCGGTCTGTAATCATATCTTAATAGCTTTTCGCATCTCCGAAACTTACCGGTTACGCTCAAGATGGCTATTTCTAACACTGAATGTTACAGTGCTCTCGACCCTCGAGGGTGTTGACGGGGTGGGCATCGGGCGCGCTGCTCTACAAGAACCCTCGTTCGCAGCCGATATCTTGTCAGGCAAAATCACCGGTGCTATGAAGTCATCACTCTCTGAATCCGATTTTTTCGGCCAACTATGGGGAGCCAGCTAGTGAGTAACACTAATAACACCCTTTTCTCGTTCGAGCTATCGTGGAAAGTAGAGATTTCCTATACTAGCTAGAACTATGGTTCGAGAGTGCTGAACACTCCCGAAGGCTCCTCGAGAGCTCGCCTGGGAAAGCAATTACTAATTCGTAATAACACAGTATGATCCAGCAAGTGGCTCGCGGTGAAGATCCCGCTGATATGACTGATCCCAAGGTCGCCGAGGAAGTCCTTGCGATTATGAAGAAACAGGTCGGGGCGTGAGGGGGTTATCTGAAGATATGTAGACTTAGACAAATGCGTACGTAGCTATAGTTACATGATATTTTCAAAACATATATCTCACAGATGTGCCAGTAAACGACGAAAGATGGTAAATATTGGAAGCATTGATATTCGAGTGGCCATATCTGCTCACTCGTCGTCGACTTACCGTGCGTGCTTCATTATGGCCCGAATGCCGGATCGCATTACCGAACCACTCCCCGGGCTGTATACTTGCAGTGATAATATCGGAGACCCATGTTGCTGCGAGACCGTCGCTCATCACCGTGGTATCTGAGGCAGGCGGGGAGGCTAGAACACCATATGACTAGAGTTGTGTAAATTTCCGAGGGCCTTCATCCGTTTTCGGCGAGTGTAGAAGCACGGGGAAAGGAAGACTAACTTATCGTCAATCCCTCAGAAATTATATCGAGATGTGAAGCTTATACCATTTGGTTTGCTCTGATTAGTCTCGAAGGCTTACTTAAGTCTTAGGTCGATAACAACAAAATCCCCTGGCACCACTGATGGATATATCCATGTATATGAACACGTTGCTCCCCATGATTCATTCATGCTTACCTTTTTTCTCCTGTCGGGCGTTGTTACTGAGGCCTAGGCTAAGGCTGGAGACAAAGAGCTAATTGTAAAGTCTGGGCAAATGAAGTCAATCGGATACTCATTGATTTTGGAACCCAAGTTGTTGGTCCTTGTTGATGAGACATAGGTCTCGAATCAGGGTGTAGTGGCTGGCCTACTTGTTGTCCTCTGGGATTTTTGGTGGCGCAAGACAATCGCGTTCTTTTTTACAATATCAATTCAAACTCCTTACTATATCCCTCCCCCAAAACCCCTACTTTATTAGCTAGACCTACGGATAATTCTATCATTGCCGTCTCTTCGAGCTTCATGCCTATTTGCCCGTCTAGTGTAGAGGACCACTTTTAACTTTTCAAGCTAGACCTTTATAAGCCTAACCTTCTCGATAGCTCAACCAACCCCAAAGTACCGTATAGGGAAAAGGCTGGGGTGGAGAACCGTTCTCGGGTGCGAGAACGCAACATCTGTATAACTACCGTTGTATGGGGAGAGAACCGTTGCCTACAAAAGAAGCGTTGCTCAGAAAAGAACCGTTGCTAGCAAAAGAACCGTTGCCCATATATTTCTAGCCAGCCAATCAAACAGCTCGAAATATTACGCCGGCCAATCAGAAGGCATAACATACCCCGCCCCTCGCCCTACCCCCCCAAAAAAAAAAAAAAACGTACGCAACCTAGGATTCGAACTACACCTATTATTATAGCAGAACAATCACTATATTTTAGTTTAAACAGAACTACAGCTTACAAACTACACACATTACAACTACGCTAACTAAGATTTACAGTTTACAATTACATCAGCAACTCCGCTATGCTAGAATATATTAGCCAATCTAAGCTCAGTATTATAGTAGGCAACGGTTCTTTTTATGAGCAACGGTTCTTTTATGGGCAACGCTTCTTTTGCTGGCAACGGTTCTTTCCCCCCATATTTTCCCACTACGGTAATCAATCAAGCTAAAGATGCGTACTAAAATCTGGGGGAGTCTGTCCACTACCAAGAAGGAGAGGTGGGGCGCACCACTTTGATTCGAAAAGAGAATAGCTTCAAATCCTATTCATCCTGGTTACAATCCAGCCACACCCTTCTTCCTCTCCTCCTCTGGCGGACTCAACGTTTTGAACGGCACCGAGCGAATCTCTGCATTCTTTCACATGCAAGCCATAAAACAAAACGACGGTAAAATGGCCGATGGAACTCCGAGTTCCCACTCCCTTAAGAAAAGAGAGAAGATGTTTGGGGAAGAGATCAAAGAACAAGAGAACAAAGAAACGAGGATTAATAAGCAAAAGTTGGAGATGTCGAAGACTGAGTGAGGGTCGGACCAATGGAACATGGGTCTAGTTAGCGGTCCCAAACAGCTGTATACAGTAATACGATAAGAGAATCATGCCACGAGCCGGATCGAGGACGCCATCAACCCATAGCCGGCGCTCTTCCACGCAATTCAGTATAATAAAGCGAAGGAACGCGGGACCTCTGATGACAGGGCAGCAGGACACCTCCCACGGGATCGAGTCGCCAGGCGAGATGCCGTATTCCGGCCGTGGTCCCCAGGCCGGGGTCTCCACACCGTCCGAGACCCAACCCGCCGGCAACCCCGGATCCCAACCACCACCAGACGCCGTCGCGACGTCTCGCTTTCCAGGGCAAGATGTAGGCCCCAGCCTGGCCGAGGACGACGACGACATGTCATCCCCAGAGTCGCCATCCTCCCATCGCCATCGGCCCACCCTTCTTAACCTCCCGCTCGAGATCCGCCTCGAGATATACACGCATCTCCTCACCACGCCGGCGCCGTTCCCAACGCACTCTCCCCTCCCTCCCCCCCCTTCTTCCACCCCGTCCTCCTCCTCCCCTCCCGCCCCCTTCTTCGCCCCCCAGACGGCCCCCATCCCGCTGCACCCGAGCATCCTGCGCGCCTGCCGGCAGCTGCACGCCGAGTGCACGCCGGTGCTGTACCGCAGCAACACGTTCCTGGCGCACACGTCGCTGCTGACCGTGTTCCCCTCCTTCTTCAGCCCGAGCCACCCGCGCAAGGCGTACGCGCCCGTGCGCAGCCCGTCGCTGGCGTCGCTGGTCACGCGCTTCCGCGTCCGCGTGCGCCTCGACGCCGAGCCCCAGTTCGCCCGCGACCAGGCCACCGCCCAGTTCTCGGGCAAGAGCGAGCTCGTCATCGAGGCCTGGCAGGCCGAGTGGCGCGGCGCCGGCCCCGACGTCCTGCGCCTCTTCGAGGGCATCCGCGGCGTCCGCGCCGCCCGCGTCACCGGCAGCACGAGCGGCTTCGAGGACTACGCGAGGTGGCTCGAGCGCGCCATGATGGCCGGCGTCGGCGACTCCGTCGCGCCCTTCCCTTGGGAGGACGGGTTTGTGAAGGGCACTTTCCGGGTATGAATGTTGTCTTGGACGCGATCGGATGTGTGGCTTGGGGAACGCACCAGGGGAGGGGAAGAGGGTCTGGGGTACGTGATTGTTCAGGTGGTGATGGATATGATGAAGATTGTACTAAGGCTCTATCTATTGCGTAGGATATAACAGCTTACCTAGACACAAGTGTCTCGATAGATCGAGTTTCATCGTGCTCTTCTTCGATCATATTGGTGATAGTATAGGATATAGCTCTTTTGATTATATGCTTCACCAATGTAGCCCGTGATTACACATTGTACGATTTTCTTGAATCTGATACGTTAGAACACATGGGGCAGCCTATCAAGTTCATTGTTATGAGGGTCTGTTGGCCACTTTTGTATTGGTCTTCATACGATGTTGTGACGAATAACATCGTAGCCTTTTTTTTAACTAGCGCAGTCACTATGGACAGTGAAATGTAGGCAACTTTTCCACCTTTCAGAGAATTATGACTTTCACTGCATATCCCCTTCTTTGAATCATAGAGGCCTTTTAGAGCGAGGACCTCACAACTGGCGACCAATAAGCGTGGGGGGTCTATCTCCATCGCAGCAAATTTCCATAGCAAGAGCCGATTTGAAAATAAAACCAACAATTTGTGAGGGGTTTATCGAACCCATCGTATTCTCAAGCCGAGGGGTATGAACAAACCAAATCGTGAAATCCTGACGGTGTCATCTAATCTACAACAGAAGTCCAACACACAAGTCCTTTTAATCCGCTTGCCATATCTCAAACGCCAGTGTTATGCAGGTCTTTATCCCTCTACTAGGTCTATAAAGACAGAGGAAATTGTAAAGGGAGGGGAGAAAATCTCATTATTTGCCGCCCATGAGTCGTGGTATCGCCTTCCAGGCCTTCTCATCTCCGACCTGGACGCGGCCGAAGCTCTCATCGATGTCGAGAATGATCTTCAGAGCGTTACGGCTGCGAACGTGCGGCGAAGCGACGTCCTTTTCCCGCAGACTTGAGACCACCTCAGCAACGCCGGTATGCACTTGTTGCTCCTTGGCCTTGCCGGGAAATGGCAGCACGCTTTGGAGGACTTCGTAAGCGGCGAGGGTAAACCCGAACTGGGGCGAAGATCGGAGGATACGTGCAGGGCCACCCTTGAAGAAGGCCTTGAATCCTTCTTCTTTCAATATGGTTTGGGCTGCATGGCGTAGACCATTGTAACTGGTATCGCCCTTGCGGGCCTCGACTTGTAGACGCGTTTTGATCACGTCGCATGGTGTTGTCAAGTATGCTGCAGGCATACCAGCAATGGCACCAGCGGTGAGCAGTTGCAAAACGCCAAGCTTCTTGGTCGGCGACTCTCCAAATAAGTCTTTCTTCAGATGGCTGTAGGTGGGGAAGTATATGGCAGAGAATGGGACATCGCGAAGAAGACAAGCCGAGGCGCCCTTATAGAGGCCCTTGAGACCCAAGTTTCTTACAATCCACATCGCGGAGCGCTTCGGGGCTCCATCGGTGGTCTTAACCATCTCACCCTGAACCTGGAGTCGAATTTTCACAATCTCCAGAGGATTGGTGAAGACCTAGAAGGGCATGAGCAATTGAAGAAGATTCAAATCCAAGTCAAGTGCTTTGGTGGTGTGATGAATGAACTTACAACTTGACACGCTCCGGCGGTACCACCGGCTAGAAGTTCGTATTGGAGGGCAATCTGTCCAGACTTCTTATCGGTCAAGGCGCCGCGGACAATGTCGTTCACAGTAAGCTTGATAGCTTTCTCTGGAGCTACACCAACGAGCTGGGGTAGAACGCCGGAGTATAAACCACGGAAACCCTCGTTGGCTATCACTTTTCTGAAACAGTCAATTGAATTTTTATACAGTCGCTGTCCCGGGTCAGCTCCACGCTGATTCTGCATACGTGTCTTGACCAAGTCAATAGGATACACCATAAAGGCACCAAAAGCGCCAGCGACACTACCAAGAAGGAAACTGTATGCAGACCCAGCGACTTGCAATAGAATCGACTGCTGACTCGACTTGCTTTGCTGGAGGAGAGCCTTGGCCCGTTTCTGCGACTCATCCGAGATGCCACGGCTAACCCATTGGGGATCAAGAACTTTCGCAAAGTCTTGTAGGCCGAGCCTACCGGAGGGTTCATCCAAACTGGCAAAGTGGAACAGGATATCAGCTTCCATTGGTGTAAAGAGCGAGAATCGAGTGATCTTGGCAGCCTCATTAAGGAATTCATTGCGCGTAATCTTTCCATCAGAGCTCTGGCTGATTGCTTTGCGGATGATAAGTTCAACCAGATCCATTTCCTTAATCATGTTCTGGAAAGCACGAACGTTGGCGTAGGAAATCTTGCTACCCGTTGAGATGTTGCAGAGAGTTGACAGGTTCTCGAGCAGATGGTCCGATAGCTTGTGTTTGGCGGTTTCAATGATGATCTTGGCGAACTGTTCAGGCTCGATGTAACCATCCTTGTTCTTATCATAGCGTTGGAATGCCTGTCGAATACGCTCTCCCTGAAGGCCGCGCAACATCTGTGAGAACTCTGGGTACGAGAGGTTTTGTCGCTTCGTCTTGTCGCCAATGTACAGCTTGGCCCATTCGCAGTCCCAGTCGAAGGGAATGCTGCCTTCGCCCTTGTTGAGTTCGTACAGTCTTCGGAAGTCTTCGTACTGGACAGTGCCAGTGCGGTCGACGTCGAACAGACGGAATGCAATCTCATATTCGGCATCGGACTTGTTCAGCAGATTCAAGAAGGCGGCCCAATCTCCCAAGGTGACCTGGCCACTTCCAGAACGGTCGGCGACGCGGAACAGGATGCTATACTGGCTGCGGTGGATTTTCGACTGCGGGAAATCAAAGGTGCATTGTTAGCAATGGGCCAACCCCACGTCAATGGATGTGGCCGAAAGACACTCACGTAGTCTTCATCCGCAGGCGCAATGGCTGCAATGAATTCCTCAGGGCCCATGACGAGCTCACCGGTTTTCTCATCCTTCTTTGCGCTGCTGAGGAACGTAGCACGATAGGAAGCAGACAGGTGAGCCGGCTCCTCGGAGCCTAGAAGGCTGCTCTTGACGGCCTCCTTTACCGTCGGGGGCGTCGCCATGGTTGCGCAATTGGACACTAATGGAGTCGGGATTCGCGACGATTGCGCGCCACGGGAGTGTGGAGGGGAGTGCTGTGAGGGCGGACTGGAAAGGGACTAGACACCTGGTTCGAGCGTTCCGCGGGGCACCAACGGCTAGAAATGACAAAACCGGCGATTGCAACGGCGGAGAGCCCTCGCAATGGCTGAGACCTACCTACTTAGTACCCAGGAGCTTGTGCCTTGTGGAGCTCCGAGAACAGGAGTGGGTGCTCGTGCTGGACTACCTGTCTAGTCCGGATTGTCTCTAGAGCGCGCAAGCTTCAACAACGGCAGACTTCAACTCGGAGAGCCTCGGAATCCAAGCCCGAGAAAGACTGGAGGGAAATGGTGACGGGGAATTAAAGATATAGAAGAGAAGAGGGCGTCTATGGGTCCCGGTGGCGGTGACGGTGATGATGAGGGATTTCGCAGAAGCTTGGTGATGCCACTGAGCGAGACCTAGTCAGACTTCCAAATTCTTGAAGTTCCTGTCACCCGAAATTTCCACCTTGCACTAGGATGGTAGCGTGCGCTATTGCTGCTGAGGCAGGCAGGGCATGGTGGTGCATCCAATCAGGAACGCCGGTTTGCAGCTGGACCCATCAGCTATCGATAATGGCATGGCGGCCTTCAAAGGAACTACGTTAATCCGGCCAGAGCGATAAGCCCACCGATACACGATAAACGAGAGAACGCCGGTGGAAAGGAGATTAGCTAGCCGCTAAGCCCTATCGGGTCTGTGGAGAGATCATCCGGGGACACCGGCTCCACGCTCTGCCCCATGGAGAGGACATAGCGCCCTGTAAATTGAGTTCACGTGCGGGGCAATCAATCTCTCGCTCACTCCCCAAAATTCCGCTGTCCCTAAATTCAGGACATTTCATGGACTGGAGACCAGTTCACTGTATTCAGTGTTCCGTGAAGAGACTAGAATCGGTTGGAATGCAAGCGTTGTTGGTGGTGAAGGAGCTGAGACAAGCCGTGGACAACTCCACTTCGTTATGGAGGTAGATAGTGCCCGCTGTCACTAAGAGGGGCCAAGGGGGGCGAGAACACTGTGGTCTCCGTATGGGCAGTCATCCTGAGGGACGCCATAATGACATGCGGCGACACACTTGTTTTGTGTAGGAGCAACAGCCAGAAGGGCGTCAACGATGGCGCAAACCGTCTTTGTCCAGTGAGCTGGACTTCTCCTAGGTCTTGGATAGAAAATGTCGAATGCTGAAGGGATTCATTTTCGGCGTGAATGTGATATCCCTCGGATATAAAGAAAGTCCTCTCCACACTCCCAGCGCAAGTTAGGGACCGGTTGTTTCCGGCAGATGTTACCTAC
The DNA here is from genome assembly GCA_023159155.1 of Ustulina deusta. Lineage (NCBI taxonomy): Eukaryota > Fungi > Ascomycota > Sordariomycetes > Xylariales > Xylariaceae > Ustulina > Ustulina deusta. The sequence continues at coordinate 229,090 of JAJNNX010000025.1, read as the reverse complement.
CCCAGTGGTCTTCGGGGTAGGAGAGGATAATAGCCGCCAATTCTTGCCGTCACACCACTCAATCATACGAGTTCCACCTGACTTGACAGCCACAACGCGGCTTATATACTGCGTGGTTTTCTCTAGTGGTGGGTATAATGAGTTTTGTCGCTGAATAGGGAAAGAAACATGATACAGATAGAAGCGCTAGTTACCAAGCTTGATCCTTTATTCTATCAACTATTTATCAGCACCACATTCACTAATAATCATAGAGACGAACAAAACTAGGAAGAGGGAACTTGATAACATTACCGATGCTGTGTACAACTACCCCAACAGGATATCGAGGTAGATAGGCTATGGGATAGATGCGTCATCTCGATAGTCGCAATGTTCACCGTTTTCTTTCTTCCGGGCGTTAACTTTTGTTCATCTTACAGATAGTAGTTGTCCTTATTCTTGTTGCATAACAGACATCCCAACCCGTGTTTAGCCACGACATGAACACCAAGGAAAGTCCAAGGACGCGTATTCGACAAAATATGGTCTCTAAAGAGTGAAAACCCTGCTTTTTGTACCTAGGTAGGTGAGTATCTGTGATGATGTAATTGTGATTATTAGTCTCAGAGGGGAGCCTTTAAGGAAGTCACCCACGTGACTTCGACAGATGGACGAGGCGGATTCACCCATTCATTATTGTCACAACTACTACGGTAATACAAAGATGGAGCAAACCACCAAGTACCTATACTCCCAGCAATCATAATCACAAAATGTCACATGCAGGAATAAGGAAAGAGACAACAATGTTAGAGGAATGAAGAAGCTTTTGTCTAAAGCGCTATGTTCGGGCTGAATTTGTCTGGCTTCAAATGCTGGAACACACAAAACAGGAACCACACAGTTGGCTTCTTTCCCCCCAAATTATATACACAGACAAAAGCATGAGTTATGTCTCTTGCATGGCGGGTTAGTAGTGGCTTGATGAATTTCAAGAATCTATATCCCTGTAGCACGCCAGACGTGGAAATGCTGATCGCTACATACAGTTCCGCACCAAGCTGTACCACCCGTCCATCGCCGAACGCCTTGCTCCTTGCCTGAATCACCTGTAATGCCAGTATTACCTCTACCGCAAGATTTTCCGGAACGCCTGGGGAATGAATGCTCGACCTTTGGGGAAAGGTATCGCACGAAAAGGGAAATTAGGGTCATGTAATTCGTGATTATCGTAACGCCTCATCAACTGGCATACAGATGCCAAATTAGGGATATTGAGGATATTAGTGGAGAGGAGATGCACAAGCTATAATCGCTAGTGCTACTGGGAACTTCAGTTATCATTAGAACACTTCGTGGCCAGTTGTGTGGTCTGCCATGAAGAACCAGTCTCTAAGCTCGTCCTCCATTTTCTCGGAGCAGCGTTGGATAGGGAGAGTAAGATGCAGGCCCAGCTAGAGAGCACTAAATCGAGTGAGTGTAATTGTTTAGCCGTGTGTTGAGATGGGCATCTTTAGAGCGTGGGGCCCGGCGTAGGAATCAGCATGGGAGCCGGCATAGGAGGCGCGAGTGGATTCACCACTGAAGAACTCAACGGCGAGTGGCATTGAGACACGCTGTTCAAAAGGAAGGGTGTAGCCTCTCATGATTTCGTCTTCGACGTAGGTAGATGCATGTCTATATCGTTTGTCGGAATACTTCTCAAAGACAGCGCTATGGTGTTTACGAGCGTGCCGACAACAGTCTAGGAGCATGGCTACCAGAGGCTTCAGCTGTTGATACGTGTAGCCGGAGTAATGAACATGAGCAGGAGCCTAATATCATAAGTTAGCATAAGAAACGCATGTTCGTACACATCGAGACCTACCCATTCACCCTTGTGTAATACAAGGCGTGAGAGACAGTGGGCACCAGCAGCAATATAACTGGGTGGGCTTGCCACAAATCGCTCGTCCATGATCACAACCTCGAGGAAATACTTGGCTAGAGTGCGAGTCTCCAGATCGTAATCGTCGGCTTTGCTGATACGCCGCAAGAAACTCATTGGGCCTGGCCAACCAAGTTCAAAATCGAGCATACTCAACATGAAGCGCTCGGCTTTAAGGATCTCCTCCACGGTATAGCCGCCATCTACCATATAGACAATCTCCTGCACCGAGGGACAGTTGATCTCTTCGTACTTGGCCGCAATGAAGATAGCTGTAGCACCTACAAGCTGAAGCTTCGCTAGTGACACGACCTTATGAGAGAGGAACCGATCGATATAGTTGACGGTCAGGAACAACGTCTCGGGGAGAAGTCCAAAGCGAGCGTGGACCTGAACAACCCAGTCCATCAAAACAGAGCGCATCGACCATTGAATTTCGCCCTGATCATCCATGTAGTGAGGATTAGGTAGAAGGGTCATCTAGTTAGGACATATTAGTAAATAGTCCATGTATTTTAGCGTGTCTCTGATCTCACCTCTTGCTCCTTCATGTAGCGAAAAATATCATCACCGTATTCAGCAACCATGCTGATATCCCAGGCATCCTCTTGAATTTCCTCAGCAGTTCGTTTGCTTTCAACGATCTGCTTAGCGATCTCGATCTCCGCCTGGCCCTTCTTTGTTATTTTCGGAGGAAACATGACGGTCGTCACACCACCAGTGGTATTATCGCCGTGGGATCGGTACGAATGAGCGGTGGTATAGCCTTTATCGTCGTAGCAGTGGTCGTCCTCGTCGTCACAATCGGATAGATAGGTCGGATAGGCCCGATCGTTAACAGAAGATGGAGGGTAAGGATCGCCGTTGTAGTTGATTAAATTGGCCTCAACTCGGGCACCAGATGTTTGGGTTGAGTTGATGAGCTCGGGACCATGTGGCCCCAGAAGAGAACAGACGGCTAGTTGGTGTGGTTGAGGGGCATCTATAAACTGGGCCGGCTCATTCGTCGGAAATTCAGACTGTTCCTGGGTGGGGCCCTCAACAGCATCTACAAAAAGAGGTTCGGTGGCGTCGTCATCAGTGCGAGGGGAATTGCGAGGCGGTGCGTCGGCAAGAGGAATTAGGAGCGGGAGATTTGTAGAAGAGTAGGTCAGCTTCTGAAGTTGAGCCTTGTCGTGGTTGAAAGAGTGAGAAGGCTGTTGTTCATCTCGGCGTTTGCTGTGTTCAGGTTGCGAACTTTGTTGCTCCGAGGAAGTTGGATCAACCGGTGGTTGCGGCTTGATATTTGAGGTTGGAACGGAAGGCCGCACCTTAGAAGCTCGGGCAACTGGCCAATCTTCAGGTACGGCTTCAGCAGGCTCTGCAGGTACAGGCTGGGATTCTTCCTTCTGTGGGTCTTTGTACACAAAACTTAGCTTGCTGGGAGCTCTGCGTGGGATGTGGGTATCATTAGCGACAGCTCTAAGTTGGCTCATCGAGGCGGAAGGGGCAACAGCTTTTCGCGGGCGCTGTGCTGGCAGAAAGAAAGCCCCATTGAGCGCGTCCTTGGGCTTGGGGATGGTCTGCATCCGATTCTCCTGAGCCTTGGAGGCGATCATTGTGGATGTGGTGTTGTAGTTATGTGTGGTTCCGGGTTTGCTGGCATGTGGCGCGTCGCTCGCGTCTCTGGACACTGCATTTCGATCCACCAGAGCTGTGCGCTTCGCCGCAACATTGAAATTGCTGGTCGCGGGCATGTTCAGGAGGTTCCCTGTGGACTTGTGACGTTGATGGAGTGTTTTTCCGGCAGGACGGGCATGGGTTTCGTTTCCCAGGCCGGAGAGATGACGATTAGGTTGGTAGGGCTGCTGCGGAACAATGCGAGGTCAGTGATTGCCCAATGGCGCAAGGTCAACGAGAAGCCGGAATATATGTCCCGACATGTGAATCTATAGGTAAGCTGGCGCGGACAGAGGCTTGATGTTCGCGCTGGGTTTTCAAGGGTCTGGTGGAATGGAATGCAGGTCGCGTCAAAATAGCTCGAAGGCTATTGAGTACGGCATAAATGGACAACAGTGCCGGGAGGAACTAAAGAATTCTCACACTTACTCGAGGGTCCATGTTCAACTCGTCTGAGATTCAGCTGCTCTGATGCAAGATACCAATGCTTGAGAGGCTGTGCTGCGAGACGCGCGACTGGCGGAGGTAGAGAGGGAGGGCGAGAGGAGAAAGAAAGGATAGACGGTCCACAGCCGGCCGAGGGAAGGGGTGAGAAGGATTGAAGGTGGTAGTTGGAAACAATACGATCAGGCTTGCAATGGTGATATTCAGCACCGAGACGTGCACTGTTGCGCCTAAGGATTCATTGATGAGAGGAGATGATCAATGGATGTGAAGGGGTGCACTGCAAAGGTCCCTATTGAATGCCAGTCAATGGGTTAGTTTGCACCTTGTATGGTAAGCTAATTTAAACAGGTGCCAATTTGGGACACCTAGAGGCTCAAGCGCTAGTGTAGGTTCGAGGTACGTACCACGAAACTGCTAGGTCGTTCCAGGATAGCACCTAGCTATGCAGCAGCAGCGCGGTCGCTCTGAAGAAAAGAGAGACAGAAAGCGGCTTCTCCAATCCTGGCGACGAAAGCAAATGTGTGCAGAAGTTTGGTCTCAGGAAGAACAACAAGATGTTGTGAGGGCGGAAGAAGAAGGTTGCTGTGCAGAGGTAGAGGTAGAGGATAGGTACCTTATGTTGTTTTGGGTCCCGGGTCTAAACTCGAAATGCATGGGGTTGAGTTTGTTGATGTTCGTTGTCCGGCCTCCCGGTCCGACCTACTGGGTGTCTCCACCAAGTACCTATTTGGCTAGATACATCGTGCTTGGAGCTGAAGAGGAGAGTTGCCATGTACTGGCACATTTATGCGCTAGTATTAGCAAAGGTAAGCCATTGTATAATAATGCACCAGTTGTTACCTAGGGCTCCAACTTGTTCTCCATTGTAAGAATTGTATTGGTCTACACATGTGCGCGATGGTGTAGGTACAGTACCTACGTAGTGGAGGGTGTGGGAATTACTGAATGGGGCAAGAGTGCCAATTTAGGAAAGAAAATAAACAAACCAACCAAACAGAATCGAGAGTTTAACCCCTGTCATAATGTACTGTGGTGCACAAGAGCCGTTGCCCCGGCCGCATATTCCGTGCTGCAAACTGCAACCCATTTGATAATGCAGGCACTCTACTGTACAGTTTAAGATAGCAAAAAGTCGGCTTCTGATGAGGACGCTGCACACATTCTTAAAATCTATTGTGCATGGCTCAGTCTATACAGAAAATTTTTGTTTGTGCCAGATAAGTAGCAAAAACTGTCTATGCTACAGATAATCATAGATACAGCAGTCAATATCTACAGTATTCCTGTACCTAAGATACATTTACAGGTAAAAAAGGCATAGGTACCTACCATATGAGGAAGCTTACCTAATATGATGGGAACTATGGGGTTTCAGCCTCAGTTCACAGCGCCACACTCGCCAGCGAACTCCTCACACGAAACCTGGCCAGTGCACTCACCTCCAACTGATGACGTAGCTGAAAACAACCAGTCGCGTCTTTCATCGAGGCACCAAATTACTAGAATTTCAATTCATCTAACATCTGTAGGCACTGACTCTCTAGAAATAAAGTATTTTGAGATTTTAAATATTTCTAAACCATACAAGACCTATTAATGCTTCAGGAGAGTTGTTCTACTGTCCTCTTTTATGATCATTGATTCAATACATATTTAGTTCCTGACACGCGATATGTCGAGAAGTTCAATCACGAGCAAGACTCGAAAACACGTGACCTTAAATTCCCTCCATTCGGCATCCAAAGCTTTCCCATTGCTCTCGCGCAACCGCGATAATTTCTTTGGGAGTTTGCGAAGTAGAACTAGTGCATTCAATACAGGCCTGCGATAGCATAAAAGCGTCCTTACATTTTGCGCAACTTGATACATTAGTTGTGCCGGTTCTTACCGTCAGGTCTTGTCACCACAGACCAGCAACATCACCCCTGTTTGCGACCAGCCTTTTGCGTGGATGTGGCCGAAGCAAATGAGTTGAATCGAACAGGAATTGCAAAGATACTTGCAATAAAAGAGGATTTCCTGATCTAGATATGAATTGTATACTCCCTACTTTACCATTTTAGCCAGTGACAAGATGCGACCTCGCGGTTTGTATCAAGCAGTTGCAACATAGGTTTTAGGGAGAATCGGCGTAATTCGCTTCAAAAATGGAGCATCTTTCAACTGATGCGACCACTCGAGGAAACCAGCGTCCGAGTCGGTGACTAGACACATCACAGTGTCACGAAAATGAGTCAATGAGACCCTTCAGGTTATCCATCAAGCGATAACACCCCAGTTCTGGGTACCCCGGCACTCTCCGTCCGGAATCACGGAATCATACGGCGAGCGCGCATTGCGACAATTGACTGCGGAATCCTTGACTTATAGAATGTACGCGCGCGCAAACACGGAATGGGCGCAAGACGGCTTGCTCATATGCGCTGCTCTCGTGGGAAAAGGATTGAAACTATCGAGTGCCGCGATCAATGCTGTAATAAATACCTCCCGGTCAAGGGGTCGCCACCATCCCGTGTGTTATCCAAACGATTGGCTGCGCAATCTCGCCAAAGACACCCATCCATCTTGCATGCCGGCCATCAGATAGTCGGCGACAAGCGGAAACTTGGTAAACAAAACCATCATATTACCCACGAACGCTGATACCGTATCATTAACTGCCTAGCTTAAGATGCGCCGATTCAAAGTGACGAACAACCTTCCACGAGGTAATCACCCTACCTTGGGTCCCTTACTTCACCAACTTAGTAGTAAACGGTTCCTCGCCCTCGCAGCCACGGAGCAGATAGTTGGCCATGCTTCTGTGATAAGATAATAGGATAAAACCAAAGAACATGGTCTGAACGAGCTAAGCGTTGCATTGTACCATGTACATACAGTAGGTGCGGTGTACATTAGCGCGATAAGTAGGTAGTGTACCAGCAATTCACACATTCAGAGGGCAAGATGTTTTTCTATTGGACGACAGCTTCTGACTACGTACATAGTAGGTAGTAAGTTGAGCGGTCAAGAGAGGAAAGCATTCTTCCGCGACCTGCCACAAAGGTCGTTTCGAAACGACACTGCTGGCCGCGACCTTTCCGAGCTAGTCTTTGTTTTCCTCTGTTTGTTTTCGAACTGGAGGGCGCGCGTGTCTCTATAGGTCTGATCCGGCGAGATGTTTACGGACCACACACTGTTAGTTCTCTTCAGTCGCGCATGCGAAAACAAACAAATAATGCATGGAGAGATATGATTCGCAGAGCGCAATCCAGGTGCTGCACTTGGCTGCACTAACCAGAGCTATGCGCTCGCCAGCTCGCCAGCCCTCCTGACAGCGTGTTCGAGATGGGGCTTGCGCCGTTAGAACAGGGCCTTTCTGGGGGGTTGATTTGATGCAAGTAAAACTCGGCCAGCGCATCTTACATCCATCTTCGCTGCCCTTCACTCAATAAGAACGTTTCCGCTGGTTCCTTACTCCACCCTCACACGACCTTGTCCCATGAAGGGCTTGGCTTTCCTTTGTGGTCTTTGAGCGCCGAAACTATGACTTGCCACAAGTATTCCTCTCGCTCAAACTCGGTCCAGAATCACAGGGTCTCATTCTAAACCTAGCACATGTTGGGCTCTTCATTCTGGCACTCGATCCATCGCAATTCCCTATTGCCGAGATGGTGTGGCCCTGGGAATACAATGAAACACAGGGAACATGGAGGCATAAATGCCGATCTTGCTTGTGTGTGTATACTAAGTAGATGGATACCTACTTGGGTTAGAGTCCTCCTGGTCTCCGATGACGATGATGCCCTTCGGTGACAGCCAACCCCCCTACCTGTTCGTTCTTACTACTATTAGTAGCATGCCATTTGAAAGGGCTTTTTATATGCGACAGTCCATGGCTAGACTGCTCCTGTGTATTCCATAATCTACAGTAAACGGGGGTTCGTCCCTGTGGTTCTCCAGCTTGTTGCTTCACACCAACCTACCCATCTGCAGACACCATGCAGACACACGGTGAGGACGGGCACCCCTGCTCTGACAAGTTGGCCCATGCCAGCGCCATTGGCTGGATCGGTCGTTGGCTTGGCCACTTGACTGACCTGAGATCCCCGTCCACGAAGTTCGTTGTGACCGCGCAAGCTACGTTAGCAGGCTGGCAAAGCGGCACCTGATAACCCAAGATTTGCGAATATCTTGGCACGAGCAGCAGGCGAGACGCTTCCCAACGCCAGATTCAGAGCAGAGAGCCCCCGTCCCGTCACTGCCATGATAAGCGTCGCGCAGGATTCGCCCTCGACAGAATCGGTACATACTATGTAATAATAGCAATAGATACGTTGTAGTGTGGGTAACTAGCGTCCTGCTCAGCCCGCAGTCGCAAGTCCCCTGTCGCACCCTTTCTCCACAATGACGGCGCAAAAAGATGGCGTGGTCATCATCGTATTGCGCAGACTGCGCAGGGCATTCTTTCGCGAACAGAAGGGACCCTCCGGTTCGGGATAGGAAGCTACGCTATAACGGCCGCCTAGAAGTTGTGACATGAAGGGGTGGATGGAGATGCGACCGAAGTTGAAAGTATTTCCACACGTAATTGCGCCAGCACTTGTCCCACTCAGCCCGCTCTGGTCACAGCCAAACGCTTCGAGTGACAAGGTCTAGTGCCGGGGGCTTAATTAACTACCTATCCATGTATACGCTACCTACCTAGACACTAGAACCCTGGAGGCCGGGTTCAGAACCAGCTTGATGTCGCAACGGGCGACTTTGAGGGCGGCCAGTCAGTCACTAATTGCTCATTGCCTGGGCGCTGGCTGGTTCGAGCCGGTCCTGAAAGGTTCCTCCAGCGAGCAGCAAAGAAGCCCCGAAAGAGGACCGTCGGGTCACTCGAGCAGAGTAAGTTCGGCCAGTCGCAAATCCAATTCGTCTATATGCAGCCCACCACAGACAGCAGTAGAATCGCTTGGGCCTCCATTCTGAACGCAACCAAGCGGACATTTCTTGCAGACTTGACTGGTTGTTACAAGTGAACAACACACCACACGGACGGAGTAGACCTTTTCACACAAGTTGGGAATTATGCAGACGTCTTCACCGGCTTTTAAGGCACAACAATACGAATCACCTCTAGGTTGCATGCCTACCTCCGGGTCAGTAGATGGATGGCAGACAGCTGCTGACATACAGACAATGGACTAGGTACTAGTCTGTCGAGGCCCTCTTGTCAAGACATGTGCGTTGTTAAGTACAATTATCATCAGGTTTCCCAGGTCTAGGTAGTAGTTCGAAGTCAAGTGTCGCATATGTCTGACAGCAACACACAACAGCCATGCATGAGGTAGGTAGGAGATAGAGGCCTGAAGGCAAGCCGGCACAAACATCGAATGTAGGCATCTCACCTGCTACCCGGGGCGGAATATGCAGTGTGGCGATTTTGACTTTCGCTTAGGGGGTTGTAGGTGTAATTCATGTATTTCCCTGCTGCTAGGTTCCAAGTGTCGCTGAGGTGATGGAATGTTGGGAAACTCGAACTATCTATCCATGGACCATCATGCATGCTCCCAAGTTAAACGTGGTGTGTGTGTGCGTGTGTGTTTGGCCTGGTTGGAAGAGGAGAGGCTGCAAGTATGCTCAACTTCCCCCAGCCATTCATAATTACATCGGTGTGGATGTTCAAATAGAGGGATAGATCATGTTGCCAGTAGTCCAGTATCTCATTAAAACCCACGAATTGACCCTTTCCACATGCTCATTTCGTGGGTTATTTGGCAATTTGTGCAGACCTGGCTGGTACTGGGTACCTCCGAACTGTATTATTGCAGTGACGCAGTGCTAGTCGCTCTTTTAGTGGTTGTGATGTGCACAGTAGGGGGGAGCTACAGGCAGGTTAGGTGCTACCTGTGCGCTATTGCGTTAGGTACCTTCAAGCGGTAGGAATGGCACATTTGCGCGGGTACTTGCACCCACCACTTTCCAAGTTCACTAACTGTGTGGGAAAGCCTTTTTTGAGACTCACCCGATACTGTGCAAAACCTCGCTCTCTCTTCTACCTCCTCTTTCACACGAACCCGATCCCTCGACCAAACCACCCATCTATCACTCCCATCCATACCGGTACGTCTTCCCAGCCCGTCTCCGCCCTCGTCGTCGTCTGTCTCGCTAGCACATCTGGCAAATCCGCTCGCTTTCGCCCCCTAACGCTGACCCGCTGCTCTTGTAGACCGACTCGGGGCACCAGGGCTCAAGGTCGAGTTCATGCGTCTCTAACACGACAACACCATCCGCTCTGTGTCTCGGTAAGTTTTTCAAAGTCTGTCACCATACGCGATCCAATGTCCGTCCCAATGGGGACCGTATTTGTCCCCATCGTCTTGCAAATCCGCCTCGGCACAACGGTGCCATCGGCGTGCCGCAGAGCACTGCTTCCCACGCCAGCCATGGTCGCCGACGACGAGCAGCACCGCCTCCGCTCAACGCCCGCCCATTTCCTCCGCTTCCACTCTCATTCGAGACGCCGAGCTAACGTGAGCCATCCTTAGATACACAAGGCGACGTCGTCAAGTCTTCGAATACCTCGACCCTCCTTCCCCGTCTTGCGATCGGGTTTTGACCGCCCTTGCCCTCGCCCTTCACCTCTCGACGTAAAAGTCGTTCGTGAATTCGGTCGCTGTTGGAAACGCTTGGATTGAACGGCCAAATAATACTACCAAGGCAGCGATTGGGGGTCTACCCGAGTAGGTGATGGACGTGTCCAACCTCCTCACGGCAAAACCCTCCTCTTCCCGTCCGCAACCGACCAACACCCAACCTGCTGCGGGCGCTTCCCATCACAGTCCCCACCAGACCTACTCTGCTGCCAAACTTGCCCTCGACACATCAATAATACGCCAGGGGAGTAAAATGGCATCCGGGTCGCCGATTGAGCCATATGCTGGCGCTTCTGCCAGCTCCCACAGTGGAAGCGTCTCCCCGAGACAACCTGTAGCCCCCAAACACGTTCAATTCGAGCTCCTCTTCCCTCAATCCCCCCAATACCGGGCACGACTCCCCTTGCGTGTTCAAATATATCCTCACGATGACACGGAGTCTATAATCTCTACCGTCAAGAATTTTTATGGCTTATACCACGGCGTTGCGGGTATTAGTTTTGAGGACGATCGGAACAACACCCTGATCGCGAGATACGAAAACTTCAGTAATAACATGGTCGTTCACGTCAGAGTTATTGAAGAGCCTTCTCCCCCGGCTGGCCCGTTCAATTCTACCGCTTTCCAGCCGGCGTCGCTGGAGTACGCTGCCCATCAACTGGGTCACCATATTTCTAGACCGGGTTCAAGGGCATCCCGCAGGCGCAGCCCTTCTCCCAATGGAAACGGTGGGCGGCGTAGCACATCTGTCAGCACAAACCCGGCTGGTAAGAAGGCGCGCTCTCGCTCTACCAAGAACCACGGCTCCAACTATGACGACAGCGTCAATGGTTACAGCAGCGGTGATGGTGCCGCTGGGTCCGTATCTAGCAAAGCAAAGGATCACATCGGGAACACCGATATCAGTGTAGAAAATATCGTCGAGGGTGGTCGTCGCAAGCGCGCGAAGTTTGAGAGCTCTGTAAGCATACGGAACCTTCATTCCACCCCGAACTCAATCCTCCCTAACCACTAGTTACGTGTAGGAACTACCGTTATTTGCTCCGCCGCAGATGCCTGCAGCCACATCGAACCCCTCGGTGTCTCCTGCTCGTCGTGTGGAGCATCAGCGACCGTCGATACCCTTTCCCCACCCGGGTCAAAACCCCTTTACACACCCTCAACCGCTTCAATCTCCTCAAAGTTACAACGGTTATGGCCAACAAGGTATATTTGCAACCCCGATCGCTGATTCAAGACGCCATCGCGGCAGCATAGGCTACCCGAACAATGGATCGGGTATCCTCCCAACTCCTGACCCTACTATTGGCAGTTGTGTGTCTGAAGAGGATAAAGATGTCGCAATCCAGCTTATGAGACTGGGTGAAATGTCAAACGTTTCCCATGGCAGGACCTCCGCTTCGACTCTAGATGACACGTTCAGCGGCAAGGCGGAGGTTGCTTCCTCAACCGGTGCGACAAGCGATAGTGGTAGTGACAACGAAGATGAGCTCCCACCAGCTCGTCGCCAGAAGGTTGATAAGAATGGGCCTGCGCACAAGATCCACCCAACTACAGATATCCATTTTATACCACACCACAACAATGGGGAAGCAAGTGTAGACGATGCTGATCTAGGAGATGGCACTAGGGAGAGTGCCCAGGGCCTACAACCCGGCGATGCCAAAGCAAAGGCTCAAAATCTTGGAAAGCCTCGAGTACCCGGTGCCAAATCTAGTAAACCCAAGGCTACGAAGACACCTAAGACCAGTACTGCGAAGCCCAAAAAATCCAACGGCGTAGCTGCCGGTCCAATGTCACCTGCGTCTCTGCCTAACCAATCGCGCAAGCCCTCCATTGCTTCGGCAATGTCAGGCCAGCCTGGTGACGAGGAGCAGCCAGACTTGTCAACCAAACCCCGTTGCCAACGATGCCGAAAGAGCAAAAAGGGCTGCGATCGTCAACGGCCGTGCGGTCGCTGCCGGGATGCCGGTCTTAGCGCCGACCAATGCATCAGCGAAGATGAAGGTAACGGGCGGAAGGGACGTTATGGGCGCCATATGGGTGTACCGATCAAGTCACTGGATGTTCCGGCACCACCCACTCTTTTGCCTGCCGCTCCTATCGCAGTACCTACAGTTGCGACCGATAAGAACAAGAAACGGAAGCGGTAGGCCAGTGACACATACATTGCTATAGCGCAGCGAGTAGAACGGTTTCTACATAATAGCCAGTATTCTGTAGGGTTCTTGTCTCTTCACCGTCCATCGTTCGAGAGGTTTGCTGCACCGACCGACGCAACAAGGAGCAAGTTGGTTCCGAGCCAAACACGAGGGTCGGCACCGGCGCATATTTTCGGCGCTGATGTGCGGTTACATACAATGACTTTGGGGAGCCATCTCGACATCGGGGGCGGGATTAGATTTTTCCTTTGGCACCGGAGTTACATCCTTGGGTTTTGGAAGGCGCAAACGGAGCCAAGGTTTAATAGTGAGGCTTTGAGGCCGTTACATTCCTTTTCAACAAAACGCTACGCTGGGAACGAATCTTTCTATCAAGGAATTTCTACGAGTTGGCGTTGGATTCACGCCTGCACTTTTGCTTTTCGCGGTCTCATTTCCAAAACATCTGCTTTTGCCTCATGTGGTAGAACCGTGATCCACAGGGTGGCAAGCACCCGTTGGAAATGAGGAAAATTGTTGAAGAGGGTGAAAGACATGGCGATGGTGGGTAGAAAATGGACGGTTCCAGGTAAATTCGGGTGTGCCCCCAGGTTGGGGATGAGGCGCGTCTGGCAAGATGCGCCGAACTATAGTACCAAAATTCACCAAAGCGGACCAGTCTATGAGTACGCCGGGTGTGGGATCGTGTTGAATTGCGGGGGGTGTTGCTTTTCAGCTATACTGGTTGGTGATGGTATATTGAGAGTGGTTCGCATCGTGGTTGTCTGTCTTTTCCCGTCTGTCTACTCATCCCGACTATTATGTTTATTGTGAGTCGGGATGGGAATGATATCTAGGTACCATGAAAATTCCTATACTTTAGCTGTCAAAATACATGATAAAATCTCAGCATGGCGTGGTCTTGCTCTCTCGAGATGCTGCCTCGTGCCAAACACAATAAGCCTAGACGGCTTGTTTTCCAGCAGAGTCGAGTGTCGAAGATGTGCGCGCATGGCTATACTTGGCGCACTGCTACCTAGGGAATTAAATGTACCTCCTGTATTTTTTTCGTGTTCAGTTCCGAGTATAGCTTCCAGGGACGGCCTGACAGACACAGAAACGATTGTGGACGAAGCAACAGCCCACCCATACAATTTTAATTGTCTTATCTAAAATTTCCCTTGCCTTTTCAGGAACACCACCCAAGGTCCTCCACGATCAAACAGGTGGTCCGGCCGTCGCACCCCTGCATTCGACAATCGCGCGCTTACGAGCATCTATTTCTTCTCCAAGCCGAGCAGATTGCAAGAAAGACGTCGTTCCCACGGCCATGCCATCGATTTCGGGGTTCTTTTAGCCGCCAGACGCCCGCGGCGCATCGCGGCGCAAAAGTGGCCGCCCAATAACGAGATGCGGAGGGCTTGACGTTGAGTTAGACTTGCGATCATGGTTCCTGCGCTAGTACGCAACAGGATGTCAGCGGAGAAACTGGATTGTGGATCCCCCGGCGCAATCCCCCCTGTGGACTTTTCTTTAGCGCGCCTTATTTTCTTTCTAAGTATACATCTATACCTCCACCGAGGTACATGGACTAGTCCCGGTCTGGAATTGCCCAGGTGGACTTGGACCAGGGATACCTACTCAGCGGGGCTCCCCCCAGCCAATTGTGCCCCTCGTTGTTCGCTTCTGCCCCGCCCGCTTGACGTGTTTTGATGTGATCTGCGCAACTGCGCTTTCGGATGGCGGGGGCTCGCTTGATTGGTGCGGTGGAGAGCTGGGGGGCTTTCATGCGATGCAGATGCAGCATCTCGTGGCTGGCAGCTCGACGAGGTCGCTAGGCGCAGATTATGTATGGCAGGAATGCAGAGCGCATTGCGATTGACGGTGGACGGCCAGTAGAATGTCGCTGGGCGATTCAGGTGGTTTGTTTCGTTTCATCGAGTGCCAGCCGAGAATCAGGTTGTTTTTCTCCTTCCTCCCAAGCGGCGCGTTGTGCGACCAGACCCGGGGATCCGGCCGTGGCGGGAAGACCGGTCGTACAATGTCGCAATGTTATGATCTAGATCATTGCCTATCTAGGCTAAGTGCTTTCTTCAACGGGTTTTAATGTCTGGTGCCAGAATTATGGGCTAAAACGCCGGAATTTGAAACACAACCTCTGTTGTGCGCATTTGTTATCCCGTCATCCCGTGGCTTGAATCATCGCAGGAAACCCGAAGCGGCTTAGTAATGCTCGTCCCAAGTCAGTCTTGAGCCTATCATATCACGATGGGTTCGTGCAACACGGACCAGGCATACTGCGACTTGGAGCCCGATATCACGTCTTGTTTATAATTCGATGTATTAGGTTTAGACTGCTGCGCATTACTAAGCTCCACCGACGCAGAGTCATACGCAGCAAAACCCAACATTCCTCTATCCGTTGTCGCATCTCCTTTGTTGGCGAGAAGGCCCAAGCCCATGCTTGCTCTGACTTTTCTCTTCAAACATTTCGCTTGTTTATATTACTTATACTTTGCTCGATTCTTCTCTGTTTTGCATCGATCGGCTCCTAACTGATTGTTGTTTGTCTTCTTTGTGGCGGTGGAAAGTTCAAATTACCTACCTTAACCTAGGCGGTCTGGTCGTCCATATTTATAACCTGCCTGGCTTGGACCTATTCCCAGCTAAGCACTTACATGTACTTAAGTACCTAAGCACCTACATAGGAGAAGGCCCTTTTTGGGGTTACTCTGTTAGCATGTACACCACTACCTAGGTAGTACATACATATGTAGGTAGCTATCCTTTGCTGTAACACCACAGTACAATTCTGTAACATAATTCTGAATTTTTGAACAGGGTGACTTGGCTAGGCTTAAGCTCCGGCATGGTAAAAAAACGCCCTCCCAAGGGTTGGTAGCTATCAATGATTTTACTTGTCCCTGCCGCCAGCCAATTGCTTAGATAGTCTATAGGTAGGTCGGGCCATTGTGGTGTACATATACACTATTCCGTTGTAGTGAGCTGTAGATGGGATGGAGGCGCACTGTGGCTTCTATGTACAGAATACTCGTACTGATACACTAGGTAGGTAGGTCAGGTGACACGGTCGCCGTTACACACGTGATACCGACTTCGAAGGACCAACACGACATCACACATGCTCTCATAAGCCTCCAATAATTATTAGTCGATGTTAAAGTAGCTATCCTACTTTATTCGACCTATGTAGAGCTTCTAGCCTTCTGTTTCATTTATCTCTCGATTATTTCATGTTATCGTCCGTCACCAAAGAAATCAACCTTCGGCTGCCTAGGGCCGTGGGTGGTATTTTGGGAGGTTCTGTATCTTGCTGGGCTGAATTATGAATTGGTGCTCTCCAATTGGCAATACGGATGGCAGTTTTCGGTGAGCTTACCTGAGTGACCTACCTAATATAATTGTATGGAGCTTCTTCTCCCGTTAACCACTTCTTTCATCACATTCATCTGGCTGTTTCGCGGGCGTAGAGCTACAACTCATCTGTCGATATTACTTCCTCACATAGATAGTGCGTCAAGCAAGCCTCCAGGCGGCGTACTGAGTAAGCTAGAGGTGAATTCCCTGGAGCGCTATTATACCTCGTCTTATCTGCCAAGGAAATGTGTCTCAGTATTGATGTTCTTGTCAAACATCATATTCATCTTATATTACGTAGACACCGAAGGTGTTTCAACCATCCTTGCCCTCAAGTTCTGTTTTGTTTTAATACTTTATTCGTGGTAATGATATAAGTAGTGATTTCTGCGACGAAAATTATGTTTCTTCCACGCACCGCAAGCCCCGTTTAGCAACACAGCGATACAGTTCTGCACATCTACTTATCACCAGGAACCAGGGGTTCCTCGAGGCATTGGTCGTCATACAACAGCTTCCCCGCAGTGCCAAGAGTTGGCACTCTCGTGGAGGCTTGTCGTGGGGGAAAGATTGGTGATAGGCCCCAGTCGGCAGTCTTTTTGCCAGTAGAAAGTCAATATCCGCTTTATCCGGGACAGGGATACTCCGAGACATTGTGTACCAATTCAATCAGAGAAGTAAATCTATGTGCCGGTCATTATTGGCATCGAGTAAGTTGGTCTGGCTTCCCCCGCTTCCTTCTCCATGAAGTTCATTGAAGGGTCTACCTACGCTTCCCGATGTGGGTGATTAGAATACGATTATGGAATGGCTAGGGATGGATGGATCCGACGATATGGCAGTCTAGTAACTTGACGTATAATAGCATACTAGAGTTCATCGCTTGGAAGCTCGTTCTTCTTCTCTAACCCTTTTCACTTAGTTCTGTTGACCACTCTCATCATCATGGCATTGGTACAGGAGGCTGACGAAAAGAACCATGGATCCCTTCCGGAGGCCGTTACGCTTGAGGACAAGAGCAGCGGTTCTGCCGAGTCGCCTAGCTGGACAGATGAAGAAGAGACAGTTGTACGCAGAAAACTCGACCGGCAACTAGTTCCCATGCTCACCATCTTATATCTCCTCTGCTTCCTTGACCGGTAGGTACTGCTAGTTTAAATGTCATTTCTCCTACTAACACGGTCTCGTTAGAGTAAACATCGGCAATGCCCGGATCCAGGGTCTGGCAGAGGACTTGAACCTTATCGGTTACCGGTTCAACATCGCCACAAGTATATTCTACGTCGTTTATCTCACGATAGAAGTGCCTTCGAACATCCTCCTCAAACGTATTGGCCCACGATTTTATATCCCATCTCTGGTCTTCGGGTTTGGAACTGTCTCCATAGCCACAGCATTCGTGAAGACCTACGAGCAACTCATCGGAGTGCGCGTGTTGCTGGGTGTATTCGAGGGCGGTACCTTGTAAGTCCGAGTTATAGTTTAGGAGGATAGTGTTTCTAACCAGTCTCTGTTCAGTCCTGGTATCGCTTTTTATCTAAGCTCATTCTATAAAAGGAAAGAGTTATATTTCAGAGTTGGTATATATGTCTCTGCCGCCTCGCTCGCGGGTGCCTTCGGTGGTCTACTTGCTGCTGGATTTTCACAGATTCCAGAATGGGGGATCGCCGGGTCGAGAATACACACATGGCGTAACATATTCTTCTTCGAGGGGATTATTACGACCATAGCAGCGGCAGTCGCGCCATTCATCTTACCGCAAACCCCAGAAACCTCCAACTACCTGACACCGCGTGAGAGGTGGATTGCTGCTGAGCGGATTCGTTTGGAACACAAGGCTTCTGCAAATGAGAAAGTCGAGATGCGCCACATCAAGCGTGCAGTCACCAACATCAACAACTATGTCTGTGCGGCTGGGTTCTTCTTTATAAATATCACGGTTCAAGGTCTATCGGTGTTCCTTCCGACCATATTACAGGACATTGGCTATCACGGATTGAGAGCACAATACTACAGCGTCCCTGTGTACGTTGCTGCGTCTCTAATCGCTATTTCTATTGGATACATAAGCGACAAGACAAAAATGCGTGGCATATACCTTGCGGGTTTCACCATCCTGGGCATCACGGGGTTCGGCTTGCTGCGCTGGGGCACTGGCAGCCAGCTCAAGTACGCTGCCGTCTACCTCTGTGCGGTGGGTGCATTCCCAGGTGGGCCAGGTTTCCTCTCATGGGGAATAAACAACGCGGCTGGTCCATCCATCCGTGCCGTGTCCAGTGGTTATATTGTCTCCATCGGAACCGCAGGGGGGATTCTGGCTGTCTGGGCCTATCTCCCGAGCGACGGTCCGAACTTCCCCATCGGCCACTCCATCAACTTCGCTGCACAGGTGGTCGCCTTGTTCCTCTCCACTTTCGGTATTCTCTACTGTCTACGCGAAAACCGCATCCGGGAGCGTGGCGGTCGCGATAACCGGCTTGAAGGGCTCACGGAGGAAGAGAAGGCTGATCTCGGATACAGGCACCCAGATTTCAGGTACATCGCTTAGTTGCTTCGCTCTTGAGAAAGATGTGACGGCTCCGATTTGTTTCCGAACTATTCGTTACCAAGTTCGTGGAGAACCTTTCTCTCGAGCACAGAGATAGAATATATGTACCTATTGTTACAGAAATAACTGTAAAGGAAAATCAATCCTGCTGTGAATCACCATAGATGAATGATGTTCGGTGTGAATACCGAGAGAGCTTGGGCACGCAACGGAGGCGAGAAACCTCTTCGTCTAACTAATTTGCCCATCCTCGCGTCTCATAAACGCTTTGACCGCTCTGCCAAGTTGGCAGCTCTCTACGAGTCTTCGGCATCCTATAGTCTACATTGACATACATCATTTGACGCTGAGGCATGACATCAGGTGACTTAACATCATGGATCGAAGGCAGAGGAATCACGAATGCAATGCTTCTCGACCATCTATCTATCTACCTACCTTCTCTGGTCGAAAGTGCATATCTCCCCTGACTGACTTCAATAGCAACGATAACGAAGACCAACTCTGTCTCAGAACCTCCCGGAAAACTCTGACTTTGTGACAGAGAGGATGTGAACACGAGGTTTATGGTTGCAGTTTCATGTGCCGGATTCAAGTTCAGAGCAAACTCGCATGAGTGCTATGTGAATGAATACTGTGGATGGGCGTTACAAGTTATGGAAGTCCTTCAAAATTTTCTTATCTCTCTAAATCGTAACAGAACCTAGGCCGTCACGTACATATCTATATCTATAGGATATTCCCATGTCACAGATGGACCACTTCACGCCTACCCACACTTATTTTTAGAAGAACGACTTCTCCCTTATTTCTTGATCAAAGCGTATTCGTACGCATTAGTCTACCTATGCAGATAGACACGTTACAACCCGACTCCCAGGTGCCGGAGCGCAATCCACACAATCCGTGCAACGTGTTCGCCGCTCCTCCAAATATCGTCATGATCCCCTCGCAGATCCTTCAGCAGCAGCAATCTCTTCTCCCCACCCTTTCCCTGCCCTTCCTCCACAAACCCATCAAGATCTCTTAACCTCTGCGCCATATTCTCCGCCTCGGGCCCATCGACAAGGGTATCGTCCGGCGACCAGCCAAGCAAGACGAGTTTCACGCCGGGCCACTTCTCCGCGTAGTTCCCCGCGAACTTGATAGGCGCCGCGGCGTCCCAGCTCTCGGGATCGTCGCCGAACGCGCCCCGGAAGAACGGCGCGTACGCCCCGCCGTACCGCCCGTCGACGCCCGTGAAGTCGTAGAGTCCCTCGAGGCCGACTATGGCGGCGGGTAGGACCGGATGCTCAGTCTGTGCGCTGCTCCCCGCGGCCATGGCCGTCGGAGCTACAGAGGGAGAAGGCGAGGTAGCCAGCAACTGGAACGCCAGGGCCCCGCCCGCCGAGTGTCCGAGCAACAGATAATCGCCCGCGAAGCCGTAGGTCCGCTGCAGGAAGACCAGCGCCGACCGCACGTCGTCTATGTGATCTGGGTGTCGCGCCCCGCGGTACTGGGCGGCGGGCGTCGTCGCCGGGTCCTGCGGGAACTGCGGATGGGGGCTGAGCCGGTAGTCGATTGACGCAAAACCGGCTATCGTCGCGTCGGAGCAGTCGCCGCCATCTGTGGCTGTCGGCGATGCCCTGAGGATGCAGTCGATGCTCGGCGCGAAGGTGTCGTGCGCGACGCGCGGGTCGCGCCATGCGCCGCCGTGGATGTAGCTGTGACGTCGGTCAGCAGGAGATCCCGCGTTCTCTGTCTATCTATCCAGTCCGCAGAAAAAACAAATCCGACGTCCTGTGTCTCGCGACGCTTGACCGAGCCATGGCATGAGATGGTGCTGTCTTGTCTTACACAACCCAGTATTTGCCCTTGTTCGAGGGCTCTACCTCCCACACCCCGAGCCTCTGCAGATGATTCTGGGAGCCGTAGTGATGCAGCGTGTACTTGAGGGACGCCGCCATGCCTTGACGCTTCAGAGATGTCGACGGGAGCTCATTACGCTACTGTATGTTTCGATGAGATGGAGTATTCTCAGTCTAGTCTGTAGATTGCGATCGGGACTCCGGGGAAATGAGGGGCTTAAGCGGACCCCTTTTGATCGGGTTGCCCTAATTGACTCATGCGTCACGTTGAGCAGACTACATTTGGATCTATTCACCTTCGTCTTTCTATGGTGGCAAGCCGCCGTAATACAAAGAAACGTCATATAAGTTCACAATATCCCGAGATTACATGATGGGTGAGAATCCATGTTGGGTCCTGCGGTTGATCGGTATGCACCCAAAGTTCGGACGGGAATCTGCGGCAGCTCCCGCCCGGATCGCAGAGCCGGTGCACGGTTTTGCTGCGTTAGTTGGATTCTCATGGTGGCTGTTTCAATGGGTACCAATCTATGGCGTCTTCAACCCTCGACGCCCAGGTTTGGACATGCTTGTTCCCAGAGAAGGGGTCGATTTGCAGTCGCGAGACAATCCGTACAACATCATTCCAACCTGACTATGTCGCGTATACTATCTGCTTGCGTATTTGTATTGTGCCGGAACTCTTTTGTTCCAGGCAACTGGGATGAGTTGGAGATCACACATGTGACGAAATGAAGAGCACACGCATAACATGGCGTGAATAGTGTACTCGCGTACTCGCATGGGCATTCCAAATTGTCTGCTGTGCCTGCATATGTAGCGTAGTATACGTTGATATGGCATGCATTGTCTCGATTATGCGTGCCTGGCTCGGATAAACTTCCCGTACTTAATGGTGAAGCTGAGACTCAGCTGGAGCTTTTTCGTTTAGTCTAGAATTGATATCACTCGGACAGTGCAGAACAGACTTGGAAAGTAGGCAGTGTAGTATAGTTGGTTGGCCTACATATATCATCAGGATTGAAACCGTCCTGCTTCGAACGGCTTGTCGTCTACAATTCCCCATGCGTGATGTGATGGGGGAGGCTAAGCCCTGCAGCAAGTGTCTCACCTTGAAATAACGGGGTTTCTTTAACATAGCCGGCGGCACTCTACTACTACGATATAGCATGGCGGCGACCAGGGTGCATAGATCCCAGGTTATCTAAAAGATGGCTTTGCCTACATTTGAAACTGTCTACGCGTCATACTATTGAAGTAAACGCTTCGTTGACGGAGGAGATATTGGCGCTCTAGGCGACTAGGTCAGTATCTCCAAGAACTTTCGTTGTATTCTTGACTAGTTAGGAGAAGAGCGTATTCACCCCAAATGCGTTTATATAGTCGCTTAATTGAGGCGTTCTTTGGTTGCTAACATTTTGCGCAGAATCTTCTATCTCAAGCTACCGGTGCTATGCACTACAGTAGGTATCTATCCAGAACAGTAAAAGCAGGACAAATAAGTGTCCCTCCATATGTATATCTGCTACATTTAGAATGCGAATGACAGCGCTGGGCAATCGGGTCAAATTACCTACCTACTCGCAATACCTATGGCACCTGCCTATATGTGGACTCTCATATCGAAGCAAGGAATTACCTAGACGAGGAGCCGAATGATGATGAAGCGCGTCGCAAGTGTCGGTGGGCAGGTCGGTTACCCCTGAGGAATTCTGCCGCACAGGCTGCTTATTAGTTGCTTATATAGTCTTTTGATGCAGGAGTATCCCTGGCTTAAATACACACGTATTATCTGCTAGCGGTCTAGTGTTGCATTGGCGTTGCAGTCGAGGCCTTTTGGATGGTCCGAAATGAAACCGGGGTCCCTGGACGTTGTCTCGTCCGTCCCGCTGGTTCTGCCTTTTGATCGATCGCGGATCTTCAGCCGAACCGCCTGGAATTCTCATCTCATGTACCGAGGGTAAAAAGGCAGGTTATTTTGTCTAGTGTACACTACACTACCTAGCATATCATATCACCCCCTGTACGCACTTGTGACATGATACTTTGATCTCATCTGGAGGATGATGCTAGTAAGGTCTTGTCTCTATACATAGCTAGTAGGTCGTCGAAGATATCGGTAGATTCTTTATTATGAGACGGGCCTGTTGATATCAATTCATCAGAATCGAGATCTAGTGTAGTGTATCTACAAATAGCCGGGCAGGACGACATAAATTATGTCAGTCTTTCCATCTGTGTAGTGTACACCCTTGGTGCAGTGTAGTATACTTACTAGTATATCGGATGATATAGACAGACTACTTCTCTTTTACCCCAAATAAGGTCCACGTTCCTGGAACTTCGCTACCGTTATCCTGCAATTTGGTGGTATAAGCGTGCCGAGTGCATTCTGCGAGTATGATGACTAGCTACGCAGACTCACCAAACCCAAACAGTCGTGCCGAGAGGGCAAAGCTGTCGACACAACAGGTATCTCTAATTAAAGATACCTTGCCTACTTTCTAGTGTACACGCACAATACCCCTGTTTTCCGAGCTCGCTGCAACAGCGGGAGCGGAGGCGGTAGCAATGTTCTCGTAGCCATACCATAAGCTTCTCCAAACAGCATTGTTGGGGTGGCCACCTTACTATATGGGTACAGCGAGAGAAAAAAAAAAGGAAAGAGAGAAAGAGAGAGAAGAAGAAGAAGAAGAAGAAGAAGAAACCAACTACCTATTCATTTGCTTCCCAACAAACGTCGCAGAGTTTCCATTATATTCTCATTACGTTGGCATAAATTTAGCATGTAGCACCAACAGCATTACTGCTCGTGGGGGTACAGTGAGTGAATCTACACTACACCAGGGATACGTTTTTCTTGCTCTGGAAAGACAAGGGTATACATGGCAAGTAGTGTATCATTGGCGAAGCTCGATGAGAATAGGTTGTGCCGCATACTAGGTTTCTGAAGTTTACATTCTGGAACTGTACTGACAACCGAGAACCAGGGTACGGTACCTATTTCGTTCGGGACCAAAAGTCTCTGCTCTGTGGAGTAAGGAGTTGAATTCCAATGATGGAGACTGCACGAGCATGTCAGCATCATGGCGTTTTCTGTACGGGTTCTAGGCTCGGGCTCGCCCACATCACCTCCCTGCTTTCGTACTCTTGGAATTATATAGAGATTAATACATGGCGCGCTGTTTCGAATTTCCATGTCTTGATTCTCTTCTGCCTCTTTTTTGTTCTCTTGGCCGCACTCTATCTCTTATGGACGCTCCATTAGCAACGATACTCGATGGCACCTCAGGACCCAAATGCGCCTACCGATAGCAATGGAACTAGTCTACTGGTTACTGCCGTCGCGACACTCGTTATTTCGTGGCTCTCTGTGGCCTTGCGAACCTATGTGCGCGCTGGGATGACCATGTCGTTTCAAGTGGATGACTGGGTGATGCTAGCTGGTCTAGTAAGCGCTTCATATGGGTATCTCGAGTTTAACCTACGCGCACTGACATTAAGCCTGGATAGGCCAACTTCACAATATCGTGCTCCTTCATCTTCGCAGGAGTCTCCTATGGCTTAGGCAGACACAATAGATCGCTTTCTCAGCACGATGAGATCGAAGCTTTGAAATATCAGGCTCTGGCCACGGCATCTTATGTCTTCGACATGTGGTTAATAAAGTTGAGCGTTGGCCTCTTCCTCTTTCGTCTGGCCGCTCAAGATAGATATAAATGGATACTGGGGATCAGCATTGTCGTCGTCGGAATTTGGAGTTTCGTCATATTCTTCTGGAATATCTTTCAATGCAGTCCCGTTCAAGCGCAATGGGACTACACGATTCTTGAACGCGATCCTAAATCCCATTGCGTCTCGGCGGATGAGATCGTTAGTGCTGCCTATTCACTGAGTGCGTTGACCATCTTGTCAGACTGGCTATACGCACTTCTTCCCATTCCCATGATATGGCGGGTGAAGATGTCGTCCCAAGCAAAATCTTCTGTCATCGCTGTCCTGAGCTTGGGGGTCTTCGCCAGTGTCGCCACTCTCATACGATTAAAGTTTTTGGCGGACATAACAGACGTGTCGGATATCCTTCGTAAGTTGTGTTACTTGCATTCCCAATAGAGATATCCATTTCGTTATTTTGACATGCAAGTTACCATTTGATTGCTAACGACAACGTCTTCAAAAGATGCCGGCACGGATGCAATGATCTGGACACTTGTCGAGCCAGGGATCGCCATCTCGGCCGCCAGCCTCGCAACAATCCGCCCGCTTCTCCGCCGATGGAGGATCAGAGGTTTCACACATAGCGAACGTAGCCGCGGGACCGGTGTGCCAAGCCAGGACCAGAGCTCCCGCATAAAACGAGCAAGCAAGATGCCGGGGTTTGGACCCCAAGACGTGACGTTAGTCGACATTGAGCTCGCACCTACACACACCCTATCGCCAAGTATAAGAACGTCGACATCGAAGTTCGCCACACATAGGATATCGCATATGCCCAGGGGTTTCGACCAATTGTCGGACGAATACGGCGTGCGAAAACAGTCATTAACTTTCCATGATCAATATAGCACGCGAGGGACGGGGGACGGGGACGAGACGTTCATCATTAGTGGTATCCAATCCCCTCAATCGTTGTCCGACGCCCACACAGCCGGCACATGGCTCGATCAGGAGTCCGACGGCTCTTCCATAGAGCTTACCAGGCCTGGAAATGCGGGCACCACGATGCCATCACGGTCGGCGCGTCGATCGTGACATGACGGGTTGAATCAGTGACGGAGGAAAGAAGAAAAAACATATCGAATTATAGATACGCTCTGCAAAGAAGATTTCCCCTCGCCGCGAGGATGGTATTTCGTCTCACAAGCGACTTTGTTCCTTCTCATGTCTCGCATTCTAACGGGACCCGCACACCGGTTTCGCAGCACTGTTATATCTATGTCAAGACCGAGGATAAAAGGTTGGGTAGAGGAATCTAGTGCGTCGAGGGGGCTAATGAATTGGTAGGATGGTTGGGCTACGCAGTCGATGAGAATCGTCACCCTTTGTAATTCGTGAATGTATTTCTCATGGTATTATAAAAACGGGCATATAGGGCGTTTGATGGGTGACGGGCAATTTTATGAACAGACTGATGGCAAAGTGTCCTTGGGTCATTCTGACACAGTGTTGTCGTAACTTTTCGCATTCTAATGCTTACTGGCTATAACCCGGGGTAAATCTTCTATCGAAACCCTATGTATATAAATGTAAACAAGCAAGGTGTATTAGTGAACAACCTGGCTTCCCGTTTGATCTTACACGGAGGGGTATAATTTCATTGATGCTGCCTTGTAGTATCACTCCATACAAATAGATGTATAACCTATCAAAGCTCTTTCGGCCCAACGTGGTAGCCGTTATTGCTGATGCTTTTTCTCCACCCGATCTATAAGATTTAGCGTTTGGGTCACTATAGTCGCCAGAAAACCCTCTATATAGATGATTTGCCCATACCTCGGCCATTTCCCAAAGACGAAGTGGCAACCCTCTCGGTTGTCTATCTCTGTAGATGGACAGGGACGTTTACGTCCACCTTGGTAGGTAGACATATCTTCAGACGAGTATGGAGAGACGTCTCCGAGTGAATATGTCGATATATGCCCATGTGGACAGGTGAGTACTTTTTGAAGGTATCAATAGAGGTGTTTGTAGACAGATAGGTAGAGATGTCTTGGGGAGCGGACGGAGATACATCTTTAGATGGGAAGGTAGGTATTTCCTCGGATGGGGAGGTGTTGGAGAGGTCAGTTATATGATTTGGCTGAGTTGCTTTAGAGTCGCTAGCAGGGGAGTGAGGACGAGGAGACTTCTGCGAGACCGGTAATGTCCTGAACTACATTGCGTCTTCCTTGCTACTGATGCGCATGATGTCGTCGATGTTTGGATCCCATTCATCCTCGTCCTTGCATGGAGGTGCTAGCACAAATTTGCCGAGGACTTGACCCATGCCATAGGCAAACCCTGCGCTTTCCTCTACGGTCTCCACGTTCTCCTTTTGCTCAATAATCGTTGCAGTCGTCAAGAAGTCGGTTTCTGTTTCCATCCCTAGGTTGAGAGTGGTGCCTCCCCAGTCAAGTTCAACTTTGCCAGACTTGCGCACGTTGAGCCTCCCTATAAATCCTCCTTCAGCTGGAAGACCTACGGACTTGCTACGAGTTGCCTCAGCGCCGTCCTCGAACTTAATTTTCGGTCCATTATCACTCGACGCGAGATCGATTGTTTCAGGCTGTCCGCCTAGGTTTGCTGAGGGCTTCATCAAAGGTGGAAGGATAGGTGGCAACTGGAAGATAAATAGTTGATCGTCCTTTCCTTGGTCTTCCTCGTCCTCTGGAGCCGTGAAGCTGAGATTACGTAATAATGCCTCCATATCCATAGCTATGGACATGAATTCTGGGTCCTCAGCTATCTTCTTCTCCTTGCGTTTCGCCTTCTCGGCAACGGCGTCGGCAGCTAAGCCGTTCTCATCAATAATGAGCTTCTTCCTTAATTCTGGAGAAGGAGGGTCTTTAGGGGCCTCCGGAATATCGGTCATGTCAACATCTACACTGGTTTCATCTGTACCTGGCTCGGCCTTAACTTGAAGCTGGTCCTTCGGAGCGGCATGCCATACTTCATTGTCGTTATTCATGCCGATATCTCGGGGATCTCCGACTGGCGCGTCAACGAACAAGTTTCCTTCATCATCGGACGATTGGCGATCCTCTGCCTCGAGTTCGGCCTGCGTCTTGACTTTGACCTCGGGATCTTGATGTAAGGTTCGATGCATACCAATGGGTAGGTTGCCGACGGACTTTTGGGTATAACGAGTTGGCTGATACAGGGGAGTCCCGTCTGGGGCATTGCCATCCGTGAGCCCGTTCAGAAGGTCGATGTTGACCCTGGCTTCATTTTCTCGTCTGGGGTGGTAGCGAATGCGGTTCTCAGGATCATGTCTCAATGCATTTCGCGCATTCCCTCCTCCATGACCAGAACCGGATGCCCACCCACCGTGACCAGAATCTGCCTTGACATTTTCTGCATGAGAATTAATACACAGGACAAGAAAAGGGGCACACCGTCTGCATGTTTGCCGCGAACAAAAGACATACCTGATGCGATCGCAGAGAAAGGCCCACTTGCCGTGACAGTGCGTCTGATCAAACCACGAGACATGCCTCCTCTTCCCCGTCCTCGCCTTGCCCTACGCTCCTCTGCTCGCAGCTCGCGCTCCTCTGCCTTAATCTTGGAAGCAAGATCACGGTTTCTGTCATCCTCAAGTTTCTTCCGCTCGGCCTCATCTCTTCGGACATTCTTGGGCTTGAAGCGGCTCGTACCTCGTGACGTCGTAGCTGGTGTCTGAGAGGTTCGCGAGCTAGCAGGAGTGGACCGTCTGCTTGGAGCGTCTGTTTTGTCGCCAGGACCCGAATTGTTATCGTTGATCTGTGAAGGCGTCTCAGATGAGGGCACAAGGCCATCAGAAGATGGTCTTGGTGTAGTGCTCTGAGAGGCACCGCGGCCTCTCCCACCTCTGCCCCCGGTGCCTCTTCCAGCCCTCTCGCCTCCACGCGATCCGGGCGGCATTTTTTATATCATCGAGCTAGATGCAGAAGGAGCTACGAAATTGAGACTTGCCCGTATATTTGAGTGCAATTCACATGTAGACCAGAACAGAAAAGTTTATGGTGGGGCAACGCGTGGGAGCCAAGGGTTAAGTAGATAATGGTGGGGTACCTGATCTACATACCTTTAGGTACTAAGTGTACAATGTACAAATTCACCTATAGGTAAGTACAAGGTATATAAAGGATGCTGATACCAACTGAGGTGCTTTAGCTGATGTTGGTGGGGACGGACGGTGGATACTAAATTGGGGATTATGTTCATATTCTGAATACCTACCCAGGTACATAGTTACCTACGATACTGGTAGGTCATCTATGTCGTACCTAAGGTACTTGATGGGTTGGTTAAAGCAGTTTCAACAACCCACCCCCCAAGTTTTGTTTGACTGTGTTTTTTTATATAAGTTCTGATTGGCTTGTCTGGCAAGTCAAGAAAGTTGATTTCTGGGCTGGAGCAGCTAATTTGGACTAATCTCCTGGACAACAAATTGAATATCGAACTTCCGCAACACTTTCTTAGTGGCTGGACCATGTAGGCATCCAGACGACTATCTACGCTATGCGCGGGGTTCGGGATTATATCATCGGACACACATCAAGGCCTCTTCGCCGAATTCCCGTTCGATGCTTCCCTCTTGGAGTAGCATGGAGCCTATCCAGTTGCGTCCGGCTTCCACCGTAGCTGCGCCGAACTTCACGACGACGCAGCCGCGGACGCTAGCAGCCGACCATAGTAGGCTGGACTCTTTTTCCTGCGCGAGTCTTGTTGCCCGCCAGGTCTCTATGGGTAACTGAGGAGTTGCGGCTTCCTTCTCACGCGTCTCCGCACTTCGAAAGTCGCGGGCGCCCAATCTTGGTAACGCAGCGAATTCGGAGAGGAAGAACTCGCCAACCTTCCTCATCATCGGGCCGCGTAAAATGAGAGTACCCATGACGGCATGTTTGTACATGGACTCTTGTAGTGTTTGTAACTGAATGGACCGTGCTTCACCGTCGAGAACGATGGCATCGCGCACGAGAAGCCGAGATTTGGGGGGCTCCGGAGCCTCAGAGGCCCATATCTCGTTGCGTCCGACCCACCGTGTCAAGCTCCAGTTCTCGCCTCGAGCTGAGCGGCCGTGAGTGACCCAGTCTAGCAAGCACAAGGAGGCGCCAAAAGCAACGTTGAATATTTGGATCTGCTCGTAGACGCTGTTCTCGAAAGGCTGAACGGGGTCTGGAAGGAGGCAGAGCGCCGCGCCCTTCTTGAGATCCACCTGCAATTTTTGCCTCGTAACCACATCTGGACTAACAGATTGGAAGATCTTGGTATGGCCCTGGGTTACAATGCTGAGCTTCGCGCCGGATCGGACTTCGACAGAGACGTTCACTTGGTCTCCGCCGATGAGGCCGCCTCCGTAAGAGAGGAGGAATACGAGGACGCTTGCCCGGTCCACTCTGGGCGATGGCGAGATGAGTTTCAGCGGATACTGATAGCTAATATGCTCAAGCGTAGATATGTGGTTTGGTAGGAGGTCAACAATAATGCGCCCCTCTCCGGGTGATGACGAGGACTTTGGAAAAGGGGATTCCATTGTAAGAACGGTCTACAGGGAGAGTATGCTGTTTGGAAACCTCAAGCCATGCTTGAGAATCAGGCAACCGGGTTCTGCACAATAATGAGAAGATGACTCGTCAAACGGAATGAAATACATGAAAAGAGGTCGGGATCGATATCGCTTTGGTGGAGGACTTCTCTGTTAATGGCCGTAGTAACACCAATAAGACTATTTACGGATTAAGCCTTGTAGGCAAGGAAGCAACATGAAGGCATCCTTTGGGCGAGATATTACCTACCTAATACCAGCATTGCAACAAGAGGCTTATCACAAGCTGTACACATGCTGGGGGATACAGAAAGGTTAGATAGGTTGTAGGGGCAAAACTTCGGTGATTTATTATAGTAGGCACTACCCATAATAGGTAAGAGTACTTAGGTACCTATGACATGTGCAGGAGGTACTATTTTGTAGCAGGTAGATACATAACCTGCCTCCTCCACGACATGCCCAGGTGCAGAGTACCTAAGTAAGTAAGTACCTACTTACCTACTATGATTGGGCGGGTTCTTTTTCAGAAGAGGTACAGTGAGTGGGTGGGTAGGTAATGGCGCTGCTTCCCTTCCCTGTTCCCTACCCACTCCACGCGTTTAATCTGTTTAGGATCCTCCCCACTAGTCTACAGCACTGGAATCAAGTGAACACGCGCGCTCACCCATCACCACCACCGCTGCCACCTATTGCCCTCAAGCACACACCACAACCATCAACGCGCCCACCATCTCAATTCCCCTCAGCCCTCTTGGATTTTGTCGCCGCCTCTCCTCGGCCAGGATGATCTCGTCGCACTAACTTTCACCACATGTTATCGTCCCGATTGCCCCTCATGGAGACCTCCGACAATAACGCGAGCGAGTCGCCCGCGCCGCGCCGTTCTGGACGCGCCAGAGTTGCCCCCCAGAAATTCAGCCCAGAGCCGCGTCCCTCTCAGAGCGATCATGCTTCCTCTTCAAAGCGCAAGCGTGGCCAAGACAACGACGATGACGATGACATCGAGAACGAGGAACCCGACGTTTCGGACGAAGATGCGCCGACTGACGACGAACGGGATGACGATGATGATGACGATGACGACGATAACGATGATGCAGACGCCGATGACGAACCCGCTCGGCGACCCAAAAAGCCTAGGTCGAGCCAGAAGCCTCGTTCCAAGAAACCAACAGCAAAACGTGCGAAGGTCAACGGCACTGCACCAACCGCCATCCCTGGCCTTCTCGGTGTTCCTGGCGTGAAACTGCCAAACAGGCCTAAGAAGACCACCAAGGTCGCTCCAGCAAGTCTTGCAAGACGCGACAACAACGATCTATACAGTGAGAAGCGCATCCAACGCCAACACATTGCCCTCCTGGTTTTTTTTTTTTTTGCTGACACCTCCTAGCTGAGGTATTCGGGTCTGGCAACAATTCCGATGACGTAGCAGGGCATTGGTTCCAGCGCTACCAAAATGATGATGCGAAAGCCTTGACTGAACTAGTCAATTGCGTCCTCCTCGCAGCTGGCTGCGAACAGCAGCTTAATGAAGACGATATCAGAGATCCCGAAAACTCAGCAAATAGATTGACAGAGCTCGAAGAAGCGTATGAGCAGGTATAGAATACGTTTCTCCCTTAAGTCTTGGAAGCGCCTATGCTCATCTCACTTCATAGACTAGTATCTCTGACTATCCACTTATTTCGAGAACGAAAAGTAGCAAGAATTTTCGCGAGCTGCTTGTTGGGTTCTTCGACTCGCTGATCACGTTAGTTCACCAGACCGACGTCATATACAAAGACGAGGAATTTCTGGAGAATATACAACGATGGGTTGGAATCATGTCTTCCTCGGCACTCCGCCCTTTTAGACATACGGCGACAACCGTGGCCTTGTCAATGCTCACGTCACTGATAAATGTGATGAAACAACTCGACGACAGAATCACGAGATTCAACCAGTCTCTACAGACAGAGTCCAACCGACGTGGAAAGAATAAGGGACTTCTGGATGACACCCAACGGGCAGTGGATTCTGCCAAGGGAAACCGCGATCTTCTTGACACTAAAGTCAAGGATCTTTTCGACATTGTTTTCGTCCATCGCTATCGTGATATTGATCCCAAGATTCGTGCAGAATGTATCGAAGCTCTTGGGACGTGGGTCTGCAATTTGCCAACCGTGTATATGTCCCCGGAGTATTTGCGATATCTAGGATGGCTGCTTTCCGACGTCAATGTTACGACGCGCCTGGAAGTCCTGAAACAACTTGCAAAGGTCTTGAAGAGAGATGCCGAAAAATTAGCTCACTTTATTGATAGGTTTCGACCGCGACTCGTTGAGATGGCCACCCGAGATTCCGAGGTCTCGGTGCGTGTTGCTGCGATCGCGGTTGTGGACGTTCTGCGAGGCTCTGGCATGCTGGAGCCTGAAGAAGTTGACTCCATCAGCAAATTAGTTTTCGACTCCGAGGTTCGTGTCCGCAAAGCGGTCGTTGGCTTCTTCTCTGAGTTGGTGCAAGAGTTCATCGACAACAAGATCGATGAGATCGGCGGGAACGATGTCCTGGAGGAACTCTTCGGAGATCAGGAAGAAGATAATTTTGACTCTGTCAGAAAAGATTGGATCAATATCAAGGCCTTGGCAGAGAACCTGGCAGTTTATGATGCTCAGCTTGATGCCGAGCAGGACGAGATAAGGCATGGGCTAGATGTGGCCGCAGATGTGGTGAATGCATCTATACCTGAGAGTCGGATCTCCTTGGCAGCGCAAGCCCTTTACGAGAAGATGCCGGAGATTTCCAATTGGCAAGCGGTCGCTGGCTACCTCCTGTTCGACCACACTACGAGTTCAAAATCTCGATCATCGAAGAGCAATTCAACAGAGGTTGCTGTGAAGAAGGCAGTAGCTCCGGAACCCCAGGAAGAGGCTATATTACTTGAAGTTCTTGCGACCGCAGTAAAAGAGAATCTTGCGCCGTCGATGGAGCACGATAAAAACAGGCGGCGGCATCATAGACTGGATCATGAAGCTCAAGAAGATGCTGGACTGCAACTTGCTGGGTTCATACCCCGTTTGTTAAACAAGTATGGTTCTGATCCAGCTATGGCTGCTACCGTCCTCCGGTTGGAGCATTTCTTGGACCTTGAAGTCTTTCAGCAGCTTCGACAAAACTCGGCCACGTATAATCAGTTGCTTGAGGAAATAGCTACCCAGTTTAATCGGCATGTTGACCAAGCCCTTCTGAATGAAGCGGTAGCATCATTCCTGCACGCCCGACAGTATTATGAACTAGAAGAGCTGGTCGACGGCAAAATCGCAGGACTTTGGGAGGACTCAATCAATTCTTTGCGAAGCTTGGACAAGATCTGCGAATTGTCTCTCCGAGGCAACCTTGACAGATTAACACTCACAAGTCTAAGTCAGACTCTGATGAAGATTAGCAAGTTAGTCACAGTTTCGGACTGTATTGATGTGCTAGAAGCTCCTGGAACATCTATCGATTCAGAATTACCACCTATTAAGATTCTAGTCGGGGTCGTCGCCCGGGGCCGTCTTACAGAATCAGACGATGAACTGGATGATCCTGAAGACGAGATTGTGGCCTTCGCCATCAAGTCCTGCCTATTCTATTTTATGTGGAAAATACAGCGATTACGAAAGACTATCGAGAACGACGAAGATATACCTAATGATGATTTGGACAAATTTGTTATCTTGCGGAAAGATCTGATTAATAATCTCATTCAGACCTTCTCGTCGCGTGGCTTCAACGATGATCTTCGTTTATACGCCGTTGGGATTGCTTGCGATATCACTCAACTGTTCATCTTTTTGAGATCATATACTGATGGGCCACAAGCTGCTAGATATAGGAGGCTATGTCCCCTTCTAGAGGAGATGCCAGCAGGTCTAATCACACTGGAGATCATCCCAATACTTGATGCCGCGGAGAGGGCCTATGCAAAGCGCATAAACAAGACACTCAATGACCCCGCGGACGACGATGAACCCCTTGATGATGAACTACCACCTGAGGACGATGAAGAGGAAGAGTTGACGGAACAAGAGCGTTTTGCTGCCGAGCTGAAAGCAGAGAAAATCCTCTGTGAGCTAGCTGCGAAGCTCGTTATGGCTATTCTGGCGAAAACTATCGACCATAGTGGGCCAGACGCCGGCAAACTTAGAAGGCGGTTACACCGAAACAAAAACAAGCTCGGCGCAAATTTCAAAGATGTGGTCGCGTATTTGGATGAGGATTACCTGCGCGAGTTACAGGGCGGAAAGAAAAAGACCGCGCCCAAGGGCAAGGGAAAAGAAGCCGGGAAAAAGCCGGCCCTAAGCACAGAAGTTGTTATCGACGAAGACGAGGACGAGGACGAGGACGACCCTTTCGAGGAGGTAGAGCCCGAGGAAGGTACGGCTGAAGACTTAAGGCGTCGCGAGCTGATAGATGATCCTATTGAGGACGATGAGGAAGAGGCGCAGCCCGCGACTAACCAGCCGGAAGAAGATGATGAGGTGATTGGCGATTAAGAATATCTTGTATGGCTAGCTATTGTACTTCCTTATGGCTGAGAATAATTGGGCCCTAGTGTGACTCCTTTTCTTGGTGCGGACTTTGCTCAATTAAGGACTACACAAACAAAATTACGGAGATTATCATGGAGATCTGGTGGAGGTGTACGAATTGGATGCCCTGTTATGAAGCTTCCCTGAATTTCTAATGTGCATGGTGCTTTCATAAAATACCAAATGTCGTTCGCTTGATTATCTCCTTTCTTATGGAGTAGATCTCCAACCCAACCTAACTTACCCTCGTCTTCCCCCCCCCCCCCCCCTTCTCTAGGGGGTCGGGCAGATGGAATGCGTTCTATTATCATCTGAAGGTCCCGCAAGCTAAGTTTGTAGTCCTATGGCGCTTAGGTGTTTCCAATGCGCCTTCACAGCAGTTGTAGATCATAAATATATAACTACATACTTATGTAGTATACATGAGATGTAGTCACCCTTTGCAAACCACCAAGTTATTATAATGGTTCTATACAAATGCCTACCTAATATTGTCACAAAAGTTTACTAGTATTTCTCTTTAATATAATAGCGTTAGTTAGATCTTTTCATATTTAACTAATATTTATTGCCGTCGCCTCCATTACGGTTAAGGCATTGTGTGCTATCCGGCTTCTCTCCGGCGTGAGTCAAAGCACTCGGATTTGGATTTGTTTTGGAGCTTGCACTTCGTCCCCTTATCCCAAAGTTGATCAGTAGTAGTAAGGTCGGCTGACGTATGGGTGATTAAGTATGTTTAGGTATAGAGATAGGTGGATTTGGGATATAAATATATGCTCAAGAGCTCTTTCGGAATGAAGATTGTGGACTCTGCTACATTTTGCATATATTGCGAAGATGTGCAAGTTTGAACTAACACTCATGCTTCTGCTGCCAGTTATCTCTGTATAGATTTCTGGTCTGCAGGATTTCATATCTGTTGGTTTCAAAACTGAGCTAGAATTGTATGCACTCTTGTATGCTGGGAGAGCAGAGTATCCCCCGGAGACATCAGGTACCTTTTGTATGGAAATTTTCTCTGACTTGAAGGGTTATGGCCCTTTGAAATATGACTGAGACGATGAAGTCGTCTCCTTCTCCGTCTCTCTATCCATATGTGTGCGGGCTTTTAGATTGGCAGGTGTATATAATATCAATAGTACCTATTGGCAGGTCGATAAAATTATAAAAGCCTTGAACAGGAAATGTATTCACTCACGAGAAGATTTCACAGATTTGAAGCTACCCTAGGTAGCTTGGTCTTCTTACTATGCTCCGTCGCTAATTGTTAGACAAGGTTTAATAGTACAGGGGTATATAGAACAGGATCCGTGTAGCCCAACCAGCAACCGTGGTATTGAACAACCGCACGGCTTAGCGCCGGCGAATAGAAGAAAAAGAGAAAAGAGAACCGGAGAAAAAAAAAAGAAAAAAAAAAGAGATAACTACCAGAAGAAAAAGCTAACTTGAAAGAGAGTCGAGCGCGGAAGAATGAATCTTAGTCCCAAAGAGTCCAAACGCTCTCACCCATCGACGACCCTCCCCGGCGTCCATCCGTTGCGGATTAGATTCCCGTACGGCCACACCGTACTGTCGAATGCAGCAGGAGAAGGGTTTGTTTGACAGTCCGATCCCATTCTGTTTCTTATTCCTTGCACCGCTGGTCCCCCGTTGCGGGTGTTCATTATCAGTATACATTGGTGAGCTCGGGGGTGGCTGGTTGGCTGCCACGCGTCGCTGGTTCGTGATTTGCCGTTGTTGCTCTTGCAACTTTACCTCTTCGAGATTGCCCCAGAGCTTGAAGAGTTGCTCACGGAGAGAATTCAAAACATCTGGATCTTCACGTAGACTGGATTTCTGTTAGTACATGATAGTTCCAAAGGGGTGGACGGCGCAAAACGCGAGTAGCTTTAAGATGTTGAACTCGTTTGGTACGCGAGAGGGCCGATCTAGTGGATATGTAACTTACTCACAAGCATCCTCGCCGATTAGCTGTTGTGCCTCGATATTGTCGACCACTGCCCAGAACTTGTCATCCTCTCCTTTCGATTTGGGATCTGCATCCTCGAGCTGCAGCGCAAACCGCCACTCCCAGATCTTCTTTCCTGAATACCGGACCAGCGAGCTGCGGTCGTCATCAGATCCCGAGTCGGAATCGCTGCTACAGTCGGAAAGCACGTCGAATTCGGTACTTTTGCGCCAGGTTGTAAAACTCTCAAGTTTGCGTGGGTGAAAGTCTACGACACGGACGTTGGCGCGGTACTTGGCGCAGGCGAAAGGGAGTGTTAACCTCACTTCTTCGCCTTCCACCGTGGTCTTCCAGAGCACCGGCTTGATGATGGAGGGGACGGGGGTTACGGGCTGTTCTTTGCTTTCACATTTGACTACGCCATGGTCAGTAGAGGTTGTCGGTGGAAATGGCTAGGTTACCCACTGAGATCATTCAAGCCAAGTCTCTCCTCCGCCTGCGTATCCTGCTCTTCGACTTTCTTCCTTCCAGCCTCTCGCCTTTGGAGCCGTCGTATTTTTGAGCTCAACTTTGGCTCCTCGCTATCGTCTGCCTTCCGCTTGGCACTGGCATTTTCTCCACTCACATTTACTGCAAAGCTTTCCAGTTGTTTCTTTTTGAGCTTCTCATATTCTTTTTTTCGCCGAATGGCTTCTTTCAGACGCGGGTCACAGTCTTCCTTCCCGTCCCATTTCAAGACATCGATTTGCCGACGACTAAAATCGCGGTCTTGGTGCAATACGCCTTCTAGATTGATGCCATTGTTTCCATATTTGATCCGTAGATTTCGAATTCGAACCCACTGGTCTAGCTGCACTTCGGAGTTGACGTGAGAAGCATGTGGTTCAAAGCAGGTCACCTGTATCGAGCGCTTACCAAAGGGACCAGTCCATTTGGTTGCTGGGTGAATGTCGGTGTTGAGGTGGCCGTACGGGTCTCCATCGTGTCCTCCCAACTGCTTTGCGCCATCCCAGGAGAACTTGTGGAAACTGTCGTTCTCGGTATAGTCCGAAACCCACAGAGTGGTCTTCTCCATTTCGTCGAATGGTGCCTTCACTACATTCACAATGACATCGCAGAATTTGCCATCCACAATACTCTCCAACTTGCAGAACTTGTCTTTCATGCGGGCCGATTGATCGACCTGCTTCTGGAACGTGGCCACATCCGGGATAGAATCTTTGTTGGTGAAGTGGTACAGGCAAGAAACATACTCGTGTTCTTTCTCGCCAAGCTGACGAGAGCCATGTAGTGGGGGCTGAAGAGCATCTTTGGCAGACTGCGGTGGCTGAGGGATGTCGGAAGCCGAGTAGATGTGAAATGACGTCGTTCTGTTCGTGATCAATGAGATGGTCTCACGATACGATTGGACCTTTGCCGAGTTAATAACCAGGACATCTCCAGCTGCAGGCTTGGGCATGGCATCTGGGCGACCAAAGATGCTAACGGTAAGGCCCACCGGTTCGTATTCTATCGATTTATCGTAGATGGTGATGGTACATTTGTGATCTGGAGAATGCCACATGCACACGTCAGATGTCAGGCTCGTGCGGGCTGTCGGAGAACTCACCGCTTCCAGTTGTCGGAATGGGAACTTGGTAGTCCTTCACCAGGCCCATGACATTGACAAACCTCCCCACCGGCACCGTCTCGGCAAGGATGTCCTCGATGCTCGTGTAGCTGGCGGGCAGCTCCCTCTTGCGACTCGCAAATCTGCCTGCGCTCGACGGCTGGTGGGGAGCCATCTTAAAGGCGATTGGATCCTAGCGTCACGCAGAGGTCATGCATTTGGCTTGGTTGTGAGGCTCAGTCGGCTGCCTGTGGTGCCTGCATCTGGGGTTGTCGCAGCTACCTACTTAGTTAACGCGCTGTCGGCGCGTCGAAGACCTTCGTTACAGCGATACCGACACAACACAATGGCCCCGCATCCGCAATTCTAGGTACCGAGGTAGCGCGAAGCAGCCCTGTCACATGATCAACACGGTGCTTTTGAACGGTCACCGATGAAAGGGTCTTCCTTATATTGGCCCGTGCACATTGCCCCTCGCTTCACATGTGTAAAGAGCTACCCATGTACCTACCTAAGTAGGTAATCTGTACGAGCTCTAGAGTTGCTAGGCCATGTATGTAGAGTTCCAGCCTCGTTCGGATACCGAGATCTTTTTTTCTAGTGGCGTCCTGATTATTCATCAACGGAACGGCGGTTACCTGTCGGGTTTTCTTTTCGTTGTGTATACCAGCCCAGCATCCTTTTCTATTTCGGCAGGTGTTGTGTAGATCAGGGACAGCCTGCATGCCTGCCTCGGCCAGTAACAATACCACTGGCAGTGGTCTGAGTAGTAACCTGACAGTAAAGTAAGTACACTATGTACGTAAGGTACTACCTCCAAACAATCCGTTTGCGCACAGTCGGATAGGTACTATCGTTCATGTTCTGCTAGGTACTTACTTATAGAGGTACAGTACCTACCGACATGGTAAGGCAAACAAGGCAATCTGTAGTGCTAAACAACACGAAGGCCCCACCTAGACCTGCCGCTAGCAGGTTGAAAGAGTGGCCTAGTCCATCCCAATCCGAATTCTTTGCTGTTTCCAGTGCGCCATCTCCAGCAGTAATTTCATCTCTCCCGCTAAAACCCCACACTCGAACGCTCTATCGTTGTTGATTTTTTTTTCTCCTTAACTCCCATCGACAACTTCTCTCCTTCCTTCCCTCCCTCCCTCCCTCTCTCTTTTCCCACCGCTAAACTCTGCCATTCTTATAAGAGTTTCCCGCCGTGTGCATCGGAAATACCGAGATACCGCGTCGTCTGTGTGAGCACTGCACCACCGATTCGGCTAGCTAGTTCCCTATCTATCGCAACAGTGCTTCTTGGCACCATTTGATTTCGGGGTCGTCACAACAAATCACCCCGCCCTACGACTGACTCTCCCCCTCTCCACCAAAACAGCAACAGCCAGAGTCCGACACCGACACCAACGTCCTCAGTCAGCGTCTGGCATCGACAGCCAACCCACCGTCACCATGTCTGACAAATACATCCCCGAGCATCGCCGCAATCAGTACAAGGCCAAGAGCACGTTCAAGCCCGACGAGCTGCGTCGTCGTCGCGAAGAGGCTCAGGTCGAGATCCGGAAGGCCAAGCGAGAAGAGAACCTAGCCAAGCGTCGAGGTATTGGCACAGGTGTTGATCGCCCCGGCGCCTCGCTTGGTGCCGCTCCCGACAGCGATGATGATACCGCTCCCACTGAGAGTCAAGTAAGCCTGGTCATTCTCTTGTGTCTGTCTCGCGTCTTCATACACCTACGTCATTTTCGCAAGCCGTGGTGGCAGCAAGCTGTCAGGCACCTCTACTCAGTTTCGCCCCTCTTAGGAGATGGCTGTCCTACACAGTAGCTGTACCGCTGAGGTATTCTGAATTGATGTTGTGCGGTCAACCCCCATTTGTGGTTCCGTGACTACGCTACACTTAGAGAAGCAAGCCAGCTCCTGCCGAAGCTCGCTTTTCATGGGTCTCCCCGCTCCCCCTCCCCTTTTGTTTCTCGACCTCATTCGTGATAAGGCATCGGCTCTAACATACCTCCCTATTAGCTCAATGAGGACCTTCCTCAAATGGTTCAGGGTGTTTTCTCCGACCAAATAGATTTACAGATCCAGGCCACCACGAAGTTCAGAAAGCTCTTATCCAAAGAGCGCAACCCCCCTATCGAAGAGGTCATCAAGACGGGTGTTGTCACCCGGTTCGTCGAATTTCTTCGATCTCCTCACACTCTCGTCCAATTCGAGGCTGCTTGGGCTTTGACCAATATCGCCTCAGGTAGTGCCGCCCAAACCCAGGTTGTTATCGAGGCTGGCGCTGTTCCTATCTTCGTTGAGCTACTTGCCAGCCCTGAGCCTGACGTCCGGGAACAAGCTGTTTGGGCTCTTGGGAATATTGCTGGTGATAGCCCTTCATGCCGAGACTATGTCCTCAGCTGCGGCGCTCTCAAGCCTTTACTTAACTTGCTCGGTGACAGCCGCAAGCTCAGCATGCTACGAAACGCGACATGGACTCTAAGCAACTTCTGCAGAGGCAAGACTCCACAGCCAGACTGGGTAACCGTAGGTGCTCTTTGCGCCAATTTTAGTGCGGAACAAGAAGATACGCTAACATGCCGTAGATCGCACCCGCGCTTCCCGTCCTCGCCAAGCTTGTATATTCCCTCGATGACGAAGTTTTGATTGATGCCTGCTGGGCTATTTCGTACTTGTCAGACGGGTCTAATGACAAGATTCAAGCGGTTATCGAGGCTGGCATTCCCCGCCGACTTGTCGAGCTACTTATGCACGCATCGACTAGTGTTCAAACGCCTGCACTTCGATCTGTTGGCAACATAGTTACTGGTGATGACGTACAGACTCAGGTGATCATCAACTGTGGTGCACTGTCTTGTCTGCTGTCGCTGCTCAGCTCTAACAAGGATGGCATTCGAAAGGAGGCCTGCTGGACAATCTCGAACATTACTGCTGGCAACTCTCAACAAATCCAGGCCGTTATTGACGCTAACATCATTCCGCCGTTGATTCACCTGCTCTCTAACGGGGACTTGAAGACGCGAAAGGAGGCCTGCTGGGCCATTAGCAACGCCACTAGCGGAGGTCTCCAAAAACCCGAGCAGATTCGATACTTGGTGTCTCAAGGCTGCATCAAGCCGCTCTGCGACCTGCTTGCATGTCCCGACAACAAGATCATCCAGGTCGCGTTAGACGGCCTAGAAAATATTCTCAAGGTGGGTGATCTTGACAAGCAATCGGCTGGCGAGGGTCCCGACTCGATCAACCGCTACGCCCTGTACATTGAGGAGTGCGGAGGCATGGAAAAAATCCATGACTGCCAGACGAACGCGAACGAGGAGATCTACATGAAGTCCTACAACATTATTGAGAAATACTTCTCAGACCCGGAGGACAACGAAGACGACGGAATGAACACCCAGGCAACATCCAATGGGACATTTGGTTTTGGTACTCAAGGTGCCACCACTCAGGGTAGCTTCAACTTCGCCAACGGCGCCGACTCCATGGACATGTAAGACGCGGATGTGTTGACAGCCGCATGTATCTTGCAAATCCCAACCGCCCTCAAACAGTCATCCCGACGTTGACTACCATTTGAGCAGTTCACGACCACCTCCTTAGGCAAACTACAACATCACAGCACTCATGCCCCACCCCCAACCCCTTAGTTTTGCACAACACCGCAATGCCCGTACCCCAACAACTGAGCCCCAGCACGAAATGGCGTTAGACGAGTTAATGAGGAGTATGGTAACGCAGTCAAAGATGAGGAATTGCAGGCGCCTTGGTAGCTTTAAAGCTCCAGCGCAATAAGAGAAAAGCACGCGGAAGATTTATCATTGGCATCGAGGGTCGTTAATGGTAGCTTGAAAGCTCCAACCCTCATCAGAGCAACCACGAGCGCCGGACCTAGAGAGAGTATCTCCTCGAGGGCACCAGCTACGACGAGCTCAACCAGTAGATTTACATCTGCCAAATGACAAATGGAAGCCGATGTTGAACTGTTTGTCCCAAGTGGGTAGAATAACAGTGTTAGCATGCGCAGAATTGAACATCTCGCTACAGCAGTCTATGGCTAAGTGGCCATTTGACCGTCTATCACATGTAGTATGGATAAGTTCAGATACAAGCCGAGTTTTCTCGAGAGAAAATACAGAAAGCTTGGCCCCAAGAAGTAAGAATATTACTCGCAACTTTGGTGATTCAAGAGATCCAGGCCTACGAATTGCATTTTGTCGGACGTGACATGTCTAGTAGACCAATGAACAAGACTCGATACTATAGCTACCCCTGCTCAATAACATACCGCTCTGTTTCCTTTGTAAGTTCTGGCCCAAGTCCTCATTCAAGCCAGCTACAGCTACATATAGGTAACTAGGTGTATACCTACTAGCCAAGTACCTAAAGCTAATCCCTAGGCCGTAATTTTCAGTCCTCGTCCGTTATCTTGTCCCTCACGGCCTCGGCCGCCACGTTTACCACCTTCTGCGGGGGCTTGAAGCTGGGACCCTTCAACTCCACTGGGGTCGAGAGTGCGGGGTCAGGTAATGGGGTGGGTGTGTCGGCGCCGCGGCTTTCAGGGACGGGAATGCGGATGTCCTCGGGCGAGCCGGGGACGGTGTTAGGGTCTAGGCCGGGGACTGTGGTTAATTTCTAGGTTAGTCATTTTGTGCTTCAGCCTATTAGACGGGGTTGAGATCTAGGATCACGCAAAACTGAAGTAGGCCCTTAGACGGGGTTTGATGGGTAGGCAATGAAATGTTTGGCCCCTGTGAGAGAGGACAGGAATATTAGAGATGGGACAGTTTGCTCAACGGCTACTCACTATGAATGCGCCTAGCTTCGTTTTGGTAGGCTGCCGGGATAATCTCGATGATCTCGTTCCGCGGGAACGTGAGCTTGGGGATATCCATTGTGCTGCAATGCATGAGATACGCGTACAAAACGCGCAGCACGCTCTCGTGAGCAATAACGACGAGGTCGTTCTGTTCGCGCTCCAGTTCCAGAATTATGGGCTCCAGCCGCACCGCCAGGTCATGGTACGACTCAGCCCGAGGGTAACGGTGATGGTACGGGTCGAGCTCGTGCTTCTCGATCTCTTCGGGGTAGAGGCGCCGGATGGCGCGCTCACTCAGTCGCTCGCAGACACCTGGGTTGATCTGGGACATTTGGGTGCGCTGGCGGACTTCAAATCCTCGGTCCTTAAAGGCGTCAGCCGTTTGTAGGGTTCGCACTCGCGTCGAACACCAGACTGTAAGTTGGCGCATGGGAATGGCCGTTCCTGCCTGGGCAGTGAGCTCTGCATGCGCCTGCTCCCGATGCTTTGATAGGGTCTCGGCCATGACTTGGGCGTATCTGATGCCTTCCTCAGACAGTGGAGCGTCCGTCTTGTAGTTCTCCTCTCCCAGAGCGGCGCCGGCACGGACAAAATAGGTGGCCCTGGATTTGATGTGAGTATTGGTGAGATAAAAGACGATGCGGTGGGAAAGGTAGTTAAAAGACACATTGTTGTAGAAGAACTTCTGCCCTGCGTTGATCATTTTGATGTAGTTCAGCTCTTTCTCGTTCATGGTCTCGAAAGTGGGAATCTTCGTTCCCATCCGCCGAAGGTACAGCTTTGCTGCTTCATCCGGGTCCATGTTGGCGAACTACTTACGTCAGTCACCACACAGAAAAGATCGGAGCTCAGGATAACGTACATCGGGAGACCCAATCTTGACACTCCGCGCATTTTCGCGAAGGATGTTCTCATCATCGACGTAGGATTCAAGGAACAGTGTCTGGAGATTTCTTAGAAGAGAATCCAAGTTAGAGTGGAGATTCGGATCAATAGAGCGTACCTGAACATCGTGCTTTGCAAACTCCTTTGCCAATGAGCGGCGGCCAGTAGCCGTAGGGTTTACCGCATCATAAATGGCCACCTGCCCATTTTCGTGATTTAGCCAGGCATAAATGTCCTCACGACACTTCTTGAGGATCTTTTGACGTAACATGACAGATGCAGGGGAAGCATCTGGGTAGAAGTAGTCCTCCGGCACATCGCTGTTTTCACCGAGAGTGGCACGACGATAGTCTCCCAGATGGAAGATCCGAGTCTTGACTCCCAACCTAGAGGGCCGGTAAGAAGACTATTTTGCGGTCAAATATTGGGGGGAGCAGCATACCATTGCAAATACCGTGCCATAGAAACGGAGATGTGCCT
Organism: Ustulina deusta; assembly: GCA_023159155.1. NCBI lineage: Eukaryota > Fungi > Ascomycota > Sordariomycetes > Xylariales > Xylariaceae > Ustulina > Ustulina deusta. The sequence goes on along the minus strand of JAJNNX010000025.1, from coordinate 185,009 downwards.
AACAATAGTTAGAAATCGCATGAGGAGCCCATAGCCCTTGGTATGTCTTACGTTTTACCTCTCGCGGGAAGCCCAACCATTATGATAGCAATACGGCCAGAATGGAAGAGCCTTCCAGACATTGTGCTGTACAATTGGGCCGGGGCCCTGTCGGCATCTTCGGGAACGTCGTGGATCCCATCGAATAAAGTGCTGCTCTTGCGTCTATAGCGAGGCGCATTTGCGGCGATATCTGCGGTGCTGTCGTGTTTGTCAGTCTCAGGACTAGATGGGCAACAAGTGTCGCCGGAACGAATCCGGTTTTGCATGACTAGTGATGCGTAGGTGATGCGAGAGGGCATATAACGAGTGGTAATGGGGTACGATTCGTCTCAGCCAACGGGGACACCAAGTCGCATTTTCTTTCATGTGTTCCTCCAGAACCGTTGTTCCAAAACAACAGCCAGTTACCGCTTGCCCGCTCGGACTGGTCGTCTGGGAAACTGACGCCGTTGGGCACCCAAGTCGGAAGCGGGCAACCGGTTAATTGTGCCCCATTACATGTACGCTACAGACACTACCGCGTGGAAGAAACAACAACATAACACTTACAGTAGCGTATCCATGATGACCGTGGCCAGCTTGTAATGGCCTTCTTTCCGTCTTTCCGTTATATACCCCGGACGACCAGCTGAAGGAACTAGTGATATAGACAGCCTTGCCAGAACACGGAGGCGTTATCGTGAGACCCAGGAGAAAGCAAAGCCTGGCTCAGGGATATATATACCTTCGCCAACGCGGCAGCGCTTTGAAGAGGCAAAAATCGAATCTGATGGACACCCCAATTCCCAAAGCTCCGGAGCTGGCCCAATGAACAAGTAAGGGTCCCAGCAGGCAAAACTTCACCACCCTGCGATTTCCGGGAGATGTTTCGGCTGAGAAGGGCTTAGACAAAGAGATTGTCTTAGATGGATATGGATACCGGAAGCTTCTGTGCTCTCGACACGCCCGGGCTGCTCTGCGTTAGACGGCAGGTATCCTCGTATTATCGTGGAAAATTTAGGGATCTTGACCAAGATCCCGACCCAATGCACTGTCTGTGTTCTCAAAGCTGCCAGGATCACAGGGTTCCAGCTGTGCGGGTAGGCGGTTTGGGGGAGGGGGGTATAGGTGCTGGACGTGCTGGTAGTGGCCAAGCGTGTGGTTTTAGATTTAGGATAGGATTTAAAAGAGCGGGTGACTGGTACTTGTAGTGATATGGACTATGGCAGGGAATGGTAGACTAGTGAGTGTATATGATTTCCAACGAGCTGGAGGGATATCCTCCGGTGGCTTTTTTTTTTTCTTCTTCTTTTTTTCCTTCGCGAATTGACAGATTATTATTGCAGCTCAGGTAACCTTACCCTCGAAGTAACCTCACAGGAAGGACCGTACCTGGTGTGCAGCATTTCCAATACTTGACCAAGACCACGTGCGATACGATGACCCGGGAAAGGACAAAAGGAAAGTTCAGTGAGTCTACCTAGTCTGGTCCAGGTATGTACTCTGCTCGCTCAGGTGCAGTCGCCTCTTGAGGCTTGAAGGCCTATCACGTCACCCTGCTGCCAGCTGGATCCACAACCTAAACCTAGTTTAGATAAGGAGGCAGTGAATGTGCCGGAGTAGCCCTCCCCGGTTGTGCCTACCTCCCTCGTAGGCAGGCACCTCCCCGCCAATTGGCAATGCCTCGTAATCCCGTTAAACGGTTTGTGTGCATACCACGTTGATATATCTGTCTATCGGAGATGTAGTGGAGTTGCAATGGATTTGAGATGGGGCCTTGTGTGGATCGGATCAGCCAGGATGAACTCACAGCACAAGAGCCTAGAAACGATTTTTTTCGCGGGCCTCTCTCTATAATCAGGATAAGCCTGGGAGCTCCCAATCACCCCCAGGCATCGCACCGCCGTCTTGGACGTTTGTTGTCTTGTTAAGCAGCCTGTATATCATTATCCACAACCAGACCTACAGCGTTCTGCCGCATTCTTTCTCCTCACCCGAGCCGGCGCCTTTCCGACCACACGTCGTTGCCGTTCGCGCAATCGTCATCCATCATGGCCTCCAGCCAAGAAATAACATCGTCGTCGCCCTTGGGCTTTCTGACTGCCAATCCCATCGCCAATGCTGTGAGCGACGCCTACAGGTCCTTCTCGCATCGGCGAGCCAAGCTTGGTCTCACGAACCCCGGAACCGTCGAGGCTATCAGCAAGGAGGTCCAGCGTGAGGTTTCTCTCACCAACTATATGCACACCGGCCTTCGTGCCGATCTCACAAAGGCCGTGAGCCTGTCGCCCTTGTTTCAAGTATCGCACCAGTTTGCACTGGGCGAGCACATGAAGCCATATGCTTTCGCCGCACTCCTCGGCACAAACGATGTGAGTCGCTGCGCTTCGATTTTGAAGTATCTTCAGGTTGCTCACATGTCTCTCCAACCCCAGGTTTTCTTGCAAGGAAGCATGGACAATGACGGGATCCTGTCTACGCGTTTTAACTACAGATGGAGCTCTTCGCTCGTCACCAAGTCCCAGCTCCAAATAGGGTCTCCCCAGGATATGACCTCGATCGAACACGAATACACGGGTAGCGATTTCACCTCTTCACTTAAGATGTTGAACCCCTCATACCTCGAAGGCGGCTTAACCGGCATCTACATACTTAGCCATCTCCAGTCCATCACAAAAAGACTTTCCCTTGGTGTTGAGGCTGTCTGGCAACGTGCTGCCTTAAGCCAACCTCCCGAATCTGCCACATCCTATTGTGCCAGATATAAGGCTGAGGATTGGATTGCGACGGCACAGCTCCATGCTGCTCAGGGGGCTTTGAATGCAACATACTGGCGCAAATTATCTGACAAGGTCCAGGCCGGTGTCGATATGACTCTTCAAGTCGTTCCTAGCCCTGGGGGCATGATGGGTGGTTTGCAAAAGGAAGGTGTCACCTCCGTCGGTGTTAAATATGACTTCCGCATGTCTACATTCCGTGCTCAGGTCGACTCTAAGGGAAAGCTTGGCTGTCTTCTCGAGAAGAGGGTACTGCCTCCTGTCACAATGTCCTTCTGTGCCGATGTTGATCATGTGACTGTAAGTACCCATCAAAATCTCAACAACCCCTACTCCTTGCTAACCACAGCGCAGCAAAATGCGAAGGTTGGCCTTGGCATAACTATTGAGGCTGGAGGTGAGGAACTACAGGAGCAGCAGGAAGCTCTAGGTGCTCAGGCGTCACCTAACATACCTTTCTAAACCCAATCCACACTATAAGCTCTCCTCTCCCACCAACGGACACAGTTGGCATTCACACTGGGGCGACGGGCTCTCCCCAGCTCCCAGATGAGCGCTGGAATGACGAGCACGAAGCTTCGAAATAAAGATCATCTACACTTTTCTCGTATTCTGTTTTAATACTCGACTTGCCGACCTTCACCACGGCGGGCCACTCCATACCGTGACGAATATAGAGTTATGTCTCACAGTTGAGTCACCGTTCGGTCTGGGGCTGGGGCTAGGGCACCGAGTGGAACAGGTGGTACGGTGTACAATAAGGACTTGGCAACTCTAGAAGGGGAAAAAACGGCTGCATGTATGATGGTCACAGAGAGCAGGTTTGGCAAGCTGTTTTGCCTGCGGCGTTTGACTCTCCACACGATGTTGATCGAGATGCGCTACAGGAAGACTTGTAATTTGCCCAAGTATTCGGGTACTTGTATATAGCTACCCTGTGTGTATAACATGAACGACTTTGAACACTGGTTTGGCTTTCCGAGGCTTGGTATGATATTTGTTTGTTACACCTCGTTTTCTGTCAATAGCGGGTGTATAGTTAGTTTACGAGGACATTGACAGTACGACAATTGATAACCCCTTGAATTTGTATAGTGATCATTGCGGGGCCGAGTGGACAATAAATGCTTATTGATGCCATGGAGTTTGACAGAGCCAATAAATAACACTGACCCGACCAAACCAAAGCCGCAGCGCAGCTTTGGTTTGTTTGACATCGGGAATGGGATGCAGGACCATGGTGCTTGTTGACTGGCATGGACTGAGAGTGCCCCTCGAGGGCTCGGACCAGAATGAACTCTTGACTTTGGGTAATAAATTGAGTAGGAGCATAATCGCCCGGCAATCCATACCCATGAGATAGTGTTTGTGATTTGGCTCAAGCCTCCAAGAATATGTATTACAATATGACATTGTGAGTTCCAAGCCCTAGAATACTAGCCCTTGTTGCAGTAAATGATGGTTCGGCTGATTGTTGAGCATAATTTTTTAATAGATAGTTCAGTTTCACCCAATTTAATATAAATATAATATGAATGAGACTAAGGTTAGAGTTCAATATTGTCCGCTACTGTTAACCTACTAGGTAGGTAGACACAAGTCATTGTACTGATGGTACCGGGTGTGTGATGACAGCAAACCAGCGCCAAGAACTAACGTAACGCAATGATATGGATAAGCAACCGATAAGCCGCAGGAGCCTTGACTGGTGCTCGAAGGTACCTAGGTACCTATACTAGGTACCGGTACCTAATGATGTAGGTACAGCAGCACAGTGACAGTACCCCGGATCTTGTTATAGCTGTACTTTATTAGCAATACCTCAAACGTGGCCTTGGAAATAAACAACGTCCAAGACGTTGACAACGAACAACTCGGCGGAAAGAAGTCCTTCACAACAACCAATTCAAATAGAAGGCACACTGTTGCCCACCATGCACAACTCCCTCACGCGCATACAAAATGTCTTCGGGTTCTTCACAACGGTGGCCTTCATCGTGGGTGCCATGATCGCCGCCTCCGACTTCACAGCCCCGCGGACACCCAGTGCCACCATCAAGCCGACCAATGTGCAGGTGTACGTAGGCGACAGCCAAACAACCCAGACAAGCCCATGAATGGGGAGTGCAGTCCTCGCCTGGCTAACCAATGTCGCGCGGCGCTATGAGTAGGGTCAAGGGCCGGCCGCATTACTACAGCTCCAAGAAGGAGGAATACGCCATCATCAAGTTCTCGCTCGACGCGGACCTGTCGTCGCTGTTCACCTGGAACACCAAGCAGCTCTTCGTCTACGTCACGGCCGAGTGGCCCGCGCCCCCCGACGGCGCCAACCAGACGAACAAGGCCGTCATCTGGGACACCATCATCACGAGCCCGAGCTCCGACCACCTGGCCAACATCGGTCCTGCCACCCTGAAGAAGCTGCGCAAGAGCGCCGCCGGCAAGAGCGTGGATCCAAGCCGGTACGAACAAAATGCCCGTCCATCCATTCACCCATCCATACATGTTCTACTTGCATGCGTATTTTGATACGTTCCCTTTCAAATGTAAAACCATGTATAGAAAAGGGAGGAGGAGAGTGAGAGAGAGAGAGAGAGACTGATATTCGACATACAGAGGCAAGCTATCGCTCAAAAACCAAAGACCCAAGTACCAAGTCACCCACCCGACAGGCAAAATAGCCAACACGGACGACGTCACCCTCCACGTCCACTACAACGTGCAGCCCTGGGTCGGCATGCTGACCTGGAACCAAGGCATCGACTTCGCCCTATGGAAGAAGATGGCCCGGGGAGTTAGCAAAGCCTTTGAGCTCCCCGCCGTGAAGAAGAAGGACGAGGGCCGAGATAAAAAATAAAAAATAACAATCATGATAATAATGAGATTGTCGTTGCCGTTGTCTGTACCAAGGGGAGGCGGCGTTCTAGGGAAAAGAGATGGCGGTTCTTATTTTGTGTCTTCTACTTGATTAGCGAAAGACCAAAAGAAAAATTCCAAAGAATAAAAATTGCATAACCGATGACATTGACTCTGGCTCCGATCATGAAGCTCATCTGGCTATTTCTCCTCCTGCCTTCTTTGCTTCCTACCCACTCTGTCATTTACATGGATCCCTTGCTCGTTCACGTTTTGAACCGTGGTGTCTAGACGAGTCTCACGAAAGAACAAGCATCTTCATCATCCCACTACCGCTGTATGCCCTGTATCCGAAGTTATCTGCACAGAACTAGCCTCTCGAGGGCTTTTGTGCATCACGAACAACACCACGTCTATTTCGCTCTAAAGTAGTCGTCAAAGTGCACTACAAACAGCAACCAGCGCGCCTAGTGACCGATTTGGCAAGGCTTGCGCTTCTATAAAACAAATATCTTCCCTATCCTCACCCAAGTAAGTAGATGGTGAGAGAGGAAGTCGATACCCGCTTCTCCGGTTTTGTGAGTTAACTATGTAAACTACCTAGGTAGATAGGTAGATAAGCCACCTCAGAGATCTAGCTACGTCGACTTTTCTTATTTGGGTTCGAGATACACCGCAAAGACTCCTGTCATTTCCTGCTGCAAGAAGGGGGGTATAACTGGAGCAAGAAAAGAAGAAGACAAACGCGTCACACATTGAATGCGCCAATTCGCCCGCCTACTCCGCCCCATGCAGATTCACATAACACACACGCACGTATTGCCCCTTTGGCCGTGTGGACACGGCCTTATTAATCGTGATGTTCTCTTCGTGTCGTACAAGCCTTGATGACACAGTTCGTATTCGTCCTCGATCGGCCACGAAGGAACAACAAGAAGCGAAGCTGGTGTCTTAGTCACCTGAAAGGTCGATGACATCGTTTGGGGGTTTCTCACGTATCTTCGCGGCGACCACTCTTTCTCCGTCTCGTCGGTTCAGAAAGTAGGGACTCTGCTGCCCCACTTGCTTCTGGCCGTCTGTCTTGTCATCCTGCCCCGGAGACCGACTGTGAATGTTGCTCGACGGGATTTCCACTACGAGAACACGTCCCGCTTGGCCCCCTCGGTGTCTTTGAGGACTCTGCCATGCCTTTTCCCGTCTATTGTTGTCCGAGTCATCGACGACCACGGGGTCAAGTGGTGTCGCGCCTCGAGAGCCCTTGGACGATGGTGTCTCAGGGGCAAGGGGGGCAAGAAAATTGGTTTGAGGGTTGGTGCTGCCTTCTGTCCCTGGTGATGTTGAACACCATCTAGCCGCTAGTGTCCTGGCTGGAGAAATAGGGGATGTACCAGGCACTTGATGTATCTCGCGATCGAATGTTGGCTGAATCTCGCGAGGCGATGCAACCACGTGGGGAGTTGCTTTAGACCTAGCTTGCATCTCTTCTACATTCGACCCGTCCCCCATTTCCGCATGTCGCGTAGTTCTCAAACTACTATTCTGGGCGATGGGTGCAGACGGTTGCATATTGGTTATAGCATGCTTTGCACCTACCTCAAAATCTGCCACATGCTTTCGATCCATCGTTTCTCCAGCGCCCGTACTACCAGTCCTAGAGCCAAACGGTTGGGGATGTGGTAGGGCCGAGGGGGCTTTGCTTTTGTCTTCATCATCATGACAATCCTGGCTCGCCAGTTCCATTTTGGAAGGGGTATCAGAAAGGTTCGTGGCAGGAGCGGCTGTATGACTCAAAGCCCCCTCTGCTTGCGTCTGTTTTTTACTCATTTTTTTAGCCTGTCGTTTTCGGTCTTGGACTACATCTTCAGCATTTTGCTGCTCCGTTTGAAGTTGGAAAATGAGATTTCTAATATTGTTCCGGAGCTCCGATGGATCGATATCCCAATGAATCCCACCATCACGTTGCAACAAGCTCTTCACAAAGGAGTCAGGACCACGAAGAAATTCCTGAATATATCCAAGTAAGAACAACCCACAATCACAGTGGTTCGTTTGTTCAGGGACGTCCTTGGCCGTGGTACCCATAGCACCAGGCGATGCTATTTCGATTCCCCTCTTGTCTCTAAGTTCTGCAATGAGATATTGCTTCAAATAGCTGCAGGTAGGCGAATGCGTTGCACCCAAAGAATCTAGTGTAATTATTCTTGGCTGAGTTGGATCACATTTTCGGAGCCCAACACCTGGCTTCTTCCCTACTTTTCTGCGGGGTTGTGGGTTAGCCGCGGTGGCGATATGCTCTACCTCAGTTTCTGGCCTGTCCGAATCCTTAATCTCGTACACATCGTGGTCGCACTTGAGGGAAACAGATTCAACTCCTTCCTCTGATTTGTTGTCTGCCTTCTGCTTAGTTACACCACTTGGATGGCCAGAGCTGTCAATTGACATACGTCTCAAACTTTCGACGACCTCTTCTTGTGCAGGGAGTGCGACGTGCTGGCCGTCAATATCGCCATTTGGTACCCCGTTGCGCGAGGGAGCTTGGGAGTTGGCCTGAGTGATTCCGTTGCCATCCGCAATTGCAATTACCTCGTTCTTCGTATCGCCATCTTGTTCGTGGTTGTAGGATGGGACAAGCTTGGGCGCATTGCAGATAATTGCGACGTACCAGTGAGTATACTCATTGATAGGAACAATGATATAGTCTTTGGAGAAAAGGTCTACCTTGGAGGTCCACGTCTTGACGCTATCATAATTAATCCCTTGGCCATTCTTGGTGGGTTTCAGCTTATCATAAAAGAAGGTATTCTGAAAATAGATTCTCTTCGCCAAATCTTTGTTTTCGTCTTCCAGGTTCTTTTGCAGAAACCGAAGGTAGAAGATGATGATATTGTCATTCAGGAATTGGCCTTCGTCAAGGCGTTGGATGTCATCCTTATCGACGGTCGCTCGGTTCTTTCCTGTGTTGGGATAAACAAGAGAGTTCCGCCACCGCTTTTCCCAGCCCGCATTGAGTGATGTCCAACCTTCGGGAATAGGCTCAGACTCGGGTAACCCAATATACGCGTAACTCGAGCGAGTTGTCCGTGTCTGTTGTTGCACTGAAGCTAGTTGGTCGTCCCACGCTTGGCTTGAGGCAATGCCACTACCATTAGATCTTGATGTAGGAGAAGACTTCATTGCGTCTCTCAATCTAGGTTGGGACCTAGATTCAGTTGCAACGTAATGATCTCTCAAGGATCTGTTATTGCGATTGTGCTGGATAACTCGGATGTCATCAGCATCAGCAACTGAAGCTACTGAAGCTGCTATTTCGAGATCCGATAGTATTCTGTGGGATTTGGCTCGTCGCATGATTTCGTCAAAATCCTTCTCGAGTTTGGCTCTACCATATATTAGCTTCCACCTCAACAGAAACCTTCCAAGCTTGTCTTACCTGTTGCAATCTTGGATGGTAACTGGACAATTGTGTCCTTTGTAAAGAGCAACCCATTGTAAGAATTTGGAAAACTCGGGTACGGAGGCGAATTCTATCATGAGCTTGGGGCCAGCACCGTTCGAAAGATTTAGACTATCGAAGCTGATGATGACCATGCAACATTCGTCGTCATCTCTACAACGTAAGATAGTTTTTGCTTTCATAATATCGAGCGTGAGGTATCTGTAGGGTTTCAGAAGGTTTTTATCCTGATCAACAGGGAATAAAGTATGGCCGATTTCGCGGATAGACAGAAGACAGTGATCCGGATCCTCCTCGTCCGCTGTTTGATACTGGCATTGCCCAGAGGCGCCACGCACAATACGCAGGCCATCCCCTATGATTGTGGTGGCTTCGCTCTTCTGGTCCACTATTGTGTCCATTATAGTTGATAGTCTAGGAGGTGTTCTAGCAGTGGAAGCGCCCTTGAAGTTTGTTGGTAGAATATTGCCTCTTTTTGATAGACTAGGAGAAAACGCCTTTCGCCGTTTGGTAGGACGACTCGCTGCTAGTTCCTCCTCGCTTGGAGCTAGCTCGTCTAGATCGAAGCCAGATTGCTGAGATTTCATCCTTCTATCTACCTTGTCAAGGGCTTTGGCAAATGTCTCTGAAGGGTTAGAATGAGCTGGATTTCCACCGCCTTGGAAACGAGGTGCGAACTCTGATATAGGATGCTCTTCAGGTTGTTTGCGTTTAAGCTGGTGCGAACCTGTCAACTCTTTGGAAGGGTTGATGAGATCGACGTCATCCTCGCTAATATCATCATCAACCATCAGTGGGGGGATAGACCTCGATGCAAGATTTTCTATGTCTTCTTGTGCTAGCAATTTATGATCGCCTCGATTTTTCCGGGGTCGTTGCAGTTTATTCCATTTATGTGCAGAGCGGTACTCGGCGACTGTAGGCTGAGAAAGGCTCATATTTGGGGCAGCCGAACGCTGAGAATCGGCGACAGATTCACTTCCTATAGATCGCTTTCGGGATGTTGCTACGTCAACCACAGTAAATGTGGCGCGAGAGTATCCGGGGGCTATATTGCTTTCATCGAGTTTCTGGCGTTTTGCTGGAGGTGGGCTGGCGGGGGTGGACCGGGAGGACCGGGAGGAGGACGGGATACCAAAACGCGTTCGTGAGGAGGCGCTATTGTTGGAAAGGGTGTTCATGGGCTGGGGAGCACCCAAGTTTCCAGGCTTGGTCTGGGGAGAGTCAGCTACCGGAACCAAGGCAGGAGAAGGAGGAGGAGGCATAGCCTGACCATATCGCCAGTTCTTCCAAATTGGATAACCGATGCCAGACGAGTGAGCCACGGCGCAGCTCTCACCACGAACTCCGACAAGGGATTTATCGAGAAGGTCGATGCTGAGGTGCCAGTGCCCTTGCTGGTCTCAGTAGGCAGGTGTTGTTGTGCGGATGGCATGTGCAAGGCAAGCCAGTCGACATGCTGACCACTACTATGCGTCTTCACTGCGTTGTTGGTGGCACGTTGCCGTGACGTTCCACGGCCGGCATTCGGCAGGGCTATCGGCTCAGAGAACGCATGGACAGAAGGGCCGAGGCAGGAATACCTATGCGAGGCGCAAATCAGGGGCCGGGGGGTTGTCAAGTCTATATCTAGATCGGTGAAGAGGGATGTTGGTGCGGAGGAGGGACGCTGTCGCAGAAGTTGCGCAGAGAAAAAGATTGTCTTTTTTCTTTGGGTCTCGTGGTTCTTGTTGCCCTGTCGAGTGGGAGAGGCGAAAGATGGACTGTCCGGAGTGAATACTTGGCATGTGTAGGCACCGTTGTGCACCTATGTTTGTAAGGAAGTAAAGTCAGAAGATGTCGAGGAGTAACGTGGATTCATGATGTTGAACTCAGTCGCTCTTGAGGGCCGGGGTGAGGTAAAAGTGTACCATAAGTAAGTATCTTCTGTGTTTCAATTTACGGCACACGCACTGCCTACAGTAGAGCCTGGGTACTTAGGTGCGTTCCCTGAACCCCTAAACCCTGCTAGGTACTATAGTCATACCAACATGGGCACAATGGAATCCTAAATCCTTGTTCTTCTGCCACCCCGCTAAAGTACCTAACATATTATGTAGGTAGCTGTGTACCTTAAGTACCTAGGTATGTACCTACATGAATGAAACCTGAGGAGGTATCTGGTGTGCCTAGATAAATAGGTACTTGAGGTCTGGGCTTAGATACCTCCTTGTCAATGCTACCTAAAATACCGTGATAACATGAAAGTATTCCATTATTACCAGAAGGCGAAATGGTCAAACAACCTTCTGAATTCAATAGAGGGGTGCCTGGGTAAAATTGCTCAAAGGTATCACACATGCACGCCAGGTCGTCCAAAGACTGCCCATTGAGCTAGATATACATAGCATCCGGGAAGCAGGATCCCTAAACCGTCTGACTAGCTCAAGATTCTTCGACCCAATTGACTTGCACAAATAACTTGTTGAAGACATTGCACACAAACCAAGTTTTGTTGAGGTAATCATACTTTTCTGACATATGGTCTTGTAATCCCGAATGTTTGTTAGTGATATAGAGTGGGATACATAGCACAAGTAAGGGTTATAAGAGACAATCATAGTAGATTGTTACTAGCTCTAAAAATGGTTTCTGCTATAACACATTATTGGGCCAAAGGAAAAGAAGTTGCTAGATGAAAACAATCGCTAATTGAAAATATTCCTAGAGTGTAGTAGAAAAAGCAAAAGGAATATTTTCTTTCCTGGTTATTGGTTTTTTTTTTCTATCACTTATGTGTGTACTTGAGAGGTAGGTAGTTTTAAACTCAGGACAATTACTACGTCTTGGATATAATTCGCGATAGTTCCAAGCTCCAAATAAAGAATGGTTTCTGTTATTTTTAAACCATAAGAAGTAGAAGGATTGTACCTAAGTTATGAATGCCTCTACGCACGTAAGTAAGCGGGCAGCCAGCTGACTTAACAGATAACAACCACTTGCTTCAATGGGTAGGCCGAAATGGTCCCGAAGAGCTGCGACATTTTCTATTTCTGCAGAACTGTTGAAAAACCTGAAGACTATGTGCAGCCAATTACTCGGAAGCGGGTTCCTATAGAAGACTAACACAGTGATTATCCTAGGTACTATACCCAACTGCGAAGCCCTTTTGCAGTTGGGGATTATCATAGTGATTATCTCTTACCTACCTAGGTATACAGGCTGCTCCTTGTCGGGCTACTACTATATGATACATGCAGATATGAGTTACTAAATAATGCCCTTCCTATGTAGTACTCAGAAGGCAAAGACTATCACTACTAACACGAACTGAGGCTATCAAGCTTTCTCGCAACACATATATTACACACTTCCTCGGTGAGAATTGTCGAAGAAAATAAACACTGTTCATCTGTCTTCGACCTATAAGTGATCCGGCCGCTCTATTCCGGGTGTGTCACTCCATTCTCCAAATAATACATCAGTTCGTATTGATTAACCTATACGAAGGATACTAGGTTCGAAGCCCGAACACTAAAAGCTTTCCTAGTATTAATATCTGGGCATAGAAGGCGTGTAAGTATCTAGTTTGCAAAGCCAGCGGCCAAACGAAAAACTCCATGTCGTCGTCTCAAAATCCGCCATGAAGTGAAGAACGCTCAAGACCAAACTGTCCGGGCTACAAGAAACTCCTCTTACCATGCCGGGTTCAATAGCATCGTTATCTCTGTGTAATCAATTACCCTGAATTTCTCGTAAAAACATATATCATTAGTCTTCCGCCGGTAGCGTGCCGGGCTCGTCGGGTGTGTCAGGAGTCAACTCGTAGACGCTCAGCCGGTTGCCCGCACCGCACAGTTGCGTCGCGTCGCCGTTACAAGCCATGCTACATTCCCCGCTGGGGGCCACCACGGAACCCTCGCCGAACTCGTCGCCACAGTAACACTCGGCGCCGTATTCAGTGCCGAAGTACGTGAACCCTTCACAGAACGTGGCACAGGCCCCGAGCGTCATATTACCATTGACAAGAGCTTGGCCAGGCAATGCGCGGACATCCGTGCCCTCCGTCTGGCAACCATACCAGGAGTAGTTGCCGACTACGAGAGGCTGCGAGGGACCGGCGGTTGTGTTAGAGTAATAGAGGTTCAGTCGGTTGCCAGCACCACAGTACTCGGATGGATCTCCTGCACAGGGCGTGTTGCAGTCAGTCAGATTCGTCTGGTTACTAGAGGCGGCAAGGATGTTACCGCAGTGGCATTCACTTCCGTATTCCGCTCCGAAGTAATGGTAATCCTGGCAGAAGTCGGCGCAAGACTCGAGCGTGACGTTTCCTGTGGTGGATTTTGCGTCGAGAGCTCGCACGCCATCACCCTCAGTCCAGCAGCCTTGAAACGCGTAGGGAGGGACGGTAGGCTTGTGCGTAGGGGTAATGGTAGGTGTTGGGATCATCGTGGTCGACGTGGGCGGGTTAATGAGCCTGTACATCTCGAGTCTGTCGCTGCCACCGCAGTACTCAGTCTCATCGCCGGCACAAACCATGTTGCAATCCGCGTCGTTGGTCACGTTGCTCCTGGAGTCGATGAACTGGCCGCAGTAGCATTCGCGGCCGAACTCAGTAGCAAAATAAGTGAAGACAGCGCAGTTAGATGCACACAGCTCCAGGGTCATGGATTCGCTCGGAAAGGCACCTCCGGTGAGCGCACGGCTAGGGAGCTCCTCGTAACAGCCGATACGTAGATACGGCGTTACGGTCGGCTTAACCGCCAGCGTGCCAGTGGGAGTTGCGATAGGACCTGTTGTGACATATAGTTCGAGTCTGTCACCCGCGCCGCAGTATTCCGTCTCATCCCCAGAGCAAACTATGTTACACTCATCAAGTGTAACGTTTGTGCTGGATGCATGGACCGTATTACCACAGTAGCCTGTAGGGTGGTTAGTCAGATCACACGGCCATTTCCCCTGTAGCTTTCAACGGACAACAACTCACATTCTCGTCCATACTCTGTGCCCCAATAGAAGTAGCCTGTGCAGTTGGTCATGCAGCTCTCGAGTGTCATCCCGTCATAAACGTAGCTGGCACCGCTTAGAGCGCGGACTCCCGCAACTGTCGCCTCCGTGTTGCAGCCGACTAGCGTGAAGTTGCCCAAAGTTTGTCTGTGGAATGGGGTCTCTACTGCTGCAGTGCTCGTGAGTGTTCCTGATGAGGTCAAAGTCGGGGTCAAAGTCGGGGTCAAAGTCGGGCTCACAGTAACCGACGTCGAAGAGCTTCCCTCCGGCGGATCAGGATCATCAGGACTCGAGCAGATCGAAGGCGGCGGGGCGTTGAAGGTGGTACATGTTGCTCCTAGGCCACTGGCTGCTTTGAAAGCATCTCGTGAAGCCAAGACACCAGTTCCGGTAACCACATCGATCTTGGTAGCATAATCAAGCTCCCCAAGGCCTTCATAGGTACCTGTATAGAATGTGTAAAGGCCGACGCAGTCACCTTTTGTCATATTTACGGTAACATCATTGAGAGTGGGAACCGGGCGATTTGGGTCACCAACGGGTGTCTTGTATGACAGTTGCATATTGACGGGCTGAGAATCAAGGTCGTTGCGAACCTGTTTCAAAATGTTAACGCTTGGCAGTCAAGTCAAAGAGAGGTTTAACTCACAGCAGCCACAACGTTCAACTTGCCTTCAAGCAGACAGCTTTGAGGTTTCTGCATGAGAATAGCATCCTGGATAGGATACAGGTTTCCGTTGTTATCATAAGCCTTGGATATTCCACTGGCCATGTTAACAGTCAAAGTGAAAGAGGAGATACCCGATGCGGTTGGGATTTGAACACTAATCGGGAACCACTGGAATTTTCATTAATAAGGGGGGTCAAAACATACACAGTCTAGGGTAGTGCGATGTAAACTCACCACGAAGGTGTCGTCGAAGCCCTGGGTAGCACCTAGGAGGTTTGCTGTATATGTGCAGCCTACGGTGCCACAGTTGTCACCGCCACTTCGATCCTTGTATGTTAGCGAAACACTCTTGGCAGTGTCAGTTCCAAAGTCAGTGGTGCGAACTCGGATCAGCCCAGATAGTTGCATAGTTGAAGCTCCAGAGTTCAGCACGAGCTGCATGTCCACTGGCTTGACGGCATACGGCCGAATGGGATCGGTAAGGACAACGCCATCAGGAACAACCTCAATCATTTTCTGCAATACCGTGGCGCAAACGCTGGTGAAGGTCTCTGGGTCTGTCATAGCAGCTATCGTCGCGTTTCTATCTGAGTTAAAGACTTTGAAGTCAGAGTTTCTCGTAGCTTTAATCGAAGGACCCACAACCATAGGGTTCGTTGTATTGCCCGATACATATTCGGTAACGATCCTATTGTCGAATTTATCCACTGTAGAGTCCATTGGCCCCTCGCCATCTTTGGTACTGCCCACTGGAACGATTTGGGGGAATTCAGTCTCGTGGACTCCACCAATAGTATGACCACATGCAACAACCTGAATCATCTCGGTCTGGCTGAAGCCCATTCGCGCAAACTGCTGCTGGAATGTGAAGGCTGAATTTTGGGGCAGCGGGACACCGATAGGGCCAGCTACTTTAGCATCAACCCTACCACTAGCGATGGGGACGACTGGACCACCACAGGATCTCACAGCATAGTACACACCCAGAGCTAGAAGATCGGCCACACCTGATTTACTTGTATAGTAGTCCGCCATGAAGGTGAGTGTTGTATTAAATGCTGGGCCAATGTTGTCTGAGCTGGTGATTTCGTATTGTAATGACCCATCCATCCCGCCATTTCGCGGGCCGCCAGCAACCGTGGTGGTCGCCATGTCGTGAAAAGCGGCTCTCAACCACTCTGCGGCGTTGTGGCGACCAGGTCCTGAGGCTTCGCTTGAGCAGGGTATGACAGTTCCGCCAAACTGTCGGGAGCGGTAGCCTTGCACCTGATACATGATCTCTTCCAGCTCGTCGATCTGAGAAGGCCATGTTGGGTCTGCTCTTGCCAGCATGTTCAGCGAGAGCATCGCCGACAGGAAATGTGTATTCCAGCGCATGGCGAGGACTGGTTCTCGAGGGAACCAGAACAAGCAATATTAATAATTAATAGGATTACGGGAAGACAACCATATAGCCCGGGCCCAGTCTGACTGAACAAGGGAGATCGGCGCAGACGGAGAATCAACCCGAACATGCCCAACACAAGGCAAGAGAAAGAAGGACTTTAATACCATAATAAATTACCCCGTCATCCCGGTGAGCGTGGCCTTGTACACTAGCCGCCATGATTGTTGTTAGGCCTTGTCGACCCCTGCCTAAGTAGGTGCCACGGCAGGAGCGGAGATGCAATACGAGAACTGATAAAAGTGGCTAATAAGTATGATAGGTTGGACGAGCCTACTCGAGGTCCTGACCGTCAGCCGCAAAGGCCGAACGAACGACTCACGCAAGCCAACAACAGGCGCGGGATGGAGACCGAGACAATATGCGCTGTACGTACCCTGCCTGGGAGGTGTATGTGTAGTAAGTATGCAGGATCAAGGAGGAAAGACGTGATGCGACCTAATGATCCACACGTGGGATCTCCAGGGTCCACGGTACCGCCACGGTACTTACCGAACTGAACACGATCTCTTTTCCCGAACGGGTTCCATCAAATCCCGGTTGCTCGTCGAAGCTGGGTGGCCCTAGATCGTTATTAGCCTTCCTCGAGGCTTTTTAAACTTATTATCCAAGTTAGAGATAAGGCACAAGAAGGACAATACCCGCTCTTTCAATTCTTTTATAGACGAATAAGATGTAAATTTGCGTTATTGTTAAGAGGCTTTCGACGAACTGGCTGGCTTGGCGTGCAGATGCAATGCATCGAATGAAGAGTAGGCACTTTATAAAGCGGCTAGACCTCGAGCATTGTGGGGTTCGGTCTACCTACTTAAACAACGGTATCTGAGGTGAGGAATTGGTAGTCAGGTGATAGTGTAATGCCAAAACAATAGTTTCTTTTCAGCTCGACAATACTTAGCTCTCGAGTTAGGCAGGTATGGTAGAACAATGGTTCGTCTCCGAATTACAGCCCTGCCGCATACAGGGTATCGAGATTCAGCCATCATTGTGCTGAAAACAGTCTGCGACAATGTTTCAAGTACCTCACACCTGTGTTTTGATGTTAGTAATCTTTTGCTATAACTAGTCCAGATACACCAATAAGTTATGAACCAGCACGATAGCATGATCCACCTACCCTTTAGTGTAGATCGGCAAATGGACGAAAATGTGATTAGGTACCGTAGTTAGAAAGAAGAACATGCACATTGTGAGAGAATGGATCGAGATACCTAATTCTGAGTTAGGACGCAACAGGTAGCCGCAATCTTTGAGGAACCCCCAGGGGTGTCTCGGATATACCAGTTATATCTTTGTCGCCGGCCTACATTGGCCATGAAAATTCCCTAATTTGGCCAGTCCCCATACAAGCTGTTAACCCTTTCAATATTTAAGAATCGCAATAACTATATTAAATTATATTCGTCGTTAACGCAAATTTGAAGTGAAAAGGCTTGGCCTTAATGCTCGGGACACCCTTTGAAGTCACTACTTATTGTAATACTTGGCGCCCTCTTGACCGTAAAATGGGTTAGAATTGGCCAATGTAGGGTTTTTCATGGCCAACCTAGGGGGGCTAGATCTGGCGCCTGCCCCCGCTGCTGCTGTCAGCTTGAAGAGTTTTCCATATCACCTCCATGTAGTGTACACTCAAGGAGCCGAGGCCACCAAAGTACATAACATTGCATCGAATCTAGAATAGTGCCGTGAGACTGTGTTGCCTGCTGATCACCCATGATGATCTTAGAATAGCTATAACGTTGTCCACAGGTCAATATTTTGTTCCAGGTACGGCTGAAGAATGCCTGTTCCCCCCAAGTATCTGCCCATAGAAGTCACAATGAGCCGCCTTCTAGCCTAACTCTTAAGATCTCGAACACCGGGTGTTATTGCCATGCGTTTGATGTCTCTTGAGACGTGGACTACTATCTAGTAGAGAGAACGTCGTTGTTATGGTGCCACGAAGTGCGCTATCCCAAGTACAATATGCCGAGACAGGCTAGAACTAGATTATCAGACGAAGCGGTCAGGTTAGCACTAGGAACATTGGCAGAATATCGGGTAGTAATATAGGCAAGCCAACAAATACCGAACATTATATATCGTGTTTCATGGTCCTATGTGCTTTATTAACCTTTGATGTAAGTAGTAAGTTGCTTTCTGAGAACGGGTCTGATTCGTGTCATTATAAATTTGTTAAGTGATATCATACCTGACAGGAGCCGGAGGAGGGCAAACTGTGGCATCGCATACCAATCGAGTTCATAGAAACCTGCACATATGGTACACGATAAAAGACTATTGGCAGAGCTCATGCTGCAACCCACCATGATACAGCTGTAGGCCGATATTGTTAGACCCAGACTCGTTACTGCACTCCTCAATATCATAATGGATGCTAAATAATAGCAAGTTAGGCATACACTAACAATACCACTACATTATAGTACTTGGTGTATCCTAGGTAGTGTGGGTAGACTGTCCTGATATGCATCCAACGTCGATCTGGTCATTCAAGCTCCTCGCTACTTGTAGCCTTGCTTTGTCGCTATTATCAATTCACACAGCGATTGCAACTTTAATGCGCAGTAAGAGCAATTTTTCCTGCACGACACTGGCCCAGGCCATTATTAATGGTTCGAATGCAATAAACGAATTGTTGCTGACAACAATACGGTATTATTGTAACCCAAGTCGGACGGTTGGCAACGGCGCCCTGGACAGAAGAGGAGGAGATATCGGTGTAGATTACCAGAAACGTATGTTAAACGTACCGAGACAGACATTGAGGGTGTTGACCTGCTTGCTCACGGTAGACCGTCTAAGCGGGAGTTGTATGAACAGATCAGGAGATTTGGTGACTTGGTTTACATGTGCATTCGGATGCAGAGGATCCTGGGGAATGCTGGGGTCGTACTGTAGAATAGAACAACATGACCACAAAACTCAGCCACCACCATGGCTGTATGACCAAAAGACTATGTATATGTATGTGGACAGGAGTGCGCCGATTGGCTGCCCTTATGACTGATGGCTTACCGTTTATTCCAGCTGGAGATGAGCGTGTGATGCTAGTAGTGTATGGATGCACTCCTATCTATCAATTTTCGTGGACTACTACCTATAATGCAACGGCTCGCTACCTACATCGGCAGATGGCGGAAAAGAGGAAGGCGATTGGATTCTGTCGCATTATTATGAGCCATGTACCTTGGTGTTCGAAGGTATGGAATATATGTGAGATAATAAGCGAACACTGTGACCAATTTACCTCTTCTTATTGTTTAAAATAAAAGGGTCTCTATTTTGTCTGAGCAGGAGCTTTATGAGATGTCAACGATTAAACCCCCGAAACATTACTAGGCAAAATAGAGAGGAGGACTCTGAGTTTACCCCGAATCGGGAAATCTTCCTACCTGAGTTGTTAACCGAAGAGGAGAGAGTCGAATCTTAACGTAGCGACTGGTCCACGAATTTGGATCGATAGTCGCTCGCATGAACTACTTTGTAGGTAGGCAGGTAGGTTGATGTATGCCTAGCATCTCCCCTGGTGGGGCACGTGGGGGATCCGTGTGGATCCTTTGGTCTTCATGGCGATGGGTACATTTTATCATACTACTATGTAACAGCAGTTATTGCGTTAAACATAATAACTGATTGATGAGATGGTCTCGGGACATTGGACAACGCAAACATTCAAGGTTTCCCATGTAATCTGTAGTTTCTTGCAAGGTAAATCGTAATGTATTCGACATGGTTGTCGCAAAGGTGTTTGTTTACTTTCAAATATACACTAGATAATAGATAGATCTTGGGGAGCCCGCCTAGTGCCTGGAGTTCTTGTCAAAATGAAATTAATAGACATGTCTTTGCCAGCCGGAGACTCTTGTGTCTCAATATACCTTTCCTTTAAATTTGTTAAGTACTGTTGGAGCCTTTTTGACCTTTTTGATGCTGGTAGGTAGAGTACCAGTACCTGGTACCTGGTGTCAAGGCTGGGCTGGTTGAACTTCGGGGGAGATGGTGGGGTCCTTATCGCGACCCATTTCGGCTTACCCCACCCTGCGCATTCATCTTGATGCTTAGTGTACTGCCAAACCATCATAGGTATCTCGACTTGTCTGAAGAGCTATCGGAACATCGCGCAGACAGACTTACCCTCATTCCCTCGTCTCTTGATACACTTGAAAGCCCAATCCTCTAGATGTCCATCGAGAACCTTAAGTCCTTTGGTATGCAGCCTTTCCCCTAGGGAAATGACCCTCTCACAGCCCCGCTAAGCAATGGGTGTGCCTAGATCCGTTCCATGATGCTGAAGTAGACGAGGACACGAGCCAAGTGAAAAGTCAGCAAGAGGAATACGTCCACATTCGAATCCAACATTAGTGCCCCCATCGTGGCAGCTCCATCGTCCGTTTTGCGTGGCGTAACTGATCAACGTAGAGCGCAACGGTCGCAAGACCTTGACCACTGTTCAGGGATTGCCCAATAAGTTCGACCGAAAGAAGATTCTCACCGTCGTCAAGAAACAATTTGCTTGCAATGGCACTGTCGTGATGGACAGTAAAATGGGTGAAGTCATTCAACTGCAAGGTGACCAGCGCAAGGTTATGCGTGCGTGTCCCCTTGTTCGACACTTCCGGTGACCAGTATCAAACTAACCCCGCGTAGTGGATTTTCTCACCGACCCCAAGGGCTTGGAGCTCGACGCCAAGAAAATCAAGGTCCATGGTTTCTAGGTAGTCGAATGCTGGCATACATTCAGCTGTGACTCGTGAGATCCTCTCGGTGACAGTCTTCATACACACTCCATGGCCACGAGAGCAGTGCTAGGAATTAAGCCCAATGTTTCGTTTTGCATGTGGTGAAGGCGATGATGAATGTTTTTTGATACGAGATAAATGGTCAATCATGGATTCGACTAGCCCGGCCAATAACGCAGCCTATATGTGCTTGACGTTGTATCCACTTCATTTCGTAACCGCCCTGTATTAGTCGATTCATAACAATGAGAGAGAGTTGTTGAGCCTGAATATGAGCTAGAAAAGATTACTCCAGCCAATGTGTGATCTACTCAAATTCGCACCAAGATCATGCGGCGCTGCTTTGAGAGGTACTGGTTAACATTCTGGTTGAGATGCATTGAATGGCCAGTGACCTCACCAGTGCATCAAATGCAGATCAAGATAGGTACTACGCGGGACATGCGTCCAGTAAGTACCTATGCCACTACGCAGGTACAGGTGCTGTGGTGCGTATACGTGACACTCAGGCACGGACCGGCGGGGGGTTCAGACAGCTGGCCGCAAATGCGCAAACGAATCGATTAGCCCTCCGCTCCCACAAAGAAAATTAATTTGCGGATCTCAATCGTCAATTTTCGACTTGAGAACTATCACCAACCGAATTTCCCACGACCATCCACCACAGAGTCGAGGTACGCACGCCGCCCATCCCATAGAATTGTGGCTTCGCTCACCCAGCTCTACCATTTTCGATCTTGGTATCTTTGATCCCGAGGACTAACCTTGCACTCGGAAACAGCCCAGCGACTTCAAGATGGCCTCAAGACCGACCGTCACCATCATCGGCAAAGATGGTTCTCCTTCGGGAGCTACCCATCCCATCCCCACCGTCTTCGCCTCTCCCATTCGACCCGACATTGTCCAGCAGGTCCATACCGGCATGGCGAAGAACAAGCGCCAGCCTTATGCCGTGAGCGAGAAGGCCGGCCACCAAACCTCTGCCGAGTCTTGGGGAACCGGTTAGTCGCCCGATAACTCCACGCTGCGGTCTACGACATGGGATGGCCATTTGCAAGCGCCGGGAACACGATCGGATTGCATGAGCATTGATTGGTGTTTGGAAGTGACTGCTGACAATGTGACGCTCAGGTCGTGCTGTTGCCCGTATCCCTCGTGTCTCTGGTGGCGGTACTCACCGTGCTGGCCAGGCTGCCTTCGGTAACATGTGCCGCTCCGGTCGTATGTTCGCCCCCACCAAGATCTGGCGCAAGTGGCACATCAAGATCAACCAGGGCCAGAAGTAAGTGGAGCTCCTCGGATGCTTTTGCTGTGGGATTCGTTTGCAACTAACAATGAGAAGGCGATTCGCTACTGCCTCTGCTCTTGCTGCCTCCGCTGTTGCCCCTCTTCTCCTCGCCCGCGGCCACCAGATTTCTAGCGTCCCTGAGGTTCCCCTGGTTATCGACTCCGCCGTCTTCGAGGGAGGTGCTGCTGCCAAGACCGCCAACGCTTTCGCCATCCTGTCCGCTGTCGGCGCCTCTGCCGATGTCATCAAGTCTAAGAAGTCCAAGAAGCTGCGAGCTGGAAAGGGCAAGTTGCGAGGCCGCCGTCACCGCCAAAGACGTGGACCCCTTGTCATCTACGACCCTGAGGTTGATGGTACCGATCTCGTTAAGGGCACCCGCAACTTGCCAGGTGTCGAGACTTGCTCTGTCTACGCTCTCAACCTTCTCCAGCTGGCCCCTGGTGGTCATCTCGGCCGATTCATCGTCTGGACTTCGGCTGCTTTCAAGGCCCTTGACAGCATATACGGCACCACCACCACACCATCCGAGCTCAAGAAGGACTTCCTGCTGCCTTCCAACCTCGTTGCCCAGGCCGACCTGAGCCGTCTGATCAACAGCTCCGAAATTCAAAGCGTCCTCAACGCCCCCAAGGGAAGCTCGCTGACAAAACGCTCTGGCATTCAGAAAAATCCCCTGCGCAACAAGCAGATCATGCTGCGCTTCAACCCCTACCACTCGACATTCGTCAAGAAGGAGCTCGGCCAGCAGAAGAAGGAGGCTGGCAAGCCCCCCAAGACCCCTGAGGCCTTCCTCAATGTCCTGAAGGAGGACTAAGTCAGACTAGCTTGGTGAGCAGCTTGTCTAGGAAAACGGATACGAGAGCATTGGGTTGCGGTTGTCATGGGCGTAATGGGTTCATAGGGTCTCATGAATCAATGGAATTGTCATTATGATCATTTCTCCGCCCTAAGATTTCTCCATCTTTTGTGTCTTTTATACTTGAATTGTGAATTGCTGCACTGTCATTGGTAATTTTAATGTCTGCCATTTCCCTCTCGTGCAACGGATTAGACATTAGAAACTAGTCCCAATGACTCCAGATTCGTGCCCTTTTTATTATCTAGACCTCGATGAACCCGAGAGATTAATGAATAATTTCATATACAACACGTGAGATACTCATCCTTGGCCTTGAACATGATAGTTGAATGAAACTAGTCCTTCAGATTTAATTAAACATGAGCTGATGGAGTCATAGGCTTGCTTGCTGATGCCGCCTAATCTTAAGAATTGGACTTTGGTGTTTGAGGATATTCACTAGGTGTCTTGTTCTATCCTTAGCGATATTGTTGGTTGGTGCGTAAATGATGTGTGGTGAGGTACACAAGAAATACGAGTCTACGTCCAACCATATAGTTTTTATAGTTCCCGCCGTCGCACCCCGCTTGGTCGGGTTTGAAAGCTTCCACTTCATATCATTATCAACTGAGATGACTACCTAGGTACCTTAGGTACCTCGCTAAACGCACGAGAAAGTGCAGTCATGTGTGTCTCAAGACGGTATGTTACGTCATTATATCCTAAAATGTGGCGCCCGGCTGTCTCGTATTGAGATTGGCCATATATCTAACAGAAAAAGAAAAAGAAAGCAACCGGCACTGCTATCCTCTTATCATCTGTCCGTTTAGCTGTCCTACAGCGCCAACCGATGTCGCCTACCTATTTAAAATCTAGCAGCCCATCAAACCCATATTCGGCAAACCCTCAAATTCTTCTGGCTCAAGTGTGTCTGCTTCCTCCAGGAGGGCCTCAAGCTCCGCGACCTTCTTGATGCGCCAGAACTTCTGCACGCCCTGCCCGAACCGTATCGAGCAGGCACTATTCCTTTCGTCCGTCTCTGCGGCAAAGCACAGACGGAAGTAGGACCAACCTTGCTGAGCGGCGATTTGTGGGGTGGCGCTGAACATCATTCCTGGGCTTACGAGAACGAGGTGCGGCTTGTGCGTTAAGAATATCATGAGTGCTGTAGAGAGCGCCGTTCCGCCGATCACGTTACCCTGAGACCCTATGGCCTGGAACAATGGATGATCCTCGAAGTGAATTTTAACCCATAAAAACATTCCGCCCCGCGGCCATTTGAATTCGTACAACTTGGTCTTCGTAATGACGCCCCAGTCCGAGTCAGCATCACGAACAGGTGTTGATTGCTTCAATTGGTACGCATTCTCCTCGAGAAGGCTACACATTGCATTCATGCGCCTTTCGTATTCGCCACGCAAGCCCGCAAGCCACCGTACCCAGCCTTCCGTCTTCCAACCGGTAAAAGAAGCTCGGTCTTTCAGTGATCTCGAGGTAAAGGCGGCGACAGCCTCGGGTTGCGGCCCCATGATGTTTTCCGCAATCATCGCCTGGACAAACCCCGAGGGTTGCTGGGTACCGGTCTCACCAACACGAATAATACGTGTACAAATCTCGGGCGTAGCTGTAACCCAGCCAAGCCGGCAGCCTGGTGCAACTGTCTTGGAGAATGTGTCTAATCGGACAACCCGGCCGTCGACATCAATGTTGAGGAATGAAGGCGTCAGCGAGTCTAAGAAAGCGTAACCCGACTTTTTTGGCAAGGTATTAGCGGCCTTGAACGCGGGGATCGGCTTGTTGCGTGCTTTTGCTTCCTCCATCTCTGCCGACGGGAATTGGAGATACCAGTAAGGGTCGTCTTCGACGATAATCACGTCATACTTGCTACATATCTCATAAAGCTCCCTCCTCCGCTGAAGCGAGAGAACTCCGCCAGTTGGGTTGTGCCCCATTCTGAAATGTAACATGTGGGTAAGCTATGCGTTCATTTATGCGGAGGAATATCTAATTTCACGAATAAAAGACCAGGATCAGGGGAAACTTACGAGACAGTGTACAGGAGATGGGGTCGCTTGCCCTTCGCATCATCCCAGTTTGCCAAAACATCTTCCAGCCCACCAGGGCCATAGGGTGACATACCCTCATCATCCATTTGGACAGGGCAGACCTGGACGCCCCTGGGGTGGGCTTGGTTCAAAATACTGGGATATATGAAGATCTCAGCCAACAAACCGGGTCGCTCACGAATATCATTCTTCCCTTCTACCCAGATATTGGTGAAGACGTCGAGTACCTTGGAAAACCCGTCCGTCGACCCGACAGTGAGAGCAACCTCGGCCCCTCCCCTATAAGGGACATTGGGGTGCAAGCATTCGCGAGTGAACTGGCGAATGTACGAAACTAGAGGCGGGTATCCCGAAGCCTGGCCATACTGGAGCGCAGTGGCAAGGTCAATTTTCTTGCTGGGATCGGCGGTGTCGGTATCATGGGGGACGACGACGTGAGAAGCCGTCTTCGGGTCATCGGCAGGCCCCCTTGCCGAAGACGTGGCGGAGGAGAGAGCATCGTGGCCACCGGGACGGTTCGGCGTCGGTGTCCATCGGTGCGGATGCGCAGACTGAGCCTCGAGTGTGTCGAAGGGAAAGAATTGGGCGTTGGGAAGACCTGGTGTACGACGACGTCATCGTCAGCACAGACGAAAGGACGAGGCGCATCAAGCGAAGACAGGGTTTTGTCTATACGAACCACCAGCAAAATTACCGATGCCCGGGATGGCAAAGAGCTTATACAATGTCTTGAGCGAGTTGGGCTTCCGCGCCCTGGTGAGATCGGAGTAATGGTGGCTCAGATCCGTTGGTGCCGGCTTGGCCATGTCGGCATCGCACTGGATTGACCGGTCCATCTTGCTTTCGGCTGGTCTCGTGGAGCTACGGCGATGCGGAAGACGGGGTTGTTGTCCGATGCGACGCAACAAGCGTTGGAGTTCGGAAGATGGCGGAAATGCAGCTGGAACTGCCTGGGGAGTAGGTATAACGCCGAATTCTACCTACTTACCTATCTACTGCAGTGTACTAGAGCAAGAAAGTGCCTTATCCAGTGTAGAGTAGGCAGTGTGAAGAAAGACAGAAAAGAAAAAAAAAAAAGAAGAGAGAATGCTGACCGGCGTCTCTCCAGGACAGGTAACAACCTCTCTTTGATACCCGGGAGTGTAGGACGTAGATGATAGGGACATGTCGTTTCGTAGACTCCATCTGCACGATTACAAATCGCGTCCTGCCGACTGGAGATAATCACTTGTTCATGGTTCATGGATGTTTGCCGAGCAGCTCGGCGAACCGGCCGAGTCTCCCGCTCCCGACTTCCTCTCCGCTACACTAGACCACACGTGGTGTCGACGTCTTTGCTAGTCGTTTCCTTATCTCTGGCCTTGCGCCCCAGTTGCAGAATGCCAGGACCACTAGTGCGGGTGTCAGCTCGCGGCTTAGCCTGATGAGGAAATTCGGTTCCGTGGCATCGGTCCCAACCTAATGTCAAGCCCCGACTTACCTAATCGAGTTCCACGGACATTCATTTATCCACTATATTCAATTGTCAAAGCAATTGCGTAGGTCAAGACAAGGTACCCCCGGCCTCTCAGGTACGGATTAGTATGCAGCGGGGTGCTTTATCTATCCCTAGGTAATGATCGGGTCCCGTATAATGAAATCACAAACACTCCGATCCCGGATCACGACGATAATTTTGTCAAAAGGCATTGCAAAAAGCGCGATACCTTTTAGACATCGATGTCGAAAGCATCGGAATTGCAGAGTTAAAACACGGCGTGTGTTCATCCACGTCTTGTTCATCCGCCACCGTCCCTCGGCCACCAGCGGCAGAAGAGGACTGGCTGATTGACTGGCCTCTCTGCCCCGCCAAAAGACCGTTTTCAAGACTCCCGCTCTCTCTTACAAGACAAGCCTTTCGCCCACGCCAGCCTCGCCCTTGCAACCTCCCCCGTACTGCTTGGCTACCCCAAGGCATCGGCTGTAGAGCACCTGTCTGTCTAGACACTTCGCCCCCCGTCACTGTTCTCTTCTCTTCTCTTGTGTCCTCCTTTTTCTCTCCCACAGTTGCCCGCCATGGAGAAAATCACAGACAAGATAGCCGCTTTGCCGGCCGACGCCAATTATTTTTCGCTCGAATTCTTCCCACCCAAGACTGGAATGGGATTCTCCAACTTGCGCGACCGTCTCGACCGAATGGCTCGCGCCCTGCGGCCTCTGTTCGTGAACGTCACGTGGGGTGCCGGTGGCTCTACTGCCACCAAGTCCCTTGAGCTGGCCGAGATATGCCAGAGAGAACTCAACCTCACCACCTGTTTGCACCTCACGTGTACAAACATGAGCCGCAAGATGATAGACAATGCTTTGGAAGACGCCAAGGCTCTTGGAATAAGAAACATCCTGGCTCTGCGGGGCGACCCTCCGAGAGCCGCCGAGTACCAGGATGCCAATGGGAATCCCGAGAATGCCATTGATGAGGGATTTGTATGGGCTATCGATTTGGTCAAGTATATCAAAAACAAGTACGGCGAATATTTCTGTATCGGCGTCGCTACGTACCCGGAAGGACATGCGGACGAGAGCCATCCGCTAGGTCAGAGCTTAGAGCATGATCTCCCCTATCTGGTTGAGAAGACCCTTGCGGGAGCTGACTTTCTCATGACCCAACTCTTCTTTGATACAGATACCTACGGGAAGTTTGAGCGGAAGTTAAGAGAGCACCCCAGTGGTGCTTTCAAGACGATACCTATCATCCCTGGCCTCATGCCTATACAAAGTTACCAGATGATCAAGCGGACAACCAAGTTGAGCCACGCCAGGATCCCTGATGGAATAATGGCTCGGCTGGATGCCGTTAAAAAGGACGATGAGAAAGTGAAGAATGTCGGCGTTGATATTTTATGCGAAATTGTCGAGCAAGTCAAAGATATTCAGAGCAGGACACCGGGTCCCAAGGGATTCCACTTTTACACATTAAATTTGGAAAAGGCCGTTTCTTTCATCGTGGAACGTGCACACTTAATATCTAGCACACCCGAGGAAGAGGCCGTTGTGGATGATGGGCCGCTACCGAATATTCCCGACCTTGTCATCAACGACACGCCATCTCGGGAACTTCATGCCCAGGACATAAGCCAGTCGCGAAGGCAATCCACTGTCGGTTCAGAGCCACGCAACCGAGTTATCGTATCAGAACGTACACTATCTAACCCCGAATACGAGGCGTCGCAGGCTGACGTAGGGATAAAAGCTGGGCCGGTGAATACTCGCGCTAACACTCTTGCGATATCTGAGGGCGAGGGCGTTCTTGGACGTGAGGCCACCTGGGACGACTACCCCAATGGTCGTTGGGGCGATGCGCGGTCTCCCGCCTACGGTGAGATCGACGGGTATGGACCTACCCTACATGTAACAAGAGCACAGGCTATATCGCTTTGGGGTCACCCCAAGAGCCTCGAAGATGTTAACATGCTATTTGTGCATCATTTAAAAGGAGAACTTGCGGCGATTCCCTGGAGCGAGGAAGAGGTGCACGAGGAGACAGAAGCCATAACAGGCCAGCTGATACGACTGAATCAGCGGGGACTGTGGACAGTCGCCTCGCAACCCGCCGTCAATGGATTCCGCTCGGAGGACCCGACTTTCGGTTGGGGTCCTCCCTATGGCTTCGTATTCCAAAAGGCGTTTGTAGAGTTCTTTATTTCAGCTGCCGAATGGAATACACTACGCGAAAAGTTAGCGAGCCCTGAGGTTCGTGGCACGGTGACATACTACGCGGCAAACGCGGCCGGCGACTTTGTGTCGTCGGATTTCTCCGGCGGGGCCTCGGCTTCGGGTACTGCAGAGACCATCGACGCAAGTAATAGCAACTACAGCATGGGTGAAAGTAGCACCAATGCCGTGACCTGGGGCGTGTTCCCCGGCAAAGAAATTGTGACACCCACTATCATCGAGGAGGTCAGCTTCCGCGCATGGGCCGAGGAGGCATTCGGCATCTTTAGTGAATGGGCGCAGGTCTACGGCAAGGGACATGAGAGTGAGAAACTGCTCGAAGCAGCGCGCGCTGATTCCTGGCTGGTAAATATCATACATCACGACTACATGAACAAAGAGGTTCTGTGGGATTTTCTGTTGAAATAAGTTGGCAAAGCTTAAAAACTTAGATGTTGCATGGGAAGAAGAGGAATCAAAAAGAGTGCAAGCTCGCGTGACGTGGCATTTTGGGTGTTTCTATCTCGGCGTGTTATTCTCTTACTGTTCCCTTATCGAATAACACGAACCCTGCAGATGCCGGTATGTATGATAAATCCCGAGTCTTTCTTCTCCATATGTGTATACCGTCCTCCAGGTGATCGGCTTCCTGCGGAGGGATATATCCCAGGTCATTGGAGCAATGTCTAACTCCGCCTTCGTCTCGTCTTGGAGGGACGGACATGTCGATATGGCATGCCGATACTCAAGGTAGATGGGCATACATGCTGTTTATCCCGGGTTTCCTGTAACCATTAGCAATTGAGAACTTGGCCATACTCCCTCAACTCTTGAGACAGGTACGTGCTTAGGGATCTACCTGGCCCATATTATCGTTAGCATGCCCTAAGGCTAGTCAAAATATGAGTACGTAGGCTCCGTTTTACAATTAAACAGCCGGGAATCACATTAAACCCCTCCGCCTCTCCCCGTTTCTCTCTCCGATACAGAGAGTGTGAAGGTTCGAAGTGGTACAATAGACAAATCTCAGCCAAGTTTCACTGAAGATAAGAAGCGGTCATTTCCAGGCCGAAGATTAAAAACGCAATACGATCTTAACTGCCGAGGCACCAGCAGGCATAACAGCGACAAGAGTGTAAAGGGTGCTGTGTAGTCATAGTAGTACATCAGGGATCGTTCGGCAAATTTTACGCGATACGTCCATTCGCAAATCGTGAGAAGCCCATTTCGCACACAGATATCCGATTTCCTCTTCTTACCCTCCCTGCCGCCCGTTTTCATGTCAATTCTTTTTTTCTTGTCTTTTTCCCTCAATTTACTTTTCCATCATGTTTCCCTGTTCCGCCGCCATTTGTCCTCTTCGTCTGAATCTAGATCTATACTCTCGAGACAAGGATCGGTTGCCGTCTTGTCTTGTTCTTTTCGCATGTTTTGGGGGGTTTAGACTCGAACAAAAAGTAAATAAAGGAGACCGATGGGGTACGGAGATAGCATCGTATCGTATCATATAGTGAAAAATCTGAACCATGGAAACGAAACCAGCCTTCGGCCGAACACCGTGCGGTACAATGCGGCGCGATGAATAGAGTCTGTATGTCGTGCGCATGCCGTCGCAGGAATCTTCGGCCACGTCGTTCATCCATCGATATCAGTTTTTCATCTTCAAGGTTGAACTACTCCGAATATGGCTACAGCGTACTGCTGAAAGCGAAAACCGCAGAATGCAACTCGGAATGGGGCGCCGAGGGTAGATCAAGGACTAGAAAACTATATCGTCTGTCTGCCCGAAGGGGGTACAGGCAGATGTCTCAGGTGAGAGACAAAAGGAGAATTAGATCTCGCCGTCCTCGAAATGGTCTTCCTCATCAAAGGCGCAAACGTTCATAGCACCGAGGAATGGGTTCGCACCAGTTGCAAACTCATTCTTGATGGTGGCAGGTTTAGTAGCCTGGGTATGGTGCTGTGCGCCATGAGCAGTGCCCATCTGAACTCCGTTGTCGAACGCCTCAGTAGAGAGCATAACCGCCGGAGTGGTTCCACCATCGCCAAAGATAGAGGCACGAGTAGCATGCGAGGCTGCTGCGAGAGTAGGAGTACCAGTGGTACCCTTGGTAGGAGTGGCGGTAGGTGCAGCAACATTTCCGTTACCCTTCTTAGGCGTCGGAGTCGCGGCCGTAGTTCTGGCTCTCTTCGTGGGGGCGCTCTTGCTAGGTGTTTCGACAACACCATCAGAGTCATTATCCCCGTTGTCATCAGACGAACCCGGAGGAGCGAGGGCAGCTGGCGCATTGCGTCTACGACCTCGCGCACCCGTGCCGGGGGTGCGAGCAGTAGCTCCAGAGCCGGGGGTGCTCGCTGGTGCAGCCCTTTTGCGGCCAGAAGGAGTACCAGGCACTAGAAGTGAAGCGGGATTCTCGCCCTTCTTGACAGCCTCTTGCTGAGCTTTGCCCAGATTCTTGATATCACGAAACTGCCATTCGATGCCACTAGGCGTAGACTCGCCAAAGAGCTTCTGGATTTCTATGCAAAGTTAGCTTAGTTTAGATAGTAGATGGGCTTAGGTTATGAATAAACTAAGAATAGGGTGATGAAAAGCAACGTGTCTCTAAGAATGCGATGCAATGGTAAGTATCTCTGCTCCCGAACGCCCGGTGAGTCTTGTGTATGTTTGTGTCGCGTAAGGAAGCATTGGAAGACAGGAAGATTTACTTTCTTCCTTAGCCGGTGACTTGCCGGCTTCCTTCTTCTGCTCCTTCTCGAGCTTAGCAACGAACTCCTTAGCCAACTGCTTGATCGGACGCATGCGATGCTCCAAGGCAGCGCCGGTAGTACCGTTCTCAACGAGGTGAGCAAGCACTACAGCTAATCAGATGGCTACCCCGATGATGGTGAAAAGGTTATGAAACTACAGATGGCGGGCCACCGAACCACACGGGAAGAGGGGCAACAGAGAGACGAAATAAACAATCAAGTAGGAGATACAAGACGTGCTGAGACAAGACTTGAAGAGTATTACCTCCTTTATCGGCAGGCAAGTCACCAGGATCCTCTCCACGCTGTAGACAAGCAGCCTGCATCTTGGCTAGCTGCTTGATAGGTCGAAGTCGATGATTGATGGAATCTTTGGTGGCTCCATTACCAACGTGTCTCGCTAGTTCTACCGACAGGGAAACGATCGGGTCAGAAGGGGATTCAAAGAGATATGTGCGGGGACTGTGTTGGGAAAAAGCAACGGGCGATAGCGTACATGTCAGCCAACGGAGAAAATGTAACATACCGGCATAATCGAGTTTGATATTGTTGGTGGCGATGACAGCGGCGAGCAGGCGGGTGCTCGCCTCGTAGGTCTTGAAGTTAGTTTTATTTTTACCTTGAGATGCCATGTTGATGACGAGTTGTCGACTGCTGAAGATGGGTTGTGTGTCCTGGCAGACCGAGATTGTTGGTTGGTGGCTGGTGTTATGGGGAACCCAGTGATCGACGAGTCAGCGGAGATGGGTGATGGCAAGAGCGTCAAAGAGCGTGGCAAGTGGGACGGGGTGAACAGTGCTACTAGACGCTAATGAGTGGGATGTGAGAGAAGTGTGGTCTATAGCCTGCGAGGGAATCAGTAACCGTGGAGGGTTGGTTGTGTTTGTATTGGCGTGTTCGCGTCGGTGGTGGGCTGGGGAGGAGGCTCGTGGTTGCCAGTGCCTCAATGCAAACAGAAGGACTAGGGGATTTGGGATGGTGGGTTGGCTGGGCTATGAACTGCTGCTGGGAATGATAAGGTAGGGGGGAGTGCTTGGGTGGTTGATCGGGAGACTCGACAACAACAGGAGCCCAGGTTCAGATGTATGAAGCACCTACACTCGGCACCTTCCTTGCTGACGGTCGACAGAGGTAGTTGCAATATTCCCTTTGTGGAACAGTCGAGGCCAGGCTGCTGCTGATGGGTTGTGTTGTGTTGTGTTGTGTTGCCGGTGGTAATGCTGGTGAGTTGGCTCTTGGTGCTGAGGCGAGCGAGACTGAATTGTGGACATGAGCATGAGCATGAGCATGAGAATGAGAATGAGATGGAACAGGACGGCAGGTACGCAGGTACGAAGTACCGCGGTATCAGGTATTATATTGTCAAACCCGAATGCTTCCTCGCCTGCGGCACACAGCTTTACTCGACAGACGGCAATGCCTTAGAGCGGTGGACCTAACCATGTCCCAGTGAGCCTCACGATTGTATTCCACAATGGAAGTCTCAGCTCCTGACTATGATTGTATCCGTAGTTCAGCTTGATGGCGGATGGGGATGATATAAGACACATTGAAGACGAAAAAAAGAAGAAAAGAAAAAAACCATGCCTTTCTTCAGTCCAAGCAACTGGCGCAATGGAGTTTGGTAATCTTCTAGGCTATCGCAGCCAACGCCGTAGGATAGGCATTCGAGAACATGTGCAGTGTTTAATATGAACAAGAAAGACTTACTATCATGCGTACGGCACTCAAGTATTTCGCAGGCAAGAAACTATGCGAGTCTGGTAAAGTCCCTCGGCAGCCAATAGTTTCTCTGGATTTGCCAGTTCTTATAAAAAGACGAACTCCTCAACGGCTACCCAGGCATGCAATAACTAAGTAGGTATCAGCCTTTGTCTTTGTTAGAGCATGGAACTTTGCTCTAGAAGTGATAGCGAATAAATCGGCAATGCTGATTGCGGAATCGGGTCCTCCTACTCAACAACAGGTATACTGGAAACCACGGGATGGTCCTGGGGCATGTATTCAGGGCAGGTGCTTCCCAAGGTGTTTAGAAAGTGACTCGGGAAGGTGGGATTGGAAACTCGACAAAATTCAAAGTTGGACTCTGGCCAAAGACTTTTGAAAAAGGCACTTGAACCTCGTAAGTCAACATGAATGCATGTGCAGTGCTGTTAGTGGTGAATCACGTGCCAGATGTGAGGTCGCAATAGTACAGCCAGTTTGCCTATTCCTCTCCTTTAAAAAGACGCTACCATGTACTCCAACTCGTATATTGCGCCAAAATAAACTTAATTCCTCTTAACACATGGCGAGAAAGCGGATGGCTCTTTCTCAACCCGCCGGCTCTTTGTATTCCGTAGCACTAACTCACGATGAGGCACAGCATTTGAGAGGACAAACTGCTAACCTACATGTAGCTAACCTCGACCCCTGCAAGCCTTATCGATCGGATCCCTGCCTGGAAAGCACAAGCCATTTCCTAATACGGTAAATTCAACTTGGACTGCCGAGTACCTACACTAGTGTAGCCAAGAATCCTTTGAATTATCGAACTGTCCAAGGCCAGTAATACATATAGTGACCTGGTAGGCTAGGTAGTCTCCTTGAAATGAATGAACTCAGATGTAGGTCAGGTGTAGGCTGGGTTTGAAGTGAAATGTAATTCCATATTCGAGATCTAATTATTTCGATGCTGTCATAGTGTGTGTGGACTGCTACGAAGCTCTCCCATCGTGCATTGGCACTTACCCATACGAAAGCATCGGATGATGATTACTTTATTCATTAATAGCTCTTCTCCCCCATCGGGGTTCGCCTGCCGATAGGTGTTTGCCATCCATTGGATGAAGATGACTTCCCTGCAAGTTCCCAATCCTTCTGCTGTGACTTTGCCAGTGGGCCCCGATTCCCATATATAAAATACTGAACGCCGATCAATGCATCGCAGATAGCCTGGAAGATGCCGCACAACTTGAAAGCCAAAGGGATCTCTGCCGTAGCTGTAAAGAACCAAAACATTTTCATCGAGTCGCCTGCTATCCAGCTGGCCAACACCGAGAAGCGAAAACCCTTACATGACTTGGACTGTGCATTGGCGTAAAGTTGTGGGAGAGGGAGCGTGGCCTCGACCGAAAGACCAACGTATCCGGTTAATGCCGAGTAGGTAGGGTATATCGAATCGAATGGGGCAATTAGGAGCTCGAGGGCGGCTAGGGCGATAAATAAACACAGCAAGAATTGCCAATAACTAGGAGAGACGAGGTTAATGGCCAAAGGCAGTAGGTTGAAGAAGGGGCGGTAGACTAACGGCTTCGACGAGCGCCACTGCCAAAAATTATAGGGGCGTCGCAGGCCCGGGAGACCGCCCTGTGATCCGGAGAAAGGGATCGCGGCATCGCCACCCCTAGATGATGGAGCTGGGCGATGATCAAGGGCGATCTTCAGCAGAATAACCTGCATGAATATATTGCAAAACGACTGGATAAGCAGAGCAACGTCGTATTTTGCCCCGGGGTAATAAAATATCCTAACACTTCCCGTCAACGACGAGACTCTCGACCGAGCGAATCGCGAGTTTTCCCTCACCTAAACATGGACGCAACCAACATGATCAGTGGAATGTCGAGGGAGAAGCCGGCACTTGATTTTGCGCGATGCATCGAGAGAGCTTGGTCAGAATAGGACAATATCGGAGACGCGATTAGAAATAGCGGCGCCGCAATGCTGGCGAGGCTTGTAAAGAAGCCCATCATTGCCATCCTTGGGCGAGTAAATCGCCAAGCTACAGCGGCTCGGATTCGACACGCCCGCCAACGAAACCAGCACAAGATAGGCAGCGATATGAAAGGGCAATCAGCATCTGGGACCTAATGATAGAAAAGGAATGGCAGGGGCGAAGGTATATAGAGAATCCAAAACTTCTTCATGATGACAAGATGGGCGACATGAAGCATCATGACAAAAAGGAGACACCTTGTGCTGTGAATACGAAGCGGATCATATCAGCCCCACAAAATATTTCGATATCTAGCTCTTATCAGCGCGCTTATCGATAGACTATTCAACCTTGATCCTGTCGAGGGACGTGTACTGAGTTACACTCACCAATCCCCCAATCACCAAGTATGAATGCCATGAACGCCAATTGCCTTTAGTGGGAATTGCGAAATATGCACGATGACACAAGCACGATAATAGGCGACTTAGAATGACCGTAACTGACGGTGGGATGATGGCTGTCATGCACGTATTGTGTCCCAACCGGCACTGACCGAGGTCGTGTTGGGCGATCGCAGAGATCGGCGCCGCCACGCCAGCCATGGTCTATCACTCACAGCCAAGAGACGCCATGATCTGAGAGGCTTACAGTGAAGTCCAATGGCATCTCGACGGGATACACTGTTGGGTGAGTGATGAAACGCGCGGAGCGATGCCGAAGGATCGAAAGAAGCAATTTTATCATGCTCGCGCGACCTACGTATGTGGCTCATGTAATAAATGCATTTTCTTCTCCGCAATGGTAAACGACGTTGATCGCTTGCCCGCCTGGGAATTAAATGAGCGTTTCGGATACGACATCGAAAGGTAGTGAGGATATGATGCATGGCTGGAAACCTTGTCACAGGTAAGCCGAGCCGAATCTGAGAACCCGAACAGAACGGGCCAAGGATAGAGTAGGTAATTCTGTAGATGGAGCCTCGTACGGGAACAACGCACCGCAATTCCGATCGGGCGACGATGGACACAAGCCCTGGCAGGATACCAGTGCTCATGTCCGAAGGATCCGGTGCGGCGTTCTGGCCAGGAAGCGCGAGACGCCCCCGGCCGTAACAAACCTGTTACCGAAACGTGTCTCGCATCGAGGGACTAAGAACTGGAGAAGCTCCTTGAATTTGGCTTATGCACGTAACATGATTGCTAACCGCAGTGTCGGTACCCCCTCTCCCGGCTGCGGCACATCAACTCGCTGGAGTACGAAGTACATTCCCATGATCCCGCAGAGAAAGGGAGCTAGCTTGACAAAGGACGGAAAATACACGGAATGAGGGGAGGGAGCGCAAGCCACGTCAGCTCGTGGACCCTGCAAAGGCCCTACCTTCACTACGGCTACCTACGAGAGCCCAGCGCATTGGCAAGCGAATGGCGCTCGTGACTCGGCTTACTGGCGGTGGCGGCGGCGAGGAATTGACGAAATTTCCATGGCGACGATGATTTGTTTGTGGGTGTGTTTATTTTCTCCGGTGAATTTTAGTGTAGGTAGAATAAGCCGAGGGTGTACCGGAGTGCGAGAGGCGTAGGCTTCGCACATGTGCCCCTCTCCGGAGAAACAACGACCCTGTCGAGCCAAGAAGGAGCTGAAGAGAGGCCACACCGCGAACGTGCCATGGTACATGAACCTCTGTGGGGGGTTGGTGGCAGGGGAGACGAATGAACGGAGGACTGCCATGTTTTGTGGCTGGTGGCGGGCGCATGTGGCGGGAGCATGTGGCGGCCACGTTGTACCGTGCGTGGGGAACGGCGGCGTGGTAACCAGGTTAAGGTACAATACATACATCCTGCAGCCTCACAACGCGAGATCCCCTTCGACTATTGTAGGTATGGTGTACGGGCAGCAGTAGGTGCAGTGCTGTATGCCGCTTTTAGCGATGGTGGGTTGGGCAGTCTTGAAGATGGGTGTGGTCGTACGCACGTCTGTCTCATCAGCCAAAACGCTGGTACGACGATGACGGCCTTTGTAATGTAGCAGGGGGAGAAAAAAAAAAGAAAGAAAGAAAGAAAGAAAGAGAGAAAGAAAACAAAAAAGGCCCAGAGTCTTGATGACCGTCCTGTCTACCTCGTCAACTACGTATTGAGTCGTAGACGATGAGGGGGCTGCTGACCAAGATATAACATAAACGTTTCTACCAAACTTGGGCTTTGAAGATCCATCTGCAACTGCATGCATGGAGGGTTGGCATACTACACTACTGTGGTTACCTACACATATATAGGCGTATAAATCTACCCAATTTAGGTAGGTAGGCAGGTAGACTTTGCAGTATACAATACATGCATGGCATCCCGTCTAAAAGGTAAGCACCGAAGGACGAGAGCCATCACCGCCGGTTGGCCTGCTGATTCGCGCCCAGCCCCCGAGAAGGATGAGCAATCCAGCCAGCTGGGAGAGATCTAGCGAGGTCTGAGTAAACGGCGCCACTTACCCATAATGAGGCCGGCCGTCAGACTAACAGCACATACAACCTACCTAGGCCTAGTAGCGGATGGAAGCTGAGGAACTGCTCGAGGAAGAATGTTCGGAGTCTGTCTGTGGCAAAGCTACTGCTAATAAAATACCCGCCTACTTAAACAGGCATTGCCGGTTCACTCTTCCCGGCTTGCACGACGATCCGGTACCTAAATATCCCGAATTTCGTACCGACACACGTAATATCCGGTGTGTCTCCCGATCGAGCAGTCAAGCCCGACGAGAGAATGACTGGCAATGGACAACGCCCTGGCTGCTGCTGTGTCACCTACACACACATGCACTCACACATCAATCATCACCCAATTAGTAGCTCGTCTGCCCAGCCTTGCCTTACATAGTAATACCGCGTGAGTTTGAGAAAATGACGCCAGAGGGCCTATTCCATCCAGCATGCCCCTCAACCCCCCGTCCGTATATAACCCGCTGATCTGGATGGTTTTGGTTTACGGGGAAACCTCTCTGCCGAAAGACAATATCCCTCATTCTTGCCCGTGAACAGGCTCTGTAGGTGCGCCCGTATGCCTGCGTGTCTGTGTGTATAGTGTCGGAAGGTATGTATATGTATGTATGGATGTGCATGTGGGTAGCGTCAGACGTGTTGTTTCCCGAATGCCTACATGCTGCAGTGATGGGGGCGCCGAGCATACCACCGGCCACCGGCAGTTCAGTTGCGTGCTTGCGTTGCTTGCATGTTGTTGGAGCTTGTCTGCCCCCGGGGCTCTCTACTCTACTCTACCCGGCCCAATCGTCAGTCCACCAACGTGGCCCTTAAAACATGTACTATTTCAGCATTCCCGCCAGTCCACTCTCCTCGGAATTGGGCATGGACGGTTAGGCACGAAGAGGCACTGAATGGATAGCAGAATGCTGGACTCCCGTGTCAATAGACTGGGTATTGAATATATATGATGAAGCTGGAGATCGTTAACCGATCGGCCATTTCCCTGTCTCCAGGCTAAAGTGAACAACGCAAAACATGTGTAACCGAACCGACCAAATGCTGACAACCCCCACCGAGTAAATGCAAGATAGTTCCAATTTGCCCGAGCTAACACCGTTTTGTTCGCTCTTGATGGGCATGACAAAACAGAGCTCCACAGCGCCGTTGATGCATTGAATAATTCCCATATATACAATTAATCGAATAAATGTCTCAGCCCGATGCTGCTATATATCCTCGTATCGACCAAGGGAGCCAGCCAGGCCCGGGGTCGCCGAAACTAGTGACACCGTGCCTCAGCGATGGGGATCGTGGGATTGCTTTCCGTCTCTATTGGTGCACGCTTGACATAGAGTAGTTGTTGCAATAAAAACGTATCAAGATATCTCTCGTCTGCATAGTATGTCGTTGTCTTCGTGAAGTAGCATATTCCCCGGTATTGATATGCTTCTGTGGCGCTAGCTTGTAAATTTATACATTCCGCCAGTTTTTAGGCCCAAGTTTCCAGAGTCCTTGTCTTCGATATCTCAATCTGAGATCTGGTGAACAAGTCTAGCAACTCTGCTCTATATCCTTGGTTTTGACGCTCGTCGATGGCCACGCCGAATTACGAAAACTCGCTGGCGGGCTGCTAACCGGTTCGGCGCCATAGGGGAGAGTCTAAAGTGTTCTCTCTACCGAATAACATCAAAGCTCTCGAAAGAAACTCCTCGTCATTTAATGTGAACGCTGAGGATCACGGATATAAGGATCCGTTTGCCACTTCCGATAAATAATGTCATCGCGTATCCTGGGAAGCTCCCGAGTTGGCCACGCGGTAGTCGGCTTCATGTCTGGCGTTGACATCATAGGATACGGATAACTGGTAGGCGGCGGCGGCGGCGGCGGAAATTGTTCGTACGTGAACCTTGCTCTTTTGGCGGGTAGGCCAGGTAATTCAGGGGAGCGGCGACCTAGTTTAGAATGCGGCGACATCGAACTGCTCGAGAGACTCCTGGCTCGATCCAGTTCAACAACTCGTGGGGGTACTCCGAGTTGGCGAGAGTCGTCCTGTTCGTCAGGTGAAGTTGCTGGAGAGGCGTTATGGCCGCCACGAGGCCTGGTTCTTATTAGCAACGTAACTCAACTTGTAGAGAACGACTGGCAGTCACTTACGCGTTCTTAAACTTGCATACCCTCCCGAATTTTTCGCATTGAACACAGCGAGGGTAGTCCGGGTCGCACTTGATCTTCTTTTCACGGCAAGTTAGGCAAGCAATAGCAAGTCGCTTTCTCGGTTTCCCAGCCTTCGTCACTCCCCAGTGTGCATTAACTGGTTCCCCATCTATGACTGTCTTGCAGTGAGTGCCATCATCGTAGAAATAGCACAGCCCTTCACCAGGGACTTCGGCTCGTCGGACGAAGCGAGGCAGAAAGTGTGTCCCAGTCCAGATCTTAGGCCCAAGCCCATCCTTCACGAGAATCCCTTCCGGGCTAACACTGCCAGGCAAAGTCGGCGAGCGACTTAACCGTCCTGACTGGCTCTGGCCGTCGACTTTTGGGGGCTGGCTTGTTTCATAGCCAAAGTTCTGCCCGAGGGAAGGTAACGGCATACGGTGATCGCCTGTCGACCTAAAAACTGGTGTTGACGGTCGAACACTGTACACGTACTCTGATCGCCTGGTGTCTGGAAAGCTCGGGTGAACCCATTTCCCGCCAACACCGATGTCATTCCGGTGAGCATGTTGCGCATTATCGTACTCGCGGATTGGAGGAGATAGCGGTCCTGGAAAGCTCTGGGAAACTGAGGGCAGAAGCGGCCGCTCAGTCGTTAGTCTCGGTTCGTAAACGGGCCGCGGTTGGTTTAGAGTTGGCGAAATATTCGGGAAATAAGAAGAGCTACTGGAGTAAGGCCTCTCTGGGTTGGTGGATGCGGAATGCGGCCTGTCTGATGGGGACTGGGTTCCATATAGCGGACTAGGCCGATCTGACCGAGGAGAATGCACAGGACGGACGTGCTGATGTGCTGCAAAAAGACTGCTTAGAGAGGGTAGTTGTTGGCGTGTTGGCTCATTTTGTAACTCTCTTTGACCCCTGCCTATACTCAATCTCTTTCCGGGAGACATGTGGAATGTCCCGCTAGGCTCATGGCTGGACATGGGAGGAGAGATGGGTGCAGCGCGGCCGAATAGTTTGTCCCCAGGAACGTTAGACAAAGAAACCGCAGACAGTGGACTAGGCAAGCCGAGAGGCGTCACCGAGCAGGATGACGATCGTTGAAGATCTAATTTAGGATGTATACCCATTGAAATCGAGTTAACGGCGACAACCGGCTCTATGGCATAACAAACTCTCAAGCTGGGATAGTGTACAGGTACGAAGCCTGATAGCTTAACGATATGATGCTTTTATACAGAGAAGCATGCAAGCCAGTTGTTTGGCCGGGTAAAGGTCCTGAAGAGGCACAGTCCGTGAGTCTCACCACACAATTGGCCGGTCCCGTCGTTGACGGCGTCAAGGAATCCCACGATTCGATTCGGTTAGCTGAGTAAGAGTACGTCGCCGTGTATGTGTGTGTGCATATGTAAACTGCTGTCGTTTGATGGCCTCGTCGTCTGATTCAAGACCTAGCCCTAAGAGTTCTGATACAAGGCGGTCCTGAAGGCCCTGAATCGACGAAGTCGACGAGCCGTCTGCGCCTTCAGCCTTAGATATGGTTACGAAGTTGATTTATTGAGCGTTGAAGTTGAGAGATCTTGATCCCTCGCTGATGATTCGTTAGGTATCGTGATAATCAACCTAGTCAGTGCTTCGAAGACAGAAAACGGAAGACGAAGAGGAGGAGGAGGAATAAGGAACGATGTTCATCTAAGTCGACTTAACAACGAGGAACGGGAGAAAGGATTACAGTAG
Source organism: Ustulina deusta (assembly GCA_023159155.1). Taxonomy (NCBI): domain Eukaryota; kingdom Fungi; phylum Ascomycota; class Sordariomycetes; order Xylariales; family Xylariaceae; genus Ustulina; species Ustulina deusta. Next base: position 143,365 of record JAJNNX010000025.1, on the reverse strand, counting down.
TGTCCGTTTACTTGTTGACGATATCGTTACACTAGGTACAGAGTACATTGTAGAAATACCTGGTGGTAACAATGGGTGGCTCGACTTCATAACCGTTACCCTAGTCTAGTTAGCTCCTGTGTGATCAAGCCTGGGTACTACTAGCACAATCGCAAGCGGCACAACGGCATGGGTGTCATTCTCAGCTGCGGGAGCAGGCTTCCAAGTACCAGAACATGGAGCCAAGTGGATGGCGAGAGATGGACCGACTAGCCTGCCGTATCGCATGGAAAGTGGATACACTGGGTGCGCAATACTATGTATGTACACTACAGCACAGAAGAGACCAGGACTAGTATGTGGTGTAGTGTAGCAGCTCTGTAGTGTACATGGCGAGAGCAGAATGGCTTTCATTAGCTGAGGTCAGCCTAGGCCAAGTCAGGCACACCGTGTATCTAATGGATATAAGCGAGGGTTATTCTCTAGAGCCCTATGTAAGCATAGCATAATATACACCCATCCCTTATGATCGGTATTATTACGCGAGAAAAGCATTGAAGTCTCAGGATCGTGGGTTTGTTTAGGCTAGGATTGTGACAGGTAACAGCAGTGTCATCTTCAGGGGCATGTTCCGGCCGAAAGCGAGAGAGGAGCTACCTAGACTGGTCCCGTGGGTATGTATAGTGCACTATATAAGAGCAAGGACTGTTGTTGTTATTACCCTTATTATTATTCTTGGTATTATTTCGGTAACAACCTCCATAATACCTTAGCTATTCCATCCTACTACAGAAGGGGATACCTAGTCTAGTACGTTTCCTATTCTTGGGCTGTGGGGAATAGCAAGTGGTGCACCATCATGTGGGCCAAACTGCGCGAGGGATAATAGTGTAGTGCTTCGTCGGTTTTTGTAGCGTAGCCAGGACCTGCCTACACTATTATAAGCTATTGGGCTTGGTCCTGAGGAGCTGGAAATGGATCGTACGAGAAAATAGCGGCCAGGGAGAGAATCAGGTGAGGGGATACGCGTTAATAAATAGCAGTTACCCGCTGTCGGAAAGGAATGGGTAGGTATGAGGGATGAGGAACGAGGGATGAACCCTGGTTGTTGGAGTTAAGCAACAGGATGGCATCTCGAGATGCTCTCCGCAATGTTGAGGGACAAACAATCGTCGCCATCTCCCCGGCGCGCGCAAGGAAGACGCCACACGGCCGATAGCTAATGTAGCGTTGAGAAATACCGTAGCGCTGGTCGATAACGACAGCAGGATTCCCAATGCGTGCGCCAGATCGGCGTAGTGACATCTCCCGTCAGAACTTTACACCCTACAAAGCTTCCTCACATTGCAGGAGACCACACAGCATCCATGTAGGCTGATGCGATCCCTAGGGACACGGCCATGCTCGCTGAGTGCCCGGAGACGAACCGCCAACGACCATCCATCTATTCATATGCGGAGTGCTGTGTATAGTAACAGGTAGGGGCCAGTCGTCTGGGCTCACCGACCAATACAACCTCACCAGCAGACGGCTTCCAACTGCCGCTTAATGTTTCCCTGGGGTCGCTTTCCAGACGACACGGCGGTTGGACCGGCACGTCGACATGCACAACAAGAGGCTCCCGGCCTATGAGATAGGTGGGCGGGTCTAGGGTAGGGTTTCACCCTGGCCTGGTATATGACGGCTAATAAGGAGCGCGTGCGCCGGCAGGTCGTGCTTAGTGCAATACCAGTCCCCCGGGTACACTGGCGTAGTCGGTTGGAACTCCCGGCCAAGACGCGGAGTCAGCAAAGCCATTCGTCGTGTTGGCAACTTGGACGCACGCCTGCGGCACTCGTCAAGATCCCTGCTAGCGGCACCCTTGGTCCGAGACCAAGCGGAAAAGAGGTAGGCCACTGCATGGGACCTTTTACATTCGGGACAGGTACGTACAGTCATGGTCGCCGTGGTCATTCGTGCCTCAGGTCGGCTAGTGAAGTGGATGCTTGCTGTCCGCTCCAGCCATCGGTCTTCAGGACCGCCACGAGCCCGCCTGTTCCAAGCCAAATTATCCTCGCGAACTGTACAGGACCGATGATGATGACAATGATGATGATGATGATGATAATCAGTCGGTTCCTGGATTTTGACCCCGATCCAACGGTGCGACGGGTTGACTGCCCAAAGGGTCAGAAACCCGGTATTATTATTTTTATGATATGTTCATGCACAAGCTCCAATGGGCAGCATTACGTGTAGGTTGCGAGTCCAAGCTCTCTAGCCCAGACCTCTCGCAACGACACGCAATCAACCAATGCTAGACGAGGGGGCAACTATTGGCTGCGTTGCTCCACGGTTTACCCCGTAGCTGGCCTCCACGCACGACACCTACTACACGACACTGCAGCAGAAATTAGTCTTGTAAGCGGGACATTGGGTAGCGTACGGTAGCCATTGCGAAAATATGGAACATCAACATGAAGGAGAATAAAGAGAGCTACACTAATGCCAGGGCTCCGGAGCGGATTCCTGACGATGTGCTTCGTTTGTTTGGCCAGCTCGCTAATTCTCGCCTAGTAAGGAATAGCCGGGCGAAGCAAGAAACATGGGCGGCGCCCCTCCTAGGCCCCGAGCACACGCAGTATTTGCTGCAGAAGGATGCGCTGTTGAGATGTGCGTCCAGCGCCTCCTTACTGGCTCACACTACACTAGCTCTTATAGGCGGCTCCATTTCTCTGTGGCTTGGAGGGCTGAGCTCGATCAGCCAGAGTGTGCTGTAGCAAAAACACCCTGGTTGGTGATGAGGCGAAGTGACAACCTATGACTGCTCTGGACGAGGGATTTTGAAACATGCAACTGGTGACGAAACGGCACTCAAGCACTGAGACTGAGACGAATATTCTGGCAGTGTACCCATCTCCAATACCCCGGGAATACCAAAGTCATATTCTCAAGTTTCTAGATGGGCCTAGCTGATATCGTTCCGTGGCTTTGGAAGTGGCCTCAGGCAGGGAGAAGGGGGGGGGGGCTGGTCGGATTGAAATTTCCGCTCCCAATTCAGATTTTCTTTTCACGATTTGCGAGCCCAGTCAGTCTTTCGCGGTGATCGTGTGTTCTCGATCCCTTGGGCATCTTGGGGTTTGGGTGCTGTAGCGCATAACCCTTCGATACCTGGTGTACACTACCTCTGAGTCTGAAGAATGTCGTTTTAGCCCATTATTATATCTTAGTCGCGATTTCACCTAGCGCTCGACCGGTTATTCAGCTGCCTACCATAATTAGTGGTGGTCTCTACCTAGAGTAGCATAGTATAGTATCATCGAGACTAGCCTGGATACACCGGAAATATGATGGCGCCAACGACTCGGCATTCCCCGACCATTGTATCCGCACTTTTTCTCTGATGTACGGAGGATTTCCGTGCTTCGTGGCAAACAAACCCCATCAGAAGTAGCTTCTGATTACTGTACGCGAACTGTATTCTGCATCTGGCAACGACGGGTAGGTAATCAGAAATGCCGCTGACGAGAAAGCTTGGCTGTGTTCCTTTGCAAGTCCTCATCATACCAGCGGTATGGTAGTAACCACAAGCCAGCAAGGCTCAGGGACCCAATGCATTTGAAGTTGCACAAATCGTGTTTACCAGCACTCCTTACTAATTCCCTTCCCATCCCTATCACGACTTGGAAGAAGAGGATATCTAGTAGCCACACTGTATGCAGCATAGATTAGCAGGGAGGAGTATAATGTGTCATGTCCAACACTTCTAACACACTCGGCTCATCGTTGCTGGTACCATACGCTCTGCCGTAGCGTACGCTTTGAAGGGGGGTCATTGCCAGGCTCCCTAGATACCTACCTAGTGTATACGAATGTCGCGTGCAGTTTAGTGTATACTGTATGAGATGTAGTCCGCCCGCCACGCAAGAAACCTTGCGGCTTACAGATTGACATCCTTGTTAGATAGGACAGCAACATGTTACACATACCTAGTAGTAATAGTCCTTCCCGTTGTCCAGCAGAACGAGAGCTGATCAATTGACGTCAGAAATCTCTGTCAGGACACGGATGGTTTGCTAGAGTCCTTCCCCGCAATGGCTTCTGCCGCCGATCCAGATCAGAGACAGACTACTGCAAGAGAGAGATTGTGATCAGAGCTCTCTGGTATCTGTGCTTCCTACGACGCAGATCAAAGCCGTCAGTAGCATATACTCATAGTACCGACTACCTACCTACCTACCTACCTCGTTTAATGCGCCACGTTGGACGTCTGGTACGACATGGCAATAACGCATACTGCAATCTATCTAGTATTCGTACTTTTCTGGCCCTTTTCGTAGGGTAGGTGCTCACAGGAGCCGAGGTTCTTTCTTCTCGGGCGAATAAGGCCAACCTGAAAAGGCAATAACGCCGCCGCACGCGAGAGTGGACGTGCTGCTGTATGTACAGTACTTTGGGACCCCGGCGGTACACGGCGAGTTGCCTATCAGACACCCAGGAGGATCCCCACCGCCGTAGCTGATGAATCGGTGTGATAGCTGTCCTGGCCCTCTTCAGCTGCTGCGAGCGAGCTGGACTGGTGCCGAACTCGAGGTGCCCTGTTCCCTTGCGCGACTCTCAGCGTGTGTCACTCGAGTATAGCACTGCGTCGTGCGCCGGCTCGCCACCACCTCCTTGGAAGCCCTCTTCTCCCCTCCCCTCCCCTCCCTCGCCCCCTCGCCCCCTCTGCGCTATCGTATACACTACACGACAGGTGTACACTGGCGAGGAGGCGGGCTCGCTTCGGCACCTCTCCTAGGGCCTGCCACTTCTCTCCCCAGCTATCGGGTCCGAAAGAAGTCGGAGCTAACAACCACCTACCGAGTTGTAGTAATTAATTGCTACTTTAGTGTCAAATAGTGCCGGTCAGTTGTGGGAGACGACGTATATTCGCCTTCGTTCGCTGCCTCTGTGCGGGATCGCCATGACGGGCAATATTGGTTCTGGAACCGCGAAGTCATCTTGCATGGGAAGACGGTAGGTATGGTATTTGCTAGGCGAATGCTGGCTCACCGTTGATTGATTCCTGTTGCAGATGCAGTGGAACCCAGCCACTTTCTCGCTTCGCGCAAGGGTTGCTGTCTCGGCGCCATCCCAGCTTCTCCTCGAGCTTCTAGAAGTGTTCTTCTGTCCAGGCCGCTGCCCTTCCCGCTCATGTGAGATATGAGGCGGGGTCAGCAGTGACGAGTTGGCGAGCCTAGCTAACTGCCTCATTTGGATATTATCCCGACGCCACCGGGCCATGATCGTTATCGGTGCCACCTCGACTCAAATCCACCCACAGCACCGGTACCAAACTCCGAGCGCTTATGCCGTGTTGGTTCGCTTTGGAGGCAATAATAAGCATCATCCCAGTTCGGTCCTACCTAGTCATGTCGGTAAATACCTTAGTCCTTCGACACGCCTCTCTAGTGCACTGCAGATGGGGGAGGCGGCGTGGGCCAATAGAGCGCCGATAGAGGCCGCCTGGTATAGAAATACGGTCGCAGTATATATAGATAGATGCAAGCGAAAAGCCTGCCACGCGACATCGACATCCGTGCTACCGTAATGCACCGTAATGTAGCGGGCCAACCGCACGACAATGGGTCGGTTGCATAGTGTTTGTGCAGGAGAGGCAAGATTGGTCAATTTCCGCCATCTCAGAACCACCCGTCCATTTGGCGAATGACGTAGTAATATGGCTGGTGCGTGGGACACTGCGTAAGATCAGTCCACCATAGTGCGCCTCCCATCAGCCCAACATGTGGTCGGCCAGAACAGTATACAGTAGCAGATACAGTAGGCGAGCAGACTGGCAGGCTTTCGAGAATTCCACACAGTACAGCCGAGGCACGTACGCTCCTCACTTTTCATTATGACTGTACTTACTCATATACCGGCAGTGTACGATATCATGAGTAGAGATGGCAGGGGAGGTAGATATGACGGATCAACAAGCCTAGCAGTAGGTACTCTACTTGCAGGTAGCATGATCCGACTCCATCGTCACCCTCGTGGAGCATCCCGACCGTATAGGTACACTACTAATATTACCAACCGCAATGGCAGGGGACAAACCGGATCACAATGACAATTCTTTGAGGCTCGCTCTATAATTAGCAGGATCTCCAGTGCGACACGATGCAACTAGGCCCAATATTGCCAATGCCCTGTAGAATCATAATTATGCATACACAGTTCATTCATCTTCAGGCCGGTATTCAGGCATGGACACGATACCTATGCGTAGCTGACGAATCACCAACAGAAGTGGCCGAAATGGAGAGACATTATTTCGCGGGTCGGGCGCATATGCAGATAGACAGATGTCATTTCGGCCCGGGACCCTTCGTGGCAATGTTTGCGAGAAGGCTGCGTATTATCTATCATATGCGTATAGGGTAGTGTATCTGCACTGCAGTTGGCGACCGATCGACTGGTAGCTGTTCGCTGGCGCGAGAAACTACATGATGTATGTATATACACTAACTGAAAAAGTGCCACAGTCATCTCGAAGTAATCCCCGGCCCCGGCACTAAGCGCTGTGTTCCAAATGACAAGCGCCCAAGACACTTATGCTGCTTTGCCGATACCTATATGATGTATTGTGCCAGTACCGTAGAACGACAAGAGAGGCAACTCGGCTTTTGTGCATACGTGTACAACGTGACCAGGGGACTGTCTGTGTCCTGGTTTCTGTTCTGGTCTCCGCAGGATTCTCGCCTCGTGTCAGACAGGGATGGAGCGTCTGGTTCGGTCGGCAGTCCAGTCCAAAAGCAGTAGTGTAGTACGGTTTGATCCTGGGCCAACGATGATGACAGCCTTTCCTCGGCCTGGGTAATTGTTCCTCACGCTGCCTCGATCCTGCAGGACAATGATCATGTGTGATACTGGGTATACTGCTATATGATGTGAGACTGGTTTTGACTCACAGCATCGTGTAGCTAGTATCGGCTAATTTTTTATTATTGTTCTGCCGCCATTCCTATGTTATTGGGATGAATAATGAATAGCTTCTCTGCAGCAACGGTTGATAGTTGGATATCGTAGGCAGTCCTACAGGATGTCCTCGGCATCCCTTAATAGACCCCTTTTCCCCCCTCGAACGTTATCCTGATTCGACCCGGCTGCAGGAGCACTACCGACGCAATTTCATCGTGCAGCTGGCGTTCCAGACTCAAGACTAGGCTTATGCCGACTCGTTTGTGAACGGGCCACGGGACCAACCTCATTCTCCCTTGTGGGATTTGAAAAGCCCCGCAGCTGAAACTCCGCCCTGCAGAACAAAGACGGTCTGTTTGCTGAATCGAGCCAGAATCATCGGTCTTACTCAGGCATCATTTTGAAGCGGCAGTAAGCAATACGGCGGTGCGTATCGTCTCGAACGTGACAGCCGTGACAGCCTGTTAAATGACAGTTGCCTTTTCCTAAAGTTCCCAGCATCCACTACGGTACAACGGGATCACCTTTAAGACTGGGGCTCCAGGTTAGCACGTGTAAACTATTGAGGTGTAGTGTAGAATAGTATATATGTGTACACTATTTCTTCCAACAGGAGGATCTAACCCAATATCCATGTACATCTACTGGAACCATTACGTCTATTTACTTCACAACCTCACCACCGCCACAAGGGTGAGCATAAGCCGGCGAGACCTCTCTAGCTCGTGCCTCCCATCGCTCTAGAAGCTACTGTTGACCCTTTTCGGTGAGCGAGACGCGCCGATGAACAGGTACCCATGCTACGCCGTAGTGATAATGGACCGGTCTGAAGCTGGTGATGAGGTCTCTCGTCACACATTTCCACACCATCCAGCTGGAAGGGGATGGATAAGGTTCGATAAGAAGATCTGAGGAACTCTTGGCAGTGCTGGAGCGGTCGTCCTGCATGTAATACCTACCGAAGACAAGGACCCGAACCAACCAACCACACACTACACTAGCCATCAGTTATACCGCCGTGTTACCAGGTAATCTTATGGGTAGACACTAGATATGTATATAGTGTAGAGAGTGTATCAGCATCTCCCTCTAATGTACACTAAAGCCGGCAATCTAGGTAGCGTAGGGGTCGGAGTTGCAAATGTCTTCGTAACCCATTTCGTCATAAAAAAAACCAAAAAAAACAGCATGTTGGAGCTAAGGTAGACCCAAGCCGAGGGATCAGCCGCTTGTCTGTCAGCCTAGGTAACTTTACCTTCCCAAAATTACCAAGGTCCTCCCTAGTCTAGGGCTCGATGGATTGACGGGGCAGGGTTAAGGCTTGTTTGCTTATGGTTCTTTCCAAGGGTCTGGCATGTTCTCGCAATCTTATCATCTCGACATAATTTAGCCCACTTGTCGCGTGGCTTTGTCGCGTTCTTATGCCTTGTTTGTGTGTACGTGTGAGGTATATTAATTACTCTGGTCCTGAAATGGGCTCGGATATTCTCGTATTGACCAGGGCGGAACGGGGTCATCGGGATCTTGAACATCGTCGGCCCGTGGCCGTGCCTGGTCAGCATCCAATTTACACTAGAATAGTTATGGACATCTCTTAACTTCTGCCGATCAACTTCGATATACCCCAGACAACATGATTCATTTCGGGCACTGCCGCCCAACAGTGGCAGTCGATCTAGTGTAGTGTGAGGGACAGAATCGTTACTGTTACTATTGTTATTAGTTAACTTATTAGTTATTATTATTATTATTACTATCTTCAATCGCTATGGATGAGCCTGCTGCATGTTTCACCATATACACTTCTACAGGCTCGGCCGTCGAGCATTGCGATTTAGGGTTAGTAGCGAACCTGGGGTCGGTTTCTTCCGTCTTTTCCTCCTGGTTTTCCCCGTAGTGTTGTTACCCATGTTACCTATGTTACCTCTACAAGTGTTCTAGGTGAGACGCATCCACTTACTCCCCTCCCCCTGGAACGCCTCATGCGACTATCTAACTATCTCGTCGTTGTTTGCTCGCCTTGTGCCGTTGATTCACATTTGCACAAACGACTGCCACATATACCAGGCAGGATAAGCACACAGAGGGCGGAATGATCCCGGTCGCATCGGTCCCAGTCGATCCGAAAGCCAGGCTTGATGCTTTTTATTATATACTATTCTTAGAAGTCGAGCCAAGCTTAATGTGCGGCACTTTGGATACAAATTAGTGTGCGTGTACCTAGTACGCGCGATGGTACATGCCTATAAACACTAGGGTAGTGTAAGTTGAACCGAATGCGTACAAGTTCGAGCTGTGAGATGACCGTTAGATCGGGGCAACTATCCCATCCTAATTCCTTAAGCGGCAGATCTAGTACAGGCATTCTCGGTCTGTGTGATTTCTATCCAGCAGGGGCTAGAGCAGCAATCCCGGCAAGGACCCCTTCCATTCAACGCTATAACGCAAGTCACTCCAGGCATCAGGCATTAGGGGGCATGGGGTCACCATCCCTCTTCTCCTAATCGAAAGGACGTGGGAGATTCCGCCCATCGCTCATTGAGGGAATAATTGTAGAGTAGGTAAGGGTATGTTTGCGCCAAGGAGTTCATCTCTTGTTACCGATCCTCCGTTGAATGAGGTGGCTTGGTGCGACGGTAACCTGGAGAGTAGTGTAGGATTGCTCTGTGCGACCAAAAAGTGTGATGGCGGCCGGCCGTCATTGATTACCCAGAGCAGAGACTCTCTCTCTTTCTCCCTGTCTCTGTCTTCCTCTCCCTCTCTCAGCTCTCGTCTGTGGGCCTTCCTGGTTCATAGATGTAGGTGATGGCCATGTTTTGCGAAGCCCCAGCAGTACGCTGCACTACGGTACGGACCACGTGTCGGGACTCGTGAGCAGCCATCAGCATCCTTCGTGTGTATTGTGAGAAGAGCTAAGAGTTATTGGATCTCATGGCCTCAAGCTACGCCGCACGCAGTGTGGAATGCATTGGCCCCCTATTAGCGTAGTCTCCCATTCTCATCCGTATGCTTCTCCTCCTCACCATCAGGTGTGTGATGACGGATACCAGTAGTCTTATCAACCAACTACATGCCCACTCGTGACTATACCGTCTGCCCTGGCCAAGCCCAATAGACAGTCATTCACTATCAGGATCCCACGTTCCAGATGCCTGTAGGCAATCGTTGGATGTGACGTATTAGAAGAAAAACAGGTTTGACGATCCATCCTATCCCGGGGCCCGCCAATATATCCTTTCATTTTAGATTCGGCAAGGCATGTTTTGCATAGGCTATTCGAGTTATTTGGCTTAAGAGAGAATGGGGCTTGCTGAAGCGAGAGAATAGACGCCCTCGCCTCACTCTGCAGTTCCAATATTGGACAATGACAGCATCGTCACACAACATAGCGTGATTCTTCGGTTGCTTGAAATGTGTGCCGGCAAGTCTTCGTTTTTATCTATGTCAACCACAGGCGAGGCGCAGGCGAGGAGCAGGATCAACCGTGCCTTGCACCTTGTTGGTGACGGTGCCTCACGACTGCTCCCGTGGCTTGTGTGCGTATGTACTCTCTACTTGTGGCCGAGGGTCATGTAAGTGGGTAGAGAGGCTTGTCACTTTATAACTAACAACTACCGGAATACAGTAAACAACTCTCGACTAAACTTTCCCAAACTCAACCTCAGTTATGCTGCCAGGATTGACTACTGCCTACTACCCGGTAGTCCACGAATATAAGAAAAGTACACTAAAGAAATGCTACAACAGCGCTTGGATCCTACAAGCCCATCAACTGCCAGGTGGCTGTCCGTGCCCCGGAACGAAATTGCATCAGCTATGCAGCCTAATGTACGAGCGCCCAGGGAAGGCCGTCACGTTGCCTAGCGAGGGGTGAATCCTAGGGTAGGAGAAGGAATCCTAGTGTATTGTCTCCCGGCAAATGGTGGTGGTTGCCCTACTTACCATGTTGGGATGATTATTGGCCGATAAAAGCATTTAACGATGATGCCCGAATTGTTACCGTGCCCTTGGAGGGCGCAACACAAGACCAGGTTAGAGCAATAAGCCTGCTTGCTCTAAACTTAGTATCGCAGACCCCAGTTCCTCACTGAGGCCCTTTCGATGATCCAGTGTAGATAGAGTTTGTAGAGAAAGGAGGGAAGTAGGTATTACTAGAGGCAGTGTGTATTCAAGAAAACCAGGCCCGGGTCGATCCAAATAAACATGATTCAATGCCTCTCAAGATCATGGAGCCTTGTTAAAAGCCAAGCACAATAATTGCCCGATTCAAATCTGTCCAACACCTAAATATATATCTATATCAAAACAGGCTTTCGTTTAATTGGCCAAGTAGGTATCGCGGGCACTGGGAGTCTTTGAACTAGCTCGACCAACTACCCCTCGATCACTTCAAGCCGCATATACTATACGCGTTGTAGTGAGATCGATGGTCATGTACTGGTTACATGATCATCTGTAAGCGCCCTTATGCCTGCTGTATCCAGTTCCTCTAGTAAATGTCGGTGAGCGCGGTATTCGCCTATTGTCTTTATGTATGTCTGTTTCCGACTGACAGAACACTAAAAGAACATACCACTAGGGCAAAATTTCGAGCCCCATGACACCTGATGGCTAGTTGTGTTTCTGTATATGAGTATCTTGTCATTTCCAACCTTATGTGTTGGATAGACCTGCCGACGGATGAATAAGAGAGCCAAGACAAAAAGGGTAGGTAGTAGTGAAAGCGCAACAAGTCCTTGATTCTCGAACCCTCTAGGTTTCTAAAGGAGGCTCTATAGCTAAGAACATATCAAAACTCCACGGGCTAGCTTACACGGTACTCAGGTGTGACCAAATCGGAAGGCGACGCTTGGTTGATATGCGTGCATACGCACATACGGACCCCGTGGACTCCGAAGCAAGACCACCAAGAGGACCGCAGAATAGATTATTGCCTAGGAATTGCCACAGGCGTCTTTCAAGTGGCACGAGCGCCAGGAGCACTCGAAATACCATAGAAAGCTCTCATGATTAGATCAATTCTTGCCTTATATGAATCCTAAACAATAGATATTAATAACAACTCGTCACCGACAACAGCAACAACAACAAGAACAGCAAGAATAATAAAAGGGTATCGCATTGGCTGCTCCGAGACGCGAAGACAGACAAGTTTGTTTTGGCCAGTGATTCCTCAAAACGCCCATTGTGCCATGCATATGCCATGCATATATATCTGATTAACTGACCATGTCCAACCATCCAGCCAAGCCCACATAACGCCTAATATAGTACAGGACGTCACAGCCTTCACCAGGCCGCTGAAATGGCAAGCCTTGGTCGTAACAGCAATTGTGCTTTCTACCGGGAAATTATTCCCTGCTCGTTTTCAAGGCCTGGTTGGCAAAATGAGTGGCATCATGCCACACCTTCTGCGCCTCGGCCATTGCACCTTGGACTTCGTAGCTCTGTGAAAGCATACCATCCGCCACGCTCATCCACAATGTATTGCCGCTTCTTCTAGCCTGAGTCGACGCTGCCTTTGCACTTTTCAGCGCCTGGTCCCCGACGATGCTTTGGAAGAGCTTGGCTCGCATGAGATTGAGGGCGATGGATAGTGTGTGTACATCCGCCAAGTTTTTGGCGTTACTCAATGCCGTCGAAATGTGCGTCTTAACCGCAGTCATTGGGACTGGAGGATTTGTCTGGATAGCTGCCATGACAAGGTTATATGCTGTACGGATCTCCATATTAGGATGATCTATACAAAGCGGACGTATTTGTTCAAGCAGTTCCTGGGTGCGCTGATCGTTCCGATAGTAGGAATCTTGCATGATCCATATCAAATTAAAGGTTGCTAATAAGGCCACCTCGAGTTCGGCCGGCCTGTGATGCCCCCCTCGCGTCTCGTCGACATTGAGACTGAAATTCGGATGAGTGTAGACATTAATAGCAGCGTCAAGGTTTCCAGTTCCCTGGTGATAGACACCGGCAAGATACATGGAATAGAGTACCACTGTACTACCAGATGTAGGTGCTACCATGGTGTCTAATTGTGATACACAATATTTTACTTCGTCCCACTTCGTAGAGGTAGCCAGGTGTAGGCCGCGCAGAATATGTAGGTAACACGTAGCCTCCATTTCCCAGCCCACGTGTTGGACTGCATCTTCTAGGCAATGAGCAAATCCTCTGATTTTGGCGCGATCTAGTAGGGGGATTAGAACAGCTATTAATGAATAGAGGTCAATGAATTACATACTCTTTCGCAATTGACTCAAAGCTTCTTCCCAAAGAGAGAACAACTTTTTGTCACTGCGAGGCTGTTGGTATAAGAGAGCAAGACCGCTATATGTGTATCTGCGATGTATATTAGTGGCAGTATAGGAAGTATCTGTAGTGCTTCTCACGTAGTTGTAAAGGCCTCTAGCTTGCTCCAAAATGACATGGCAAGGTAGTCATAGCCGTCACCGTCCTCGCCCGGACGTAATATACTTGAAGTGTCAGGGCTGACAATCTGTTGGTTAACAGGTTGCTTATGGATTGGAAGCAGGAGCTGCCTGTCTTGAAAGCCCCAGTTCGAATTCTTAATAGAAGCATCCATCTTATCCTGCAAAGCCTTCAACTTTTGCGAGATCATATGGGGCGACTTCTGCTGTAAACTGCAGGCAAGATCTAAGACAAGTTGCAGCACGTCTAATTGCATGATAGACATGGAGTTCTCTAGTTGGTATTTGGAAGCCTGTGCGATACAGGCCTGTATACGCACAATGGCGTCATCCTTCATCGCCCTAAGATGACTTAGAGCCTCAAGTAAAGAGGCGACAGCAAAAATGGGACGGTCACCCCTCTGGCTAGCTAATATCGTGATGGCTCTCAGATTTTCCAAGGCGTGTGCCTCGGTGGGGTTGAGAGATTGTAAGTAGAATGATGTCTTTAGGAAGCGAAAGGCATATACCCAGTGCGTATGCTTGACTCTATCAGGATTATCAGACGTTGCTATCCACCCGTGACGACTGAGACGAGGAACAACTTACACCTCGGCATCCCGAATCCGCGCATCTACGGCAATCAGTGCTGCCTTCTCCTTACGCTGGGAGAAAAGCAATTGGACTTGCAGGAAATGCATGCAGTACTTCAGGTCGGCAAATCGGTTCTGTAACGTAGGTTGTAAGCCTATGTGTGGTGGGGCAGACTGTAGTCGGAGCCACATACCCTCTCACAAAGAGTGATGCCTTTTGTCAAGGCGGTTTCTGCTTCCATGACGTTGTTGGTCTCGGTGCACAGAATACTGGCATACCGAAGCCGGGCTAAGGCCTCCAAACGCGGGGCCAACTTGTTGCTCCCAATGGCAACTTCTAGACAAGCGAGGCCGGTGGCCATCAGCTTTTGATAGTCATACACACTCCGCTCATCGAGAGTGACTGCAACATCTCGAACACCTCTTCGGGCTTTGGTGAAGAACTCTTCGGCCATACATATCAATAGCGAGATGGTATCCTGATGATGTGGGACAAGGGCGGGCGCTAGGGCAGGCGATCTCGTAGAACTCACGCTTGGGCTCCTCGTGATAGTCTGGGAAGTTAGGCGTGGGCTCGCGGATACTCTAGCGACCTGGTCGACGCGCACGCCGACCCCGGGAGTCCTATGTTGGTTGTTGGATGTAGTATGGGGCGGGGGATGGGGCGAATGGGGCACGACGGGCGAGTTGGCGTATTGTTGGTGTTGGGCCTGTGGTGGATGGCCGACGACGGGCGCGTTGACGTGCTGCGGCATGTGATGTTGGTGTTGAAGCGGAGGTTGGGCGGTTTGATACGACGAGGGCGAGGGTGAGGCAACAGAGACTGGGGGCGGCATATGTTGCCAATCCATCCGTTGAGGTTGCTGTAGTAGTTGTTGCTGTTGTTGTTGTTGGTGGTGGTGGTGCTGCTGTTGCTGTTGCTGCGGCGATGGCAACAGTGGTGGTTGTTGTTGTAGTTGTTGCTGGACATAATGGTTCGGAGGTTGGACGGGTTGTTGGACGGGTTGCATCATCGGAGCGGACGGGTGCATACCGTTTTGCGGCGGCGGTTGGGCATAGGGCCGCTGGTCGAAGGAGGGGTCGTAGCCATGGAACTGGTAGTTCGCATGTTGCTGCTGTTGCTGCTGCTGTTGCTGCTGCTGTTGTTGTCGTTTTGGCTGCTGGTGCTGGTGCTGTGGTGGTAGTGATGGCGGCAGGGGTTGATGTTGTCGACGCGACTGGGGCTGGGACTGGGACTGGGACTGAAACTGAGACTGCGGATGCGGATGTGGATGTGGGTGTGGGTGTGGAAGCTGTGAGAGCGGAATACCGTGGTGTGGTGGTCCTGGGATCGGGATCGGGTTGAGGGGTTGAGGCAGCTGGGAGGTTGGATGGGCAGTCGGCACAAAGACTACGTCGTTCTGGTACGGCTGCTGCTGCCCGTGGTTCGCATGCGGGCTCGGCCAGGCGTTGTGCGGTTCGGCGCCATACGGATGCGGATGCTGATGCTGCTGGCGGTGATGGTTTTGCTGGTTCAACCCCAGCTGTTGGCCATGGGGCGGGCCGGGATAGGTCATAATTCCTTTTCCACGTCTTCCCACGCCATCTACACCATCTCCGGTTTCCTTATTGATGTCCCTCCCTTTTGTGGTCCACCATCGGTGAGCGCCTTCACTCCTGTCGCGGTTGCACACGAGCGCAATGTGAGCACATATGATACTGCAGGTGGTGTTGAGTTGCGTCGTCGCTTTTCATGTGGTGCCAGTCAGGTCACTTGGCCTTGTAAGTGGGTCGAGGCGCGCCGCCCTTCGCCTCGAAAAGGGATACCAGAAGTCATGTGATGCGACTGTGAGGTAAAAAGCTACCTAAATAAGACTAGCCCTGCGAAGCCAGACTTGAATGACCCCAGATGTCTGCGTGTGCACTGCCTAGTCTGAATGATAAAATAATTGAATGATTGCCACTTCTAACTTACTTACTAATCACCTGATCTGATCTGGTTTGATCTGGCCCGATCTGATCCGATCTGGTTTGAATCTGATTTATTGTTGTTATATGCATGGCAACAGAGTAATCAGACAAACTGAGGGTAGCCCCCCCCTGTTGACCTGAGGGTACCCGTGCTTTTTTTATGTACCAGTGCCCCTACAGAATACTTTTCAACAATCGATTAGAATACACCTTTAAATGTATATTTAACACTTTTTAAAATATATATTTATGATTTGCATAATTTGCATAACTCTTTTATACTTGCATATTTATTCTAGTATAAACTTACTTAATTATATATGTTTACCTTTTTCCCTTTTTAAAAATAACAACTTACCTTAGAGTATTTCTTTTCACTTGTTGTATAAAATATATTATATGCATTAACTTAGCTATAAACGCGTTATGTATTTAAACGTGCGTTTCTAATCGATTGTGCGAAAAGTACTCTGTAGGGGCACTGGTACATAAAAAAAGCACGGGTACCCTCAGGTCAACAGGGGTGGGCTACCCTCAGTTTATGTGTATACTCATGGCAACACCACCTATGCGGCCGAGGTGCAAAGTGCAGGTGGGGCAGACCCTATCGCGGTAAGCCGGTCTTCTAGATGCCGACCTGGGTAGATACCTAGTACCTAGGTACATACATATACCTAAGTATGTATGTAGTATCATCCTCGACAGAGGTACCTAGACGAATTTTCGACATATTTTGACATCTTCTTTTAGATTTTTTTATTATATCGGCGTTAGACGTAACTTTAATGAAGCTAGAAAGGCTTTCTATTTCCACACGCTTATAGACACGCAGTTGCACGGGATTCTTGACGGAGGACTCGCTTTCACCGCAACGTCCCGCCGTCGAGATGGAGTGGTTCGGGCGGGCCAAGATTGAGTTCGCGACAGCACCGAAGTCATTGGTGCTGAAGGACAAGGAGGGCAAGGCGACGAGTCTGCTACAGGTGTGCCGGGACGCCGTGCCGCCGTGCCATCTCAACCCGCTGCTCTTCAACGGGCACCTGCAGACGGTATGGACCGCGGCCATCGCACACGGCCCGCCCGTGCATTACAAGCGGCGCATCTTCGAGGCCGATCACGCCCAGTTCAAGGGCAGCTTTGCCGTCGACTTCGTGACGGAGCCTTCCGCCGACTCCGATGCGTCTCTGCCGCCGCGGACCACGTACTTCGGCAAAGAGGAGCTTGCCAGTATGGGGTCGGTCGACTCTCGCCCTATGCTTGTCGTCCTGCATGGCCTCACTGGAGGCTCGCATGAGGTTTACTTGAGACATGCCATCGAGTCACTAGTCGAAGAGGGGAAATGGGAAATCTGCGTCGTGAACTCGAGAGGCTGTGCCAAGAGCAAGATCACGACAGGGCTATTTTACAACGCCCGTGCAACTTGGGATACGAGACAGGTCTGTTATGAAGGATTTCGCTCATTCTAGTCCCCTCCAACATTTTGAAGGCTCATGTCCTGAGACAGGTGGTTAAATGGCTGCGAAATGCGTATCCTAATCGTCCACTCTTCGGTCTTGGCTTCTCCTTAGGGGCTAACATCTTGACAAACGTGAGTACCTTCTCCTTCTCTTCCTCGAGGATTTCAGCCACCATGTAACCCCTGTTTAGTACATTGGCGAAGAAGGCACAGATTGCCAGTTCAAAGCAGCCGTCGTTATTTCCAGCCCCTGGAATCTAGAGATAAGCAACAAAGTCCTGAAAAACACGTGGATCGGGCACGAGATATACCTAAAGACCCTCGGAAGTAAGTGATTATACATAATCTGTTAAATTAACCGCCGATACCAAGTTGTCCCACTCGATTTTCTTTTTTCCCTTCCGTAATTTGTGGCTCTTCACTATCTACTATTATACTAACCCCCTGTGTAGCCTCTCTCAGGACCCTGGTAAATAATAATAAGGCAGAGATCGAGAAGTACTCCGACCTAAATTTTTCGGAGCTCTCCAAGGTCAAATACCTCTACGAGTTCGACAGGGCCTATCAGTGTCCTACATGGTGTGTATTAAAACCTCCGTGCCCGATCCTTTAGTCGTCTTTTCTCGTATGGTCTAGCAGGTTCTATCAGACTTTGACTAACACGTGTCTATGCACGCAGGGGATATCCGACGGAAGATGCTTACTACCGGGACGCATCGAGCGTCGACTCGCTCCTCTCGGTGCGAATTCCTCTACTAGCACTTAACGCCACCGACGACCCCATAGCCGTCAGTATGGGACTCCCATACGGCGAGGCCACGAAGAACCCGTATACGGTTCTCTGCACAACGTCGCTGGGTGGACATCTTGGCTGGTTTGAGCCCCGTGGTGGGAGATGGCATGGTAAACCCGTAAGTGTAGTTCAACATCCCTTGCGTGCCACAGTAGTTACTAATGTGGCTTCGGAAATAGGTATATAATTTCCTTAATCATATGGCCTTCGAGATTGACCATAGCAGCATAGACACCAAAGCGAGTAAGGTGATGTACAGCACAGCAGCGAGCACAAGTGAATTCAACCCCATACGTCGGAAGTTAAACGTCAATCTGCGGGCACAATCGCCAGAGCGGTTCAGCGCAAATAGGAAGAAATAGAGCGAGACAAGTCAACAAGGGTATCTATAGAGGACGACATTGCGTTTCTGGGGTCATTTCAAGGGGAGGTACAATAAGCTTGATCTTGATAAACCAACAACGACTGGCTATATAGCACTATTGTTGCTTAGACTTAGTTTTATCCGCCAATTGATGAACTCCTCTGTGAGAATGCTACCGTGCCCGGCTTCTTCCACCTTGAACACCTCGATTGTCGATGAGCCCGCTCGCCTTCTTATCCTCCAGACCCCTTCGTCATCAATCGTGTTCCTCAACCCTATATACATATCAAATCAGCCATGCAACGTCGGTAGCCACAAATGTGACGAATCTAGGCGAGGGCACATACAGTCCAGAAACGCACTCGCAAAATTGATACACATGTTGGCATCCCAGCTGCGTACGCCGCGTTTTGCGGCCGTCCCTGGGATCGAGGCTGTCTGGATCTCCTCGAGTTTGGTAAGGATGCCGCCCTGTGAGCGGAAGCCGACAATGATCTTAGGCACACCGAGGAGGAAGGACTGAATCCAAAATTTCATGAGCTTGCGCTCGAAGTTGTCCATGCCTCTATCATCGTGGATTTCAGCACTTGTCTTCAGCTCTATCCAGTTGATCGGCGCTCCCTTCTGGGTGGGCTTGGAGTCCCAAACTTGATACACGACCAGGTCAGCGTTTTTGCGTGATACCGCGAGGAGCTACGGCTTAGAACGACTTACTGGCATCGACCTCTCCGCCTAGGCATAATACCGTCTTACCTATGCCTGTCCTAACTACAGAGCAGTATTGCGCTTTGTTGTTGACAACATGCTCATCGCGGTTCTCGATAAACTCGCGACTCACTTCGCCCCAGGGTCGTGGTAGGCAAGACAGGGTCTCGAATTTATAACCTGCATTTCCAATAGTAAGCTTTGCTGTTGAGGATATGATGGGGAGCAACAAAATGGCTGTACCCCAATAAGTCATAACTTCTGGTGAAAATCGCCCTCGTCGGCCTCGTTGCTGTTTGTTTTGTTGGTCCTTGGAGAATTGCTTAAACTCGTAGTTCTCCTCGATGAAGCTGTTCCGCCGTCAGGTTAACCCGATCTTGGTCCATGTGATTGAATGCACGGTCATACATGCAATCCTTTGGCATGATTAGTCGCGGAACTCTGAAGAGTCTCCGGCAGATATACCCACTTGATAGAGAGTTGCATTCATTTCGAAACTGGTACGAAAACAATAGTCAGACTATTGCCTTCATCATCGACATTCATCTTGACATACCCATCCCTGTCCTCGAACGGCGCCGACATCACCTATAGGATACAATTAGGCTATTATCATCCCTGCTAATGAGGTTTGAAGAATGGGCTGTTCACCTTGGTCATCATGCCACGCCACGTGACAATATCGGCGTCAATCTTCTTCCCCTCCTCTTTCTCGTGTGCTACCATGGTCTTTAACAAGCTATCGAGGTGTTCATCTCTCGCGTCATCATGTTTGTCGAACTTGTCGAACCCTTTGGACAAGTCGGCGCCCAATTTAGGGGGATAGTACCACTGCAACGCTGAGTCGTCGAGACGGAACTCGTGTTTCCCATCATAGGAAAAATATGCGATTTCCTTCGACTTAGTTAGCTAGGATTGGATTGAGATCAAATGCTGTGCCGATAGGAGCACGGGTGCTGCAACAGGCCTTCAATAGGGGTACTGTACCTTGGGCCGCTTCACTGGCTCGCTCTCGCCATTAAAACGGCCAATCGGCTGGATGTTGAAGGTGGGCGGGGACATGTTCGAAGATGAACCTATTCCGCGGATGATCTTAGACGAGATAAAGCCCAAGCATGGAGGAGGACGTCTCATAAGTAGGAAGCGATTTAAGGTGTCGACAAAGGTAGTTGATCACCAGCCGGGCTCGACCACACAAGGGAAGTGGGTACCTAAGATACCGAACCCACGGCCAGCACCTGAGGCCAATCCAAAGGAAGTTTACCTACTACCTAGTATGTGGGGTCCCGCTCTATTCGAGAGAACCATGGTTGACCAATCAAATGCCCTACCTATCTACCTATCCTCACCCAAAATACATGGTGTACATTACCTACACATAGGTAGATACGTCCCTGCTCTTTTTGCCACACACAAACCGCACTGCTTCGCTCACTGTGTATCCCGCCAACTTCCCCTGGAATGATATAGATCTCTATGATCTTTTTTTCTCTTCTCCCTGACTTGATACTTCCGCTGCGGATGAGAGTGGGAAATCTCTTGTATCCTGAGGAGCCTTGTGTTCTCCTGAAACTCTTACAATGATCTGACAGGTTCCATTTGCTCACTTAGCGACCCAAGACAAATATGATCGCGTGCCCCTGCTTTTCTCTCTATTTCCCCGCCGTCTTTCGTTTAGTTATCTCTAGGCAATAAACACCCGGATAGCCCAGTATTGTCCTAGCAAAGGACCGATTGCGTAGTATTGCTAAAATTTAAAATTAAAATTGTAATTGATTTAACTGGTAATCCAGCCTCAGGCATATGGTCATATACTTTATTCAAGTATTCATGACAATTAAGGTTTCAACTTTTCCAAACAATTGGTAACGTGCTCATTTGACGCAGTGGTAGCGTGCCGTTCTTATACTCTCTTTGTTTACCGAAGCTTGTATGATAAGAAATGCGGAAGCCGTGAGTTCGACCCTCACAATGAGCAATTTCTACCTTTTCTTTTGCAAGGCGTCTTTTAGCTTTCATATTTTTATTTCCCACTTTTTAGATTTAGTTAGATATGCCAGCAAACACAACCTATAAAATAAACATTTTGTGACTCACTATATGAAAGGGAGTTTTAAGAGACGCGAATGGCTGTTGATTCGCGTATAAATAAACCTACTAGACACATAGCGCCGGTAAAGGCAAGATCGCGCGAGATGACACGTGTTCCAAGGTTTCGCGAATACCTTGATCACATCCCTATTTTCAATGCGCGAGATAATGAACCATGGTCTCGAGGAACACCTGCACTGTTGAATAATTAGAGTCTCCGGCAAATTAGCCTCTCGGCATTGCGAGGCAATGTACGAATCTATCCATCCAGCTCTCCCACGAGACCACAAGTCATGTCAAAGCAATCTCATTCATTACCTATTTAACCTTGCCGGAATGGAATAATTCTAAGCTGCCCGCACAGAAAATAAGATAAAATATGTATCTTTCCCCCCCAGGAAAGCCACAAGCGCCCGCCTAAAAGCTCGAACCATGAAAAATCTCCTACGAGCAAACTTCTGGTCTCTTCACAATGCCAGGTTGTAACTATATTCATCCTCCATGTTCTGGCTGACCCACAGGACGACGGAGGAGAGACCGACGAGGCCGTTGGCGACGATGTTTTCAACACCCATGCCCATCATAGGCCAGGCAATATGGTGCACGGCGAACTTGAGGACGAAGACGACGACGCCACCCGCCATGCCGCCGGCGAGGGCGGCGAAGCCGAGGAACAGCACGACGCGGGCCTTCCACGCAACTCCCGAGCCTGAATAGCTGAACGAGTCGGCCGATAGGCGTGCCTTCTCTACCGAGTTGATAATGAGCATGCCTAGAGAGCTGAAGATGAAGGGCAGCCAGTCGATGAACGTCACATGTACGTCCGACATGTTGAGCGGCGAGTGCGACCACACCGCCGCGTCGATGAGCACGTAGAAGGCGAGGGAGAACTATATTGTGAACAAGCACAACGCTACGAGTTAGCCATTGATTTCCCGGCATTCAGATGGACGGGGAGAGACGAGACGGAGCGCAGAGGTTGGGCCGGATCGGAACGGTTTGATTTGGTCGGGGGGAAACGCACCAGAGCGCCAGCTCCGTAGACACCGGCGTTGCGCGCCCAGGCACTATTGAGCCACGCTGGCTTGCCAAACTTCCAGAGACGGCCCTCTTCCATGATGCTCGAGATTCGCTTCGGGATGGAGGTTGGTAGACGGGATCAACAGCCAAGCTCGATAGAGGGAACCCCCACGGGTGAGAAGAGGTAGCTAGTGCGGTAGTAACGTATATTAATTCTTGGGGATGTGGGAGTATGGAGGGCGGTGGCGGGTGGATGGATCGAATAGGTAGGACGATGAGGTCGATGATCAGCTGGTCGCTGGATCAAGCTCCAGTTCGTGAGGTTGAGGTCTTAGTCTGACGGAGGCTGATGACGCTTAGTCTTGGCAGCTGTACCAGTCAGTACCTGGTAGGTCATCCTAAGACAGGGTCACGTGACGCAGTTGTTCACTCAAATTTCCACAGCTGCCTCGGCCCTTGCAATGCAGTAGCTAGCCTGAAGACGAGCTCTTTCAAACCAAGTATTATAGGACAGAGTAAAAACTACGTGGCAGTGATCACTAGGGTCCAGGTCTACAACTTTGTGGGTGGTTATTGCATTATTTTGTTTGATCAACTAGTGCAATCCAATTACGTGTTCCATCATTGCACTCTCATTAGCGTGCATGCGGCTGTGTTAATCTCTCAACAACTGACAGTATAAATGTTGCTACCTCCGACGCCTACTTATGTGAGCCCCGATGACGACACTGGAGCTTGGAGCTACGTGCCAGATCTATTAACCCGCTCGATGATCGCAAAACGCAGGGGAGAGAAAAGAGGAATAATAACGCCACCCTCCTTTGTACAGGTCGCCATTGTAGCGCTTCCTTAAACAAGTCCGCTGGGACGACACACCAGTCCTGAGCACGGAGCGAAGAAAAATCTCTGGCTGACAGGTGGTAAAGTTTCGGGTGAAGTAGACTAAACAAATACGGTTTTGGTACAAGAATAGAAAAGCCAGCATGGCCTTGGGCTCTTGCTAGCCACATGAAAATCGAACTCATGTTTCTGGGGATGGTTCATGTCAACGAAAGGGATGTCTAAGCCCCTATATGTGCATGAATCCGAAACATGGAGGGAACACGCATGGCCCAACGGTACCATCGTGTTGTGGCGTAAGAGGTGAGGAAAGTCCCAGAAACGATCGTAAAATGACGCTCATGGAACGTTTGTTAAACCCGACGCCCTGAACGCCGCCCTTTTGCTGGATATGTATTGGTCGTGGGAACATAGGCTATCATTGCTTTTCATCGTGGAACTCCCGTCAGATCTCTATGGTTTTCATTCCTCCTTCAATGTCGTCCGTGTGGCCGTTTACTAGATCCATTTCCCTCTTCGTTGACGTGGATTCTTTGCCTTTGGCATCGGGCGCTCCATCTTGGCTGGCAGCTGACTTAGCGTCGTCTTCTGCTTTTGGCGTTTCGACTTCGACGAGCTTCTCCTCTTTAATGCCATTAGTGACGAGTCTCGGCTCTGTATGTCCCGATTCTTCCGCAACCCGCCCAAGCGTGCTGGCTTTCCCAAAACCAACCCGAGCGGGGCTTACTAATGGCGATGGATTGCTGAGTCGCTGTAATGTTCTTCCACGGACGTCACCATTGGCGTCAACGGGGCTGGAGTAAGGAGAACCGCCAGGGGATGCGGCACTTCCTGGCACGCCAGACCTGCGCTTTGCCACAGTTTTCGCAGTACGCCCATGCTTTTGGTCCATCCGCCAACGCAGAATGTCGAAATACGAGGGCTCAACACGAGTAGTCTTAAACTCGCGCAATTTAAGCTCATTGGTATCTTCGTCAACAAACCATTTGCCACTGTTCAAGTCATCTGCGAGGATGGCAAGGAAAGCGCCCCACGACCTGGCAACAACGTACTTGGTATCGTAGTCTCTCCCAAACAAGATGATTTGCCCCCAAATACCAGTGCGGCCGGGTGCCAGGTCCACGGCCAGGTTATTGCCACCCCAATCTCGTACCAGTGGGATCCAAGCCGGATGTGCATACGCTCGCTGGATAGCGCCAGCAGGAACCGAGTCTTGCCGGGCCTGAAGATCTTGCCGCCAAGAACCTTTCTGTGAACCCGGAGAGCCCGGTGCTGATCGAGAAGAAGATGCCTCATTGGCACCACCAAATGCCTTGGAGGGAACCGCGGGGTTTGTCACTGAAGTCTCGAGGAGATACTGTTGATTTACTCTCCGCCATTGATCCCACTCTTGCACCATTTCTTCACAGTCCAGAAGCATGGAAGAGAAAATGATTCCAGTGGGGTTACCACCACGCTCCTGACCATCATGAATCATGAGAGAATCTCTTAGGTCCTGGGGCAATGAGCAGTCGAGCTGATGTTCAAGCTCAATCAAATCGTTGTTTGTACAACCCTCGCAAAGTTGGTCGAAAAGTTCGGGATAATTCTCTTCAGCCCATCGATCTATGCGCTTCCATGAGTGACCCACGGGGGGGGCTGGGGGGGCCCCATCGGCAAACGATTGCATTTGAATGTCGCCAGGACTGCTCACGGTTTCGAAACCATCATCTCTTGAGCTTTGCCGCCGAGCGTTGAAAGATCTCAAGCCCGGGGAATAAGGACCGTTGGAGCCGGGCGAGAGTGGGGATGCAGATGGCATGCCGGCACCCATGTATGCAGTTCCATCTGCCTGGTTGGATAACCGACCTAACTCATCTTGATATAGAGATGTGATATCGGCGCGAGATTCCGAGGCGGTAGCAACCGATGTTAGTGTACTTTGGCGGTTCAGAGGCACGTGGCGGCCTGTCCGATGGGGAGAGTCATAGTTCGAGTCTGCATACACTTTTAGTAACTTTGCTTGTGTTTCGTTCTCCCCATCTCTCTTGCTTCTGTTCAACATGAAACCTACGTCGGTCATAACTGGTCATAGTATGCCAAAACGAACGGAAGGCCGACCCAAGATTGCTATTAGAGTAAATCGTCAATTCTCATCCAAGCATCTACCCATCACAGAGACTTACGCCATGTTGTCTATGTCACTCCCGGCTAACTTGATTATTCTGTACGACGGATATTGTCTATTTAAAATGAGATTTCTGTCTCAGAAGCCTGGCGGTCCCGGCGTACGGCAGGAACGAGCCGGGATGTGCAAACTGCCCACAATGACGGTAGGGGACGCGAAGGCCGATAAGGACAGGATCTTGAGGCGCGCCGGCAGTGTCGAATCTGCCCAACTAGAGGCAATAACGAATGACTTGGTTTGTGCTAAGAGACACGGCTCCGGGGACAGGAAGGCAACGTCGAAGAAACAAATTCTCAGGGGGGACGTGGGTGTTGCTCTTCTCGGGGGTGCGGGATGGTCGGGGTTCGAAATGTCGTGGAATTACCGTCTTTGCTGCGATGGTACTACAGTCTTTGTTGTGTCATTGCTCGCGCAGTTTCACGGGTTGACTGTCGTAAAATTCGGTCGTGAGTGGTGACTCTCGTAAGGTGGTGTACGCGGACGCGAACAAGCGATCGTTTCTCGGTGATTATTGGTGAATTGGCAATTTCTCGTTGGACTTCGATTGCGCTGCAATGACACCCTTTTCTGCCCTTGCTACTCAGGAGGCGACGGACAGGGGTGTGTGCTGAAGGATGGGGAAGGCAATCAATCCTACGCCAGCAAGTGGGAGGGAAGAAAAACAAGAGGGAAAAAAGCGAACGAGGGGGGTGGGAGGAGAAGGCGGTGCACAAATAGGGCCAGAGGTGCCAAAGGTAACGCGAAGCCTCTCGCTGTGAATTACTCTCGCTGTCTAGACAATGGAAGATTGGTTAAGGAGAGAGATAGGAAGAGAGGTGGGAGGATGGTTCAATTCGAGTTTCTTTAAGATTGTTGTCACTTTTGGTTGGCTGGTTGGTTGGTTGGTTGTCAGTGCGTGTGGTACACTAGATCGACACCAGGTAGCTTGGGGCGAGCAGGCGCATAGGAGAAGGCCAGGGTCAACTGATCAATTCCATACAAAAATTAGGGATTGTATTAGGGACTGTATTAGGGAGGTAGTCGGATTGCTTTAGGGGCAGATGGCGAAGATTGTTAGAGGAAGTCAAAACGCTAGCCTAATTGACAACCCAATTTCCCCCTACCACCAGCTTGTCGCCAGCTTGTAGCGGGCGCTATCAACGCGCTAAACCCGATAGGATTATGGTTTGATGAATTTGACCTATCGAGGACCTTGTCGCGGGTGGACATTCCCCTGCTCAGCGGCTTCCAACTTGAAACAGCCACAATAAACAAGCAAGCATATGTACTCCGTACCTAGCTTACCCTAGGTACCTAGTGTTCCATGAGGTAGTAGGTAAGTACTATCTAGTATAGGTAAGTATGTAATAGCTAGTGCATGCATGCGGCCGACCACGTCTAGGTACTACACGATTGTGCACACTTAGTATTACCGAGTACCCATGTACGCAGAGCTTCTGCCATCTATGTACCTTAGGTAGGTACAGGCTATTTAGGGTATCGAGGAACAACCATATCTCGCGATGCGGCGTCATGTCAATCCTTAGAATATCCATCCAACACACTGCGCCATTTCAAGAATCAAAGGATGCTAAGTTGGCATCTATCGACTGTCTATTATTATTATTATTATATTATTGGTACGCCAAGTATAGTGCCTACTGTGATCATTATTATCATCCCCAAGGATGAATTCTCCTTCCTAGTACCTAGACCCCTGCTACTTCAAGACTTGTTCACTTAAAAATAGGTGAGTGCAGTTGAACTCAACTTCTTACATTGTACCTAGACTATCTAGCCCACATGGCATGTCTGTCTCTGGTTGTCTTTACATGTATATACAATAAGGTACTGAATAGGTAAGAGAGAAAAGTTAGCTGCTGCTAGAAAGATACCTTACCACCTGATATAAAGTCCTCTGTGTATGCAAAGCTCTCCACGTATACATGCATGCGCTTCAAGACCCTTGTCCCGCCCACGTCACCCGCGGTCGCCGCTCGCATCATGGCATTATGAACACCTACGTCAGTCCAACTCTCAGTTGTTCCTCTCCATCTCCCTCTCACGAGGTATAGGTGCCGTCATTAACGTCAGCTATCCTCCGAGAACGAGGCAACCCAATGCGTGCCCCGCGACTTGGTCACCCTGACACCTTGCGCTTTCAAAATGATTACATCTTACGTAACGCCGCATGCTCCAGGTGTCGGTAACCTTTCGATACTTTGTTTCCTTCTGTTCTGGTCTACTTATGTGGCTGCATCAAGATAATGCAGTGTACCATAGGATGGATATACCTGCAGCATATAACATACCTGCTTATCTATCCAGTTCAGATATCTATCTACCAGCTGCTAACCTGCATCTTCTTCTCATCTTCCCTCCCTCTCGGTCAGGCATCACAGCAGATACGAATGTGCGATGATAACGAACTCGGTGTAAGCGCCCAGTTGTTTTATCTATACTACTATTTGTCTTATACGCACA
Organism: Ustulina deusta; assembly: GCA_023159155.1. Classification (NCBI taxonomy): domain Eukaryota; kingdom Fungi; phylum Ascomycota; class Sordariomycetes; order Xylariales; family Xylariaceae; genus Ustulina; species Ustulina deusta. The sequence goes on along the minus strand of JAJNNX010000025.1, from coordinate 115,595 downwards.
CCCTTCCATCATGCATGTTACCAATGCACATCCTATATTGCTGCTTTGTATAAGTGCGATGTTATATCGAGCCAACCTAGGTGCCTAGAGAGATAGTTACCTTCCTCGTAATCTGGAACAGAGTCTTGGTCCTGTAACCGTGGGGAATGTGCCCCCCTCACTACCATGGAAAATTGCACCAACATCTGTAATACGCACACCATCAGCTTTACCACCGCTGCATCGGCTTGTTTCTTGCCATCATCCTAATTCGGCTTTACCGGTCCTCTGAGTGTAGACGAGAGGCCGCGTTGCACCATGGTAAGATAAAATGATCAGTTGCTCGTATAATTACCGAAGTCAATTATTTCCTGTTTTGTTGACCTTGGCGATATAAATTCTCATTTGGAGCCAGCACCATGACCTAGAAGCTTGCCACGGTTCCGTAACACTCATGGATTACACTTGGAAATAGCGGTGACTGACTTCAGCTATCAGAACCAAGAGCAACGAGAAGTGTATAACAAACCACTGGTACACACCCCACGGGTAGGACTCTGTCTACTGCAGAGATGGTCAGAATATATTTTAACATTACACATAATTAAGTGTAGAGAATTATTTTCAAGGTTACTAGCTACACAACTTTCGCAATAGGGGCAGTATACAGGCCCCCCCAAGGGCTTGACTTGGTATCGCGCTGCCTCTCATCGTGACAACAGGCGTGAGTACCTATGTATACTTGCACTTGCCAAATGAAGAGGAGAGGAACAAGAAGAAGAAGAAGAAGAAGAAGAAGAAGAAGAAGAAGAAGAAGAAGAAGAAGAAGAAGAAGAAGAAGAAGAAGAAGAAGAAGAAGAAGAAGAAGAAGAAGAAGAAGAAGAAGAAGAAGAAGAAGAAGAAGAAGAAGACGAGGTTTAGTACGGCTCGAAGCCTGATGTCTTAAAATCATCAACAACGATATCAATGTTGAAGACCTAGTCCCACAAGATTCCATAGCCAAGCATATAGAACGACCTTTGCAGGTGGTTGTAAGTGACAACGCGGGATGCATACCACATTCCATGATCGTAGGGGTAATACAACATTTAATACCAGAACCGATGGATGGGCGTGCTTGAAGAATAATATAGGGGATATACCGCCGTAGATCGCCCTTATCATATTCTAAATGAGCAAACCCCCTACCCCCTTTTTCAACCTGAATTAATCAGACAAGCGTGTTCATAGAATATAGGCGTCGAGTCAAACACCAGTGGTAACAGAACCTCCCCCCCGCATTCGATCGCAAAGTAGAGGCAGACAGGGCCAAGTAGAAGGTAAGATTGATGTGACACTTTTTTCTTCTTTCCTCATCTTTTCTCCTTGACTTATCACGGTGAGTATTGATAAATCCCTGTTGAAATTATTTACATTGAGATTTTTACATGTTGGATAAAGTTTGATGTATCGTGTAGTGAAAGTGAGAAAGAAACAAGAGAAAAATAAATTGGCCAATGAAGGAATCGCCCCCAGAACCTAACGATGCAGAGTAAAGATGATAATGCTGAATAATGATATTAAGTAGGTATAGAGGATGCTTTGCTAGCCCATACCAACTCGGTCATTGATGTCAGATTTCTGATTTACACACACAAGGTTAATATTTACTCTATACTTCCTTCCACTGCTGCTGGAAATAGAGATTACGCGAGGAAATGCTTACATCCTCGTGGATGGTTGTCGAGTTTAGGAATGGCAGCAGTTAGGAAAGCTTGAGGTAGCCTACCTACCTCAGGGCCAGAGACCAGTATCGAGGGTCGAACAATAATAGTAGATGGTCTGTGCAGAGCCAGTTTGTAAGAGCCTTACGTCTTCTGTGCTTCCGAAATATTTCGAACAAACTAGAGCTTCAAGTACTAATTGAATACCTGGGTAGCCAACGATTGTTTTGATTATATATTACCTGGTCTTCTAGTTTGGCGAAGAGTGCTGCACACTGCAGTGCTTCGATCCACTTGCCCGATCAAATACTATCATAATAATGTATCCGAATTCGATAGGTGCAATTGTATACGTTGAAGTAGAATCCACCACACCAGCGATGACAGGCGAGTTACGTACGACGACACCGTACACGGAGTTCGAATCGCATAGGAGGTTGCTAACATGTATATAGTTATTTCATCTAGAACTAGGGTTTGTTGCGTACTTCACCTTGCTCAACGAAGCTATGTTTGCCACATGTACTCACTGAGCGCTAATATCTTCTCACCCATTTGCCTCTTTGCAGCCGCGTTGACGCCTCTCTCGGGATCGGCAAGTTGTACACTATAACACAACTCGACAAGTGCCTTGAGCTCGTCATAACTGAATCTCTCTGCCTCGGGAATAGAGCCCTCATCTGCCTCTTGTTCCTTATCTCGCTTTGCCTTCTCCACGATTACATCCGCGCCTTCTTGAAATAATTCGTAATAGTTGGTGGCCCGCGCAAGATCCACGTCCGCCTCGATATTCTTGAGGTTCTGCTGCAGCACCAGGATATTGAGCTGCATGCGCTCACAGCCACGCATGTTCATGGGCTGCGTAGACAGCGCGTTGGACACGAGATATGAGTTAATGAGGAGACTGAGGCCGGTTCGCACGAAGGCGATTTCCCGATCGCGAAGGAAGCGTACTACCGTTTCGTCATAGGCGATCAGCTCGGCATTCAAAGATAGAATCTGCGGATCGGGCTCTTTAATCTCGCGATCACCAAGGACATAAGGCGCGGTCTCCGGCGACAGTGCCACACGCAGTGACTGAATGATACGACAACGAATCTCCATGTGAAGCGTAAGAAGGACGGTACCCGCCAGCTCTTCATATGAAGATACAATTCGGTCAAATGATCTTTGCAGGCGGGTTACTTATGATTATCTTACACGAGGGGGGAGGTGGGAGTACTTACTGAACAGTATCCTGTGTCATAGGGAGATACACAGGATCTTGTTGCTCTCCATTGGCCTTGCTGGGATCATTCAGCAGAGTCCAGCGTCGGCTTTGATCTTTAGGCATTGTAGGCTGTGACGAATCCGTGTCATGTCGAGTGATATGCCTTAAACCAACGATCTTGGTCGTAAGCCACTTCATACTAGTGTAGAGGAGGCACAATGACGAGATCACATCTCGATCCTGAATTACGTCGCTGGGCTCCAGAGGGCACTCGTTGGTACGCATTATTAGCAAACCGACTTCCTTCTCTATCAGTTCACGGTCGAGAGTATCTGACGTCCAGAGCTTCTGGATTGTGTCCTGGATTTCACTTTCCGTGGTCGCCAGTTCCGCTGAGAATCGTAGATCTTGTGATGCAGTATTTGTGTCTTGGGCCTTCGCGACCAAGGACTTGAACCATGCAGAACATCTTTCATAATAGCGCATCATTTGTGATATGATGAGAGCGCTAAGGGCCTGATCGTGAGGAATGGTGCCAAGCATACGACAGAAAGCTGTGACGATGGTGAAGAATGCTGTCGTTCCCTTGAAGACTGGTCGTCGTGCCACTAAACGCCAGTTCGAGTCTTGTTGAAATGAATCAACTTCGCCCAATACACTATCGCTCAGTTTGCCTAAGGTCTCGTCTAACTGGGGTTGGAAAACGTTGACCAAGAAGTTATCAAGGAAAGACGTCAGCGCACTTGCGGCCAGATCAGAGCCAGGAGGCACAATGGCCTTTAGCCTCTGAATGAAGATGAGGGTTGGCGGTAAGAGAAGACTCATATTGAAAACGCTAGGCTCCACTAAAGATTTATAGGAGCCTGGTGTATTCCTGCTGTCGTGGCCTCCGCCCACTGCACTCTTTCGCGGCTCTTTCCCAACTAAAGACGCCTTCTTACCTAGCGCCTGAGACTTTCGAGTATTGGAGGTAAGACCCGGTACGGCGGTTTGTATGATGCTATCCAGAGCTTCGTACTCGGCCGTCATCTCGGCAGATTTCTGGTCCGCTTCTGAGAATCTAAAGAGGTTTTCTCTCTGTATATCTTTGTTCCCATTCAAGGCTGGGCCGTGTCTAAGGGATGAAGTAGATTGGTATATGTCTGCATCCGTGGTTACGTAGTTATGAAGAAGCGCACGTATTTCGTTCTGATAAAGGTTCCAAAGTTCCCTAAAACTTCCAAGGAGCTGTGAGCTACTTCCAGCGCCTTCTCGCCGGGCAAGAGATCTGACGGCCTCATGGAACACGCGGTGCCCTTCAGCGATGGCTTCAAATTTTCCGTACAGTGTCCATAAAAGATCGTAGATGACGTCAGCTCGCATCTGGGTCTCCCTACTGCTATAGATATGGAGTCCTTGACTGTTGCTAGATCCTCCACGGAGCGAGCTCGGGTGCCTTTGATCGACATCATTGATAGTCTCGTTCACCACGGAGAAGAGCTCAACGGGCAGTCGCTGGTTTAGCGTGTCCACGGCGCTCTCTAGCCTCCCCAGCTTGTTGAGAGACTCGGCGAGTAGAGCAATGTACCAGGATGTGTCTGCTTCGGGATTCTTTGAAGGATCTTCGGTCACGGAGCGTTCTAGATCTAAGGTGTCAAGTACAATATGGAAGGGAGTAATGGCGGCCGAGTCGCCGTAGTTCTGGTTGTAGGCACCCCGGTTCTTGGCCAAACTCTGCCAACGTTCCTGGCAATAAGGAGACTTTAGATAGAGATGCTCGTGTAACTCTTCCACTAAAATATCCATCAGGGCGGTCTCTTGGTTTGCCAAATAGCTTCGGAGGTCGGACAAAGCACCAATATCGTCAAGCTCGGGTTTCCGCAGTTTGCGCAACGCATTCTGCAGGACCTCGACGGCAGTCAAAAAGCGCTTCTCGGATATCCGAGCCTCGAGTTGGTCGGGTACAGTCCGCAAGTCCTCGAGTTCATTCAGAGTTTGCAGGACGTCGTCGTACATTTGCGATGACTTGTATAGCTTCTTGAGGTCGGGATCAGAGGCGCATAGGCTGTTCTTCGAAGCGGCCAGGGACTCCTTGAGGGCGCGCACACGCTTTTGCGAGGCCTGTATGCTACCCTGGATTTTGTGGAAGGTGCCGATAGAGCTGTTGAAGCCTTGGTGGTGCTCGTGGACGATGCCTTTTAGCGAGTCTTGCAGATACTGGTGCGTCTTCTTGAAGTTGGTATGTTCGTGGGCTCGTCCGACGGAGCTGTTATCGAGCAGCTGCAGGGCCAGGGAGACCGGTATGCAGTCATCCTGGATCATTGAAGGCCACTCGGACTTGATGTGCTCGAGCACCTGGGTAATTTGGCGCTCGGCATTTGTTTCGTCGGCACGCGGGCGTCTCGACGACGAGGCGGCCGAAGGGAGGCGGCCGGAGTTCAAGGGTAAGCCTCGAGCACCCAATTGCGCCGGACCGGGGGGAGAATTAAAGTCGTCGTCATCTTGCCTCCCATAGGCACCGTTGCGGTATGACCCGCCAAACCTGTTGGACATGGCTATGGTTGCGTTGACGATGCATTCGGGGGGCAGGATCGAGGTGTTGTGGTCGTCGGCGGCGGCGGCGCACTATCACAGGGGACGCCTGGCCGTGGCTACTTATGAGCCTGCCTCGATCGTAGTTGGCTGGTATCCTTATCGGACTCCTTAGTCTTTCTGCTTTACATATGTTGCGCCGTGTGTGATAATCACTGGATATGAACTCATGGTCGCGTCATTTCGGTCGCTGGTAGATTGTTATAGACTCCCTAATAGAGTGCTTGGGATGAGGGAGGTATCTGGTATCAGCAATGGCATGAGGTGGGATGGGCTACGATGCGATTGGGTGCTGGCTTAGTCTATCAGTCTCAAGTTATAAGCAGGTGCGTCTTGCATTTAGCAGGGATTAGCTCTCGCGTTACCTGCTAGGTACCTTTGAGATAGGTTTTACCGTCATTCTAAAACGGATTCGAATGAACCGGACAAGTGGAGCGACTCCGTACGGAAGTCGCTCCACAAATAAAAGCAGCTAGAGTCGAACATAAGCGCAAAGACGCCGAAGAATGTAAACATGGCAGCAAAGACCATTATAAGCAACCTGAATTTAGCTGTACTTATAAGCCAACCATAAAAACTTGATAACTATATTTTTCTTGATATAAATGTGATAGATCCCGTCTTGCTAACCACCGTGACCATTATATTACTATCGCATCATGTCTAAGCAAGAACAGCTGCCTTCCTACGAGGATTTCCGCCGCGCCCTAAAGCCGGCCTTGCACACTCCCGAGGCCGACCGCATATTCTGGACTCTTAATGGCCCTCTACACTCCTCCATCTGGATTATATCCCGTGGCTCATTGAAACCGTACGCGCAAGGAACCGACGAGTCGAATCCTACTTGGCATCCTATTTCACAATGTCCACTTACAGAGCCGAAGGTCTCGTCCATTACGGTTGAGGTGTATGAGATTGACCGCTGGGAAGGCGATTGGGTCGATATCCACTACTCACACATGTTGGATCCCCCTGAGCCCGGCGAGCCATTAAGTGGTGAGGGGTTTCGCTACGGGCCGCTCCCGGACTATGACCCCGATCGTGACGAGCCGCCGGTGTCTGAGGAGCAACCGGTCTACCTGTTGGAATGCTGTGGCGAGCCACGCCCGCGTGGGAAGACGTTCAAGGTCGTCGTCCAACCTTCGCCGGGAAATGAGTTTGTCACAATCCACGACTATCTATCTACCCTACATCCACTCCTCCTAGAGTCGCGAGACGACATCCTCGACAGCATGTCCATGATGTACGACAGAGAGCGGCCAGCCGAAGCTAAGCTCTTCGTCAATCATCACTCCCCAAGGCATTTGAGTTTCACTCTTGATTACGAGGAATCGGCTCATTGGATGAGTTGTGAGAGGCGAACGCGTCCATGCCCTCTGGCAGATGATGATTGAGCAGGAGCGACCGAGGGTTCCCGGGGGAGGTGAGGTGTCATCCTGAATCTTGATTGTCCATGCATAGAGATCAGGCAAACATTCTGCTGCCCAGATGGATCTTGAAAATGTGAGATATTCAGAGAATGATAGCAGTGATTAAAAATTACCAGAGAGAGAGACCAATTACAATAAATCATAACAGTCTTAGTTATCCTACCCACCGTTAAACTCAATATACAATTCCAAGCTCGTTTCCCATGTTGGCCTGTCCTGAGAACACCATACAATGATGTTGGATCCCGAACAACCTTGACAGTGATCTCCTCGGGCCTCACTTTTTTGGCAATGTTTTCTGGCCTAAGGTAAGCCAGGTCAGTCTTGCCGACCGTCACACCCATTGAGCCGACAAGCCTACGAGGGTGCCGCAGGCTCTAGGCAAGTGAGGCATCGGTTTCCGCTATCGATGGTCTTCTCCAAGTCGTAGTAGTTCAGAGATAACTGGGTTCGTGGGGTGATGCATCTTGTACGATCAATGAGTAACAAAGAGACTTAGGAACCGACAGAGAAGAGGCGGTGTGCAAGGTGGGACCATCGTCGATGTTCTAGCGAGATTGCGTGGTTATGCTATACGCCTCTCCCACCACCACGAGATGCTCCATCGTGAAGAAACCAGATAGAAGCGGGGCCAGATTACCAACAGACATTCGAACCGGAGCAGACTCCCGCCTCAACATGTCAGCGAAATGAAATGTCTGTTGGTTCTTTTTAATTACCCCTTGATATGCGTCGGCGGCTAGCCTGTTTTCGTCAGTGCTGAAGGTTGAAGAGATAATAATGGCTTGCCCCCTTCTCGTACACTAGTCTAAATTGCACAAAGTGGTAATAGCATTCCTATCGTGATAGTTTGTATATACCCGCGCTGTGCATATATACTTTATGCAAAAAGCCCGGAATTGATGGAGTTGCGGACCGGACCGGCTACTCCATCTTTTGCTCCAACGCAAGCCCCTGGTGTACACTATCTTGACAGACACCTTGGCGAGACGTTGTCAACGTTGGCACTGGAAGAGGAGGTCGTGGTTGGGTGGTCATAACGATGGTCTGGTCCGACTTTCTAGAAAACCGCGCTAGAAGAATGGGTTTTTGGTTTCCGCCAGATTGGTACTCGAGCTGTTGTAACTAAGGAGCCGAAGGCTATGGTGGGAGACATATTCCTTAGGAGAATGGCGAATTCAAATATGATTGCTGAATTAGGTACACAAGAGACTGCAACTGCTAAATTTGCATCTACGTTCATGATTTCTCTCTAAACCACTCCCAGCTATGTACCTCAGCACTCAAAGCAGCTCGCTTCGTAGAAAACAAAAGGGGCCGCGGGATTCGGGTTGTGCGTCTCGGCGCCGGAGTGCAGATTGCAGTGTTTCCCAGCCTCATAATACAGATTCGTACACCCTGAGGTCGCTAGGCTGTTATGGACCCGTTGTTAGTTTCTCACGGTTACAAATAAGATATGAAAACACTGCTCCCACCCCTTCCAACAACAGAGGGAAAAAATGAATGAAAGAAAGAAAACGTATCATTCTGCACTACAACCTTTAAAGCTTTTGATAGCTTCTCCCGACGAATATAAAACAATCGTGTTTCCACCATTGCTATAGGCTACCACGTTGCAAACGGCGCCCGAAGGTTTCGGAACGGCCAGTCCCTAAAAGTCTGTCCTGCACGACGACTCAGCGCACTCGAAACAAAACGCATCGTAGAAGTAGTACTGAGACGTCGAGCTGGGCTTATGTGTCTCAGTGCCAGCATGCAAGTTACAGTATTTGCTAGGAGTATAATAGAGGTTGGTACACCCGGACGTAGCTAGGCTGGATGGATGGTGCAAAAAAGGCATTAGGTATTAGCTTCTTTATTTGTTACGTTGTCCGAAAAGAGATTTTGGGTTTAGGAGAAATAACAACACTTACCAGGTTGTAGCACACGCACTAATGCTTTGTATCGACGCACCGGAGTTGTAAGATATGATAGTGGTACCCCCGCTGCTTAACGCTTGTACATTAGCCCAGAGAGGTCGTTGTCGTGGGAGCAGTGGTGGTGGTGGGCGACGCAGAACTACACTTCCCAAACTGAGGTTGACTTGATGGCCCCCGTCAGGTCAGAGGTCAGCGTTGGGATTCCAAAAACTCGGACATTACAACAAGGCCCGAGAGAGAGAGGAAAGTTGGACTCACCATCCCGCGCCACAGTCCGATGCTTGTGTACCACACTTCCCATCCTTGTTGCAGCAGAGCCCGTAGAGTTCGTTGCACACATAATTGTTCTTCCCACCACACGTACCGTCGGTCGTGTTCCCAGAGAAGAGACCCTGTGTGGAAGTCGGTGCTATACACCTTATCGCCCAAGCAATAGCCCTCGTAGCAAGTGCCAGGGGCACAGTCTTCTCTGATGAAGGGTTGGCTGTCAGTATGCCGACGTGCTCAAGATCATGAAGAACCGAGTTCATACTCACGTCGAGTTGCTGCAGGTCCACGTTTCCGAATTGCAGCACTGAGCCTCCATAGCCGGCGCATGTGGCATTTTTATTTGGCGGTCCGCATTTGCCGTCATAAGCTCTCAAGGGCTCGATGACTGAAGTGGGTTCTGTTAGCAAAACTCGCCATCTCGCCATTCAGGCTCGCAGGTGGAAGAAGACTTACACCCGTCCACACAGTAAACGGTGTAGGGCTTGATGTTGGAACAGTCCGGATCCAGTCCCGGATTCAGCATGAAGAACTCCTTCAGCGAGATCTTGTATCTGTCGGCTAACTCGGTACATGTATAGTAGTTGACATCGGCGTACGTCCTACCTGGAAAACGACAGACGATATCGCCCATCACGGTAGCGCGTTTTATATTAGCAACGTGAGCGCCACTGGGGACGAATGTGACTGTTGGTTCTGCCGTTGCTGCTGGTGCTGCCGTTCGCGCAACATTATTCGCCCATGTCCAAGGCGAGCAAGTGTCGGCCGCCGTGGCTAGAGACACGTAAGTGAGATGAAAGAGAAAAGAGAATGCATCTTTCGGTTGCTGCAATTGCGCTGAAAAAAGCTTCATGACGGCGAGATGAAGAAAATCCTGACTTGAGAGTTCTTTGAACCGGACGACTTGGGACGAGAACGAGAACAAGTACAAGTAGGGGAGACAGGGTCCGTTCCTCTGCAGTGAGATGAGACTGATGATGGTGAGGAACGAGTCTGGAGGCTCACTCATATGAATACCACCGAATGTCTCCGCGTGATTCATCCACCTATGAGACCACCGATGAGACTATAACGCTGATTCTGTACCCGGTCAACTTTCGACTGATCACCCTTGTCGTGAGTTTCTCCTTGGTTTCTGCTGCGTTCCCCCCGGCTCGCTACGGCTGTCTGTGAGATTATGGAATCCTTTTGCCGTCGCGTGATCCTCATTTGGACTGAATTTTTTTTCTTGTTGAGCCCGTCAATGCTCGCAGGAGCTCCAATATCCAATACTCGTGTGACGAATTTCCTCCCGCCACCTGGGTAGAGGGGGGTAACAACATCGATGAGAGCGACCCTTCGGAAACTCGCTGCGCCCCTATTCGCTGTGGCAATGCGAGGGGCGTCAAAGCTGAGCAGAACTGTACGTCCAAAGTATTCAAGTCCCATGACTGTTCACAGGAAAGGCACAAAATCAACTTCGCTAAGATGTAATTATCTAGGGCAAGCTACATCACATGCCATCCTGCGAACTAGACTGCAAGACATCATAGAGCGTCGGTTGGCAGATTTCCCATCATACGGTGATCACAACAGTATCGCCTTCTTTAAACTTATGACGGCGAACATGAACGACGGGATTGCTGCCTATGTCTTTGTGCGTCGTACCACTCACTCATCCTTTCCCGATGTGTGTATTTTCTGTCGGAACTTGGCCGACTCATGGTGATCAGCATCTGTCTGGGCTGTCGACACATGGAAATAGGATTCAACGCATTCGAGAGGATTGCGGCTAACTATGGTCTTGCATAGGTGTATGACGATGATGAAATGACGCAGGTTTCCACTATAAACCCTATTACTGCGTTCCGATGGAGGAAACGTGACAGATCATTGGGCTGCGCACTTGGATTTGGACGAGTTCCGAGCCATGGTGAGGGCTGCGAACGGGACCGAATCTCTCGTTTCGGCGAATGATTCCTCTGTTTCTACATCCGAGCTTCTGATGGGCATGCCTAACGATCTAGGGAGTCTTTGGAATACAGAGAGTAAGTTCGAGACTGAAGATGAGATCTTGGATTATCATCCTCCGGCGAAGTTGGTTGTCGGCCAGTCGAAAAGGCAGCCAGAAGCCATGCTCCCACCTGTCTTCAAGAGAACATCAGACCCCAGCATCACACCTCTCTTGAAGAGAGCCAGCACACAAGCACTCGAGCAGGCGCGAAAGGTTGTCCAGGATGCCATCGCCGAGTCTTCCAAACGGAACAAGGCACGTCTGGCCAACCCTCCGCGTAACAAGTACGCATTGAAACCGGGGACCACGCTGGCGAAGAACAGGGCGTCCACGGTAAATGCCACGGCTCCCCCACCCTTGTTGACCATTACCGACGAGATAGCCGAGGCCGCAGCCCTCGTGGCCGAGGCGGATGCCGTAACCAGTGCCGGGAATGTAACAAAACGAGCAGTCGCTGCTTCGGGCACATTCTGGATGGGAAGTATCGCTCGCAAGGGTACCGTACCTTGGGGTGACGACCCGGACTACAAGGTGTTCCGTAATGTGCTGGACTATGGGGCCGTTGGCGATGGCGTTACGGTAAGTTAGCGGGTGATCATACTTCTTATTTCTCGCTTCGCTGCCATTTTCTTGCTGATTCTTGGTAATACTCGTACTAATGGGCGATGATTACTCAGGGCGACACCAAGGCGATCAAAATGGCCATGACAGACGGCAAGCGATGTGGCGCGAAGTGCAATGGGTCGACGACAAAGAATGCCATCGTGTATTTCCCCCCGGGCACCTATCTCATATCCTCCACTATTCCCATGCCGTTTGGAACCCAAGCCATCGGTGACGCCAACAATCGCCCGACGCTCTTGGCATCGTCGGCCTTCATCGGCCTGGGCGTGTTGTCCACTGACGAATACACCGGCGGCGGCGTAGGGCCCGATGGCAACGACCAGGAGTACTACATCAACACAGCCAACTTCTACCGGCAAATCCGCAACCTCATCATCGATATCACCCGGACCCAGGACGCGCAGATGGTGACCTGCTTGCATTACCAGGTCGCACAGGCTACGAGCGTCCAGGGTCTCGAGCTCGTGGCCGCGGCGGGCTCGTCACAGACGGGTATATACGCCGAGAACGGCAGTGGCGGCCAGATCTCGGACGTCGTCTTCCGCGGTGGCGCCGCCGGCATCTACGGAGGCACACAGCAATTTACAGCGCAGCGACTGACCTTCGATGGCTGCACGACGGGTGTCCAGACCATCTGGGACTGGGGCTGGGTCTGGAAATCCATCACCATGACCAATGTAGGCGTAGGATTCAAGCTTCTCTCCGATACGGGCGCGGGCAACATCGGATCTGTGTCTATCATCGATTCGTCTTTCTCAAACGTCGGTACAGCCGCCGTCGTCATATCACCCCCAACCTCCGCCACAGGGTCTGGCAGTACCGGCGTCATTCTGGAGAAGGTCTCTCTATCGGGTGTCGCCGCTGCCGTCCAGGACACAAGCGGCAAGACTCTTCTCAGCGGATCCTCGGGCCTGATCGATCAGTGGGCGCTGGGCTTAGTCTACGAAGGCTCAACAACTGCCCGCACCTTCTCTCAAGGTGGAAAGATCGGGAACTACCGCAGACATTCCACCCTCGTCGATGAGAACGGACTCTACTTTGAGCGCCCGAGGCCTCAATACCAGTCGTATTCAGTTGGTGACTTCATCCACATCAAAGATCTCGGAGTTACCGGTGACGGTGTCACGGACGACACAGCCAATTTCCAGGCGGCGTTGTATGCGGCCCAGGGAAAGATTTTGTTTGTTGATGCTGGCTCGTATATATTGACCTCGACCGTGACCATTCCTCCCGGATCGAAAATCGTCGGAGAGACTTGGTCCCAGATTGCTGCGTACGGACCGTACTTTCAAGACGCGAGGTAAGCAGCGAAAAAAAATGATGGCCTCTTCTTTTGTTGTCTTTCCTTTTGCTTACATGATCATAGCAACCCGAAAGTTATGCTTCAAGTCGGCAGGCCTGGAGATATTGGAGACGTGGAGATGCAAGACCTCATATTCACAACGGTGGGACCGACTGCCGGCGCCGTTCTCGTGGAATGGAACATCAAGGCCGCTAGTCCTGGGTCGGCTGGCTTGTGGGACTGCCACGCGCGCATCGGAGGTGCCACTGGGACCAAACTCACGCCCGCCGAGTGCCCTGCTGTTACGACCGGCATCGATCAGGGTTGCAGTGCCGCCAGCATGATGATGCATCTAACGTCGACGGGATCGGGCTACTTTGAGAACATGTGGCTTTGGGTTGCTGACCACATGATCGAGTACGTTATCTCCAGCTCGCTGGGAAGCTTATGAGTGAGTGGTTTACCATAAATGACTGACAACTAACTGCTTTCAGCGATCCCGACCTGGATGATCCCAATAACGACCTGCAGCAAAATAACATCTACGTCGCGCGCGGCTTTTTGATTGAGAGTACAGAGGCAACCTGGCAGGTCTTATCTTGCTCACATGATGAACCAGAATTCCCACTGACACATCAATCCAAAAAAACAAAGGCTTTACGGCACAGCATCTGAGCACGCCGTATTCTATCAATACAACTTTCACAAAGCAGCCAACATCTTTGCCGGTCTACTGCAGACTGAATCGGCCTACTTTTAGCCGTCACCCGCTCCGCCAGCTCCATTTGCGGACGTCGTTGGTAAATTTGCAGGCGACCCAGACTACTCATGTACTGCCGGAAACGAATTCAACGGATGTGATGAATCCTGGGCCGTCATGGTACGAGAGTCCCAGTACATCATCGTCGCCAGCGCCGGCATCTACTCCTGGTTCTCGTCCTACGGCCAATCATGCATCGACACGCACACATGCCAGAAAGCGCTGGTCTATCTCGATTCGAACTATGCCAACGTGCGCTTCCAGAACCTCGTGACCATCGGCGCCAAGTACATGGCCGTCATGGACGGCAAGGGAATCTCGGCCCTCGCCAATCTCAACGTGGATATGCACCCTTCATGGTCTCAGATCTCTATCCTCGACGTCTCTAGCAGCAGCGGCGTGCAGTTCAATGAGGTCATCTGGATCGACCCGGAGATCTGGGATATGGGCCAGCCAGCGTTTACGTGTCTGCCTCCATGCAGCGTGAAGATCCCACCGTGGACCGGTGCCACCAGCACGGTGAATTATCCTTTGCTCACCGTCAGCGCCGGCACCTGGACAAGTACCATCACCAAGGCACCATTGACAATCTCTGAGTGGATTTTCGAAGTGGTCACCTTAACCGACGGCAGCAATGGGATAGGGAAGCGCCAGAACCCGCCCGCTTTCTGGCCAATTCCGGCGACCACGGCTTCCTGGCCTGCCGTCGTGTACAAGGGTCCAGACGGGAAATCTAACACAGTGGCCCCCAAAGTTCCATTCCCCACGCCGCCGCCTTCCATCGGTCCCGACGCGCCTCCTCCGCCACAAGGGAGCTGGCCGAAGCGCGACCTCCAGCCGAACTTCGGCTTCGAAGACGAGCCCGTGGTCAACCTGTGCGGCTATTTCGACCCGGTCTGCCAAGACCAGCCCTGGCTCTACGGCGGCGGCCCCATTGGCCCGTTCCGGCCCGGCTCGATCCCGGGCGACGAGGAGGAGGACGAGAACTGGGAGGAATACTTGACGCCCTGCCCGACAGAAACCGAAACGAGCTCCACGACGAGGACGGTGACGGCCACAGTCACGCCTATGCCGTCGCCACGCGAGGGCGACCCGTCGAAGAACGAGCGGCACTGCTACGACGGGGGCGTCAAGGAGCTCCACCGCAACCTCGACGACGCAGCCAATAGCTTCTGCTTCAGCCTCGGCCAACCCGGTGACGTATTGGGGACCGGGGTCTTCACTAGGGATTCCTACGTCAGTGACCGAGCATGGGTCACCACCACTCGACTCGAGATCATGCCCGACTGCCAGTGGACGTGGGACTATGACCAGTGCCGCCGGTACCTCGGCGTGGGCGTCGACAGCTGCAACTGCGGCGGCGTCGATGGCAAGCAGGGGGGTTGGGTGATGAATGACTGCTATATATGGAAGATCGATCCGAACCAGGTTGGTTAATGGACTGATTGATTTTGTTGAACGTCGATCGGGGGGGCCACTTCACACAAAGGCTACTTACCCTTGGCACATACCCCAGGACCCTTGGTCCTGGGTCTGTTCTGGACCTTCCTTCCTTCATCATCATAATATTCATCATATAAGTATGGATTAGAAAAGAATCTAACTAGGGTATCTAGCCAGGGTGCAGGTATTTATGCACCTACATTGTGTACGTGGGTACCAGCTGCCTGGGGCTGTCACTCAGTGCCCATTCATCAATGACCATACCTAGTGGGTCATTCTAGCTGGATCCACATATCCATGATGTGCCTCACGTTAACGGTAAAAAGTTGAAGCTGTTTTGCGGACCGTTTTCCTCTGCATAAATCATGCATAAAGTTGGATGTTAGCCTCACCAACTGCTTCGGGACTAGCGTGGTGTCCACTAGGTAGTCCGTCACATAAGGTGTTTAAAAGAATATTATATTTCTAAGACCGTTTCCAAAGTCTGTGACCATCTTGGTGATCGTTTCCTATACCCCCCCCCCTCGCGCTAATGTAGTGCTGGATACATATGTATGCGTAAATCTACTGGCTGTATATATGTATAGGTACATATACATAAGGTTGCCGAGGTAAGGACATATAGGTACCGACTACCTACCTAGGTACTAAGACGCCATGGCTTGGTGCACGCTACCTGGTACATACTAGTATACGCACATGTAGCGATGCCATGTTTGAAGTTAGGTAGTTAGCAGATAATATAAGTACATATGTACCTTCGCCAGACCTCCAGGCTTGTATCACCATCTGCTCCAACTTACATATATGTATGTACCTACTGAAGTACTGGTTTTGGTCAATTCCACGGAAATATTTCTTCCTCTTAACGGCACATGAGACACCACTCCACTCCGCTCCATCATGCCTACTCGAATCCCTAAACCCGAGGACTTCGCACATCTTGAGCCATCCCTGAAGATCTCGCTAGTATTTCCAGAAGTCCCAGAGACAACAACATCCATTCTCATTCTGTTCCACGGGCTAGGAGACTCGGAAGCATCATTTGCAGCATTTGCCAAAAATATCAATCTGCCCGGTGTCCTCGCTATCTCAGTCCGCGGCATCTCCCCTTTACCGCCGGCTCTTTTGGGCTTGCCCGGTTCCGACTCAGGGAGCCCCACGAACCACTTTCACTGGGGAGATGACTTGACACTTTTGTCTGCGACTGGCGATCTAGATCCTGACCCGGGTTTCTCGGGGGCCGAGCAATTGCTTTTGGAGAAGCTAATTCGGGAAACCATTGTTGGCACATGTGGATGGGAGACGGGCGATATCTTGCTCTTTGGCTTTGGACAGGGCGGCTCTCTAGCCCTCGGCCTCTCCTCGAAGCTGAGGAATGGTGGGAGGGTCATGGACGTAACTGGAGGAGAAAGAGCTACTGGGGTTGCTTTCAAAGGGGCCGTATCTATTGGCGGGCAGTTACCATCGAGCATGACACCGACCTTGAGCGTAAGAAGCAAGGCCCGGACTCCCGTATTAGTCTGCCATGGGCGAAACAGCGGATCGCTCGACGATGACGCGGTCGAGCTCTTGAAAAAAGAGTTCGTCGACGTTCGCGAGGTCAAGTGGATGAAAGCCGACGATGGCATGCCCAAGAACCGCGAGGAGATGCTACCTATAATGCAGTTTTTCGCCGAAAGGCTGCGGGCGTGGTGAATGGTTGAATGACTTTGCTGTCAATAGTTCAGGTCATAAAAGCACTGGACGTCCAGCATGCTGGCGTATCGAGGGACGCCAACTATCCATCCATGTCATACACACGGCAACTAACCACTTGCACATCTTTTATGACGCTAGGGAATAACTGCTTACGATGGCCGTGGCCTATGACGGCTATGAAACACCTCAACTGACGTTGTACATCACATGCTCTCTAACTAAGCATGACAAGATGGCCTTTTTTCGGCTGACCAGCACCGACGGAATATCTCTCTTTACAACACCATAGACTCGTGATGAATTAGACAGTTTGAGCTGCCATCAGCTCGAATACTCCGCGTTCCATTCCTAGATCGGACTCTACACGAGCAACATAATGGTGACTGCAACACATAGACCGGTTCTCCACCCACCCGGCTTGGTAGACTCTATCAATAGAGCCGAGTAACAACCATTCTCATCTTTCTGGCAGTCGTGCCATCCCTTCTCAACCTACTTTTCTGACAGTTTGGCTTCGGGAGTAGCTTTGACAGATGTTTGCCCATGATCCTCCACGTCCTAATCCCCCGAGGCTGAGGGCTCGAACATTCAAATTATTCTCATCTCATGCTGGACGGCCGCAATATCTATGAAGTGTAATGATTCATCAAGTATGAAGGCAGCTAGGACGAAGCCAGATTATTAACTACCACAAACAAAAACCCTCCGGCCCCCGTCCCCCCCTTTTTATTTATTTATTTATTTATTTATTTATTAACCGAATCAGTAGCAACTCTTGGGTCGTATAAGGGATTATCTTGGCGGTATCCTTGGGAGCTTTGCCTCTCATCGCGATCAAGTGCTCTACTTCTAATGATGATTCTCTCTTGATCCTCTAAGCCGAGCTTAAGTGCAGCATATGGAAGTTGTTTAATGCAAGTCGAAAAATCAAATCCCATCCACAACGCCAAGGCTATGCTATGCTATGCTATGCTAAATACAAGTCAAGTGTATGTACGCTCGCGCGCCATACGATATGTTCGTCGTTGCTCGACAACCTCATAGTGCTAGCTATTTGGCCAGCGTAGTGGTATCATGGGGTCGACATCTTCGTTCTGTTTGAGTAGGGGGTATAAACAGGACATTGCATAATCTTTCGTGTGCTCATCCACACTGAACGCAGGAGTCGGTTTCGGACAGTGTGAATGATCGGTTGGCAGTATTATCTCTTCAGGTCTCTCGGGTACCCTAAGCTCAGATTGAGTATGGTGAAATTCATCGTGTGTGTCAGATCTTGTGTCACGAATCCCCGATACTTCCGCCAAGTCAATATCATCAAGATTTCTGAATTCATCTTCATGAACCTCGGAAACCAGAACGGGATTCTGATCCACACAATCGTAGAAGAGCATAAAAACTCCACCCTGAGCTAGGACCGACTCTTCGGTAACCTCCCAGACCGTCTCATCACTTAACCGCCACCATTTTGAATCCTGGCCCGTGATTTCCGGCTGTGAATCCCGTTTTCCGTCCTGATCATGTTTGGCTTGATCTTCTTTAGGTAACACGTCTTCCCCATTAGAATCGTCTTCAGCGCTATCCACTTGGCAAGGATGTTTTCGGTAACAGACATAATGCCCATTTTCATGTCGCCCTTGGTGAGTAATAACTGCTCGTAGCTCGTAGATTGGACCGCTAATCTTGGAAGGATTTAGATCGCCGGCCACCATGGAACTCTTTGGATCCGAAGTCCATTGCTCTTCAATACCTTGGTTCGCCTGGCTAGACAAGTCGGCGTCACTGTCGTTTGGAGCGTATGGTCCTGCACTCCCAAGACACCACGGACCAAGATCTAGAGTGCTTGGAAAGCGGACTGCTGCGAGGTTTTTAAACATCTGGCCCGTGTTCTCATCGAATACAGAACGGTTGATATGGATGGCAAGACTCGAGGGCGGACGACCTATCACCATTTGTTTCGTCTTAGTTGAGGATACTCGATGCTGTTTAGATATTCTGCACTTGTCGCCCAGTGTTTGCTCCTCGAAATCTTCATCTTCTAGGGCTTGTTTGACAGCCTCGAGCCGGGCAAAGGGTTCTCGCAAAGTTGCTTCTAATGAGCCAACCTCCTTACTTCGGTCCACGATGATGTTCAAGAGCCGTTGAATCTTTAATAGAGTGCACTTGGCGCATTCGACGCCTTCGATCGATTCAAGAGCGGTGTAGGAGTCTAAGCGCTCGTATAGATCGTGGGCGCCTTGACCGACGCCAAGATTCAGAGTGATGCAGTTAAATGGTATCATAGAGAGGCCTTCAGAGTAACTACATTGAACACAGGCGACCCGTTGGGCGACCAGGCCCTCGAGGGGGTTCTTGGTGGTCCTGGCTTCGGATGCAGGTTTACCGAGACTAGAGAGGGATTGATATCCACTGTCATCACTGTGCTGGCTTTCAACGGTGTCATCCCTGAGGCCAGCAGCCTCCAAGCCTGATGGGCGATATTGCGAGATGGCGACCTTTGTAACCTCTTTGTCTACCTCGTCTAGTATCTTGGAATAATACTCCTGCGCGTCTTGCTGTTGCCATGTATCAAGCGACTTCAGTTTCTTAGGCGTCCACAAAGTCACGCCGTTGTTCCGCGAATCTACCAATTTCGATAGCAAGTCTCGCAGAGTCGCAACCGAGCTAGAGTCGCGATTGTCGTTAACAGCTTCGGCATCTTCCAGAGCGCTTGCAAGATAAGCTGGAAAGGGTTTCAAGGAGGATAGACTCTGGAGGATGCTATTTTGAAAGCAGGAGTTGTCGTAATTCCCTAGGCCGGGCGGCTGATCGATTATCCGCTTCAATTTGATGCTTGATAACGATTTGATGGTCTCCCCAGCATGCGCCACAGCGTTTATTATACTATTGGGGCTATCCATACCGAGGATTCGGCGAAGCACGTCGCTCTTTGCGGCATGGGAACTAGATTGGACAGATAGCTTAGACTCGGGGACGGGAAATATAGGCGGATGAAGCCAGCGATCAAGGGCATAGAGGAGTCTCGCGGGCGTGGCTGCGACTATGAGGTCCCAGAGAAGTTCGCCAGGGTGTCTCACGTGGGAAAAGGGAGCAGAAGAATGCAGCGACTGGTAGAAGATGGTGAATAAGAGAAGACCGAGGGGAACAAGGATGCCCGGTTGTAGCAAGCGATCCCACAGATTACTGCTGTCGGATAGGAATTGGGGGGGAGGATAGAGGCCGAAGTGGTCGAGCGGCTTCTCGAGACCGGTAGATTGCATCCTGGTTATATGGCGCTATTCTTGAATATTTGGTGAATGAATGGCGCGTGGTGGTGGTAGCGGCGGTAGTGATGGTCGCGGTCGCGGTAGTGGTCGTGGTAGTCGTGGTCGTGATCGTGGTCGTGGTGTATCGGACGGCGAGTTGATGGCGACAAAGACAAACGGCCGTGAGAACAGGCAGGCGTATGTGTGACGAACAACGTCTCAACAGGACAAGGTATCGAGTAGGTACGTAATCTGTTATTCGTGTCAGGGAGGAGGAACAAGTCGATAATAGACAGACAGGGCCATTGCGGCAGTGGAAGAAGAATAGTTCGCTAGTTCGAATGGAGAGGTGGGTGGTGAGCGCATCACGTTGCGCGAGAGGGCAGGTGATTATTGAAGAAGTGAGAAGTGGTACAGGTTAGAACTTAGGTGGTGTAGATAGATAGGTACTTAGCTAGGGACCCACTGAGGTAGAGATAAGTCAGGTTGCCAAGCTTTCCTTTTTGGCCAAGACGCCTTAATCCTACCTAAGAGGTGCAGATGGCTTGTGACAAGCTCCACTCCGAACAGTGCCCCTCTTTTTAACGGAAGGAGGAACAACAGGTGAAACGAAGGTCTCTATAGTTTGCACCCTTTTTTTCGCTGCAAATACGGCTCCCAAATTAGGAAACCCCATGTCCTATTTGGATGTTAGCACCAATATCCATGCCATATTAGATAATCGTATTATATAGGCACGCTGTCGGCACCCCCCTTTTCAGTTTATGTATCATGATGTATGCTGGTTGTATGGCCAGGTAGCTTTGAAGCGAAGCTTCGATAATTTATCGGCTTCTCCAGCAGAGCAGCTGAGCAGCTCGAACGCTTTGGATTGACTGAACTGGATTCATTAACAAACCAACACATGTGGTATCATACTTTGAAACAGCGAGCGAGCAGAATGTCCATAGCGAATAGGCGCGATCAACAAGCATTTCCGAAACGGCCCGGGCTCAAATATCGGATCACAACATTAGCATACTGAAGAAAGAGATTAGTTGAACCGTTTCGCAAGCCAACGGACGACTGACATTACACATAGACCTCAACCTCAGTACTTCTATCAAATTCAATTCGTGGGGTCAAATGTGTTGCGGTCCACGCCCTACGTGCATCGGATCTTTTGTGGATGAACCATGCCCCCATAATGCTGGACTCGGCTGGACCGCGGCATCCGAGTCACGAAAGTGGTTGGTGGCCGCTGTCTGGACTTCAATTGTCCATGTGTTGAGTGCGCTGCAGAAAACGCTTTCTCTGGGCTTTGCTTGTCTTATAAAATTGTCGACGACGACGAAACAACCAAAGAATGTCGTCACCCAGGATGTTCTCAAGCTCGGATGTATCGTGCAGTTTACTGCCCCATGTATGTTGTGCGATGAGTTGTTTCGAGGCGCCAAACTTGGAGGAAAGAAGACGGGGACTTTGTCAGTCAACAATGTTTAGGCGCAAGCATATGGCAAGTCGACAACTCATCGTTATTTGGTCACTTTTTCGTGCAAATCGTTCTAGTGGTAGGGCTCCAAGGTTTATTGCTCTTGATCCGAGGGCCAAGCCTGGCGGGTCCTACCATTGGTCGAGCAAGCCGCTGCTAATGAAATTGACACAGGTAATGTTCTGTTCAACCTGAATACTGACGAAAAGGGGTACGACACAAACTCTAGGGTCTCTTCAAATATTTATGAGAACGTTCGAAAATTCGGAACTCCATATTTTTGCGCTTCTAGTAAGGGTCACTTACCAGGTGATCAAGTCAAATCCTATGATTCCGCTGCAACAACCATTAAACAAAGTGGTGTCCCCGCGATGATTTTATCATTATTTGGCACAAAGGTCGGGCAGATGTTTTACGACCAGACACTCCCATCATCCGACTAAACTATCTTTTCCGTTACAACCTCGACCACCTCAAGGTGTAACATGCGCCTTGGAGTTTATTCTTGCTGTGTACTATCCCCACCACGACCTTCGTTCCGATCACCATGACGCACTAATTGACGGAGGAAAAAGCGACTACTGTCCTTACTATCAGAGAAGCTCCGCAAAGGCGAGGGCACATCAAAACTTCAGGGGCCTTTGT
Organism: Ustulina deusta; assembly: GCA_023159155.1. NCBI lineage: Eukaryota > Fungi > Ascomycota > Sordariomycetes > Xylariales > Xylariaceae > Ustulina > Ustulina deusta. The sequence goes on along the minus strand of JAJNNX010000025.1, from coordinate 93,355 downwards.
CGGAAGCCGGTCATTCGGTGTCTTGAGGTGGCGGATCAATGGTCCGGCTTCACAGAGCTGAGCCTCTATGGCTGCTATTGCGGCGGCAATACAACGTCCGTGGGAGACTCGTGGAACCATGTTTGTGTTGCGTGCTTATGCAGCTACTACGCTGATGTACATGCCTAGTAGTACCTATTCGTAAAGGGGAGGGGAGCAATTCTAGCGACTACCCAAGGCCAATCCAAATCTTACTCTGGGCGGATGTGAGACACCTCGGCCGGCACAGAGTTGGGTACTTTCAGATGTTTATCTTGCAAACAGAGCAAGTGATGAACCCGGCTTGGTGGGAGAACGGCGCAGAGGTTTTGTCCTGCGATACGGAACACGACGGCGTGCTGTGGGGCTCGCTGGACTCCATGCAGCCGGTGCCTCTTTCCTCTCCGGCTTATAAGTAGTGAGACTTGGCTAAAAGAGGCATAGCTTGGATAGGTCAAATTCCCATTCTGATTCAATGGGAAAACCAACTAGTGGGGCAAATAATTCCCACTTCATTTTTGAATGCCCAAAAAAGAAACTCGATAGCCTTCCTAGATAGTGCAGCAAAAATCCACGACCAGGACATAATTGCGTTGTCGCCAGTAACATGATACATCTACCTGCACAAATATTCGCCTAAAAATACACAGGCCATGGCTAAAGGCACAATATCCAAAAAGAAGAAAGGTACTTGCTTGGACACATGCGACCGAAACTCTGTCTTCAAAACTAACAATAGATCTCCACCAATATCCAGCCCCTTCACTACACTCCCGCGCCGCGAGGCGGGCGACATCTCCTGGTATCAACACCGACAAGTCCCTCAAGGATGTCCAACCCCCGCCACAGTCGGTTGATCATCGTCCCTCCGTCTTGGCAATACACCATGGCGCCGGCGTCTCTAAGAAGCAGAAGAAGGGCAGGGCTATGAGCACTAAGGCACGGAAGCGGCACGAGAAGGCACAGGACCGCGCCGCCGCCATAATGGAGCGCACGGAGAAGAGGGCGGCCCTGAGCAAGGGCCAGTCGAGAAAAACCCAGGGCAGGAGAAAACTTTGGGAAGAAATCAACCAGAACATGCCACTGAGCAATAACAAGGCGGAACCGAGAGGAAAGGCCTCTGGTAATGAGGATAACGCAGAGGATCCCGGATCCGAATTCGACGACGAGATGGGCGAGGCGGGAGAGGAGCGTGGAAGCCAGCAGGGTGGCGCAGATAAGGTGAATATCACCACAGAAACTACGGCGGATCAAGACGACGAGGATGGCATCTTATAATAGTGGTAGGCTCTCAAAATCAGTCACGATTTAAGGGGGAGGGATACAATATCGGCGTTCAGGATGGTGTTCTCAAGATGCCCAAGCTCCTCTTGCTGGCCGAGTTGTGTCTTCCCCGACTTCAACCTCTCGAGTTTCCTATAGTCATTCCCCCAGGGATTTTGGTAAATTAGGTACTATTTCAGGACCTGCGTCTCGGTTCTGGGGACCGCATAGGTACCTAAAGAGGTACCTACAGTACTGTATCACGTATGTCACAGGTGCTGCCGAGTGGATCCTCTCCCCCCACTTGCCGCTAAGATAACAGCCTGAGCTCTTATCGCCTTCAGAGTTGCTGGGTCCACTTGCATGCCAAGCTTCAACTTTCAATCCAAGGTTATCAGTTCAGGTTCACGTCAATCACAAACTTTAGCCGTCCTCGCGCTCATTCGGGTCTCCTCCTCCATACACAATAAACACGCGCTTCCCGCTCGGGTATGTCTACACATATAGTACAAAAGTAAACGCCTCTCGTCATGCCGCCAAAGCGTATGACCGCAAACCCCGTCCGGCCTGCGCGCCACAGGGCAGGCAAAGCCACAGGCGCGTCGTCCGAATCCAAATCCGACTCAGAACCAAGCGAGGCCGAGGCTGAACAGCCGACCAAGCCCGAGCACAAGATCGCGCCTCCGCCAAAAGTACTCAGCGCCGGTCGAATCGTGAGCAACCTCAGTAAAGTCGATCTCAACGAGCAGAGGCGGCAAGGGAAGGAAGCCGAAGACCGACGGCAGGCTGCCGAGAAGGCGGCCCGCCTAGCGGCCGAGGAAGGGTTCGTCACAGAGGAGAGTGACGAGGAAGAAAGCGGAGATGGGAGCCAAGAGGACAGCGACGACGACGACGAGGAGAGCAGCGAAGACGAGGCCCCACGACGGCTGATGCTAAAACCCAAGTTCATACCCAAGAGCCAGCGGAACGCGGAGAGCAGAGAGGCCGCGACGGAAAGGGACGAAGGGGAAGCAGCTAGGTTGGCTGAAGAAGAGGAAGCTCGCAAGAAGAAGGCCATGGACGAGTTGGTTGAGGAGCAGATGCGCAAGGACGCCGCCGCGCGCGCGGCGGGCAAGAAACACTGGGATGATCTCGTGGACGAGGAAGATGATGTTGACACGGAGGATGACAAGGACCCCGAGGCCGAGTACGCGGCGTGGAAACTGCGGGAACTGAAGCGCATCAAGAGAGAGCGCGAGGCCATCGAGGCGCGGGAGAAGGAGCGGGAGGAGGTCGAACGCCGCCGCAACCTGACTGAGGAGGAGCGCAAGGCCGAGGATGAGGCCTTCCTCGCCCAGCAGAAGGAAGAGAAGGATGCCAAGGGCAAGATGGCATACATGCAGAAGTACTTCCACCGGGGCGCCTTCTACCAGGATGACGAGGCCGCCGAGTCACTCGCCAAGCGCGACATCATGGGCTCGCGCTTTGCTGACGATGTGAAAAACCGCGAACTGCTCCCCCAAGCTCTGCAGATGCGCGACATGACGAAGCTTGGCAAGAAGGGTGCTTCCAAGTATAGAGACCTAAGGTCCGAGGACACGGGCCGCTGGGGCGAGTTCCGCGATACGCGGCCTGGGAGGGGCTTTGATCGCAGCAATGTCGACGACAGGTATAAATCAGATCGCTACCAGGAGAGGTCTGGGCCTGGGGGTGCAAATGCTGTGCCGCTTGGCGATCGCAAGGGAGTCCCCGGTGCGCCCGACAGTCCTAGGAATAGCGACCGTCGGAGGGATGATGATAGGTATGGGGAGCGGGAGAGAGACCGTAGCCGTGATCGGGATAGCTACCGGCCGCGTGACGATTCTTACGATCGACAGAGGGCTTACTCGAGATCGAGGTCGAGGTCACCGAGGAGAAACAACAGGGATCATGACAGTAGCCGGAGAAAACGGGACTTTTCACGAGACGCTGGCCGGTACCAAGGTGATAAGAGAAGAAAGATAGAGTCTAGTAGGTAGACGGTATATAGTCACGAATACACCTGCTTCCCATATGAATATAGTAATAATAGGCGGACTGTATAATTGTGTAACATGCATCGAGTCTCATGTCCGCAAACCGTTATTCATGACTTTCATACCATTGTTACTCGCGTAACTACTTGCTATGCAGAGATCTATAACTAACCTATATCCTGGTAATTTCTACTCTTGCTCTTTCGAAAACCTTGTGACCCACTACGACACCGCTGCTCATCTCCTCTTCGGTCAGCTTCGGCGGGTAAAGCGTCATGCGGGCATAGGTGCCGGGACCTCTTCTCTTGGAGAGATAGCCGGGGTTGATGACTAGCACGCTTTCTACGACCTATAGCGCATGGTTTAGGGCAGGGATCGTAATCTTGGGGATTGGGGGGAAACTTACTCTCGCGAATGGCGGCAGCGCGCTTGGGACGACAACAACGTCGGGCCGAACGTTGACCATCTCGCCGAGCTTCAAGTAGCTCGTGTCTAGGGCAGCTCCCGTTGGGATGCCCTCTGCCGTGCCAACCTTGGGCAGCTTCGATCTGTCGACCGGGGGAAAGATGGGGAAGTAATGACGCTGCTCGATCAGGTAACGAGATATCCTCGACATCAGATCGGACGTTACTGGCTTGCCGCCAACAAGTTCCTCGTGATGCAGATCCCATAATATGTCCTGGGACGATATTCCCAGCACCATCTCGTTGATAGAAAGCGTCATGGGGTTCCCGATGAACTTGACCGTCTTGGGGAGGCCATGATCCTTTCTCGAGAGATGCTCTTGGGGCCAGGAAACGTGCTTGTCGATCACGTCGCGGACGGAGGGTATTAGGAGGATGGTGATGTGGGGATTTGAAGCTACAAGCCGATTCAATGCCGGTGAGATCATGTACTTGAAAACGGTAGACATGGTCGCGGTATCAGGTTCGGCCATGGCCTCTTCAGGGAGGTCGAAGTCGCCGGTGGCAATAAGTGGATGATCAACGTCGATGAACGGTCCAGTCAACACCAGCACGTCCGCATAGGTATCCGCCGCTTGGCTGCAGAGGGCGTGTAGTGGCTCGAAATCAAGGTTATCGTCGGCCGAGTAAGGTCCCGAGCCGAATATGATATTCAATGGGGCTGGTTCGTCATCCGAGTCCATCGCGTCAGGGCCGCCGCGAAGTCTTTCTCTGTGCCCCTCGATGGCTGCCAGCGATGATGCAGCATTATGTAGCAAGGGGATCTCCAATACTTCACGAACAAGAAATTCCTGCCCGGAAGAATTGATACCTCTGAACGCTACAATCTGCCCTGGAAAGAACTGGTAGCATTCGTTCAACTTCTCCAATTTTAGCAGAATCCTTCGACCATTTCCTGTACGCCGTGATGTCTCTAATACGAGGGAGGCAGTGTTCAGCCTGCCCTCGGATGAATCCGATGCTATGCGACCAATAGCAACAATCTCTGTCGTGCTCTGACTGGCGGCGCTGCCGAACTCTTCGTCGTCTATCTTGTGATGATCCCTTACGAGGACCATGAACTCGTCTATCCGGTCGTCTAAGATTTCTGATGCCTCTGATGATTTCATAGATAGGGTCTTATAGCCCAGTTTTTTCTGGTCGGAAGTAGCTGTCAATTTAATACGTGGTTCCCCAAACGGCGCAATGGGAGGGTCTGCCGGTTTTAGATGTTCGTTCAAGACTTCTATGAGCTCCCCGGCATTCTGGCGGTTATTGAAGGACAGCGCTCTAGGAACAGTTAGAGACATAATACAACTGGGGGCAAGACAGAAGACGACTGACGGGACTGCATTCATCGATTTGAGTTGATTCTCCAGGTGCAAAGGGCTCTTGTAGTCAGGAGAGCTACTCGGCACGTTGCCCTTTATCCTGGACATAGAGGGCGTCTCAAGAAGATTCTTCCTCTTAACAGCACTTTTATTCAGTTTTCCAGCAGCCGGTGTGCTCGGTACCATTCCTTCCAACCTGAACCAAGATTAGCAGGGCATTGGCGTAGTGAAATCAGGCACTTGGCGACACACATTCCAAATACATCACCACCTTTTTTCACGGAGGCGCGAGGCGTTGCCCCTGCGCGCTTCTCGGTCTTGATCTGGACCTGATGGGACCTGTTGCTGCGCTCTAGAGCATCTAATAAGTCCTGTTTCAAGGCGCCCAAGGTCTCCACAGACAGCTTCATCTCGTCCATATCCATCTTTATACAGTACGATTCCCACTTGAAAAAGAGGTCTTGGGCACTGAGCGAGTGAAGTTGCATGATAGATTTCAGCTCAACAAGGACATTGTGTTCAAGCGGCTTGTCCCCGGTCGCAAAGCGCTCGTTTAGTTCTTGTGTCTCTACGTCAGCCATGATGACGATGACAATGGCGACGACAATGGCAACAATGGCAACAATGGTGGTGTGCCGAATTGAAGTTACCAGAGATTGCACGGTAACTTTTCAATGGTCAATATGTTCCTAGCAGAGTAAGTAGAGTTCGTCGATTCATCGCAATTCCTCGCTCAAACTGAGAAGGCTGATGGTAACAACGCGATTGAGACGCGTCGAGGCGTGTTAAGTGGTTCAAAAGTGGTTAAAACAACAAGGATCTTCTGGAGTGTTTCTTCAATTCTCCACTGGTCTAGCCAGCCCGCCTGCTGTTGCTGCCGACAGGGGCTCCAGTAAAAGTACCTACGGTACCTGGGAACCCGACCTCTCCTACCTCCTATCTAGGTTAGTACATAGGTATAGTGTATACACTGCTTTGTACTATCAATGCTGCTGTCATGTGCTACCTTCAGATGCCCAGGTAGGTAGGTAGTTTTAAGCGGGAAATAGGGATGACGGGAGCAAGCTGTAATCCGTCAATGTCTAAAGGTACCCTGGCCTCACAAATCGCTCCATATACAGTTAAGTACTACATGCAATCGATTAATGAGATGGATATTGAGGGTTGCGACAGTTAGGTAGGTACCTAAGCAACAGAGTCGCTGTAGGTATCGTTGTAGGTACCTTCCAGGGGTGCTCAATAGCCCGACTCACGCCCTGTCCGAATTCCGATTGGCGTAATTTTGTACAGATCCGAATACGCTGATTATAAGAAGAAGTACCACAACATCCATTCCCCCTTACGTGCGAATTGCCCTCTCTTGAGCGCCACCATTCTCCGTCACACAATCGACTGCGGCCTCCCGTTTTATTCTAAGCGTTACAACTACCCTATTCTCAATGGCTAGTGTTGGCACGTCGACACCTCCCTCGAGTGTGTCGGCGCTCGATGAGAAGAGAGATGGCTCACTATCAGTCCCTCTCGAAACCCCTCCGGCAACCAGTATCCCCGTTCCAAGCCCCCCTCTCACATCTGAGCAGCAGTCCAAGTATGATTGGCTGAGAGAGAGAGCGGAAAGCTGGACCGAGGTGCCATCGGCCAAGGGCAAAAATGGTCCACTGACCGACAATGACAAGATGTGGCTCACGAAAGAGTCCCTCTTGAGATATCTTCGGGCTACCAAGTGGGATCAGAACGAGGCCGAGAAGCGCTTGCTGGAGACACTGACCTGGCGGAGGGAGTATGGGGTCGACGAGTTGACCGCAGATTATATTGGGCCGGAGAACGAGACTGGAAAGCAGGTTATTGTTGGTTTCGATAACCAAGGTCGCCCATGTCACTACCTCAACCCAGGACGCCAGAACACCGAGGTCACGCCCCGACAGGTACAGCATATGGTCTTCATGCTCGAACGTGTCATCGATCTCATTCCAGCCAAGCAAGAGAAGATCTGCCTGCTCATCGACTTCAAAACCGGTACCAAGCGCACGAATACTGCTCCTGGCATTGGTCAGGGCCGCGAGGTGCTACACATCCTTCAGGCGCATTATCCTGAGAGACTTGGGCGGGCACTCATCGTCAACGGTTAGAGAGCACTCAGAAATCCGCGTGTAGCTTAAGCTAACTAAAAAGCAACAGTGCCATGGGTTGTTTGGGGTTTCTTCAAATTGATTACCCCTTTCATCGATCCCCTGACAAAAGAGAAGCTGAAATTTAATGAGGACATGACACAGTATGTGACCCCAGAGCAACTGGTGGCAGATATCAAAGGTGGTCAACTGCCTTTCGAATACGACCATTCTATCTACTGGCCTGCACTTATGAAGCTCAGCAATCAGCGACGTACCGAGCGTCTTCAGAGGTGGGAAGCCGGGGGCAAGCTGATTGGTGAGTCGGAGGATTATCTTCGAGGCCATACACTTCACGGCATAGCTGCTGGGAACCCCGAGGCGTCTGAACTGCGTGGGGAGCAAACCACAACGACTAGCTCTTCAGGTTAGCAACGGAGGGAGGAATCTAATTATATTTGAACGGAGGCAAGGACATTTCATCATCAATCCAAGACTTCAGGCATAGCACGCAACCGATTCGAACTATAGAAACGATTATAGCTGGGCGTTACGCACACACATACATATAGATATAATAATCAACATAATTCATCTCACTGAATTCGTTTATGCTTCAGGTGCTGTTAAGTTCCTGTTCCATATTCTACTTGCTCTGACCTGGTGGGCAACACGGGGAAGCCGGCCGATGTGTCTATACATTGGTACGTGAACTGAGGTCTGGGACCCACACAGGACAGCTTTCTGCCAATAATAAACGTTGGGTGTCAGGCCTGGAACTCTCAACGACCCCCAACATTAACTACCTAAACCAACCCGCCTGATTTACGAATTCGATAACAGCTCCAGACGGGAGCCATCCGACGGCCAGCAACAATCCACACCATTGATTTCCCAAGGCGACAAGTCTGGAAGACGCAATGTCCAGTCTACAAGCGCCCCGGGGCGGCGCGAAAGAGCAGTCGGGACTGCGCTATCCAACAAACGGCAAGACGATATACCACCGGCCATTAAACCGGTCCAAGGCGGCCGAGCTCAGCGGCGCAAGCTTCGCATATCTCTTCTCCGAGATGGTGAGCTACGCCTCGAAGAAGATTGAAAGTATCCAGGACCTCGAGAAGCGGTAAGTTCAACTGGCTACGCTGTGCTCCTCGTCCGCCCTCCCTCGGCTCGTGTACCCGGGCAGACCTTGTACCGCATGGGCCAAACGAGTCGACACGCCGAGCCTCTCTCTACAAGTCGCATGTCTAACACGCCATACCTCTGACAGGCTCAATGTGCAAGGCCACCCGATCGGCCTGAAGCTCCTCGACCTCGTCCTCTACCGCGAGCCGGCACGGTCGCAGACACGGCCCCTCAACATCATCACGCTGCTGCACTTCATCAAGATCAACGTGTGGCAGCACCTCTTCGGACAAGCGGCCGACGGCCTCGAGAAGTCGTCGGACCCGTCGAAGCCCGACGAGTACATGATCATCGACAACGAGCCGCTCGTGAACCGCTACATCAGCGTGCCGCGCGACATGAGCCAGCTCAACTGCGCCGCCTACGTCGCCGGTATCATCGAGGGCGTCTGCGACGGCTCGGCCTTCCCCGCCCGCGTCACCGCCCACAGCGTCGGCAAGCAGGAGGAGGGCGAGATGTGGCCCGGCCGCACCGTGTTCCTCGTGAAGTTCGCACCCGAGGTAATGGAGCGCGAGAGCTTCCTAGGCAAGGGCTAATGCCGGGGGGTTTTTTTTTTCTTTTGCTCTACTACGTTGACGGGAAAGTCTGGAACAAGATGGGTTTTCTATTGATTGAGAATATAGCATGGCAAGGCGTCTTCGGATAGGCGATGGCGTTTTAGGGTTCAGACGATATCTATATTCATCGAGGCGATGTTCATGGCTAGAAACAGCCACGGGTCGTGGCATTGTTGGGACTCTGCCCTGTGCGCATATCAAGAGTATAAAAACAATTAAACCCAAACTCCAGTGCTAAAAGATGTATTCCCTCGCCTCAAACGACCTTGTGAACCAGCACCCAACCGAACCCGGAAACTCTCATCTGCTTCTTGGGCCTTGGACAAAACGAAGATGCCAGGGCCCGCGGCTCACAGGCGTCTTGTCACCTCGGCAATCCCTTGTACGGATTCATGGCGCTGCCAACGATAGCGCCGGTACGACCCGGCGCCGGTCCCTTCTTCATGAGTTCGGCGAGGTCGAGGTCTTTCCAGGCAGGCTCCTTGTTGCGCTGCGTGGCCTTCTGGATGCCGAAGGCGGCGTGCTGGTCGGGCACGACGTCGTCCTCGTCTTCGGGGTTAATGGGCTGGTGGTGCGGGGGCACGTAGATCTCGTCGTCGGGCAGCTTGTCCTTGCAGAAGTCCTCGAAGAGGTCGGCGTCGCGTGGCCGCTGCATGTGGATGTATGTGTAGCATCCGTCTTTATTCTAGAGCGCGGCGATAAGAGATGTTAGTTCAGGCGTCGGACGCTTCCAACCTACGGCACGCCACTCCGCCTTCCCGGCGCCAGGCTAGGAATTGATGGTACATTACGCACCATGGCTGTTGTTCCGTGTATTTTCCATATACCGTGTGTAAGAAAACAATCGCTCGGGCTTGTCTTGTAGCTAGGTACCTAGTAGAGTGGGGCTCGATGTTAGCATGGTAAGCTAGTAGCCGGGCGGTCTTGTTTTGTTTCCAGCCCGCGCAGGCGTCATCAGCAGCGAACGGGTGGTGAAGTGGGGCATTACGTGGGGTTGAGCCTGCAAGCTCTCAAGTGCCGATCCTTTGGCGGATGTATCGCTAAACCTTCAAATGCAGCTTGAGCAGGTTGCACAGATAGAAATTACACGTGATGGATGCTAGATACCTACTTAGACAACTATTTCTTCATTCGACCCTGCATTCTCAATTCTCCCCAAGACTCATCGATTCTCATACCCACTGACATCCCATATGTGTAACATTCTGGGGGCCGTCTTTGCGGCACCAAGCCGGTGATGGTATCACAAGTACGATGTCATGATTTCCCGCTCGGGGATTACACGGTGATGGGAGCTTTTGATAGCATGGGGAGCTGTTTCAAACTCCTTTTTCGCCGCTTCTCTCCCCTGCCAGGGCCACTTTGAGGCTGCCTATCTTTAGAACACACACATTTGAGCTCCATTCTACAGAATAGACGTAGGTACTAGAAACAGGACGTCGGGTGTTGCGTCACTGATTCCTAGCTAGGAAGAGCAAAGTAGGTAGATGCTGAAAAGCTTTTCCATTGCCCCTAGCAGAAAATCTTCGATCATTAATCTGGACGTTGATGACTAAGCTGGGGAAAGCCCCAAGACCTCTGCGAATGTCATTTCCCATTTGCCTGCGCATATCTCTCTCAGTTACGTTCCATATCTCATCTCAACTGCCAACAAAAACGCAGAATTGCACCACCAGCTTGCTCCCAAGACAAAAACCAACACCCCCGCTGTACAATCAGCCGTTTGCGAGGTGAAGTCATCTAGGTCAAGTACACGCCAACGCCCCAGCCCTGACCATCAATCCACCATCCTCGCTGTCCTTTGGCGATGCACTCGTCAAGCACCGGCGATGCCATGTACTGGGCTGCAACGGCTCCCGGGATGGTACTCTCGCCTAGGCGGTGTGGACACACCAGTCCAGTGCAATTTCCTGACACCCTCTGGAGGCAGCCTCCCACAAGCTTGACATCGATGTCGTCAGTAAGGGCAGCAAACCATTTGATCACATTGTTGCAGTCCTCGACGGGTGGTGCTGGGCCCTAGCGTATAAGGTGGGCTTGTTAGTCAAGATGCATGTGCTACAGGGAGGTACCTAGCGGTATGAGAATGTTCATTGCAAACAATCACAGACCCCATGAGGAAGGCTAGGAATAGGCATTTGTGTAGGGCCGGAAAGGTTGTTGACAAATAAGAAGTACTAAATATATGCGGAAGGTCACTTACAAATATCTCAGGGTGAGGATCGTGACAGCGATGGACAGGACCATGGGGGGGTTGGGGAGCATCTCTTTCTTGGTGCTGCACCTCATGCTTTACTGCTGCGGATACGCGATCATGGAGATGAATGTGTTGAAGTGCGACAGTGCTGTCAACAATGCTGTCAACAATGCCACCCGAAGTTGCCAGTGCCACACCAACAAAGCCAACAAGGCAGGCAACAATAGGACCAAGAACTTTGGCACGCATTGCAATTTCTTCGAGCCGTGAGATTGGCGTGGATCGGTTTGTGCGGTCTCTCGCAAATTGAAGTCGATGACTGTTAATGTTGATTGCAAACCTGAGAGGTTAAGTCGAGGGCTGCAGGGGAGATACAGTGAATGTTGAGGTGTGGCGATGGTAAGAAGTGCTGGACCAAGGAGTATGTTGCCGACAGGACGGTTGATTATGCTCGGAATGTCTGGGAAGGAAGGCTCGGGTCCTGGTATGAAGGGCCAAGTATTCAATTCGGGTGTTGTGTAAGACTGGAAGGAGCGTTTTCTTGGGCGTGACTGTCTGGTATTGCTAAAATCAACAGATGTTCGGAGGAACAAAAGTACCTAGGTCGTGCCTTCAGATACACCATGTGACTTGGTTCACAGGTAGGCAGCAACTTCTCTTCGCACACGCAAGCAAATTGGGTGCATAGACCAATACTAAAGAGGCGAGTAGTTGATAATACCTGGGTACCGAGGTAGCTAAAAGAAGGTCCAACCTGGGTACTTATATGGCCTGTCTAAATTAGATAAGTAGACACTTTGTACATAGGTAGTATCATGATTGATCATACCTAGGTACTTACAGGCGATTCACTCCGATATTATAGAGAGTATAGGTGGTTAGGTACTAGGTAGACTTCAAAGGCGCCGCTGACAGGAATACATAACTGGCCTGGTGCTCTCGAGAACACAATCACAATCTTGTTCCACATCCTACTAAATATGTGTTCTGTGCAACAAATCTCATGCCGGCAAATGTTGTCCTAGGCTTGATATTTAGGTAAGTACTGTTCTACCCAAACATCCAGTGTGACACAGGTTGTTTCCTTTCCGTCTTGGTGCCATTAGACTTGAATCAGTTCAAGTTGTTGCAGGACCGCACGTAAAAGGCACTGAATCATGCTCCCCCCTTGCATGTAGCCTACGTGAGTGTGGTGGTGTTGGCTTGTAATCCAAAGCTTGTCCTAGGCACCATCTACAAGACCAGCACTGACACTCCGATTAAGTAGAGCAATACCTATGTTTGTACCGGATTGCATCTGGGGTCTTGGGCCCTTACACGTATGATATAAACACGGCAGACATAGATAAAGCCACTGTTATGCGTGAGTGTTTTTGTCATGATAGAAGGGATGGCAAGCATTCATATTATTCACTTTCCATCTCTAGCAGAACAAAAGACTCCGCCACGGTCCCATACAACACAGAGTGGTGGGACATTCGTCAAGAAATCAGCAGGTGTGGAAGATACCGCCAACCTCTCTATGAAAGTACCCCTACCACCCCTCTTGGATCCTGGAATCTGTGGGCAAGTGTGAATAACACGGACGTCAGATATGTAAGAGTGTGATATCATAGACCATCTACTTCTCCCCAACCTCTAAAGAGAACACGTGATCTCATAGAGCAACCACATACAACAAAACAACAGAGACAACGTAAATATAGGTGTATATGTCATTGACTAGAACTATATCAATGTGATCCAGCTACAGTGTCTAACTTTTACCGATCCCCCCACTGTATTCACCACGAGATGGGAACATTAACCATGCCTGGGCGTTGCGTGCTCGAGATGCAAGCGGTACGTACCCCCGTTGCCGTTTAGGTTGACAGAGTCACCCATGACTGCGTATTGTCCTCCCTGGATACAGCCCATGAGGCTGTTGTTTGCCCACCGGTAAATCCACGAGGCGGTGCGGTTGACAGTCTTCGTGACATAGGGCTGAGCACAGAACCGGACGTTACAAGATGCTTCAGACCAGTTCAGACAGATGCCCGAATAGACTTCGAAGTTTTGGTCCTCAAACCGCTGAAGTTGGTCGATTGCGGTCTGGCAGTCGGTGACGCTTGCGTCTCTCTACTTACATGTCAGCTTGACCGCCTATTAGAGGTAGCACATCCAGGAGACCGGAGTCATACACCATAGCAAGTATAGGCATCTCTTTTCTCAAGGACACTTGTGAGAATCGTGGCACTGCTAACTTGGCCGGAATCAGGGGAAGCAAGGCGCAGGTTCCCAAGGATTGCGGCCGAGGTGAGTACTGCAACTCTGACAATCCCCATTCCAATGAATGGATGGATGAGTTTCATAGTGAATTATTTCCTGGTAATGAGAGGGGGAAGAGATGGCAATTGTGTTGTTAGCCTTTCTGAAGTAGGGCAGCAGTCCAGTATTGAAATTCAGTGCAATAGCAGGCCAAGTACAAGTATGATAGGCACCAGAGTTTGAAATGGTGAGTAGATAGGTGTTGGGAGGATGGATTCCAACTTATAGGAGAAGATAATTCCGTGTATGCATTCTTAAATCACCACGGTGGTAGCACATTAGATGATAGAAGCTTTGAGTGCCCCAGTTTCCTCCTTCCCCCTTCACATAGTCTGCGTACAGTCACATTGCGGTCTTAATTGCGGCAACTACGACAGGTTAGCTCTTATGTTCATCTCTGCTTACCTGTCGGACCAATTCGCAACTGTCAATACTCCTGCTTGAGGCACGGCCGTTAGAGATCGACCCGAGATCTAGGCTTCCACAGTCACGTAAAATTATGAGATGACCGGTAGATTCGTGCTACTCGAGGCAAATAAGAGATTCGAGGACTAACTGGGGATCTTCTGTGGCCACCCGTACCTGTGCTTATTGAAGCAGAGCTTAGTGTTACTTGTGTCATGCAGGTATGACCATGTTGTTAGTGAACTGGTATAACAACTGACAGCAATGTGGAATAAAGGGGCGAAATTTTTCTGCACATCAGTTCCAAAGAGGCATCTTTGTCCGCATCATCTTGTATTGCCTAGAATGTGCCTATACCACATGAATTGTTAGGAGAGATCGAGTCTTGCAACCAGTCATATACCAACCCTACCATATCCTCTGTCTACACTTACTTACCTGCGGCCAACTTCGGGTAAGCTCCACCGACTCGACTTGAACCTCAGCATTGCACGCTAAGAGTCAACATGTGTAGTATTGGGTGAAGCTTTTATATTCCATGGCTGTTCAACCCTCCTCTAACCATTGAGAGACCATGTAAACTCAAGTACTATTTCCCATTCCAAACCAAGGAAGAGTATCAGTCCAGGTTGTGCAAGTACATGTCAGCTGGCACATACGAGACGAAGTGTGCATATAATGAAGAATTGGTACCATTCCTCTGAATGCCTCAATGGCTGCTTACCTTGTTACTTATTGGGATATGTATCCCCAAGCTTAGTATTGTATGCTGCAATTTGCATACAGGTATATTAACAATTCACAAATATAAATGAGGCGCCATAGGTGCTGGCTCTGACATTTGCCAAGGAATGCGGTCTGTTAGGGGACTGGCTAGGCAGAGTTAAAATCGCACCGCAATGATACAGCGGCACTCTATCTATGCTGGTTATACACCCAAAACAAGGAATAGAGACCAACAGAATTAGCAAAAAGTGGCAACACAGCCGGCTAGGAGCCACAGTCAGCAGCTTAGTCTCGGGTAGCTACAATGCTAGTGTAAGTACTAATTATCTAGTAGGTATTCTCCTGTGCTAATTATCACAAGAGACTTCCAAATATTTGATCCAATAGTAATGTAGCTAATAGTGGCAAGCCATAGTGTCTATGAGCTGCTATACAAGTGTGCCGCATGGCACATAGACAAAGATAGGAATATGTAGCTTTGATAAATGAAAAGTATGTAGGTAGAGATAGGGATTCTAGACTACTAAGGTTTCAAGCATTTGCTGCATGGCTGTAAGTGGCCATTGCAAAGCATCTGACAGCCTGCAATCTTACCTAAACCACATGTACACTAGGTAATTCCAGTCTAGATAGTTGTAGCACCCAATGTTCATAGTTTGCTTGTAAAGTCTACCTACCTAAGGTAGGTACTACCTTATCTAAGTACACTACCTAGGTACCTACACTACTAGGTAGGTACTTGGTACTTAGCTACCTAGGTATACTGCCAGTGTAGATAGGGGTTCTGATAGGGGGACTTTCTTTTGGGGACATTGCCTTTTCTGGTGCAGCCCCACTAAGGTTCTAGGCTCTGATTGCTTCGATATTAGGGGGCGCTAAACTCCTTAGCGCTATCCACTTTGGCCACCAACCCCTGCCACAACCCCAGAGCAGAATCAGTGCACTGCGACCTGCCAAGAAAACTGGCTCTATCCCCAGCAGATTGTCGCGGTTGCAGCAGCAGCGGCGACAGGGGCTTCCCGTTTCTGGTGTCTTGGCTACAGGCCCTGGCTGCACGTCTTGGCTAAATTCAAGACGTGCGATGTGCTTGGACCCAAGCTTGGAACCAGCTTCAGCTTCGCCCTTCCTGCTCTCTCCCGCTCCTTGCCCAAATCACTATCTTGGTGTTTTCTATCTACACTCGCCACACCTCTCTCTACCTTCCCACACTACCGGCCCAGGGTATCACTACACTACACTGCATTTAGCTCTCGTATGTTACATATGATACCTACTTACTCGGGGTACAACTTGTGTACCTCTTGTGCTAGTGTTGATCAGATGTTCTCGTGTGTGTAGGTAAGGAAGAGTCTCCTCGTATCCTGTTTTGTCGGACCCTCACCCTGGTGCCTGTGTCCAGTCAACACCTGATCGCTGTCTCGGTATCATGCTCTCTCTCTCTGCGTCCACTACCAGACCCTTCCCCATCTGCCCTCCTCTCTCCACACTACCTATGTCCAGTACCCGGTGCACTGAATAGCTGACCGAACCCGAACGCTTAGAGATAGCTCCTCTTGCCGCCCGTGTACCGTCATTGCATACCACCACGACGCCGAACAAACAAAAAGACAAACACCACGTCGTGCAAGAGTCGCGAGCGGTTGATTGTGCTACCGCCCTCTCTTTCCGTCGCATTCGCCTTCTCCTTCTTGTTTGTTGCGGACAGGTGCCGTTGCATCCTCGAGACATCCTATCGAAGAACCGCCCGCATCTTCTAGATGAACCAAAACCACGCATACCCAACGTCTACAGTAAGATTGTGCCTGCCTTACTTTCTTGTTCGCGGCAGTGTTCGTGGTACATACTCCATGCTAGTGTTTCCCCTACACCTTACAGCACCGTCCGACACTCGTAGCTTCTGACGGCAAACTCTCGTGAGGAGTGAATTCGCTTCTGACGGTGGGCTCAGCCTCTCCTCGATCTGTTCACTACACATACCCTGCTGGGCCTTTGGGCCGTTCCCTTGCGCGTATTGGTCCTATACTGATTCTTCTGGGTTGCAGGCTTTTCTTTTTCTGGCTCAACGTTGCTCGTAGCCTCAATACGAAACCCCACTTCCACTACTTCTTGTCTCACAATTCCGCCCATCTATTAGTTCTCTCATCAATCTCTCGATCTCCACCTTCAGACCCCCCTTCCTCTCATCTCCGCTCTCTACTCCTATTACCATGAACCAGGCAATCATGGTCTCTTCAGCTCAGGGTGAGACGCGTAAGCCTCCCCAGATGACCGTTTCCGCAAAAGAAGTTGTCCCGAAATCTAGCAATCGCTCTGCCCACGAGAGAAATCCGGATGGCTACTTCGAGAGCCATGAAAACTCGACCCCATCAACGCCGACTTCCGCACACACTATCGATGGTTTTGATATCGACATCGAGGGTATCAAGTCCGCACAGTCTCAGGAGAATCTTAGACGAGGGTCTATGAGCGGACATCGGTCCAAGTCAGATAGTAGCGTATGGCCCGGTCAGGCTCACTGGAGAGAGAAGGCCCTCGCCGCCAAACGGAAAAATCGGTCTTGCCAGTGTTTGGCTCGCCTCAACAAGCGCACCCGGGTCGTGGTTAAAATCACCATCGTACTTTTGGTTGTCGGTATCGCGGTGGGCGTGGGATTTGGCATCAGCAAACCTTTGGGCGCACGCATATGGCAACCTAAGGATGACCAGCGGTGAACAGTCATGGCCAGGCCGTTGCTTTACAATTTGATGGTGTCGAGGGACCAAGGCCCCCGAGCCGTGACTTGAGCTTATACCAACGGTCTATAGTTGTGCCGCAACTCGATGGAGCGAAGGACGCTGCTCGACTGCGATCGCCCAAGCGTGCAAGGACATCCTTCGAATTGGAGAGTTTCGTTTCGTGTTCGATTTTCTTTCAAATGAGCCCAGTCGTTTTCCGGTTGTTTTCACACCATGTCGATACCCTGTTGGAATTACGTGGTGTATATATTTATTTTGTTATCATATGCAGATGGACACCATCGCACTCAACAGTATTTCTTTGTTACTCGAATTGTGGAACTGGTGCATCGGGTTCCAATCAAGCGGAAACCTGATTCAAGTGGTTCAAACCTCTTGTTTGTTGAGGGAGAGAAAGAAAAAAAGGGTGTTACATCCATGGGGGAATACGAGGATTTTGACTAGTGGCGGATACATGGTATATTCGAGTCCAAGACTAGGGCTGTCCAAGTCAATACGAAACTCAGGAGCTTGTGCATGTCCCTAATTTGCTTATATTCCGTGAGTCAATTTGTGCATCTTCTGAGACTAAGAGCCGCTGTTCACATGTATCTCATGGGGGGCGAATTTTTGTCTGTCAGACTTGGAGGTTGTTTCTGATTTCGCATGTAGATTGGAACAAGATCCTCGTGGATGACAATCGGATGCAAAACAACTTTGTTTTGGGATTTCGATGGGACATTTTAAGATACTTATTTTGACTGAAGGGAGAAATAGGTGTGTCGTAAACCTGTCGCTCTCAACGATTGCCACTCTGGCGTCGTTATCACAGCTACATCTCACTCATACATTTCCTTTCTACCTCTCTCCTCCTGTCTTCTATTTTTCTGCCACAGAGTTTTGTCACCATCATATCCTTTGTTAATTTTGACGTGACTTCAGCGTCGTGGAGAGAGAGAAGTATGCTAAACATCATTTTTACGAACTCCTGGGAAATATAGAGGGCAAGTGCCATCCATTGGTTTCCTTTTTCTTTCGTTAAGATCTTGATGTGACAATAGGCGTTTGTGTTGGAATATACCGCAACACATGATATGGTGCCGTAGGGCGACGGCAAATGACGCGAGAGGGGAAAAGGTATTAGACAAACAGGATTGCTTTGTTTTGTTTTTTTTCTCACGCAAGCGATGAGGGCTGGGCCCGATCCGCTGCCGAGAAGGAGAGTAGATAGAGACGAAGAGATGGGGCGTGTGTATGTATGTATGGGTATATGTGGTAGATAGAGAGAAAGGGGTGGATTACGGTTATCTCGCACTCTCGTGGTGGTAGTCTCTCCTGATTCTGATGCTATCCCGCCATCTCGAATGTATAGCGATCATGATGAAAATAACCGGTATTACGACCAGGACAACGTACATTGGTGTCGAGTCGCTGTCGTAGTTCATTTCGTCTCTCAAATTTTTTTTCTTTGGTTTGGTATTGTCTGGTTGTTTCGAGGGCTTGGCTGCTGACGCGGAAAGGGGGTTGCCAGTCGCTTTGAAAAGTGAAGCAAGCGCCCACAACTGTGGACTAGAGTAGTAGTATGGATAGAGAATGGAAAAGTGTGTGGAAACTTGAAGCAAGTTGGCGAGCTACTGTAGACTCTTTATGCTGGGCTTAAATGCCTGGGTAGTGGAGGCTCCTGGATAGTGAAAAGAGGTAGAGATGTAAGAGGAGAGGCCGATCTACTTGCTGACCGAAATAAACGGAGTAATCGAGGGACCGAGAAGAGTTGTTAATCGTGTGGGTGACGATGGTCGATTGGTGTGATCTGAGCTCGCTTAGCTTCTGAAAGACTTTTTGACATATGTCGGCACTCGTATTTTTGTTTCGGGTTCCCTGGCGCTTCACTAAATACTCAAATTTTCCCAGCCAAAGAGGAGGCACGCACACAATGGACTATAGCTGTTTTAAACACTTTGTAATATCTATATACATATATATACACTGATGTATGCATTATTATATTCCTCACCATCCCGTCCCGGCTCCAACCTAAGTATCAACTTATATTGGTAGAGCGGAGACGCACCATTTCTTTTTTACATTTGCCAAGTACATGGTACCTATATATAAGTATGTTGACTCGTATAGCAGAGGGGAGTCTGTAATCCGAAGACCGACCTTCTCGGTATAAACTAATTTGACAACCTGAACGCCGGTCGATGTCTAATGCTCAAAACTATTAAAATTAGTTGGGTAGCCGTTAGGAGGCACCGTATGCGGTCATTTCTCGAGTGATGGCCTGTGCGATTCTTCAATAGCATCGCTTGAGGGAATCGTTGGCTTCTCGTCAACTTGGCGTGCGGATCCAGCCGCTACTGTTTCTCCATCTGACTTGCTGTCGGCGGTGTCCGTCGCACCTTTCTCGACATCATCGGCAGCCTTGGCATTCGGTGCTTCCTTCTTTACGCTCCTCCACTCCATAAACGCGGAGCCAGTGACAGATAGGGCGGCCAGAACGAGACCAACCCTGAAGACCGTCCGCAGGGATTCGTTGTACGCCACCAAAACATCATGGCGGTATTCGGCGGGGAATGCATCGATTAAAGTTGTCGCACCACCTGACTGGATCAGGGCGGGCGAGAAGCCAGGCAGGTGGCGAAGTCTTTGCAAAAGTTGGTTATTGAGTACGTTTTGGCCGACAGAAATAAAGATGGCGCCACCGAGGATCTGGCTGAAGAACATCAATGACGCTCCAATGGAGACGTCATTCTTGGGAAGAACGGTTTGCGCCGCTAGATTCGGAGCTTGGAAGCAGAGACCCTGACCGAACTGTATTGGTGAAAACGGTTAGCATATCTACGTCTCGCGAATTATTTGTTCACGTTGGCCTCGTTGATAACATATGTGGATCCAAGGCCGGTGACAAACTTATGGAACTGTACAAGGTGAGAACCCAAAGATAGATGGAGACGTACCCCATAAAGCACCTGGTAACCAACCCATTTGGCCATCCCCGTGTCGAGTTCAAGGGTATTGAGCAGACCAGCTCCAACGGCGCATATAGCCGTACCGGCAATCATACTACACAAAACGACTCATCAGATATTAGCACTAATAGACATGGCAACATACGTACGTCGGGGTGTAGTAGCCGATTTTGGTGATGAAAATGCCGTTAGAGATCGAGGCGACGACGACGGAAAGAGTGGTGGGAAGCAACCGAATTCCAGAGTCCACGGCGGAGACGCCCTGAATAGCCTGGAACCAGATGGGAAGGAAATAAACTATGTGGTTTACCTAGTTAGTTCGGCGTAGTAGAGGGGGGGGGGGGGGGGATCCAATGGTGACGAACCAAAGATCAT
This sequence comes from Ustulina deusta, assembly GCA_023159155.1. NCBI lineage: Eukaryota > Fungi > Ascomycota > Sordariomycetes > Xylariales > Xylariaceae > Ustulina > Ustulina deusta. The sequence continues at coordinate 72,760 of JAJNNX010000025.1, read as the reverse complement.
CAGCTGCGACCCGAGCAGGATGGTCGACCAGAAGCCGGCTAAGATGGACCGCTGCTTGAATATCCGCGGGGGAATAGTAGCAGTTGCGGGCATGAACGCCTGGACTAGAATGAACACAATTCCCAGGAAAATGCCGAGCGTCAACAAGGCTATGACACGGCGGTCATTCCACTTTTGCCAAGTCAGCCAACGTGATGAGGAGAGGTCCAAAAAAAAAAAAAGGAGGGGGGTGAGGATACGTACGGCGTATGTTAGGCCACCCCATTCCAAAGCAAGGAGGAGAGACACAACAGCGGGAAGGAGAACGAGAGTGCCGGGGGCATCCAGTTGGGAAAGCTTGGTTTTGGTGGATGCCTTGGTCTCGTCTCGATCTGGGATGCGCAGCAGGAGCAGGATGATGGCCAAGGCAACACCACCAAAGGGGAGGTTAATGTAGAAACACCAGCGCCAAGTCACGTTCGACGTGAAGGCGCCGCCAACGAGAGGCCCGAGGATTGAGGAAACACCGAAGACGGCGCCGGCCATGCCCTGCCAGAAAGGCCGCCTGTGCAAGGGCACGGCATAGACGATGACAACGATGCCACCGGCGAAGATGCCAGCAGAGCCAACGCCTTGGATGGCCCTTCCGAAAATGAAGGCGATCGAGTTCGGGGCGGCGCCACACAAGGCAGACCCGACCTCGAACAAGAGCACCGAGGTGGCGTAGACGGCACGGATGGGATAGAACTGGTACAGCTTGCCGAACAACAGCTGAAAGGCACACGACGTCAACAGATAGGCAGAGCCGTACCAGCCGACGTCGGGAAGCGAGTCGAACTCATTGGTGATGGCGGGGATGGCGGTGGTGACAATCAGCCGGTCGAGCGAGACGAGGAAGAGGGAGATGTACACGGACGACAGGACGAGAGCGAGCCGGAGGCCGGTCGGGTATTCATGGTTGGTCTGGACCGGCGCGAGCTCGGCCGTGTGGCTGTCGATGTCGTCTTGGCTCTTGGCCGGATCCGAGACTTGGCCTGTCGTTGCCGGACCCTGCTGTTTGCGGTGCCGGCCGAACATGTTGCGTGCCTCGGCCAATGAAATGGAGGATGGGTGGGTTGAGCGCCAGACGACGTGCGAAGGAGAGGGGGGGATGAATGAGCGGATGGATGGAATGTGTGGTGAATTGGGAGGACGAGTTGCATGGCAAGTCCACTGGCTGCCAATGCAGACTCGAGAGAGGGAAGGAGCGTCGTGTCAAGCTATATACATGCCGACGAAGCAAGGTAATCAAGGATGTACTGCATCTGTATAGCACACTAGGTACCGTATACCGAGCGCAGACCGGGGGAAACTACTAGGTAGCAGGGGGGAGAACAGGGGGAGGGAAGAGAGAAAAAGATCGACAATGTACCCAGCATCCGGAAAGGAAAGGCATGGTTTGTTTTGTTGCCATGAGGTGCCTCTAGCTAGGAGCACGGCAGTTAGCTCGCCGGCGCAGAACAGCAGTCATGGCGGAGAGCGGTTGCGCGCGGTGCTCGGGTCCGTTAACAACCCGCTCTGGTCGATTGCCCAGAGGGAGTCTTGGTGCAATGACCCACTCCAGAACCCATATCTGTCTGCAGTCCTCCGCCGCGGGGTGGTCAAACACCCGCTGCTCGCGCCCTGTCGCACTAGGTACCTACCTGAGGTGTCTATCTGCCCACATGCCCACATGCCCACACGCCCACAAGTATATATGCTATATGCCTACTGTACCTGAGTAGTATGTAGGTATTGATTGGAATAGGTGGTACGTACCCCTTGTTCGGCATCTCTTGTATTTCCGGTATTGTTTATTTTTATCCAATGTAATGCAAGAGGTGCTGAGGTAATTTCGAATTTCGGCCCTTGCCGACACACCATTAGGATAGAGGTCCTGCGGGCACGGAACCGTTGGGTTGGTCTCGGTTGCGGAACAAGGGCTCGGGTCCGAGTCGACCTTTGTACACACCATCTATCTAGATGGATAGCATACACAACCTGTGTAGGTATCTAGTGTACGTAGGTCTTCTAGCTTAGTCAGTGGGCTTTTTTCTAATTGCTGTATTCCTATACACAGGTGGGCTTGCTTCATTAGGACAGGGAGTAACTCACCCCCCTATTTCTCAATACTAGATAGTACATCATCCAACCACCTTTTCGGTCACCACATGTATTTTAGATTCCCACATACATATAAGGCAGTACACCATTCGCGAAAGTAGTATCGTCATTGCGCATTGGTAGATGCTTACATTATGTACCAGCACGATTTCTAGCTTCGCAGAGTAGGAATGTCCCTCCAGAATCCGTCTTCTCTCTATCCATCCACTTTGACCTTTTACCCCAACCCCAAATGCCGGTTTTCATTTATATAGATACATTACTACATCCACGAGTTGCTTTCTTGCCCTATGAAGCCCATCCCATAACCCGCCGCCGGGTTTGCCGCCGGGGTTTCGCCGTTCCCTGAAAACATATCCCATTCCACAGCCCCTGCATCAATAAAGCCGAGCATCTGATCCCACGGCATGCTCAGGCCCTGGGGTGCCACCCTGTTCGTCATTGCGTGAACATTGGCTGCTGCATCGACTACTTCGCCCGCCCGCGTTTGTTTCGCTTCCGCCGACGGCAAGAGGGCCCGTAGTTTGACGATGTATTCCGGCGTGGTAGGCACCGACCCCGTCGTCTCCCGTAGCCACGTCTCCCGCACCTTCCAGGCGCGAATCACGAGAACACCGAGTGCTAGATGCATCTTATTGGAGAGTGTGATTAGCTCCTGGTGAAATCGATAGTGCTCCTCGACGACGGTCCATGCCCTCTCTACGAGGCTTCCAGTGGCCCGCTCGCTCAGTTGACCCGTCATGTATATCATCATCTCAGCCTGAAAATGGGTGAGCACTATTGCCAAAAGTTAGTTAACTACGAAGTGCCATCTTGGTCGATTTTTCACATACTGAACCACAGAAACTGTCCTCGCAACTGTGTCTTACGGTACAATTTCAAATCCATCTCCAAGCTGGCCACCGAGATTTTGAACAAGTTGTCCTTATTCCCATGAATTTCAGTGCCCCACTGCAATATCAAATTAGCATATCTCGCTTTAGTTTAGGCCACAACACGAGCAGGGAGCCTGGCCTCGGACTACGCTTAGCGTTACTGGGTCCGGCCTGAGGAATGAGATTATCAAAAAAATCGCGATGCGTACGCGAACCGGGGGCGGGGGGGGGGGGTGGAAGGGATTGGGTTCACATGCCTCAGGTTGCTCTGAAGCGGGGCAAATAAGTTCCTGGCATTTTGAGATGAGCAGATGCCGCGTCTCCGCCGCTAGCTCGTGTATAGGGCCCATCGAAGGGTCACAATGATTGTCTAGAATATTGGCGATGGTCTGGTCTAGCTCGTGAATGCGTCGTCGTGCCTTTTCTACTTCTTCGGGGGGGACGTTATCAAGAAGAGCGATCTAGTCACGAATCAGGAGTTAATTTTGCTGTGCATACTAACGTTTATCGACAGTTCGGGCACCGTGTGGGAGATAGGACGAGCTAGGTTCGAGTCACTCAACTCTTTCTCCCGGGATAGATAAAAAGGGGATTGAAAGACGAGCCCACTAACCTCATTACCTAGGACGACGGTTTCTAGATTTGGGGTATCCATCATCATCTTCGCCATCTCGTAGCATACCAAACAATAGATCATATCCGTTGGGCCATTCCTCGGCTGCAGTGTTGTCATAGTGGGGTACAAATCCGCATCGTGAATGTTGTTTGGTTGTCTGGTATCCCAAGACCGTGGGAGGAGAGACTGACCGAGGCCAGACATGAGAGCGTAGACAGTATCGATTAGAATAATCTGCCACCATATCCTCCTCCGCATCTCGGTTTCGAAAGGTGGAAGCCCGAGTAGCTCGCCGTCTCTATGAAGCCCCATCTTTTGGGCGACTCTCACAGTGACGCCGTTGAGGATCCAGGCAGCATGACGGTCAACACGGCCCGCGAGCGAGAACTGGGGTTGTTAATGCGGATATGACAAGGCAAGCCCGATAAACTTACAAAGTACAACACTAAAGCCTGCAGAACCACTAGATCATAGGTTTTCAGTATGCCGATACGCATGAGGGCTATTCGGCAGCCCGTGGAAAACCGCTGATACGCTTCCTCCTTTGCGCACCCCAACTGTTGTTGGCACTCCCTTTCGTCCAAGGCGGTAACAGCCATGACGTAGATGGAGAAGAGAAGTGCCTCGACATTCTTCGGAATGGAGCCCGGATCTATCGTGGCTTCTACCAACTTAGGCTGTACCGAGGGTACGTGGATAACTTTAGTCAACGGGTTAACTTTCTCAAGAAACGTCTGCCAAAGGCGAAAGGCGTGGGCTGGAGATGGTCGGTAGTCTTCGACGTTACCATCGGTGCCTTCTGACAGCACTATGCTCGAATGATACTCCGGTGTGCGAGCGTCAGCAGGAGTACAATGATCCTCAATTTCATCGTCTTCTAAAATTTCGCGCATAGCGGAGATCTGCGACGAGATCAGTACCGTTCAGAAATTTCACGTGTCTCATAGATTCTTAGGTTGCCGTGTCTGAGTCGGCATTACACGCGGTTTTAGGGGCCACAGCAGACTCACTTACTTCGCGATGTACAGTGGCCCAGAGATGACTATCGGTGAACTTGGTGCCATCATCGTCGATGACCAACCTGCCCATAGGCCTCCAGGGTTCGTCGCGACTTGTGAAATCACTGGAGGGAGTGCGCGGGTTTGTCGTGTACTCAGAAAGCAGCTCTTCGCAGCGCGCGAGTCTCTGTTGCAAGTCTTGATTAGGCCGCCGACGCTTGCGCGGAGGCGCCGGCGTACTGGGGGTGCACGGGACATTTGCCTGGGCGACACAGTTTAGTGAAGTCCGGAACGGTTGTCACATTGGCTGACCTTGACTGCATAATGGAAGCAAGAGTTAGCCCGTACCAGTGGATTATCAGGGAGAGCGGGGGGTCTTCTAACCGCAATTCGAGCAGGGGGTATGGCGATCACATTTAATCTTGCGGTTTTGGCACTATGATGAGAAAGATTATGAGCATACGAGATGAACAGTTTGAGAGCACACGCAAATAAACACGCAAACAAACAAATGACGGATTGGCTGGCTGATTGTAGGGAGATCTCACAAGCACACATGCGAGAATTCTCGGTGTCCTCCCCGATGTGGAAGCCATGTTTCAGATGGGGGCGTGCAAGTCGGCGACAGAGGTGTCAGCCCCGGGTGGAATCATGGAGTCTATGCGAAAATCCAGTCAAAACCAAAGCCAAAGGTATATTGAGCGGGCGGGCAAGCTAACAACTTGAGGCCTCAACAAACGACGATGCCAGTTCGACTTCGACCCTGCTGCCTAATCATATGCCAGGCCACATGGGTGGATCCCTCTAGTGAGAGGACCTAATAGGATTTAAATGCTACCTATCGCATATATCAGCGCCCGCGTTCATGTGAGACGTGTGAAAGGTATGAAGGAATGCTATCGTGTAAGGTAGGCTGGCTAGTCCCCCCAAGTATATATATACCTTGCTCTTCAAGAGGTCTATACTACCTGGGACTAGGTAGAGTCCAGAGACCAAAGGTATCGAGTCATCCGTAATTCCGGAATAAGACGGGAGTAGTGTAAGCCAGGATCTACACGGTATGCCCGTAGCGCTGTGCGCTGTCTGTGTGCTGGTGCGTATTCTCTGTTTGATGCTCAGTATTGTATTGTCGCTGTTGGTATATTTCTTCTTCCGCGCATCCAGTAGAGAGTAAGTGATGAGTATCCGAGTATGCTGAATGAAACGCGACAAGATATGGAAGAACACAGACTCTTATCGACTTATCTTTCTTTTCAGCGGCATGAGCATTGGCATTGGCAGCCTGACTAATCACAGTCAACGAGGTGCGTTGAGCCTGTAGGGCTGTGGGGAAGGTGCTCGACCAATCTAGAATTCGGTCGAATCGGGATGGCTGAGCTCCGCCAGTCACCTATACCTGCTGTATAACACATGCACAAGGTTCTTTGTCCTCCTGCAACCAGCCTGGTAATTGCCCAGCGGTAACAATTTGGTACCGACAAGTGATGATGGCATTTGGAGTTATGTACGGACAGACTTATAGTACACGGATGATGATTCCATTGCGCACGTACGAAATCCTTGTTTTGGATTAATGCTACTATCTAGTAGATACCTTCGAGCCTGAATGAAAATTGCCTGACGGAATTCCGGAATTGTGGGAACAAGCGCCGGAATACCGTTTGGGCGTTGCGTTCCACAAAGCAACTACCTAGTATATAGTCAACAATTTATTCACCTTGTATATCGGATGGGTAGAACTTAGACCAGAGTTCAATAGAACACTTTCACTGTTGAAAGCACTGGTTCAATTCCACGATATTATCGCTAGTCCGTAAAAAAAATTATATTTAGGATGATCAGAGACAGGACATACGCATATCTTACCGAAGTTTTCGCCAGTTGTCTGGAACCTATCACTTCAGTCATGTCCCCAAGGAGGAATGGTATTTTTGGCGAGTGTTATTATATACGTAGGCCGTCGTCTATCGTCTCACACCGTTAAATCCTGCCTCCCCTCTATATTTACCATCGGTGGACCTGCAATAAATCTAGATCGAGACAGACGTCCATCCATCTTTCATGTTGATTTGAGGAAGAGGGAGAAGGTATCGTATAAGATCAATTCACCTGGACAGAATCGAAGGAAAGATAATCCCACCCCATATGCCCCTTTATTTCTCTACGCAATGAATAAAATGCCCCTTTTTCTCTGTTTCCTACCGTGACGCCAAGTGATGCGAAGACCCAGGTTTAGCCCCCACCTTCTCCTGTCCTATGTCTAACGACTATGGCCCACCCAGTTTGGTTTTTCGTTGTTGTAGTTGTTTAGCCCTAAACACCTAGACTCTTCACACAGGTCCATAGGACTACAGGTACGATGACGTTATCATTTCCACCGGTGAGCACAGCCTCCGTGAGGCTGGCTATGCTGGCACAGGCGCCTGTCTTCTGCATCGTGGTCTGCCAAGCATCGGCGTTTCGGTTCGTGGCGGCCCACCCGCCGAGGCGCAGCCACATGTGAGCGGCCATGAGACCTAGGAATACGGCGGTTGCGAAGGCGGCGCTGCCCTCGAGGCTTTTCCCTCCGCCCCAGAACCACTTGCGATGTCCGTAACGCCGCCCGATGAGGGAAGCGGCTGCGTCGCCTAAGCCTACGCACACGACGCCGGATACCATGGCAACCTCTCGAGTAGGCATGCTCCAGCCTCTCAGGTGACCGTGGCCGGTTCTAGGAAGGGACCCGAGAGACAGCCAGAGAGGAATGGCACATCCGATAAGGAGGAAAATATGCGAGATGACGACGGGTCCCCTGAGGTCCCGCCCATCAACATAAGGGGCTAAAAAGAAGGCAAGCGGTTTGGACAGAGGAGGCAACTGACTTGCTCGTAGTAGATCGAGAAGTAGAAAAGCAGCGAGGACGATGGAAAGCGCCAAGGCAACGAAGCATGGGTCAACGTATGTCGCCGGGAGGAACATGGCCACCATCATGAAATGAAAGACTTTTCGACGCGTGTCCACCTCGCAGACAGGCGACAGGCTGAAGACTATTATAAGGCCGATAGTGATGATGACTATGCAGTAGGCACTGAGGGCTAAGCGAGTGTTCGCCTCGCCAAAGGAGCATCGTAGGCGTTCAACCCATCCGTGCTCTACGGGTTGGTCCATGCCTCGAGATAACCTAAGTGGAAGACAAATCCACCATCCTAGGTTGTGACTGACGACCTGCCACCTGAACCACCGGATATCTCCGAATAGATAACCTAATGCCCAGCCAACTGGCTCATCACCGTGCAACGATTCGCGCATGACCAACTCCTTGACGCCGATGATGGGAACTGGGATAAATATGGTGCCGATGATGCAAACATAAACGTACAAAGCATAAATCCACTTCCGAAATACTGCTTGTTTATAAGTGAGGGAGACGAAAGTCTTCATGGAGAGGGATGCCGATCGCTTTTTTCGGCCAGATGGTGTATGAGTTTGCGGTTTTCGTTGCCTGCCAGTCCCCGGCAGTGTGTGTCTATGAACCTGTGCTGTTTCTGCCTTTTTCTCTATAATATCATCGACGCCCGAGAGAGCATTCACATCATAATCACGGAGGGGCGAGGCACCGTCCGCACCTGTGGTACGCACTCGAGTGAGTGCTTTCGACGTTTGGGCGCTGGTGTCGGCTGTGTCGTCTGGGTCCTCGATGGCTTCGCACGAGCTGCAGGACGAGCTGTCCAAGGGCGCATGGAACAGCTCATACCTCATCCGCCGCCACGACATCATTGTTGAGAGAAAAGCAGTGCTTCGCTTCGTGAAACTCGACGGGCGCTTGAAGCGCCATTTGGGTACACGAGCAAGCGCTATCCCCCACTGTATTGGTTTGCTACAGGACACCAGGATATCAAGGCCTCCCGCCCACAGCATTGCTTTCAGGATAGTGATTTGTGGCGAGGAGGATAACAGGAGGATATTGATGAGACCGATGGAGAGCAGCTGCAGCTCGGCTGTTAGGAGACTGGTGGTCGTCAAACTGTTTAAGACGCTGAGAAGGCTACAGTGCAGGGGATAGAGAAGGATTGCTGACTCGGGAGAAAGGGCTGTCAGTAATTCACCTGCCTTCCCATCCTCTATTCGTACGGTTGCGAGGTCGCTTAGAACACGCGGTATAATTAAAGGCACGGACGCCACTACCCAGTGGAGGGAGCTAAGATCCTCGCCAGCTGGAGACAGCGTAGGAATCAGGGCTCGTGGTAGGGAGCAGAGTGCGAGGATAGTGTTTGGGAGGAGTATGGCCGGATTGTCGACGGCGATCAAGGATGAAACCAAGAGTGTCATGGTCGGGGGGTAGAAAAGGGGTGCTGGATCGAACGACGAGGGCAGCATGATAGGTACTTTTCTCGAGGGTTTTCGGTGCCAATAGGCCCAAAGCAGCAGTCGCAATGGATATAGAACTATCAGAGATGCCACCGTTCCCACAGCGTGACCGAGTTCTGCGTGAATATCCATTAGCTATTCTCACTGGGTCAGCGCAGCAAGAGGGTTCTTATTTACCACGACTTGACCTTTGTAAGATAGGCCGCACCTGGGTATTGGCGTATACACATATGCCTAAGATACCGATGATAAGTAGCTCGGCGAAACGACGGATGGTCTCCCTCGCCCTCCTCCTCTTCCACTTGTCTGGGATGGTAGAGGAGGTCTGAATCCACGCAGACGTGCCTTTCCTTGCGCCAAAGGAGAGCGGTCTATCTTCGTGATCGAGTGGCGCCGGCGTCGCGAGGTAAGGAGTAGAGGCGCCAGAAGAGGCCTCGCTCCGTCCGCGCAGGCCCTTATGCAGCCTTCTCGGGGCGGGCAGTCCCTTGAGGAAGTGCTCATCATCGGCTTCAGTGCCACTATCGGTAGGCGGGGGGCTTCGTCGTCTAGCGGCATAGCGTATAGAGGGTTCAAGCAGCTCAGAGATTTGGCGATGATATGGATTGGGAGGTCTCGACTGTGACCTCAATCTGTCGAGATCAGGATGGTTCAAAACATCTTCGCAAGCGCTCGCTGAAAGGCCAAGATGGTCAGGCATATCGGGGGGACCAATTGGCCGCACAGAGTGTTCCGTGTCATGAGAAATCGAAGAGATGATCTTAACTATTGTTCGGATACGGTAAGATCTCGGTTTCGATATGTTGGAAGTCCTCAGGGAGCCAAGGAAGGAAAAGCCGGGTTGGACTGTGGAAAAGTTTGTGCAGGTTGGAACCAAACAGACAAATAATCGATCACATGTATTTCGTGAGGCTATCTTGAGAGCTGTTCAGTCAGTCAACCATGCACTAAGATACCGTACATGCCTGCACTATTGCGTACTTGTGTGGGGATTACACAGGTACCTTGTGTAGGTAGGTGGTAGGTAGGTACTGATAAGATCTATCTATACCCCATGTAACTAACAGAGGTACCAAGTAGAGAAAAAGAGATGTCCATTGACAACTAGACTAGGACTAGCGCTAACAGGATGCAAACCTACCGCTACTGATATAGTAAATACCCATTTAACTGTGAACCAACATTCCCCTCTGTAAGTACATTGGTACACGCCTTTATCGATAAGAGATGTTGCCTTGAATTAAATTCAGTAAAAGAGGCAGCATAAGGATATAAGCACAGTAGGTACCTAGTACCCATAGTCATTAGGTACATTAGGTAGGTACCTATAGTGGTGTGGTGTGCCCCAGGTTAGGTAGTGTGAGAGATCTCCTACCGTTTAATGTGCGTTAAATAGTCAAGGATCGCAGGCTCTCGACCATACCTATTTTGCAATGCTTCATTAGCATGACTTCAACAGACCTGTTTTCTCTGCGATTTTCTTGTCTCATAGTGCGACTCACGGCACACTGTGGCATGCAACACATTGGACAATCACCAACAGCAAACAGCGACTGCATTCAAAACATCATGTTGGTGATGGTGGGACACTTCCTACCACGTCTCCAATGCAGTCCCAAGTTATAGCAAATCAGAAAATTCCATAGAAAAAGACAAAAACATGATAATTATTTATAAGTTGCCAATGACGACAATCTCGTATTCCAAGCCGGAGCACTTGCCGGAGCCTGTCATGTAAATGCGCTAGTTCCAGCCGAGACTAGGCACACTCATCCAAACGTCATTGATTTATTTTACCAATTACCATGTTAGATTATGTTTAAGGTCAAACTGCCAAGCATTTCCTTACATGGAAGGCTGATCTATAGTATCTATACGTTTGGGGACTTGAAGGAGACAACAAGTCTAGTCTAGATAACTCGGATATCACTAGACAATGACTATTGTCCGATACGCCTTCTGAAAACACCAAAAGTACAGGCTCGGTGTGTCCTGGCCGCCCATGCGACTTACACGCCTAACCTCTCGGATATAGGACTCATGGTGGAGGCCTGGAGGCTTAGAGGCTAGTTGTCGTAGGCCGGGTTTCCCGAGTCTTTTAACCCCCGACTATGTACTAAGATCATCGACACTTCAGAACACGAGGGACAAAAAGAAGGCCAAGTTGCTGTAGTGACATCCTTGCCACTCTCCTTGTAAATTTGTAATGCACTGTAGCTAGCTGTCCGGCATGCTACTGTGTGTATAAAGGTATGGACACTCCAAGTTAGTACATGGAGTGTTGTGTGCCTAGGTTACTGTCTAGATAGGTATGTAATATATTCAATGAACTTCAGCTCAAGTCTGCAGCAGTGTTATCCTCCGCTATTTCACGCTTGCTAGGTATGCCGCTATTGCCGTCTGGTTTTGTCCCACAAGCCAGAATACAGTACAGCAGTTGAACCCACCTCAGCTGATAGGCAAGTAATGCAGAAGTAGACACCCTTACGTGTGCTGCAGTGTACATCTTTTTCTCCCTAGGCACCCACCAATCGGACTCTACACACAGTGCTTGATGATTTGGCACCACCCACCCAGCCGGTACACCTAAAAAAAAAAGTCATGAGGATGCGGCTCGAATCAAGGTCTATCCTAGCTCATCGAGCTGGCTAACTGACTGTAGTGTAACGCCTAGTCCCCCTCATTACCCACTACCTACATGTCCTAGTTCTACCTCTATATATAAATACATACAACGTATATATTCTACTGGGCACCTCCAAGCCGTAGAGGTTTTCTTCCCGCCTTGACCCGTTGTCCGTCTTACCGTCCCATCCAGCCATATTCTGGTCGAATCCCCTAGAGATATTCCCCATCATTAGTGAGAAGACCACTGCTCGCTTGAGTGTCTGGCCGAGGGAAGGGCTAGACTGTGGCAAGACGATGCCGACCATGCGGACACTTCTTTTCACATTCTTTGTCTATACCTCTTTCACAGCTGCCTTGACCGATGCCGCCTACTTCGGTGTGAGATCATTGCGGGAGGACTCTACGGGGGTGGAGGACGTCGACAATACCGTAAATCAGAATGGGGATCAGACGTCGTTCTCTCGTCTGTTGAGCGTCGTCTCACCTCGAGCTCTACACCAACTTCTCCACGAGTATGCTCCAAATGCCTTTAAGGATGGTGTCTCCGGCTCAGACCACCAAACCGTTGAAGCCGTTCACGCCAGGAGTCCCGAGCTACCGTCGAGCGTCGTTCGCTTAGCTATTCGACAAGGAACGTCCGCAAACAATACAACCACCTCGGACACCACGACTTCTTCTTCTGCCCCGGCTACTACCTCGGACACGCCATCGACAACATCGACCGATGAGCCAACCACATCGACAGAGCAAACGCCTACGGAAACAACAAGCACAAACCAGGATACGCCCACAGCCTCATCGTCGACTCCAGCAACCACACCAACTCCAACTCCTACTTCTACTCCTACTTCTCCATCCTCGTCCACATCTACATCTACCTCTACCTCTAGTTCTACTCCTACTACTGAGGCGACTGAGACCGAAACCCCAGACTCTACCTCGTCATCTTCATGGCAGACCTCTAAGTCTTCCAGCGATGCACATTCTTCTACTAGTAAGTGAACGCACATTATTTGAGTGCCTCCGCTGTGAAGCGATTTGATGACTGTAATAAAAATGACGACTTGGAGCGCTTGTCAATTTCTCGACTGCTATCAATCCGCATCTTTAACATGACTCATTGCTTCAGCTACTCCCATGCTCTCGAAATTCGTGTATGTGTGTCCGTTCTAATGCCGTGTAGCCTCCACATTTTCAACATCAACTACCCCTACCCCGACATCAAGGACCTCGACATTTACGTCGACACTTCCTGGCGGCGCCGTGACAACGGTAACGGAGGTTGCGGTCGTCACGCCCGGCGTTACTGATGGGGACAGTACCCCGACGTCCGCTATTGGTAATCTACAGACTGGATCAGCGGCTCCGATTGTGAGAGGGCCCGGCTTCGAAATTTTTGCCGGCTTTCTCGTCGGCGGCGTCATATTTGCTTAATCAAATGGCGGTAGCACATATCAAAGTTGCGCATGGTTTGGTGCGTTTAACCTCGGTGGGGGAACCCGGGGCATTGGATACGGTGGAAGAATTCTTACTCTAGACAGTTGACAATAGGGTATAGCATACGTAAACCGGTTACATTGGGTAGGCTCTTTGTGACGGATATATTATTGAGATCATCCTGGCAGGCCTGGAGCATTTAACTATCGACGGCATCGGCCATCGGGCGTAATACAGGTGGAGGATGATTTAGCCATCATTTCTTGCCATGAGATTACGACCACGGTAACAGTACAGAAATATACAAGCAGCAAGGTAATAATCAATAGGTATTAGAAATTTTAGACTAGGCAGGCAATAGGAACCTTAATAAGAATGTCAACACCCTACAACGAACGAACTTTATCTTCATTACGAGTCTATATATGTATTGTAATACGTGTGCATACGCCCTGCCTACACCGAGCGCAAACAAATCCTGCCCCGAGAAGTCTACAAGGAATTTCCATGCGTAAGCAGCATTGTAACCCAAATTTTCACCGATATTTGGTGCCTTTGCGTAGTAGCCGACATCTCAGTTTGTTTCCATCCACGTGCGCGATAGTGAGTAACCAGCTAAATTCACCACCACATTGATAATGCGAAGACCGCTGGTATCTGGAAATGCTAGACTAGATGGGGGCATTTTCATAATTCCATTACTCATTTACTAGCTAGGCCGTATGGAACTTTCCTTCTTCGCGTCGTTACAGCTATAGCTATAGCTGCCTCCCGTTGCATGCGTCGTTAGGGGGTAGCTTACAAAAGTGAGTCTGAGAGTCCGTCAAGACATCGTTCAGACGTTGAGATTGCAAGGCAGCCTTGTATATAACTGATGGCTACTTTTGGGATGAGATAAAGCGTGGATCGTGGTATACCGGGGTGTGAACCTTGAGAGAGTTATCATGGCATTCCGGCACGCCCCCAAGCAAGTACATGCCACGGATCCAAAGCCGCGGGCAAGTGTCAGAGGTGATGAACAGTAAGTTGCTTCCCTCTTGCCGTATGAATCCATATCTGGTCGTCGGCAGTAGCGCGGTCGTTTCCTGTTTGATGTCCGGGGCTGTCATGTTCTTTATCCGGGGCCGATCTTCGGCATGTCGTGATGTTCGCTCAGCTTGGATAGATATGTGTTCAAGCTTTCCACTCTTTCTTTATGGGTCTTTCGGATCTCTGAGGCAAGGGCAGGGTCCTCGAGGATTCGTTGCATCTGTTATGCGCGGCACACGGTCTAGGTCAGCGTTTCGTTCCTCCACTTGACCATAGCCACCAAGATAAGGACGTGCAGCAGGGTGTGTGCATGTATGTTACCTTCTTTTTCACTGCCTCTTCATGTCGCCGTTCTGCTTCCGTCTTGTACTCGGGCTCGGGTTCGGATTCGTGGCCGGATATCGCTGCCTTCTTTGCGTCCTTGATGCCGTCTCGCTCTTCCAATTGCGTCTCGGCGCCAGGTGTGCTGGACAGGGACCGTTCGAGACTCGCCGACTTGTCTTTATCCTTGCTCTGGCTCTTGCTCCGCTTCTTCTTCGTGGTCTTTTGGACCTTCGCACCCTTCAATTTGAGGGCACCGCCAGTCCCGGCCGAGAAGTAGTCGCCTGCCGGCATGTTTGTTCGATGGCGCGAGTCTATAGAATATGTTGGACAAGGACAAAGCCTTGATAAGAGGTTATTGTGAGGAATAGGTCCTGTACTGTGGACCCTGGTTGCCAGTATAGGCAGTAACATCAGCACATACCTAGTGACTGGACCTATCGATAACACAGCTGGGCGACAGCTGGCACTACTACACAGGGGTTCGGGTCCCACTCGGTCCACGAAAATATTCCATAAATTGGAGTGGAAGCTCCCAAGCTCCCCTCTTCTTTTTCTCTTTTCCTTCTTCAGATCAAAAAGTAATCACAGAGTCGCCACGACCGTCACCTCGATGCTGTTACAGTGACGAGTTGCCATCCCCTATATGGGAATTTACTCTGGAGAAGAATCTCCTTACTAGGAAGTTTCCCGCTCGTCTTCGGACTGTGGACGGGAGATGTCGATTTGAAAGGAAACATGCCACGAACATGACGTGCTGTCAATGGATTGTTGTTTTGCGTGAATCGGTGCAAAATGAGGCGCCTCTACGATGTGTCTGCCAGGTCGCATAGATGAACGGCCGCGATGATGTTCAACGAGAACCTTCAATGCAAGAAGTCATCACCTCGTCCGAGGTTCAGGCATCGGGGATTTCCCTTGCCAAGCAATACGGCCGAGTATACACACACACATAGTACGAACACAGCTCCAGCCTATACTGCTGATACGCGTGTGCGTTCTCTACTTGCCCTCGTTCTTGATTTATCATTGAGATGCGAATAGTCAGGCCCTGATTTTGGCCTGGCGTGTGAATCGAGTGTTTTTGCTGATGCTGAAGACCAGAATGCGGTTGGAACACAAAGCATGGCTTGTCTCACTCTCATGTCTCCCATGTCGCCAAGGCACCACATAGCAGGGCTTCACCTATGTTCTCTGTATTATACAGCTGAGGAATGCCTTGAAATGACCGCATCATTCCCACTGCTGTTCAGTCCCACCAGACACCTGCCAGAGAGGTTTGTTATGGATCACTCGTTGCTATGTCCTGAGGGCCAAGAGATGGCGATGCCGTTGTCCACCTCTGGTATAAAGATGGCAGCTTGCCTAGCTGTTTTCTTTGATTTTCATTCTCATTAGCATCTGCCTCCTAATTGATTATCACAGTCACTCGTTCAAAGCCTCTTGGCAATCACACTCCTTTCCCAACAACACCACTCGTTTAGCTACAGTTGCTTCCAATAATCAACACAATCGTCCAACATAATACGTTCATAGCATATTTATAAAACCAGCGCATTCATCAAAATGTCTTTCGCCAACGTTACTTCGTCGGCTTTCTTGTACTGCCCTCCTGTCACCCAGACTCTCTTCACAACCATCTATGAGACTGTCCTGCCTGCTGCGTGCGAGACGAGCAAGTGGTTGGCTACCTACACAATCACCGAGACCTGCCTCGGTAACAAGGCAGACTACGTCACCCCTACCATGCCCCCGGGATTCATCGTCACCACAGTCAGCTGCCCTATCTGTCCCGAGTCCGAAGTCGTCATCACATGCCCTGGAGCGCAACCTACCGGCTTCGGTCGGCCAACTGTACAGATCAGTGGAAACGGCGTTACCGCTACCATCATCGCTTCACCAGCCACAATACCCACCAATAGCAGTCCTGCAACACCTACTGGAGTTCCACCAGCTTACCAGGGCAGTGTGGGTGGAAATGGTGGCAACGGCGGCAACGGCGGCAGCGGTGGTAACGGCGGCAACGGTGGTAACGGAAGCAATGGAAGTAACGGAAACAATGGAAGTAACGGAAGCAACGGCAATGTGGGCAACGGCAGCAAGGGCAACGGTACGGTCAGCAACCCTCCTCCCATGGTGATCACCGGTGCTGCGGCATCATTGAAGAGATCTTTGATGGTCGGTGCCGGTTTGGCCTTCATGGTCGGTCCCTTCATCCTTCTATAAATTTTACTTCAAGTCTTGTGGTTATGGTTTCAGGTTAGGCATTGTCTTTCAGGGGAATCTTGGTAAAATCAGTTGTTCCTTTTTGTCGGGTATGGTTGATGAATTATGTCTCTTTACTAGTGGGAGAGGTTGTGGTATAGGGGCCATACATGGGGATCCGAATCTTTCGGGTATTCTCCCCCTGCTGTTTTTACGCGATCATCTGCATTAATCGATTCAAAGTTTCAAACATTGTCTGTTGTTATACCCTCACTAGGAATGTCGGCATATGATGTAACCCAGGAGAACACAGGCATATATTTACAGATTATACCTGCATTTTATTCGTATATTACAAATACATTACTCGCTGCGTTTAGACCTCGGTGTCGGTTATCCAGTACCTGCGCACGCGTTTCGCACTGGAGGTAGACTAACCTTGGGCTCGAGCTGGTGACTCCCAATGTGACCATCGGGTGTTGGCTTAGTCTATTGATAGTCACAGAAATTCTAAGGAACAAATATAATAAATTCAAGTAATTCGGGGCCGGTGGCTGTCAACAAGACTTACTGAGACACCAAGAGTCGTGGAATAAATTTGTGAGTTGAAGGGTCTCGAGTCTATCCCTTGTTAAGATGGGCCTTTGTTATTGCCCCTGTTTCCCCTCAAACTTCCCCCTCCAAGACCAATGCAGCAAGACATCATGCTACTTTGTGCTTTAGTAGATGGCTTGACAACCAACATAGGAGTCGAAAAATCGGATACACAGAGTATAAAGATCATCTGGATGGCAGAAGCTATATACATCTTACATTAACCCGTCCATATTTGAATTTTAGCCCACACAGATTGATATTCGAGCAATGGACGAAAGGCTGAGGAATTAACTCGGACCACAGAAGTCTACCTCTCTGGAGCAGTATATCGATGATCCTGTCTCGAAACCAGAAGATTAGTCTTCGCTTCTGGGATTCTGCGTCTGGCACTGCGATGACAATTACATATACAAAAGGATCGATCTCATTGAGGACAATGATTCACTCTGGACCCACGTAGTCGTTTCGGTGAAAGGATCGAGTTATCTTCAAAGGGGTCACTGTCAGAAGCTACGTCGCCAGTGGCCAGATAGTCGGGAGCACATAGAAGCCGCAAACTGGGCTCCTTGAACCGTGGGAGGGGAGGGTTAGTCGTGTTGGTTGGACTAATACGGAGGTAAGCAGAAATTTGTCGATATCTATCCGAGCAGGACCTTACCTAGGCGGTCGAAACCTTCAATATCTATTCAATCTATTCCCAAAGATATCCTTTAATCAAGTTCTATTTACAAACTCTCCTTTCTAGTTCACTTGGCAGGCAGAAAGAATTAAGAGTGAAGCTGATACTCTTTAGTCACTACTCTTGAAATTCCGGTGCTAACCTAGAGAGTAAATACGGCGTACGGCCAGAGATTAGGTATCACGATAGGTAGAGATAGTGTAATTTGTATTTTGACCGCCGTAAGGATTGTCATCGCGGTCGTAGGAAACGTCCAGACTCACCGACTCGCAACTTTTGATGAAGCGCGCAGTTGTCGCGTAGATAGAACTATTTAACACAGACACAGATAGGACAGGGGCTGCCCCTTTGCTGCCCAATAAGATGCTGATCTGGTCCCATGCGACCGGTTCTCCATTATCGACCTACTTGTTTGGGTAAGATGCCTAATACCACACGTGGAACTACGCTCACGGCCGGGGTTCTAGCCTCGATGCAATACCTCGCTACCTCCTTCGGAGGACAAGACAAGACAGAGAAGAAGAAGAACTTGGACTAGGTATCCCCTGATCAGCCCCGAGGCTGATTTACTGGGAGCTGGAGTATTTACAATACTAAATAGCACACTAGGTATACTTATTTAATCCCGCATCTCCTGCATCTCCTTCTTCTTTTCTTTTCTAAATATATAATATACACGACCATGCAATCCGAGTCTTGAGTTTTTTCAAGCTTTCGGGAACAAACTCGGCTTCTGCTTGGCTTCTACATGATATTCTTGGCGGGTCTCCACTAGCGAATGCTCTTGCGACTTTCATCTCCAGGAAAGGAAAATCCCATGGCTGTCAAGCACGGTTTCGGCGTCGTTGTGACGACGCTGACTCTCGCCCTCGCCCCAGCTGTGCTCGCCTGTGAAGGTTGCTACGCCCCGGCCAACCATGTCGAGCATGTTCGTCATGTCAAGCGGATGCAACCAGACGCCCTCAATGCTACCTACGCACCTACGAGGGCCCTGGAATGGGGCCAATTGAACTTCTTGCATACAGTATGTCGCTTTCCGCGTATCGATACTCTACCGGGTGCCAATCAATGGCGATGGGCTAACTGTACATTTGAATTCGTAGACCGACACCCATGGTTGGCTGGAGGGACACCTGAAGGAGAAGAACTACGGTGCTGACTGGGGCGACTTTGTCACTTTCTCGACGCACTTCAAGCATCAGGCTGGCAACAGTAAGCGACAAATCTTGTGTTTTTACAACGGCAGTGTTTACACCAGGCAGCATCGTGCGCTTATCTTGCCCCCCTCCTTTTCCGCCTCTGCACGTTTTCGAATGGTCGTGTACGGTCTTGCGTAGCCACTGCACTCGGAGTCTCCTGGGCTTTAGTTCCTCAAGATGTCGCCACGATTGGAGGCAAATGCTAATATTCGACCATACAGTGGGCGTCGACCTCCTCTTGATTGATACGGGTATGTGATGGCCGCGAGACCTGAACTCTTGGCATGGCTAATATGGTGAAATAGGTGACTTGCACGATGGCAACGGCTTGAGCGATGCTACGTCGCCTGATGGAGCAATTTCTATCAACATTTTTGACGATGTCGAATATGACTTGCTCTCAATCGGTAACCACGAGCTTTACTTGGCAGATGTGGCCTACCAAGCTCTGTACGTGACTCTAGCGTCGTTCCAGACCACTTTCTGGTATTCATCGGAAAGAGCAGGGATCCTTGCAAACACCTGAAATATCCGAAATGCAATTGTTGTGAGCGAAGGTAGCTGACATTTGATCTTGAAAGGGACGAGATATCGGCCTACTGTGAGTAATTCTCGGAGGCATTTTCTTCTTGCTTTGGCCGCTTTTGGGGCATGAAGGCTCCCTCCCGGGCCAACGTCATTATGTCTTGGAAGTTCCTCGCGGTTTCGAAATATTTACAGATTGTGCACAAATGGCGGTTACTAACCCTGACTGTTGTAGGGGGCGACAAGTACTTGACCTCAAATGTGCAGATCGCGGATCGACAGACTGGCGAGTGGAAGTACATTGGCAAGACGCACAGGTATTTTACTAGCGAGCATGGCCTCAGGATCATGGCATTTGGCGTCTTGTTTGATTTTACTGGTAAGCGTCTGCTTGGGGCGTTGATTACCGTTCGATATAGTTTTCAAAACGACTCTAACGGATGTCAGGGAACACCAATGTCACTAAGATCATCCCTGCCAAGACCATGGTAACTCAGAAATGGTTCTTAGAAGCCGTTAACAGCTGTGATCCTATCGACGTCTTCGTTCTCATCGGGCACAACCCTATCCGCAACAGCAGCTTCCGGACAGTTTTCGATGCCATCCGGGCGGTGCATCCCAATACTCCTATCCAGATCTTAGGTTTGTGCCTCGGCCGACTCTTATGCTGTGCTGGATACGTGCTTACTAGCGCTGTAGGTGGCCACACTCATATTCGTGACTTTACTGTTTATGATGAGAGCAGCGTGGCGATCGAGTCGGGTAAGTCAGGGTCTCGAGGGTCTTTGGTCTCTCATGAAATGATGTCGTGCTGATTGGATAGATAGGCCGTTATTGCGAGACCCTTGGTTGGCTCTCCATGTCTGGCTTCACTAAGAACAACAGCGGCTTCGATGGTATTTTCCCCAACCCTGCTGGTGTTCCAAACCCTACGCGCAGGGCGACGGAGAACTCCACCTCTCCTTTCACGTTTTCTCGTCGGTACCTCGATTGGAATCGCAAGACGTTTGCGTACCGTAAGTTGTTTCCCTCTTCTCATCCAGCAGATCCCGGAAGCGACATCATCTAATGCGCATGTTCTATTCCCCGTATTTGACCTCACATTCATCCACTATGCTGCAATCACTAATGTCGACTTGAAGATGCCGAGACTTGGTATGACCATTCTTTCGATTACGACAACGGACGGGCTACCACGGCAGATATCAGCAAGTACAGAGAGCAACTTAATCTCAAGGAGTTGTACGGCTGTGTACCCCAGCACTATTGCATGACATGTGTTCCGTTCAACAGCTCGAACAGCATCTTCCCGCTGCTGTCGACGGCCCTGGCTGAAACGGTCATTAGCGAAGAGCGCAAAGACACGGCCCGCTACATCATCTCCAATACTGGCGGTATACGCTTCGACTTGTACAAGGGACCTTTCACCTACGATGACAGCTTCATCGTGTCCCCGTTTCTCGACGCCTTCTTGTATATTAAAGACGTGCCCTACCCGCAGGCCAGCAAACTCCTCGGCGCGCTGAACCACGCCGGTGCGAGCCAAAAACGTTCATTGGCGTCCATGCCCGTCGAGCGAGATATCTGCGTCGATCCCTTCGTCGAACCCCACAGCCAGATTAAGCGTGATGATGAGCTCCGGAGCAGTGTTCGTGGAATCACCAGACGCCAGGTTGTAGATCTCGAGCCCGGTTACACGACGAAGGATGACTGGGGTACAGACGGAGACGACACAGCGCACTCGGCGATTCCGTACTACACAATCCCTGCCTTCTTCCAGGGTGCGGCCGGGTTCGACGAAAATGGCGAGGCCGACGTCGTCGACGTTGTTTTCGTGGACTTGTAAGTGCCTCTCCCCCACCCTACTCTCCCTTACCCTACCCTGCCAGGGGATAGATCTTAGCCCTGGTGCTCTCATTGCTATGTAGTGGAGGCTTATTCGTATGTATCTAGCATCGAGAGTGACGTGCTTGCTATTCTCGGCTCAAGCTTCAGCTCGGCAGATGTCGATTATTATATCAGTGCCAACTTTACAACTCGGGATTATCTGCCTTTGTTCGTAAAGCAGTCGGAAGCTTTTCAGGCCAACTATCCTAATTGCCCGAGTAGTTAGATGATAGAGTAGCTCCAAGTATTATCGATCCAGGGCCACTCTGGTGTGTTGTGGTGGCCGAGCTGTAAGCTTCACATATTCTCGAACCATGGCGATGGTAGTAGTTGCACCTGAGGCAAGTCGGGCCTAATATAATACTTATTCTTACCAGACTGTTGGAACGAAATATCACGATTCGTGAATTCAAATGCGTAGAGAAAGGAGAGAGTGTGTGTCTGTGGGATGTGATAGGAATATATATATATGTTTTTGCAACTTGCGTGTTGTTAGATGGCCATCTACACGAAGGCGAGGCTTCGATCAGACTTGGACTACTGCCTTTTATTCTCGTGGACTGACGAGCTCCTCTGGCGGCCTCGCCCAATCAATATGGACTGTTTCTTGTGTGGGTTGAGAATTTGGGGGTGTTACTGAAGACATTGTTTATACTCGGTTTACAACTGTATATAACAAATAAAGCGTCAATATACTTGCATGATGAAGTGACTACTGCAGGCTGGACAGTTATGAACTCTGCAATGGCTGTGAAAAGAAAAAGAGAGAGAGAGAAACAGGAAGCTTTCAATTAATCGTACGTTAACCTGTAGGTATAGTAAACCCAACTGCTTCTCCCTCTGCCTCGTTACTCTTCGCACTTGACGTTGACGGTTCGAAGTTCAGATGGCATAACCTAACCTACGTCATTCTGCAGTTATTGGCAACGCTCGGTGGATCCAAGTACTAACTAGATGTACTAGTAAGTATAGGTAGGGATATCGATGGAGACGGAGGGGAAGGGACAGGGTTGGCACGTGCCAAGAGGGTACGTGTGCAGATACCTACTAGAATGCCCGCCAACTCTGATTTACAGGGGTTACAAGGCTGGTTTCTAACGTCGTACTGGTTGGCATAGGTAAAGCAGCAGTACTTGGCGGATGAATAACCGCTCCAGACATTACCCGATTAGGTAAGATTGACTGCTACCATAAACCCCTCAATCCCTCAAGCCCTCCATCTGACCTTCACCCTGTTTAAGACACATTCCCCGTCTTTTCTCTTCCTTCCCTCGCTCAGCCGCTGCGTGCGAGCCGGCACAGCGACAACAACAACAACAACAACAGCAACAGCCATGGCGCCGACCCCCATCACCATCGTCACGGGGTTTCTAGGTTCGGGTAAGACCACGCTGCTGCTCAATCTCGTCCCGCAGCTCCGCGCCGCCAACCCGTCATACCGCCTTGCGCTGCTCAAGAACGAGTTTGGCGACGTCGCCATCGACTCGCAGCTCGCTGCCAGCAGCGCCGTCTCGGGCGTCCAGGAGCTGCTTAACGGTTGTATCTGCTGCAACCTTGTAGGCCAGTTAGCCCCCGCCCTCGCCGAGCTCCGCAACACCGTCCAGCCCGATCGCATCGTTATCGAGACCTCGGGCTCTGCTTTCCCGGCCACCCTCGCCATCGAGGTGAATCGCATTGCGCGCGAGACTGGCGGGCAATATGTCCTCGACGGCGTCGTCAGCGTCATCGACGTCGAGAATTGGTCCGGCTATGAGGACACCAGTTTCACCGCTCGACTTCAGGCCCGCTATACCGACCTCATCATCTTTAATAAATGGGAGGCTTGTGACGAACACCGTTTTGATGAGGTGAGAGATCGTGTTGGTGACCTAGAAGTCGATGTTGCCTGGGTCAAGAGCGATCACGGCCGTGTCCCCGTCGACGTCATCTTCGGCATTGACCGGGGACTCACGCGCGCCCTGACCGAGGGTCATCTAGCCGCCATCCAGAGCGGAGACGACGGCCATGGCAACCATGGCCACCAGTCTGAAGTCGAGGTTCTCTCAGTCACGCTACGCGGGCCCGGAGGCGCTGTCGTCGATGCGCCCAAGCTTATGACGTTGCTCAAGACGGCCCCCAAAGATGAGGTTTATAGGATAAAGTCGGTGTTAACCATCTCGTCGTTAGCACAAGTTTATAACTCAGAGCAAAATGATTCTATATCAGCGCCGCCGTTGGATCCACCCACGTCTGCCAGACATATTCTAAACTGGGCCTTTGGGCGGTGGACCTTCACACCTATGGAGACGTCTGTTAACGAGCACGACTCTAGTGACGGGGCCCTTTTGCGCATGACTCTCATCTTCGCTCGCTACGAAAGCGCGAAGTGGAAGAAGAAGCTTGAAGTGGGTGGGTTGCTGGAGCTTGCCGGCGAGTCAGGCGAGTTGACCGTGACGAAAATTGCGTAGAATTTTGTCCAAAAAGTTAATCAAGATACTAGACATGCCGTGGCTGGCTTACTGTCTGCCATATGACTTTGGGTCAACACGACCCGGTTAATTATTACATTGCTGTGGCGTTTGCCCTTGCGGAATTTTCGGGGTACGAGCACTGCTCTCGTTATTGGGATTGGTAAACGAAGAGAGAAAGGAGACCCCCAATCGATTCGATAAGCGTGCAGCATTAGGATTATATCTATGTGCTGAAGTCGATCTGTGTTTGAGCACTTTGTGTCAATCCGACCTTGATAAGGTTTCAGAGCGCAAGGCTGCACCAGCACGAAAAAAAAGGTGCTACCACCTCACGGGGTAATGATGAAAGGCTGTTGAAAATTACAATTACGGGTACGAGAACTTCACCCTACGATACCCTGGATGGATTTTCTTAAACAGATCGAGATCTTGATCCCAGAGAACCAGAGAACACTGCATTTGCGTTGTACTCCCTTCGAGATGCCGGGATGTAGATAGGTAGGCTCCTAATCGCAGTACATGCCCCAACACTAAAAAGCTATTCCAATCTCAACCCCTTGTATTTTACTGCGGCTACTCGAACTTGCTGTTTTGCTTGGATGATGACAATCGTGCAAAGTTTTATTTTATTTTTTTTTATTTTTTATTTCCTTTTTAATGAGATATATATATATTGCTCGCTTCCGATTATTAATATCTGGTCCTTGGTTATCTGAGCCGATGAAACCGGAACTGCCCCAAATGTCCACCGAGAGATAGATATAGACAGACCTATAGGTACCTCTAGGTACCTAGCTAAGTAGGTAGTAGGTAGATAGATAGGTCGACCGTCCTACCCACCTGTACAGGCCATTTCCAGACAACAATGTTAATCGAACGCGAAATCAGAGCAACAAAAACTACAAGCGGCAGGAGTATAATAACTAGTAAGGCCTATCATAGCAAGGCATGGTTTTTAAAACTTCAAAAGAAAAAAGAAGAAGTTATCGTCAGCTTGCTGGGCTAATTTCCCATACCTATCTACGCGAGGGAAAGAGAGAAATCCACAGACTTGTTATATATGTTATACATACATCGAACCGTTTCGTTTCCCGGGGTATAGATTTCAACTGCGGATACCAGCCCAATTGCCATTTCCATCTTCTGGACCTTTATTCTTCGTATCCCTTCCTCCCCCCCCCCCCCCCCCCGCCCACCCTCGCCCCTATCTTTACCGACCGTTGATCGTCTCGTTAGGCTTTCGCACATCATCGGCACGTTGACCGAGAAACAATGGACCCCTTTTGCTCTTGCGCATTCTTTCGCGTGCCCGCCCGGACGTAATGATATGTCCCCGTCCCCTTCTACCCAGAGAAACTTGCTCTTACTCAGCGCCAAAGGTCCCGATCACCTTTCTTGGGGCCCTGACTGCTACTTGGTCGGGGCCATTCGTCCCTCGTATGTCCAAAGCTTGAGGCACTACTCTTGCGTCCATGACCTCTCATATTATCACCTGGTACGCTTAGAAACCCGCCGTGACCGTCACCCTGTATGACACTCATCCTAGCCCCGCCGCCAGCCTGCCAACCCGCGCCCATGTCGGATAGGCCGTAACTGCTGAGTGGCCGACCGCTCGCCGAACTTCCGGACCGCCCGTGGCGCCCTCGACCTCCACCGCCACCGCCATAGGTATCGAAAGGATCCATGCGCGTACTGCCCCAGTCTAAGTCATCATCACCCTTGGTGAAGATCTCGAGGGTCTGGTTCAGAGACAAAATCCCCAGCCCACGCGGACCGTTGAACGCCGATGCAAACGGGTTGTTAGAGCTGAATCGAGGTGTAGGGCTACCATAGCCTCCCGCACCCGACGGCGAGAGGCTCCCACCTCCCGCATTGAACATGCCTGTGCTGCCCGCGCTGCTTGGGCGCTGAGGGCTTCCCACAAAGCTAGGCATCGGCGGCGGTAAGCCGAGAAGTAGATCAGGGAAGGTCTGATCTCGCACGTAGATGGCTGCGAGACGTGGTAGACCACCCGCGAAGAGCGATGATGCCAAGTAATTATAATAACCGGCGGTGGTGCTCGCGTATGCCGAGGTCGCCGGAGAGGCCGTTATCTCGTAACGCAATGTTTCGAGGGCCCAATTGGATAGAGGAGGGATAGGGACCCCGTGAGATGGGAAGGGAGAGTCGACTTGTTCGGTGATGGACAATGTGACAAGACGTGGAGCATGTGCTAACACATCATGGAGAGCCGCAGGGTGTGTTCCGGTATTGGATAGAGATAGGACCTTCAAGCTATGCTTGGCGTCATCCCTGGACAAGTACGCAAGCAGGCCGTCGGCAGTGATGCGAGGGACATCGGTGAGGACGAGTTCCTCCAAAGGCGGGAAGGCGGGTAGGGTATCAGAATACCGGAAGAAGTCATTGTCTAGCATCCTGCAACCCGAGGCCTTGAGAGCGCGTAGATGTCGCATTGTGGCGAGGACGTGTCGTAGGACGGCGGGATCCATGTTGATCCCGCCAAGCTCCAGAACTTCAAGATTTGGCCACACATTGCCACGGCCCAGTGTCTCGAGACTGCGCTCACTTCCAACCAGGTACGTCATTTTCCGAAGACCGGGGCATCTAGCCTGGACCTCGAGCTTGAGGGTATGATGGACAGGGTCGTCCATGAATAGGCCCTCGGGTAGGTCGACGTATTTCAGGTTGGGCAACACGGCAATGGTTCTCGCAAGGAGGGGGGCGCTCGACTCCCGCAGCATATAGGGGGTCTTGAAGTATTGAACAAGCTTCCCCAGGCGAGTGGGGTCGTCGCGCAGCGTACGGCATAGCAGATGCAGGCGGGCACCGGCCGGGTCCTCAGGGACGCCGTTGCGGTCGAAGCGACTCTTGCGCTTGCGCCTCTCGGAGAGGTCGATCTCTCGCTCGCAGTAATGGACAGAGTCTATGCGGATGCTGTGGTACCTAGGCGGGGAAGAGATGTCGTGGTCAGCCGGATGAAGGAATGATAATGAACGACTCAGACGAGGCTGGAGGGTACATACATGAGTTGTATGGCAGACCTTCTCCAGCGCTTGCAGACCTGGCCAGCATGAGCAAGGTCGCGGAGATCACAGAGCATACAGGCATCCTCGACGGCGCTCCTCTCGCAGTTTTCGTAGGATTCGTCGCAGCTATGGGGGCAGACAAAGGCAAAGACCCTCTCGAGGATCGGGGCAGGCAGCTCGAGCCAGGGTGCGAAAATGCGGCCCCTCTCGGCAGCGTGGTTGTAATGCTGGTCATGACGGGGATTGTAGAGGCGGTACTTGTTGCGCTCGAGATCGTCGTAGGCTTGTTGTTGGGATTTCTTGGCCGGCTTGGACTCCGGCGTCGACTTCTTGCTTCGACGGAAGAACTTCATGGCTGTGAATTTCATGCTGGACAGGCTACATGCAGCCGAAGCGGCTGTCTAAATTGGATGACAAGGATGACACCCTCAGGGAGTGTGAGGGGGGGGGAGGGGGAGGGGCGGCTCGAGTTTTGAGAGAGGGCGAGGGATGTGGGTGGAACAATTGGCTGCGGGAGGAGGGGATGAGATCAGAGACCTGGAAGAAGCAGCACGAGGAGCTGTCGAGACCAGATAGACGCTGCGGCGACGAGAGGAAACAAGGTCGAATGCGCCGTGGGCTAGATGGACTCGGCCCTCGCTCTACCGACCCAGGTAGCCCGGCGCGTCTGGGGACACACTCTCTAGACGATGGGCCCGTGGACTGACAGGCCTTGGCCGTCTCATGTGTTACCTACAAGGAAGCACAGCACAGTACCCAGACATTGGACATTGGGCATTCTACAGCGCGACAGGTAATGCCGTGTTGTCGGTGTTGTCGTCGGTGGCGGCGGCGGCAGTGCTGGTGGTGGGATGTTGGTCGGGTGTCAGGCAGGGCGAAGAGAGGAGAGAAGGAGGGGGTTGGACTTGTGGACAATGAGGCTCCAGATATTGCTTGGTTTGCATGCCACTGCAGATACTTGTTCCTTATTTAGGGAATTCCTTCCGCTACCTATCCTTCCACCGACCGTCCCTTCTAATAATTGATCAGTTGGTACATGTCGGGACGCTCTTCTCTGCGTGCACTATATAGAAAAAGGGAAGGCGGATTTAGTGCCTATACACTAAAACGGCGCCAAAACTGTACTGCTGCCCTCGTGTAGACACCCTTCGGGTACTCTGTAGGTACCTACTGCGACCTACATAGAGCCCAGGTACTCGAAAGTACACTGTCTGGTGTACTAGGGAACACACCAACCTCCTCCACCATCCATATCTTGACTCGCACCGCTCAACCACCCCCACCTTGCTGCGCGCTCTGTTAGTGCTGTGCCATACTCTAACCTACCTACTAGTCTAGTCTGCACAGCATCCATGATCCTGCCTACTAGGTAGTATTACTATCACTGCACAAAATCGGGAGTGAAAATTAATACGAATCATCTAGTGTATACATAACTAAGAAAAATATCATACTTCAGTTCTACTAGATAGGTGAAACGATATATTAGTGCAAAAAGTCCGATTGAAAAAGAAAAAAAGAATAGAAAAAAAGAAAATGGGGAAGGGGGGATTAGTTATCCATAGCTATCCGTCCGTGCTGTACGGACCTCATCTCGGCCACCGTCCTATTCACGTTTCCCACGTCGCCCAGTTCCTTTGAGAATGGTACACATACATGAAACTCAATATATCTACATTGGTTTTTGTATTCCTCCGACACATAGTCATCGTTTGCTTGCGAGGTTGTTGGGTGTATAGATATATATACTGGTGTGCCCACATGGTAGTACATTCGATGCGTAGATAGAAACATCCAAGAGAATGAAGCAAAAACAACATCAGAGCCCGGAAATGAAGAGACAGCCAACTACCCGCTAATGCATGTGTGTGCTATGCATGCGCCATGCAAGGAGCCATACTTTGACTGGAAATCACTCGTGATCTCTGCCGCCACTCTCCTCTGTCCTCCCATTGCCAACCAAGCCCCGTCAAACTTCGCTATCCGCCGCCCTGTGGGACATGTACTGGCCCCTAGCTCCCAATCCCAGCCTTGTCTATAGGTTACGAAGATCGATGCCAATATGGCCACGCCGGGACGAAATCGCGCTACCCGCCTTGCAAACCGGTTCGTGTCGGCCCCGCTGCCCTAGCTCCCATTTAGCTGCACAGCCTCGAGGGGTGACGCCGGTCCTGACAGGCTCGATTTCGTTCGTAGTGTCAGGGGGAAAGGGTATTCATCTGGATCCTCCTCATCCCTTATCGTCTTTGTCAGTTCGAACAATGTCTCATGGGATGGATTGTTACGCTGAACGTAGTCAGTCAACTCACGGTAGTTTCCACGCCACGTAGTCCTCTGTGTTTAAGCCTTCTCGTCCCTCCTGCAGACTGGCAAAATCGCCGGGTGTCATCATCCCGGCCCGGTCACGAGGTGAGCCCGGCACCGAGAATGGTCGCGATATCTTCTGTTCTACGCCGGGGATGAAGTCTTCCTCCTCCTCCTCACCCGCGAATGAGGCCGGATATGCTCGCCGCAATGCCAACTGTCGTGCCTTAACATATTCCATGCCCATCCTCTTCCAGTCCAGCAGGTCACTCAGCCTCTCCGTGCGATTCCGCTGATTGATACGTTGACGACGACTCTTTTGGCAAAACTCAAACATGCATGATGTTAGCTGGTTGACTGATTCGTCGACACCCTTGTTACGTCGATCTACAATATAGATGCCATAATCACTCGAGTTTTCAATCAGCTCCTCCATGTAGCAACCGAAGCCGGACAGATTGGTCGTGATGCTGGGGACTCCCATAACCGTGCATTCGGCTGGAGTATAGCCCCAGGGTTCGTAGTACGAAGCGAAGACACCCAAATTGGTACCGCGCACAAAGTCGTCATAGTCCAATGGCAGGATGGGGTTCGAAGAATTCAAAAATTCGGGATGGAAGACGATCTTAACTCTATCTGTGGGGTGGTTAAAAAGCTGTACCCGTCGGATTTGGTTGAGGATGGGATCATCATGATCGTTGACCATGTTATGCGTCACGATGGGCGGCAGTCCGTGACGCTTCATCGCAAAGAGTCTGCGTCTTAGTACCACGCGATCGGCGCTCGTGATGAGCTCCTTCTCATCGGGCATGGTATCGCCATCATGCCACTTGAGAGACCGCTCGAAGATACGGCGGCCAATGCCACGCTCGATCACATCAACCGTGTCTCTTAACGATTTGACGACCGCCTGGCCTTTGAGGGCTTCGACGGTAAGGGACGTAGTCTGCGCTGGCATGATAACGAAGGCTACGACTGTGGTCTTGCTGCCCGAGTTCTTAAGCCTGTGGTTTAACCGGGCGAGGGATTCGATGAACATGTCGACACCTTTGTTGCGAAACTCGTAGCGCCCAGCAGTAAAGAAGTAGAGCGTATCATCGGGGACAAAATCATAGTGTCCATAGAAATGACCTCGCACAAAGTCATGGATCTTCTCCTTGGCCTGCTGATGCAGGTTCTGAAACTCGTGCACAGCAGAGAATTTGGTGACATTGAGGCCATTTGGCAACACACCGTCAGGCTTGCGCTTTAGCAAATGTTCGCTCTCGAAGGCGGTGATATGAGAGACGGTGGTGAAGACGTCGCATGAATGCGCAGCTGCGCGCTCAATACAATAGCGGTGGTAGATGCCCCGTTTCCCAGCCTCAGCATCCACATCAAAGTTCTGTAGGTTATTATAGAAGTCGACGGAACCTGCGCAGAGGTATCGACCGAGCAAAGTAGCGTGAGTGGTAAAAACGGTAGTGATGTCTATGTGTCGCTTTTTGCAGAGCGGCAACGCGACACCGGCAAGCCATTCATGAAAATGGGCAATGACAGCTTTCTTCTGCTCATGGCATACGTACTGGGCTCAGTTAGCTAGGCTTGTCGGCCGGGGAGGGGGGGCTGATGCGCCGAACGTACCTCGCCCAGAAACCAGGCGACCAGATATCCAAAGACAATGGCTTCGTTCGACTCGTCGTCACCCGGTGGAGAAGGGATGCTTGCCACGTTCCATAGGTCGGCCTTCCATTCATCCATGTACTTGTATGCGGTCTTAGTGTCGATGAGCAGGACGCGGGGCGCACCATCTATCAACCATCTGCCATACAAAATGCCAATGCCCCGGTTACGCATGGCCTCAATACTCTTAGCAAGCTCGGGGTTGGCGGGCTCGAGCTCCTCCACCTCGACAGCAGCCTAGAGAAGGCGGTTAGCCGGGTGGTGACGCATGCGACGGGTGTCCGGGCTGGCGACCGAGGTGATACTCACAGACTGGTGGTTGAGAGGGCCAATAAGAGTGTAACGGTCGCCATACTCGGCGGTGGTGACGGGAGCTTTGGATTTGATGACAGAGTAGATACCTCCGACTGGTAGAAGAGTTAGAAATTACCTACATCACAAGTAGTAGCGCACGACTTGCTTAGACGTACCGCGATGAGCAACCTCGGTGGCGATCTCAAAGAGAATATGGTTTTTGATTTCGCGTTCAGTCCGATCCCCACTGTCAGTGGCCATGGCTGCGCTTGACGGCCGGGACTTCGGTGTCTGGACGAGAGAGGAGAGGAGCGGGAATGCGAGCTATGTCGAATGAACAGGGCCGAGTTCGCAATGAAGTAGTTGAGGAAGTATGACTCGTCCTTCCTACTAGTATTCTAGTAGTATTCCCTGATACCAAGATACAAACGATCTAGAGGAGAGATGGGGACGAAGAAAGACAAGAGACCAGGTGGCCAACCATCTGGCAGAGGTCCAACAAGGGTAAATATGGGGTCGCAGCGGAATGAGGGCGAGGGCAAGAGTGGAGGAGGCGGAGATGGAGGCGGGGGATAAGAATGATAGAAACTGCAGGTGTTGACAATGAAAACATACAGTTGCTTGGAATTGTCGAATGGCGCTTTACACTACCTACAGCTACCACATGATATACACTACGTCAGCCTGCACCAGCAAGGATGCATGCAACGGGCAAGCATGCATCGTTCGAGCGGGGAGGTACCGACGTACCTACCATGAGAACTACCTAAGTATTGTTTGTAATTGTACTAGTGCAGCCCCAGAGCTCTGAGTTAACCGCCAATTAAACCGGCATATTTATCTCAAGACCTCAAGCTCTGGCCTGGGGACCCCCACCTAAGCTATCCATACCACTGGCCTCCAGGGCTACCTTATGTACCCAGGTTAAGTCAAACTCACCTACTATGTACCATCCTACCCCCCTGTAATAGGTACCCTGTCACATACCCGCGCTAGACAAGGCTTTCGGCCCCGCTCTCCAGGGGGGTTTTCTGGGCAAGTAACTAAGGATTCAATAAGTACCTTTTGCGTGGTGATTTAAAGGTTAGCGTGCCAAGAGTACCTGACTAGGTCGATTTTACTCGGGCCCAACTGCGTATACATAGAGGTACCTAAGTACCTACTTGCCTATATGTATGTATGTACCCAAGGTACCTTATTTCAGCTAACTGATTCATTTACTTAGTATGTGGTACCTATTATGTAGCTCTCTCATGGTATGGGAAATTTACAGCAGACCAATGAACATGCCATGCTTAGAGATGATAGAGCAACTTGACGGCTGACTAGGTAGGTGGTTCTCCCTAGTTGATTCTGTAGCAGTAGGTACCTGGGTAGGCAGAAAATCTCGATTCCCTAGATGGCGAAATAATCCCCAAAGTAGGTACTCGGTGGTGTACAGGTCTTGACTGTAGCGCCATGCTAGTAAGTATACTGTCGAGGGGGTGGTGGGTCGATCGATCGATCGATGACACCGTGTCGTTCCTATTCCCCAACCGCAAAATTTCGTGATCTCGTTTGTTGGCCGAGGAACGTACCCGAATTGTTGGCGGTGTTTTGTCTATATCCATGTGGACGCCATCATGATTGGCTGACAAGAAGCCATCATTGATCGTGCTTAGTCAGAATGACAACATTAGCCCACAGCAGATTTAGGTAAAGGCTAAATCACGTACGGAAGAGGTTTGGCCTCGAGATGCTGGCTAGCTAGGTACCTATAGAGGATTCTACAGATATACGGAAGCCGCGCGCTGGCGCCCCTTGATAATACGTGCCGAATGTGGACGGAAAAGATACAACAAGATTAAGATGATATAGCAACCCTCCGAGACACGAACGATTAATAACCTTGTAATTGAGGTGCTGTTTCTATAGCGCTTGTGCCATGCCAAAGCCAGACAAGGAAGACAAAGGTATGGAAATCATAAACGCCGGGCTATCTATGTCTACGCCCTATTCATATCAAATCATCATCGCCACATCATATGCCCTGTACTTTCCTGTACGACGGGGGTTTCATCGTCCGCCTGATGATCTTGCCTGCGTACGGAGGGATGAGGGAGATGGAGCTGATCGCGAGGACGCGCCACAAATATCCCCTATTACCAAGTCAGCCGCCACTGTGCCTCGCCGGCCATCTAGATTAATACGAGTGCTTACCATGTGGAGACGAATTCGAGATCAAAGTAGCCACCTAGGAAAGGAATCGAACCTATGTAAAAGAGGAACGTCCCAATAATGCATAATATCATGACAAGATGCCATGTTGTGATCTCAATGGCAACCATGAGGAGCTCGTTGAGCACCAGCACCGTGTAGCTCACTGCCACCATCCTTTTCCCATCGACCTCGGTTAGGAGTTGCGATAGACCTTGGATTACACTGCCTTGATATATCGACACCAGCACCCAGACGAAAAAGGTGCGGTAAGACAAGGATCGGCCAGATGTCAACTCCTTGTACAGCTCGGGATAAAGATTGGCAACATTCTCATTGACGTCCTTGTCTAGCACTAATGATAGTACCGGGGCTGCCGTGTAAACCGTCGCATAGCCGACAAGAAGCCAATCCTGTAGATAATAAGCCTGCTGGAAATCGAGACCAGAAAAAAAGAAAATTAAGAAAGAAACGTTACCTTGTAGAGACCCTCGGGCTCAAACTTGATGGCGATGCTGTATACCGTCTGACACACAGCAATAATGAGGCCGCGATGGATCACAAACTGGGCCAATTTTGCGCTCCGTTTGTAGCTATTGCGGCCGTGCCATACAAGTAGCTTGGTAAGATGACAGAAATGATCAATTGAAAAGTCTGCGGCCAAGCTAGCTTGTCGTCCTTCTTTCCCCACAATTCCAACACCCACATCCGCGGCTTGGATCATGGACACGTCGTTGCCACCGTCGCCGATGCAGCATACCCGCTTTTTGGTGAATTCTTTAATCAATTTGGCAACGTCCGCCTTTTGCGTAGGTGAGCATCGACATGCTACCACTGTGGGTAGCTGTACGGCCACCGATATAAATTCGGTACCAAAGTGCGTAAGAAAAAGCGATAGACTCTCTCCATCGATAAGCAGGCAGGAATCTGGCTTGCTGCGAAGAAAATCGAGGTGGTCTTGGGCGTTGTCCTTGCGCTTAAGCTTGGCAACGGTGTATATATATTGGCCTCGGGCTACTAGCTTAGAACTCACAGCGACACATCGAGCCGTCTCGACCTTGTCGCCCGTCAGCATCCAGATCTTGATACCAGCATTGCGTAACAGTTCTAGGGATGGTTTGACGTCCTTCTGCAGTTTGTCTTCGACACCTGTGACTCCTAATAACTCGAGGTCATTTTCGAGGAAACGAGCAATAACGCGGTGCATGGCTGCCTCGCGACCATTGATGACGAGGCCTGCATCCTGGTGACTGTTAGAGAATTCTCGGTACTGATCAAGCGAAAGCCGCTTGCGTCCTACGACCAAGGTCCTCAGACCTTCCCGTGCCATGTTTGCTGTTTCCTCATCCAGCCAGTCGTTCGCGGCGACTATGGATCCCATCACCGTGTCAGCACCTTTTTGATAGAACCAGATTTCTCCAGTACCGAGACTAGGCGGGGAGCTTTGTTTGTCTTCATCAAATTGCACGATGATACCCATTCGTTTCCCATCAGACGTGAAGGGGAACACGTCTAATATTCGTACCTGTACAGCGGTCTTCCCGGAGTCTGCCGATTCCAAGACCATTCGTTTCCGGTCTCGATATGTTAGACGAAGACCGACTGACTCTGTCCAACGGACTATCGCGATTTCGTCCGGAGACGAAGCCTGGTACGAGGTGATGGTCTGGCCATCTTCTTCTTCCATGGTCGGAGTAACGTTATGACAGAGTGCCAGCGCTAGTACCACATCTCGCACCCTGGAGCCAATTTCCCGTCGGGTTCGGGTCGCTATGGCTCCGGCAGCAATATTATGTGTCGATGACGGTGTGACTAATGTCTGGCCGCCTGACTTCATACCAAACCCTTGCCGCACGTAAGACGCAACCTCATCCATCGCTTCATTAGCGTATGACACAGTGCCGACATGAATTTTTTTCATTTCCATCTCATTTTGCGTCAATGTACCAGTCTTGTCGCTGAGTAGGTATTCAATCCGTCCCAGGTCTTCTGGAATCGTGCTGGTCCTTACCACCGCACCACGTATATCTGTGTCTCGTTGGATGAACCAGGAATAAACGCTCTTCCCCATATCCAGATTAACCCGAAGACTGATGGGCACAATGGTGGAGAACAAAACCAAGAAGCGTGTGATTTTGACATACCACACATTTCCTTCGGTATTGCCAAACCCTTCCAGGGCCACAAGAATAACAGAGAGGGCGAGTGTAAGGGCACATAGTATCTTGGTTAAAGAATTTATCTCATACTCCAATAATCCGGTCTTCGACCGAGAAGGAGCTGTTGATAGGGCCGATCGAGTTTGCCGACCAGTATAAATGACAACTGCCATTGTGGTGACCTGCGAGGCAATAATTGTGTTCGCCCATGCCGTGTTATCAATAGATAGAGGGGCTGTTTGACTGGTATCTGCTATGCCCCCGGAACTAGGTGGACCTCCCCGGACGTCCGCCCCAGATGGCAGGATTTCAACGGTACCAATGAACTCATTGACTTTCTTGTCCGGCTTTCCGCCAGTGACTCTCACACGAGTGAATTCCTCTAAAGGAAGCGACTGTGTAAGGGCAGAAGCAACTCGAAGTTTCCAGTCCGTTTCACCATCAAGCTGGTCTGTCCTGATAAAAGTCTCACCTGATGAGCTCCCGTCAGAATCCTGTGAATTGCCTTGGTCCCCCATCTTGCTGCTCATTATATCCGCAGACCCATTTTCGCTGGAGCGGTCCACATCCGTGTCAACCAATAACGAACTCATATCGGCCTTTTGGCTTCGATCCTGCAAGGCTTCCATTGTCGAGCACTGCAAGATAACCACATCCGCAGGTACGCGTTGACCTTTGCCGAGCTTCAAGATATCGCCAACCTTCAAGTCACGGGATTTCTTGCTCACTTCGAGAACTTGAGATGATGACCGATCTAACCCTTCGCCCTCAATTTGTTCTTCCTCCTCGTTGATATCCGATAACCTGTCTCGTCGCACAAACTGGCCCCGATGACGATTTCGCAGGGATGGTGACATGAATTTGTTTGCAGAGCTACGCTGTGTGGCGGATTGAGCAGCAGCACCCAAGCTAAGAACAGTATAAGCCTCCGAGTTGGCTTCGTTATCTCTCCGACGTCTCTCGATATCGTCGTATGCCTCCTTTCCCATGGTAATAACAAGGACAAAAGCTAACGGGGCGATATACGTCGACAGGTAACCTATCCGTAGTGCTGGGATGGCCTGTGATAATGCAACCAGTAAAAAGTATAGATTGAAAAAGAAAGAGAACTCATTGTAAAGAGTAACGGGAAGAAAGGTGAATGCAGTATACTTGGCATTGGAAACCAGATTCGGCGGGTAACGGGTTGTCTGAGCTGAGCCTACGATAACAACTCTAGAAGCCGAAGGATCATCAAGCTCCTGGTCAACGCTGCCGCCATCGTCCTGACGGCGCGCGCTGTGACTGGACATAAAGCTGGGAATTCTCAGGCTCGAGCGCATCTGGGCGAGTGCACGGAGGCCACCAGCGGCGGAGCGTTGTCGTGGACGGGTATGTTGTTCCCGTAAAAGAGGGGCATCGTCGCCGGCAGTTGCACTTCCGTCTGAGTAGCGTTGGTCTTGGGCCTCGTCATCCGCCAGAGCCGGGGAATCCTCACAACCGATCCTATCACGACCGCCAAGCTCGCCATACCTGCGACTTCGTTTGACGGATCTCCTCAAGCCACTCATTCGAAGATTGCGAAGGGCGATAGGCGGTGCTCTTTGTTCCGGTCTCGTCGACTCTGCACCCAGAAGTCTGGAGCCATGGGCACTGGGCGATGACGTAGCAGGGTCTAGCTCCTCGAGGTCGAGATCGAGGTCGGCATCCGAGTCGGGGTCAATCTGAGGAGAATCGGGCGGCTCAGTTGGACGGTAGGGAGGTGTGAGCGGCATTCCCGCATCGGAGTCATGCGCCCGAACGACGACGTGGGGGGATATCTAATTCTCGGGTGGCTCGGATAGGCGGAATAGACCGCTATATAGCCTGGTAGGTTTGGTTGTGTTATTGCACTCGAGGCTCTCAGCAGGTCATTTGGGAGGCAATGATGACGAGTACAGGGAACCCGGAGAGAACGACGGCGCTCTTCTGCGTGTAAGGATGACGAAGGGTTGACAAGGAAGGAGAGCGTAATCGAGGTCGATGTCGTAGGTGGCAACAAACTTATTTACTGGCCGGTTCGTTTGCATGAAGGAACGAGTAGAAGAGTGGCCATCACTAGATGAGCGAACAGGCGACAAGCAGAAATGAGAGATGTAGACCTGAAGGTGTCCAAAATCCCATGTCTGTATCTCGCTGCCTATCTACCTATCTAGGCTAGTCTAGATTAGGTAGGGCGACCTGCACGATTACCTAAGGCAGTGCACCGACCCAATTACCTAATTAAACTACCTAGATGGCACCCCCCACATGGCAGGCGGGTAATGTGAGAGACCAAACCAGTTTGTGTTCCCCTCAAGTTAAAAATGTATAAATGAACTTCAACATCTCCAGCGGTTAGCTATTCCAGCAGCGCAGATATTCATTCTATCTATACAAGATAAAGATAATCAGGGATAGCTCATATTCCTTGGGAGAAACCGGAGTGTGTTACGGACTATGGACCGTGTATGAAGATTGGTGCCTACGTTCAATGCATTTTACCTAGCCTGAACGAGACGGGATGTCTTCCGCTGCCACATCCATCACTCATCAACAGGGTAGAATATAAAATATACAAAGCATAATAAAACCCGAGATAGAAAAGAAGTTCTGGATAGTGACCTAGATCCAGGAACTGCTGACTAACACCCCTTGGCGAAATATTTGTCCATTATCAACTCAATTAATTGCCTGTGCAATCTCGAATAAGACCGCGGTGCCTAGAATTCATAGCAGATAGCCAGCAACACAACTGCTAATATCGTATATTTCTCTCTGTGTGCCATGACCACCAAACGGCGAGGCCGCCATCTGCCAGGAGGAAACAACCAGCTACTTTCCATTAACCGAGGGCTCGTCACCACTTAGCGAGCGAGCAGCCCGCTGATGCCGAATGCGGTCTGTTCTTTTCAGATCATACAAGTATCTACGCCTACCCTTTCTCACCTTCCAATTCCTGCTGACCCTAGTGTCAGTAATATAAGACCACCTCGCTTCTTTTCCTGAACTATCGCCTTGGATCGGATGTTGATACGCCACCTCTCATCTTTACCTGCCAAGTTCATCTAGAGGGAGATCCGAGTCATCTCTGCCTACAATCGAGTTCGCAACCCTCCAGACTTGGAGCATATTGTCCTCGGCCGCGCTGGCAACTAGCCACGGGTCATTAAGGTTCCAACTAAAATCAGCCAGATGGTTGGTGTGGCCACCGTGCATGAATAGCCTAAGTAAGACATTGATTAGCTTGCCATGAGGGAGTGAGAATCATTCAGCTAATAAAACTCACAGCTCGGGAGGTCCATCCTCTTGGTCATCTGGCTGCTGTTCTTCACCCACTCGGCTCAGATCCCAGAATATGATCCGGCGGTCGTAGCTAGCGCTGCCAAGGATCCCAGCCTCATGGGGGTGCCAAGAGAGTGAGGTAACGGCATCCTGGTGGCCTTCGAGAGTATGCACCTTTTCTTTGACGTTGCGCAAATCCCAAATTCCGATAGTCTTATCTGCTGACGCAGTAGCTACTAAAACCTCAGTAGATGGGTTAAAGGCGAGTGCATTGATAGCATCACTATGACCATTTTTCGCAACCAATGACGATTGAGAGCTGGATGGCTGTCTGACGTCCAAAATCTGCAGAGTAAGATCGTCCGAGACGCTGCCAATAAAGTGGCGGGATATTGGATGATGTTGAACATCATTTACAATATTGGAATGATGCGTGAAGCGGCGGGAAGGATTTAACGCGGTCTTGCCGCCTTGGAGTGACTGAAGATCCCTAGAGACCGCATTCAGTACGAGACAACGTAAGTCTGGTAAGCATAAGGAATGTAGGAGCATACCACAGGCAAACCGTCTGATCTTCACTCCCCGATGCTAATGAGCCCTCTGCGTGGGGACTCCAATCGAGGCCAAAGCCCTCTTTCTTATGACCTTGTAGCTTAATCTGAGGGTTGACGTGACCATTTGGCTCCGAGCTGTGCTTGGTTCGGTCGAAGATGAGAATAGAGCCATCGACTGCGAGAGTGGCAATCACGTCAGGATTTTGGGGGCAGTAGCGGGCCTTATTAACCTCGCCTAGATGGTCGATCCTTTGCACAACTTTAAATCTCATTGCAGCTGCGTCGGTGGAGGCAGAAGCTTTACCGTAGCCACCGATCTCGCCCCGGTCTTCATCGTAATCGCGTGCATTAGGGCGAATGTTCTTGGGGACCTCGACCTCTGCGATTTGAACGTGATTGGGTTTTTCATCTGAGGTGTGGGTTCCAATCAGCAGGCGGTGAATTCGGCAGTCCTTGCCTTCGGGCTCCTTGACATCCGGAAACCACTGGACGGTGAGTGTAGGCCAAGGTAGAGCGTGACTGGTGAAGATGTTAGCATGCAGATGCAGATATCCGAAAGCCTAGCACAGCGAAGGCATGGGGCGTACCTCAAGATCATGTCATAGAGGAAGGGCGAGTTCTTCTTCCACGTCTTATACTCTGGCCCTGTGGTCAGTGGATGCGACAGGAGATGGGAAGATCAGATGGCAATACCTTCGTTGACCAGTCTCTGCTCCTCATCTTCCCCGTATTCCTGACCATTTGATTCTACTGACAGTGCGCCCTGTTAGTATGTGGGTGTCTGGGCACGATGGTGTGGGCTTACGGTCAAAATCGTCGGCGACGGGTGCAGGCGCCATGACGGACGTGGCACACGGCAAGGACGAAGAAGATAGGATATCTCTTAATTCGGAGGGCCGAGCGGAATTACTTAGACAGCAGATGGAATAGAGAGTAGGAAAAGCTGGGGTGGGCGTAGTGGAAGTGAATATGGCGTCCACTGATTGACCTTGTCAAGGTTTGCAATGGGAAATGGTGGGCGCAAAGACATGATCCTGAGGTTGACGCGGTTCGCGTAAAGTGGTTGCTTCAGAAAAGAACCAATCAGACCCGACAGTTGCAGGTATGGGCAGTGTACCTATATGCATAAGTACCTACCTACCTGTAGGTAATTTGTGTTATGGAGTGTGGGATATGTGGGGCTAGGTCGGGTCCATGCGGCTGGGGCCCATAAGGCTAGTAGGTGTAGCTAAGGCGTCACCCTCTCTACCTAACTATATTATTTATTTATATAACTAAAGCTAATTATATATATATATATATATATTAATAGCTGTAAAAAATAAACGCTAATTTTAAAATTTAATGTGTTTAATAGCTATATTAATAACCACTAGGCCCTCTCTCTTTTATCGAGATACGCTTCTCTCTCTCTTTTTTTTCTCTTTATTTAACAAATATATGCTAAAGCCTATATGATACCGCTATAGATAGATGCTATCCAGTGATCACGGATGCAAGAGGAAAAGTTTATATATATATTCACTTATTTTACTGAAAAGCGGGGAGGGGGGAAACATCGATGGGAATCGAATCGAATCGACTTATGCGTCTCGCTTCAGCTATTTTCCAAGTTGGTAAGCTATAAAGCGCCCTGCTTTTGCATTAGCTGGTTGTTATGGTCCTAGTATGGGGGTATGCAGTAAACCTTGTTGTTGCGCGAAAGGTTCTAAATGCTTTTACTAGCTAGTCTACTATATGGGCACAGATCTACTCTTTGTTCCCGAAGGGGCCGTTATGTGTATTCTTAGGTAACCCATGACTATGCTGTCGAAGAGAGTAAGAGAATTGGGGAAGACTCAAACCTTATATAACTAGATATTACATTATTTTACACGCCTAGGCGGGTATTCTCTAACTCCTTCCGACTTTAGTGCCCGACACAAAATCCCAGTCGATAATAGCAGTAACTTTAAATCCTTCGTCGATTAGGACGTTATGTGTGCTAAAATCTGGATAATTAGGAGAAATCACTTATTGGTGTTGAAGTCCTTGGAATGAATCATTCGTAGAGGGCGGTCAACCACGGATATGACAAAGCTTGCTTTGTTGTGAGCCGCTTTTGGGACTTAACAAAGCAAAGCCCTAATGAAGTCCAAGAACCTCGCCCGTTCCTTGCCCTTTAATGACCCCTCGAGAGACTCGAGAGTCCTTTTCCGGGGTATAGGAACAATCTCTCTTCAGTCGCCTAAATGAATAATCAGTTAGTCCTTGTCTGTTACTCAATTGCACTCGACTTACCACGCTTATTCCAGAACTGAAGGTACGTCTTGCTCCGTTTGAGATAGCCCAACGGGGGTACACCGAGCAATGCAATCATGTTGGCCAAGTGGTGTGCATCATTCAACCTCTGGTCATTGGTATCGTGGATTCCGAAGAGCTTCTTGGCATGAAGCATATCCCAAGCCTACAGTGTTTAGAATTTCATACCGAGTATGATCTCTGGAGCCCTGAATAAGATTGGCATAGCATTGCCCGATCCCCCACTCCCGATCCGAGTCTGACCAAAATCACAAAGATATAATGCGCCCACCTGCCCGAGAAAAACTCGGGACATGTAAATTGTCCTATCTTTCATGACCTTACGTGGTCCGGGGTTCTTGAGCCCGGCTTCCTCTGCCTGGGAGAGGCATTTATCTTGATCATCCTGATCCTTGAAGCCGATGAGCAAGTTTCTAGGGTGGAAGTCTTCGGCGTAAATTAGAACCTAAGAAATCTCACTTCGTGGCTCGGGTTAGAGACCCAAAACGGCGGCTAGGATAAGGGGGTGACTTGCCAGGCTTGTGGCTTGCAAAGCTCTGGCGGCCATCTCAGCCACCGCACGTTC
Source organism: Ustulina deusta (assembly GCA_023159155.1). NCBI lineage: Eukaryota > Fungi > Ascomycota > Sordariomycetes > Xylariales > Xylariaceae > Ustulina > Ustulina deusta. Next base: position 30,506 of record JAJNNX010000025.1, on the reverse strand, counting down.
TACATTCATTCGCGCTTTGACCACTAGGTCGACTTTGTGCGGGGACCAATTGAGCAACTTCCTAGGGACCAGGCCCAGGCCAAAAGCGGCATGGTTCAGGTAAAGGTACCTTATGTAGGTAGAATTCCCATTTTGATTCAGGACGGTAAAACAGGCCATCTCAGAGGTACCTAGGTACTCACGGCTCACTCCCCCTCCCCACATTTCACTTGCCCGACTTTTACAGATACAAGTCTTGTCTCGACTAAATCAATGGCTTGCCCTGAAGAAGCCGGGCGCATTGTGTTGTTCAACTTCTAAGCGCGCTGTCCAGCTACCTCGGTGGAGTGTGTCTGTCCTTTTCCTGTTCGCTTCGCTCCATATGTTTTGCGACTTGAACCGTCACTCCGTCCATCCTTCTTCCTCTCCCGAGAAGAAAAGAGCGTTGTATGTCGGCCTCGAAGCCCGCGTGCGCTCCGATTGCATACGGAAGCTGTTCTGGTTTCGCTGACGCCTTTCTTGTCTCTCCAGTCCTTGTCCACAGTAAACAAACTCGAGTCGGCGCAGACCTTCGTTTTCCGTCACCTTGACGCTGTCGCATGTATCGACGCCGACCGACTGTCTCAGCCAGGAGTTCTATCCCGATCGCCTCGACAGGCACAACCACCCGCGACCATGGGGTTCGTCTGAATACTTTCCCCTCCTGCCTGCGTGCCTCTAGCTGTTGACCGACCCCCCCACAGTGTTCCCAAATTCTTCCGATGGCTCTCTGAGCGCTATCCCGCCATCTCTCAGCTCATTGCTGACAATCGAATACCTGAATTCGACAATCTCTACGTGCGCCAGCCCCGCCCTTTGCACTGCCCCCCAGCTGACCTGTGTAGTTGGATATGAACGGCATTATCCACAATTGTACTCACAAGGACTCGTCTGATGCCTCCTTTCGACTTAGTGAGGATGAGATGTTCATCCGTATATTCAACTATATCGAACATCTGTTCGGGAAGATCAAGCCCAAGAAACTCTTTTTCATGGCCATTGATGGTGTTGCCCCCAGAGCCAAGATGAATCAGCAGAGGGCCCGCCGCTTTCGTACCGCCCTCGACGCCGAGCAGGCCCGTGAGAAGGCCATCCGCGAGGGCCAGGAGCTGCCCAAGGAGGACCCCTTCGACAGCAACTGCATCACTCCTGGCACCGAATTCATGGCTAAGCTCACACGCCAGCTCAAATACTTCATCAACAAGAAGATATCCGAGGACTCGGACTGGCAGGGCTGTGACATCGTCCTGTCGGGTCACGAGGTTCCCGGCGAGGGTGAGCACAAGATTATGGAATATATAAGGAATACTAAGGCGCAACCCGATTATCACCCCAACGTCCGCCATTGCCTTTATGGCCTCGACGCCGATCTCATCATGCTGGGCCTTTTAAGCCACGATCCACATTTCTGTCTACTCCGGGAGGAGGTCACATTTGGCCGCGCTTCAAAGGTTAAATCAAAAGAGCTGGAGCACCAGAATTTCTATCTCCTACATCTTTGCATCGTTCGCGAATATCTCGAACTAGAATTCCAGGAACTTAAAAGGGACGGCGCTTTAAAGATCTCCTTTGATATGGAAAGGATTATTGATGATTTCATCCTCATGGCCTTTTTTGTTGGAAACGACTTTCTTCCGAATCTTCCGTATCTTCATATTAACGAAGGGGCGTTGGCAACCATGTTTCGTATCTATAAACAGGTTCTTCCTCAGTGCGAGGGATACATCAACGAGGAAGGTGTTATTAACTTGCCTCGACTAAAATTACTACTATATGAACTGTCCAAGGAGGAATATCGACACTTTGAACATGAATATTCCGATTCAAAATGGCTCAGAAGCAAACAATTGGCGGACACCAATGGGCATGAGCCTGCTAAAGTGAAGGGGAAGCTGGTGGTGACAAGCTCACAGAAGGAGCTTTGGAAACAGATTCGCAAGTTCGCAACTAAACGATCTCATGGGTTCCTAAATCTCGGCCATGACTTAGTCGCTGCAGACCGCAAATTCGTACAGGATGCTGCAGAGAATTTGCATATAGAGTGGCATACCGCCCAAAATGAAGACGGCCAACGAGACGTGCTCCTGGAACATCCCTCCAAGGCCGGAATGTCCAACGAAGAGGACGACGACGATGAGGAGGAGGGACACCTTGCCCTGCTTCGGGTGGTGAGGCGTTATGACAACGCCCAAGTTGTCGACCTGTCGGCGGAAGAAGCCCGAGCGGCCCTGCAGCGTAAATACGAGGAAAGATTTGAAGAGTGGAAGGACACATACTACGAGGGAAAGTTTCACTGGCCAGTGGAGGCCAAAGAGTCGGAGCTAGTCAAGCTGAGCGAAAATTACGTTCAGGGCTTGCAATGGGTATTATACTATTACTATCGTGGAGTGGCCTCATGGCCTTGGTTTTACGGTTGCCATTACTCTCCCATGACCTCAGGTATGTTTCTGAAGCAGTCGTATCAACGTACAAATTCACGACTGATTTGCCATTTATAGATATCGCAAAGGGTTTTAGTGCTGATCTCAACTTCAAACTTGGCCAACCCTTTCGACCATTTGAGCAGCTGATGGGCGTTTTGCCCGACAGAAGCAAAAAGATTGTGCCATCGGTATATCATGAACTTATGACCAATCCTGAGTCCCCCATCATCGACTTCTATCCGAGAGATTTTGAATTGGACATGAATGGGAAGAAAATGGAATGGGAAGCTGTTGTTAAAATCCCCTTCATTGAAGAGGATCGGCTTCTCTCTGCTATGGCTCCTTGCAATGAGCTTCTTTCCCCGGAAGAGAAGGCCCGTAACGACTTTGGTGTGTCGCTCAAATTTACCTATGACCCAAACGTGAATTTCACGTACCCTTCGTCCATGGTTGGTATCTTCCCAGATGTTCCAAACTGTCGGTGTGTCGAGAATATTTTCGACCTTCCTGTGGCCGAAGGTTTGGATCTCTACGTTGGTCTGTTGGATGGAGCTAAAATAGGGGTCGCCGCACTGGCTGGTTTTCCAAGCCTTGCAACGCTCCCCTACAACGCAACGCTTGGGTTTCATGGCGTAAATGTCTTTCAGCAAGAAAGTCGCAACGAGAGCATGGTAGTCACCTTATCCGACGTAGAGATGCGCTGCAAAATAGAGTCGGCGAAAGCTAAGCTGGGTCAGATATGCTACGTCGGCTACCCCTTTTTACAGGAAGCAAGAATTACCCGGGTCTCCGACGAACTATTTGACTATACACTGGATCCAAATAGTTTGGGGCGGATTATTGAGAATCACCATTCAGGTAGAGACATCGAAGAGTGGAATAAGAAAGCCTCGCGCATCGAGAACTTTTACAGCAAGCGACTAGGGATAATCACTAGCTCTGTTGAGTCCTTAATTCACGTTGAGATGCTCAAAGGTCTTGTCAAGACAGACGACGGAGCCACCGTCAAGGCTTATGGCCCTATACCCGGCATGGAAACCGATTATGCGTTGCAGGTTATTGTTGACGAAGTTGTCAGTCACGACGAGCGATTCATTGAACGAGCTGCTATCCCTATCGAGGAAGAGTTTCCCATTGGGACTCATGCCTTCTTCCTCGGCGAATTCGCCTACGGGCGTCCCCTCGAAGTTATCGGGCATGCTGATAACAAGGCCGAAATTATTGTGTCGGTTCCCGCTAGAAAGCCAGATTTCACTCGTCAGATCATCCATCGCGCAGAACAACGAAGCGGGTATAAGCCATCGTATGCTGTGGCCAAAGATCTGGGCCTTCACCCCCTAATTCTAAGCAAGATCACATCCTCATTTTATGTTTACACTGTAGGTGGGAATATGAAAGTCAACTTGGGGTTGAACCTTAAGTTTGAAGGAAGAAAACAGAAAGTTTTGGGCTACTCCCGGAAGTCGAATTCAGGCTGGGAGTTCAGCCCTGCGGCGATCGTCTTGCTGGTTCAGTACATGACTCAATTCCCCGACTTCTTCGCCGCCATTTTGCGGAATCCGTCAGGGAGCGAATTGAGTGACACGGATCTTTGGTCGGACCCTGATGTCGCGAGTGTCAAGGTTAAAGAAATTGGCGCTTGGCTTAAGACGATCGAAACGAGCAAATTTGAGCGAGTGCCCCTCGATGCTCAACAACTAGATTCAGAAGTCGTAATGGAACTTCAAAGAGCAGCGGACGTCATAAGGGACTCCGATATCAAGACTAACCGAAAGAAAATGACGAGTGTCCCTCGATCTGCTCTGCTTCACCCTAAGGACTCAGAACAGAGACTTGGTCACCAGGCATATGGACTTGGCGATCGAGTTGTTTACGTGCAGGCTTCCGGCAAGGTCCCCATCGGCTCCAGCGGTACGGTCGTCGGGGTCAGCACAGTGGGCAACCACCACATGCTTGACACTCTCTGGGACAACGCTTTCATGAATGGCACGACCCTGAACGGTCGTTGCGAGCCGTTCCGTGGACAAACAGTTGCGGCCAATTCGGTACTTAATGTGTCACAGAGACAGGTGATTATAGACTCCAAATCCAGTATGGAAAGGCGGCCTACGCTGGCACCCGTCACAGCGCACGGATATGGTGCATCAACTGGTGCACAGCTTCGGGATGCCGCGGCTCCTGGGCCCCTTCGGGGGAGTTGGCGCGGAGCTATCAATGGCGGCAACAGCCACGTCACGAATGGGCGAGGCAACCCGTCACAGTGGCGACCCGGAAATTATGTGCCGCACCTTCAGCACAGCAGTCTAGTATATAGGCCGCACCTGGACGGACATAGACCTGCCACCAATGGACAAGAGGGCACGACCGCTAGAAACCATCAATATCACCAGGCCCACAACACCGTCCCGCCTTCTGTTAGACCAGACTCCGACCACGGTGCGCAAGGAGAGCAACGAGCCAGTCGGGGTGGTCGTGGTGGTAGAGGTGTTAGTGGCGGGGGGGGTAACAGAGGCGAGCCTTTTGTTCCTAACACAGGAAATATGATATCACAGCTCCCCAGTTTGCCCGTGAATCAGCAGTCCTATAATGCTGTCCCGCCACCTGCTGGACTAGATTCCCGTGGTGGTGGGCGCGGTCGGGCGCGTGGGCGAGGAAGAGGTCGAGGACGGGGAACTCGGGGAAGCAATACTGCCATCGCGTGAGAGATGTATGATAAGATACATGAAATGTATGGCTTATAAGTGATGAGGAACAAGGTGTACGACATAAGCTCATGTCTTCGCGTCCGGGTGTATTAGATGGCCCCCATAGGGGGACAAGACCTCGCTGGAGTTACAGAGTATGCGAGATCTGATCTCATTTACAAGCAAGTTGGATCACTTTGACCCTCTCAATAATCCGAGGTGGCGAATCCTGGGGCCCGTACAGCCCAGAGCTAGTATAACGTGATAGCCTTATCACTGCAAGGTAGCTATGCCGCCATAGATGACATGATCCTTCCGAAACACGGTAAATAAATCAAGATGGTACGATTATGCACCTGGTGTTGGTGAACTAACCCATTAGTTTAATAACATACCTTTTTGCGCCGAAGCCTCTCGAAGTCGCGCACCCGACTTCGAGATTAGTTATGGCGTACGCAAGCCATGAGAGGAGTGATAACACTTTACTATGAAGCAAGGACTAGACCTGTATAAATACTTCCATGGAAGAATGTATGAGTAGTGAGTGCACTCAATGGGCAAGTCACTTTGTTTCCGCCCAGTTTCCAAGGACACGGAGAAGAAGGACTTGGAAACGGTTAGGCTTTGTTCATCGACTTACCAATACGGAACTACACCTATATATGTGCTCTTTTTGAGTATTCGGTTTGAATTATGCGACAGGAATTTGCTTTTGGTTGCTCCTGGGCCACCTGTTGCTACGGGAACATATTCTGGGTTCCGGCATAAGACTTGGATCACAGACAATGGGCCATCCACGCGTCATTGCGTGAGAATCGTACTGTATTGTCCGTCACCATGGAAGCCATTGTAATCTAGGTAATTCGACCATTCTTTTCCGATAACCCCCCGCCCCACCAAGAAAACCCCCCCAAAAAGCCTTACCATTACCAAGCTCTACCGTCCTCATACTCTCTCTATCTTCCCCCTCCCACCCCGTCGCCAACTACAGCCCAGCTGTCTGTCTACCTACTAGGTTGCATAGCCTCTTATCTGGTCGAATGGACCGCACAGTGGCTTTATTCCGTAGCCCAGTATTGAATCATATGGACTAAATTACCATGGATGAGGGCATCGCAACATCGGGGGTTGAGACTCGCTTTGACGGCACGACGCGATCGCACAAATTGCGCTCGTCAATTCGCGTGCAGTCGAAGGACCCTCGTGTCATTTCCGCGTTGATTCAAGCGGAAATATCTGGGATTAGGTCTCCGCCGACGATCGGCCGTCCGGTTTCCATGAAGGACGTAGCTGCGGTTTTAAGCAAGAGGGTCGAGGATCGAAAGGACATGACTACCGTGGCGGCGTCTGTCACAAACAATAAGCGGGAGTTCAGTGATGAGGACGTCGAGGCTGAAACGAGTGGCTACGATAGTCTTCTCACTGAGGTCAGTTAAGATGGAGATCCAGTACGGAGTTCAGATCATCGGGCTAAACAGACATAGAGTGGCCAGCTTGCTCCTGCTAATCCGAGCGCTGCCAAGGTCGATGTTGAACTTATCACCGTCGAGGTTTCGAATACGTTTACTAGGCTCGAGCTTGGGCCGAGACGTGATGAGCTCATGTCTGTCAGGCAAGCAGGTTCAAGTTTAGCATGCATGACTGGTGTCACCAAGAAACCTGCTTTGACGTCCCCCGTCGCCGACGGACAGCATCGGCAGCCTAGCACACGCACCCACCCGCTCAAGGGGAACCAAAGCGAGCACGCGGGTCGTTTGTTCCGCACCCAGCGAGCAGCTCGGTGGGGTCGGGACATCAGCTCATTCGGCGAGTGTTTCGATCTGATGGCTGTGTTATGCAGAGTCCCGCTCATCGTGATGAGGCTGGGTCTATTTCTCGATCCGAACGACATCTTAACACTGTATACCGTGTCCTCCAGCTTCCACTCTGCTGTCAACGGAAGCCTGACGTCCTACATTGCGACCTGGACAAGCCGGACGAGCAGAGAATGGGCTGATAGCACCTCTCTCAGTATCTACAAGGAAATGCGCATCCCAGATCCCGCCGGACGCCCCCTGTCCGATTTTGAGCCCGAAGCGCCGCCTGACGCTGTCCGAATGGTCCCCTCCATCCGCTAGTTCCTGATGGTTGCCGGCCGCGGCCGCTGCGCAAGCGAGATCGTCGCGCGCCTTGCGAGGGCCGGATTGCGCACGCCAAGGGGCACTGTTCAGGCTGTATGTAAGTATTCCTGATTTCCTATGTTGTATTCCCCTTTTTTTCTCGGCCGTGCTAGGAGCCCTGGGTTTCTTCTTCGAGCCATAGTCGTATCACATATGCCTTCCGCCCTTTCAAGATACCCCCCCGATCACGCCCAAGGCGATAAATTATAACTAACTCCGAGTGCGGCGACAGTGAAGGTCTGGGTTCTCATGAACTTGCCTACGACAGCAGCGCGCTTAGCTCAAGTGCAAAGCCATGGCTTCATGACGGATGCTGACCTTGTCAACGCACAAATATTCTTCGTCAAGCTGGCTCTGCTCTTCAGTGATCCCTTTTACGGCTGCTCTAACAACTGCGAGCTCCTCAAACTGTTCCTCGGTCTGCCAGGTCTCTACCCGCTTTGGCAGATGCTAATGGGGCGTCGGTACCGCACCGTCGCCGAGCTTGTGCGGTTAAAAGTCATGTATGATTTCCAACAGCACCCGGCGAACAGGACCCTGGATATTTTCGGAATCTCGCCCGCGCGCGTCGGGAGCCTCTGTCGGGAGCCTTGCGGGATGGGGCGTCGAGCATTGCCGACGGAGATTATCGCACGTGAGCTGATTCGGCGCAATATGTCGCTGGACGAACACATCTTCCACTTCATGCTCTGGGGCCACATTGATCACGAGTCGGGTCACAACTTGGCTCCCTCCGAAGAGGAGATTTACATGGAAGATACCGAACACGCCAACCGCAGCGTCGACGTCAGCTATGAATTCCACCCTATGCACTGCCGAAAAGAACGATGGGAGCACATTTCCGAGGCCGAGCGTTCCGACGTCCGTCGAGCGGAGACGCGCATCGAGGAATACATCACCCTCTTTGACACAGCTACGCTCGAGGACTATGGTGCCTCCCCCACTAGTGAACCGTATGAGCCCGGCGAGGGCCTCTACCCCTGTGCTGACAACGTCGACGACCCAGGTGTCGAAGATACCCATTTCATAGGGCGACGCAAGTTTATCGGACATTGGGAAGCGAGCATCAATGCACAGCTCCGTCGCGTTGCGTCACGATTGCGCTCTACAAATAGTGGACATGGAGCCACAGAGACCGATTCTGTAACGACCGCCTTATCTCATCTCGTACTCGATCGGCACGAGCAGCTACCGGAGATCGCTAGTCCCGAGGCGCAGGAACGACCGGGCCGTTATCGGTTTCCCACAACCTTCGACTACGACGGTCCGTCCCGCCATCACCGGTTCGCCGGCGGAGTACCACCACCGATCGAGGAGCGGAGCATCGAGATAGACGGGTGGGATGATTACGAGGAACATTTCGATGTGTGCTGCGGCCCTTTCGCCGGCGACAGCGACAGCGACGATGAAGATGAGAATCAGGGTGGCTAGGCCTCCCTATTCTTCGCTGTAAACAAGAGTCTCTTTGTGAGAGAATGGCTTATGTTCCCCGCTCGAGGGCACCGTCGGACGAAATTAACGAGCGTGACAGAGGGATGTACGACGAATGGAACAGGATAGATGGAGTTTTCAATGCTCGGGAGAACCGCGCACTTTTCATTCACCTCTGTGGATCGGAATTCGTAGTAGCTTGTACACTAAGGCATAGATCGTATTACGACTTGTCGAGTGGATGGGCTAGAAGAGCGACAAGATATTCTCGCGGCCCCGGATGTCGGTCTGCTAAACAGTAATTCAGCAGAATCAAGAGAATGTGGTTTTATTATCACACTCACTATTTCCGATATGCGATGGTAGCTCGCCGAAGCCTATTATGAACCGGATTCTCCGTTCTACCTAAGAGCATCATATGTCCCCCCCTCCCCCCGCCCCTCCATGGCGCAATCTCCCATTTTTTGGTGTGCTGCACAGTCGCCATTATGAAACCCACGATCTGGGCGTACTCCCCCCCGCCAGGATCGCCTAGTAGGTGGCGGTAAAGAAGTGAGTGAGGAGGCGTCCACACCCCGAAGTGTGGCCTGAAGCCAAAGAGAAACGAAGAGCTGTCATGGGGAGCCAAACAAAGCCGTAACGCACCGCCATCCCTCAGAACCGGAGCCAGACAGCCAACCAGCCAACCAGCCAACCAACCCGCCCTGACTCCTCAAATTTATCCATCAGGGCCATTTTAAGCCTGCCACCCGTGTGACTATCTTTAAAGGGTAAAGAAAACGGGGGATAAGGTGGGGTTGATGTGCTGACGGTTTTTTTGAACAGGGAATAACGGTATCGGAACACAAGAACAAGATACAAACACATGAATCGAGAACGGAATAGAAAATACGCGAAGGGAGGGAGGGGAAGATAGTGAAGTAATGCGAGAAGAAAAACAGGTGATCAAAAAGTGCCATGGTAGAAAACGAGATACGAGAAGTTGAGACATCAGACTTTGGGGAAGATCAGGAACACAACCCAAACACATCCCTTTCACTCCCTGCGCTATGCCACCATTCAAGCCCAGTCCTGCTACAAATTTCCAGTCATGTACAAGTATGTCCGTCCGTCTAGGTCGAAGTGCTAAAGTGTATGCCAGGTGCTTGTTGTGAAAGATGCACATAAAGGCCCGCGATGCCATCAAACCGCCTATTTACCCCCTTACCGTGCCCATGCCGGAAGAGGCCTCTGCCGTTTTTTTCTCTTTCCAACTCCCACTAAAACATCCCATTGCAATTCAGTTTGAGACTCATCCATCTTGTAGTCGATGCTTTGTGTCCCAGGTGTCCAACCCCGTGTCCGTGGGAGTGTGCCAAAGGGAATGACATTCGTTTTTATTTATTTCAACAAGTGGCCTGCGAAAATGCCCTCACGAAATAAAGTCATATATTATTATGAATGGCTCCAAGGCCCACCATTTCGAACACGTTTATTACGACAGTTGAGAGGAGTCACTCGTTGATGTACCCAGCTAGCCACTTAAGCCGGTGATTTGCTTGGAGGAGCGCCGGCGCCATTCTGACGAGCATCGCCACCGCTCACAGAGAGTCCACCCATGCCGGAGGACAGAAACGCGAAGGGATCATTCTCCGATTGTCCCGGATAAAAGTTGTTGTTATTGTTGCTGTTGTTCGACGGGCCTGCCGAAGCAGGGCCGTTGCCAGCAGCTTGAAAGGCGGCCTCAGCAGCACGGCTGTCAAATGGAGCGGTGGAGTGAGATCCTGGGGCTGGGCCAAAATGCGTGTTGAGTGACGGATAGGGAGTAGCGCCTCCGCCGATGCCAGACGGCAGAGCATATGTACTAGGTGGTCCTCCAAAGTGCTGACCGTAACCACCGGAAGCCCCAAAGGGGGCTCCAGCTGAGGCAAAAGGCCCGGGGCCTGGTGTGCCAGCCATGGAGCCAGATCCCATGCCGTAGTTGGAACCGCCATCCATGGGTGATGGATAGCCCGAATCAGCCACCATGGCAGCGCCAGCACGACTTGAACCACATCGAAGGCAGCATACATTCTTCGCGAAGTTGTGATAACCGCAGACTTCATTGCCGCACTTCCAATCTCCAGCTCGAAAGGGAACGGGGCCACTGCCTCCCATGCGACCGCCGCCATGGCCCATGTTTCCGTGGTGAGCACCATGGTGAGGGGGCGCCATCATAGCCGGTGGCCCATAGCCATAGCCGTAGCCCATGTCGCCCTGAGGTCCAGCGTTCATTGCGGGGTACGAACATCGGAAGCAGGCTGTTCGTCGTTGAAAGTTGGAGAAGCCGCAGGAGGGACAGGTCCAGTCACCAGGACGTGGTCGGTTCTTACTGGGAGGGAAAGGGGTGAGGACTTCTGCTGCACGATCTAGCACGCGGCTGGAGGAGGGAGAAACTTCGATAGCTTTCTCATTGAGGGCGCGTCCGTTCATACACAGACTCTCAGCCGCCTATGGATTAGCACGATCAGTAACAGAGCATCTTTAGAGTTATCGCCTAAGGAGCGGTGAAAGAAAAAGGGGCTCATAGTTTTCAGGGAAAGTAGGGACACAAGCTCTCTGTCCGGTAGACCGGTTTCGGAGACACTGACCTCTTCATGGGATGAGAAGACAGCAAAGCCGGTACCCGTGGGTTTATGCTGTTCGGGGGTGCGCAGGGTCCAGAAAGCGATAGGGCGACCGCCAAATTGGGTGAACCAGCTCTCCAGCTCTGATTGAGTGGTGTCGTGGGGCAGGCCAGACATGTGCAAAACCTTGCTCCTCTCCGACAAAAAGGCGCGCACATCGGCACGAGCATCCATAGGGCGGCTCAGAACATCGGGGTGCTCCTGAAGTGGTTGGGATTTTCTAATCAGGCCACGAAGAACTCGAGCGAGCGTTACAGCCTCTTCCATGGCACGCCGTGGCGAGGCAGGGGCCAGAGCTTGCAGGTGAAAGGGTAGATTGTGCTTAATCGGAGCACTCGACTGTACCGGCTCGACTTCGAGGGCAGCGCATATATTGGAGAGCATAGATGGACCGAAGGGTAGAGACTCGGGATGATGTTGCTGCCATCGCTGGTACTCAGTTCGCAGATCGAAGGTACGAGAGTGTTGCAAGTACGGCGGGAGTACAACGGCCTTGTCACGAGCTTCGCGAGGCAGTTGCACACGAAGGTCCCAGGCGTCGAGGGTGACGAAGACAAAGTCGAGGTTCTGGGAGGTCAGGTGTTCGGAAGCGAAGGCATCAAAGCGGTTGATTGCGTCTCGGAAGGTGCCGGCATTTCGCACATGCTCCCACGTCAAAGTGGTGAGGCTCGCTGCAGGGGAGGGAGTTTATCCGCAGTCAGCCTGCCACGTTCTAATCTCCATTGTCGACCTGGGCTGTCGGGTCAAGGTAACCAAGGAAACTCACTGCAAAGGGGGGTGATTGGCGTATTGATAGGCTTGACGAGCACACTTTCGCGGTGTATCTATGGGATGAAAGTCTCCGTGTCAGCTACGCCCGGATTTGTTCACCTCTAAGAGACAAAATAGGCAGTATACCTCGTCGAGAGACTTGGAATCGAGCAGGATCCAGCCGAGCTCGATGACTTCGGCAGAGTCCTTGGTCACATAGACACCATGCTCGTCGCATGTAGTCGCAACATGAATAACGACGTATCGCTCTGCGTGAGACGACGGCGTCTGCTGATTCGACATGTTCAGAGCAAGCGATAATTGTGCTTGGAGCTGCCTGTATAGCAATACGGATAACGATAGGATTGAAGAGGCCGGTTGTGCTCGGAACTGGAATGCAAGTGAAGCCGGTATTGCAAGGGTGGTATTCGATGTTCGTTGCCGAGAGGTCGAGACAAACAGATACAAAAGCTAGAATAACTGATGAGTGTTAGATGTCGTAGCGTGGGAGGATAAGGCGAGAAATTCTGTATTATAATAATGATAATGATAATCTCGGTTGGGCGGGACGAGCAAGGGCATCTACAAGGTGCCTATAGTGCTTGGTGCTGGATGTGTCGGTCTCTTCTCTTCTTCTTCTTCTTCCTCTTCCTCTTCTTTTCGTATCTTTTTTTATTTTCTATTTTTTTTCTTCCTGTCTTAGAGAACGAGCGACTGACCTCGACTTGCACTCGAAACTAGAAACCGAGAGATAACTAGAAGCTTTTTTTCTTTTCTTTTTTTTAAAAAAGAAAGAAAGAAAAGGGGCGAGGGTAGGGAATAAAATAAAATAAAAGGGGAGGAAGAAAAGAGGCCGGGTGAGCGGCGTAATCGGTATTTCGAGCTCAGAGCTCAGGGGCGGAGAGGATATCGAAGATGGGCCGGGTTGGGATCTGCAAGGCACTGATGCTGGTTTTCCCTTAAACGATGACGACGATGGGTGCGCTTAGATCGGTTGGATAGGAGGGACGAAGACGATGGAGAGGGTGAAGACAGGGAGGTGAGATGGGGTCGTTGACGGGGGAGGAGGGCGACAGTTAGGTGGAAGCCGGAACGACGCGAGTATGAGTGAAGAAGAGCCCCCAAGTACGGTTGTCGGTTGTAGAAACACGGACAGGTACACAAGCGATGCGTGTTGGTTTTTTTTGAGAGTGGCCTGCTCTCCCAGCTAACTCTGAGTAAAAGAGCTACATATGTACCTAGCGTCGTACGCCAGCCGCCACCGGCCTTCTTCTGACTGGCTGACTGGCTGGACAAGACCCGATTAGGTCTGTCTCTCCACTGAAGGGAGAGTTATTGCCCTTTGCAGCTTCAACTCCACCCGCTCATACTAACATCTAAGCCCTGCCATATCAATAACTATAGTACCTAGGCACCTTCGCAGAAGCTTAATAGCCTCCTAATATAGGTACTCATAACGTATGGGGAGATAGTACGGTTAGGTATGCTCCAGATGTCCTTGCCTAAGGTACTTCGTATGTATCGCATCGAGGCAAACCACCTAGGTAAAAGGCTGGTCTCCAATTGCTTAATTCTAGGTTGCTGTCTATATGTAGCCAGTCATGTGCGAAATGCATACCCCCACATTGCAATCAGGGTCTTTTCTACCTAAGTGTACATAAAGAAGAAAAGCTAATTTTGTAGTTTAGCCAGTTTACATTAAACAAATCAAAGACAGCCATAATATTTGGTCTGTACTTTTTGGTATATATATATCTAGATGCAAGCAGGTGATCTAAGCGCTAGTTAATCCAAATATTTCCTCTTAGGCACTGATGCTAGGTACTAATCTAGGTAAGTCTGGTTCTATAGTATACCTATACCTCACTACAATTCAAGGTTTCCCCACTACGTCATTGAATTGTTCCCTTTATATACATATATATAAGTAGGTGCCTATGCCTCCTTTAATACCTGCAGAGGTAGTATTATTCCTACACTAGTAAAATTATATTGTTGAGATAAATAAAGAAGACATATAGAATCTAGAAAACATACTTGCAAATGCAAACAATATGTATTGAAATATATCTATAGAGGGTGTCTGTCCAAAGTCCTTGGATTCTGACTAGGTATAGTACCTAGGGAGAAAAAATAACACTGTTAGCTTTGAGGGCTAGAGTTCTAACACACGTGGCTCAGATGTACAACACATATCCAAGTTAGACCGAACCGTAAGAGAGCTTGCCTTGATTTTTGTCTGCTTGCTCTTTGCAGGAACACTCACCAATCAACATGTGAATGATATAGATGTGGATTAGTACCTAGGTAGTACTGCTTACCACCCACAGACTACCTACTCTACATTGATGTGCTACTTAACACAGATATCATAGCATAAAGTAGGTAGCTATATACCTAGGTACCTATTACCTAGGTACCTACGTAGGCTACCTATGCATGTAATGAGATCATCATATAATACATCTATCTAAATGTACCTATATATCTATGTTCACCTGGGCACTCACCTTATGTAGGTTAATAAGTACCTGTCTTATAGTAAAAGAGGTATAAAGCTTAACCTCCTTATCCCACTCCCACATTCAAACCTCCTGCAGACTCTACCTGTTACACATTCATCTGATCCTATTGATTACACAAGGAGCCTAGACCATCACCCTAATAAAAATAATTCCGAGCAATAGCTGCTGTTCCAACAAGATGGGCGCTGCGTCGGCTGTTCTTGTGGTTCTTATCACTGTTTTATGTATGTACGCCCTCAGACCCTGAGAATACACGTAGGCTGACCAAGGCTGCCAGTCCCTCCGGCGGGTGTCGCCATCGTTGCCGGATGCGGCGCCGACCTATGCATCAACATTGCGCTCACTATTCTCGGGTATGTCTAGCAGCAATTGTTAGCAAATGCGGGTTGGCCAAGTGTTGACAAATCACAACAGGTATATCCCCGGTCATATTCACGCCTTCTACCTCGAATACGTGTACTACGACCGCCGCGAGCAAGCCAGAGAAGGGCGCCTCGCAGCCAGGCGAGCACCAGGCGTGTATAGTGATCGCATTCAGGCAGGCGGACAAGGCTACGGCACCGTGGTCCAGCCCACCACCACATATTACTGAAGTGGGTGTCGGTAGCAAGACGGGCCAGGGTTTGAGATTGCAAGGAGCCATGGCGTCGGTACAAAAACGCTGTTGGTTCGACTCGTTGTCGGGTTAGCAACGCCCACATTGCAAACTGTAGCGGCACAGCTTGACTGATGACTGAAAGCTGGCGTTTTGGTTGCGGATGTGTGCATTTGTGCCAAGGTTATCATCATATCCATGGTCACCCCGGGCCAGCAGTGGCCTGTCATAACAAAAAGAAAAGCAACAAAGGATTAGGCACTACTCATACATGATGCGTGATACCAGTTTGCGTATGGTAAATGTCAATGTTTAATATATAACAGGTACATTGAATATGTATTGCTGTGCAGTGAAGTATTGCCTACTAAAAAGGGCTCCTCTCCCGCCAAAGGGGCTACTACGGTGCTATACACACTACCTCCCCAAGGGCCCTAGTGGTTAGGTCGGTAGTGCAACAGCCCACTTAGTGCAGATGGCCCACCTATCCAGGCTGTGGTCTGAACAGTTGAGCCATATCAATCAATCCCACCATTCGGAGAGCACCACGAATTTTTGCAGGCCGCAGACAACGTCGACGTGGCAGAGAGATGGGAAAGGCGGCGACGAGCCGAATTGATTTCCCATAACCCATTGTCCCATCGTCCCATCGTCCCGTTTTCCCCGTTTCCCCATTCTCCCATGGTCCCATTTCCTCGACTTTCTCGAAGCTCTCCCCTCCTCTCGCGCTTCCCAACATCGCATAGCTCCGAGCGGGTGCCAGCAACCCTCGTCGTCTCACACCAACCTTGCCTGCAAGCGGACATACATACTCGCCGTGTATACGTCAGTTCAACCCATTTCGCTTCATGCCGTCGGCCTCGCATTCACATGCTATATAATGTCGAAGCATGATGGCGTTGTTGCGGCCTGACCATTCTCCCTCGGCCGGGAGCTCCATCTCGACCTCTCCTCCAGCGCCCGCCGGCGGCCCGCTTTCGTCATCCCGGTTCACGTCCTCCTCGCGGTTCCCGCTTCCGCCTTTATCCCAGCCCAACACCTCGTTCGTTTCTCTCGTGTCGAGCACCGCCCAGGGGCGGCCCATCCCGTTGAGCGATGCCAATGCCGCCGATCGCACCACCGCTTTGCGAGAGCTGAGCCGTTCCCAGCCCATCGCCCGCCATCCACGTACCAAGACTTCCGGGCCACCGCCGAGCACCGCCGGCACCACCACCGGCACCACCACCGGTACCTACTCCCAACCGGTCCTAGTCCGCACCTACTCGGGCCCCATCGCCTCATCCACGCGAGCCCGGTCCGACTCTCGCCGAGACGCCATCTCCGGCGTCCAGGGGCGGCCCAGTGCCCCCTCTTCTGGTGGTGGCCATCGCCGCCGCCATGGTTTCGCTGTGACTCTCATCCGCCCGCTTGTTGGCAGGAGGCCATCGCCCGGGGACGATGCGAAACTCCCACCCCTTGAGGCCTTCAGCTTCAAGAGCATCATGGCCGAGATAGAACAAGACATTGGTGCCGATCTGGATCGCATTGCCGATATTTGTGCGCGATCACGGTACTCGTTGAGCAACCAGTATGAGATCCATGTAGCTCCTCACGGCTCTGGCGCGAGCTTTGCACAAGGGGGACCGGCCTTGGTGTCCCTCGATTCCGTCGGTTCGCCGAGCCATGATAATGGCGGCCCGACTCTGCAAGCTATATCCATTGACGAAGAACACGATGGCACCATCCACGGAAGGCGAGTTTTGGTTCGGCGAAGGAGCGCCGCATACGGCACGCTAGAGACTATCATAAGTTCTAGCCGCTCTTCGGATGAGGACAGGAGCAAGCGGAAGTCAGCTGCTGAGATTGCGGCGCAGGTGCGCGGTCGTGTCCCACACTCGAGTCCGGAAGGGAGCGGGAGTGCCCATAGAACCGAGGCCCGGGCCGGCAGCGAACTCCATTGTGAGCGAACAAAGAAATCCCCGAAAGCACGGCCTACCTTAGCCGCAGCCATTCTCGACCATTCTCGTGCCCAAAACTACCATCGCCCCGATCCGCAACCCCTGCGGACGTCGAGCACGAATCTAGTGGGCGAACCTGCCATCCCCGAGACCTCTCATAGTCACCTTGTCAGTACGACCACCCCCGAGGGGCTCTCCCGTGAAGACGGGAGTATTGGGCCCTCGGCAAAGGAGCAGATCTCAGTCTCAGTGGTATGTATATACTCCTCCCCTGGTTATTTGTATGGGTTTCGTTACCGCACAGAGGTTACGAGAATGCAGCAATTACAAGTGTATTGATCTTGCTACAGTCTAAGTCGGTGGCCGCTGCAGCTATCACGGTCCCGGAAGAACCAAGAGATCAGACCGGACTTTTGGGCGGGTTTCGATTCAGCATTCCTTGGAAAGGAACATCTGCGACGGACTTCTCTTCAACAGAGCACAAGCCAGGTAGGACTAAGAGCTACGCCGAGGGCACATTGCGACAATTGTTGAGGATTACCGAGTCGTCTGGCAATCGAGAGGGGAAGTCTGCTAATGGAGAAAGTGGCGTGGCAGGATGATACCGGCGACGTCGCTGGCACGAAGCTGCTTTAGGTTCCCACGTGAAGTGGATGCCTGGGAAGCTTCTGCGCCAAACCGCGTGCCCGGATGGAGGCGCTCTTACTCAACCATGGCATGGCTTAAGCTAGTAAAAACATGTTATTGTGGCTCCGCCAGTGATCATGAGTGTGGCTTCTGGGAGCTAGGGGCTATGGCCTTGTCGTAGTAGAGTTCGACTGTCCTCGTTTGCATGCACAACGGGTAGCAGGCCTGGTCATTACATGATTTTGGGCGTCAGAGACATCGCTCCCTGGCGGAATAGGGTAGGTCGGAAATTTGCCGATGTACTAGGCCCAACTCATTCGAAAGGAGGCTATATATTATTCACTTTTTACACCCCGCTAATAATAGCACTATACCTGCGCTATAACTATGGTTATTAGTCTTTTTATATAGTAATAACATAAATAATAAAAAGTTATATAGAGCTAAGGTTATAATTTACTTATAAATTAAATAAATATAAATAATAAATTTATAATATAAGCTTAATTTATATATAAACTTGTTTTATATATTTTTATATAATTTTTTTTATATTTAAATTCTTTATTAAAATACTTATTTTTTTATAACTAACTAATTATTTTATTTTTAAAAATATTTTAATTTTAAAATTTTATAAAAATTATTTTAGTATAGTTTATTATAATATTATAAATAAAATAACTATAAAATTAATTAAGTTATAAAAAATAAAATAAATAGTTTTAATAAGATTTTTTTTAGTTTTTTTAATATTTATATATAATTTTATAAGCTTAATAATAAATAACTAATAATTAAAAATACTAAATAGTTTTAAAAAAGTTTATTAAAGCAAGAAAATTATATTTGAAATAATAATAATAATAATATAATAATAAATAATTTTTTATTAATAAATTTATTAAATATAATAATATAAAATTTATTATTAATATATTTAAATTATTTAATTAATATTAATTATAATATAATAGCTAATAGTTAATAGTATAGCTATAATTTATAAGCTATATAAACTATAATTTTTTAATTCTTAAGTTATATAATTTATATTTAGCTAGCACTTAATAATTACTTAATATCATAAATAGGAAGTTCACAAGGTCAGGTACAATATATAAAAGGATAAGTTATATATTCGGTAAGGTTAGCTTACAAGACTAAAGCTTGTAGAAAGAAGATTCTTTATCGAAGTGGGTGCGGACATAGTATGTATATATAGTAAGTATGCACCGGTCCTAGTATGCCAGGCATAACAACTATCTTCTTTTCCTCAGTCAGGTTGTTCCTAACCTAATGTATATAAGTATGTATGGATAGGGGGTAATTCAGATATAAGGTTTATGCAGAATTAGGGTAATATGTGTGCGATTAGTGCAATACAATCAATTAAGTGTTTATAGGTATAAGTATATAAGTACTTCTATTATATTAGTAATATATAGTATTGTTATTATTATTAATATAAATACTTTAGTACTTATATAGTATTATTAATTAGAAGTTTTAGTATGTATGCAATATAGTATATATATATATGTTATATATTTAAATATATAGTAAATTTTAATGCTAGTAATTTAAATATAAGCTATATATAAATTACTTATAAAGCTAATCTAGTTTTATATAAATATTTTAGCCTAGTCCCTTTTTTTTTTTTTTTTTTTTTTTTTTTTTTTTTTTAACTACTACTATTATTTTAGTTAGTTTTAGCTACTTTTTTATTTTGCTACTATTGTTTTTTATTTTCTTTGTACTTTTTTTACTTTTTTTTTTTTTTTTTTTTATGCTAGCATTACTATATTTAATACTAACTTTATTGCTTTTTTTTCGGATAATAAGCTTTTTATTATTTATTACAACTGTTATTTTTAGTATAAAACTTATTAAAAAGTAATTAATAGCTATAACTACTATAACTATAAGTATTATATATATAAGCAGAATATATATACTAAAAATAAAGCATATAGGCATAGAGCTGCTAAAGATCTGGTCCGTAAAGCGTATACATATTAATACTATTTTAGCAATATTTATAATAGGGCTTAGTTTAATTTTGGCTAGCTTATTTAGGTTATTTATATAATAAAAAAAGCAAAGGCCTCCTTTTGTAATAAATATTAAAAAAGCAAAAAAATATATAAGCTAATAAATATAATTATATTTATTTTATATTAGTATTTTTATTAATTTAAATATATTATATAATTAGGTCTTAGGCTTAATATTTTTTAATATAGTTTATATAAATAAATTACTAAACTAGTTCTGCTAGTTTTTTAATTTTAAATTAAATAAAAATAACTATAAAATTATAAATAAAACAGGCTTAAGTACCTAGCAAGTACTTCTAAAGTTTTATTAGCAATTTGCTAGCATTTAATTTTATTTACTAAAAATATTCTGCTGCTTTATAGCAACTTATTACTTTTAGTTTAGAATTACTAGTACTTTAAGCAATTCAAAAATAAATAGTTCTGTTTTTATTTTGTAATATATTTATTAGTTATTTATATAAGTTTAAAATGCTTATATTATATATACTTAAATAATAATGCAATAAAAAAACATACTATTTTAAATAGTAGTATATATCCCTTTTAATGCTATAAATACCTTTATTTATTTTTAGTTCGTAAAATTATCTAATATAATTAAATACTAGCTTAATACTAAATATATTTCTATAAAAATATTTTATATTTTTAATTTAAAAATTACGGTTATATATTATAAATATTAACTATTTGTTGTTTTATATTAAAAATATAAAAAATAAAAGTAAGCGCTACTAATTAAATTATTTAGACTACTAGATTAGCTAATATAACTAATATAAATATTATTTATTTTAATAAAATTTAATTTTAGAAGTAGTTCGTACGTAGCTTAATAGTAAAGCATAGATCAAATATTTAAAATAGTTAGTTTAATTCTAACTATATAAATATTTGTAAGTTTGTTTTTATTAATTTACTAAAGTTTCGGGCTAATACAATTGTAAAAATAATAAATTTTTAAATAATAAAGCAAAATATTTTTAAATAAAAATAAAATTAATCGATTTTTTTTTATAACTAGTTTAAGCATAAATTATTAAATTAAAAGTTTTTTTTTTTTTAATAACTTTGCTATTATTTAAAAGTTTATATTGCTTTAAGTACTATAATATTAGTAGCTAATACTTATTAGTTATATTTAGTTAGTTAGCTTTTTTATTTAATTTTATAATATAATTTATAATTATATATTTGTTTTGTTATTATATTTTTAATTTTTTATTTATTTAAGTTATTTATAAGATCTAACATAAATAAATTATATATAGTATTAGCTTTCTAAAGTTTAAATAATTAAATAAATAAAATATTATAAAAATAAATATATTATACTAAAAATATAAAGTAATATACTTGCGATCTAATATAGCTAAAGATCTAAAATAGGCTAATAAACTTAGATATAAGTGTAAAATATTTAAAACTTAAGTTTTTTATAAATAATGCTATTATATTTCTAACTTTATAAGTTATAAATTTATGTTTAATATTATAATATTTTTAATACTTTTTAATTATAATTTGCTACTAATTTTTTAAATTATTTTTAATAGTTTATAGTTTTTATAATTATTTTTATACTATTAGTACTACTTTTAAAATAAAGTTGTTTTTAATAAATAGTTTAAACTTTAGTATATAGTTATATAAAGCTTTAAAAAATAACTTGCTAGTTATACTATTAATAACTAAATTAATTATAAAATATATTTAAAAAATAATTATAGCTAATTAGTTTGTTTGCTATTAATAAAGCATTTAAAATAGTTTTTAATTGTTTAATTTATATGTTTTGTTTGTTTATTAGTTCTAAAATAAAATATAACCAAATATTTTTTTTTGATTTTAAAATAATAGTATAAGTTTAATTAGAAATAACTAGTAAAAAAAGAACTATAATTTAATATAATATTTATAAAACTTTTATAAATATATTTAATTTTTTAATAAAATAAAGTAGCAAACTATATTAAAGTTATTTTAGTATTAATAAAAAATAAATATATTAATTTAATAAATCTATTAATAATTACTAAAATATAATTAATTTAGTAGTTTTTATAAAAAATTAAAAGTAGTCTAACTATAAAATTTATAAATAGTTTTTATATAAAAGCTAAAAATATAAATAAAATATTAAATTTGTTATATTTTTAGTAATATTTTATTTTTAATCTAAAGCATATTATATAACTATTTATATAATTATTAATATTTGTTTTTATTTTTAGCTAAAAAAACTTATGCTATAATAGTTTAAACGTACGTTTTTGTTTAAAATGCCTTACTAATAGATTATGATAATATAATTTAATAAGCTAAAAATAAATAGATTTTTTAAAAAAAATATAAACTTTATTTTTATAGTATAAAAAAGATTTTTTAATTGTTTATTAAAAATCTATAAGTTTTTTAGTATTAATATATTTTTTAATTAATTTATATTTAAAGTTTTTTTATTAAATATTTTAGATTATATTTTATAAGTTTTATAATATATTTAGATTTTAAAAGTTTTTATTACTTATAGCTATTTATATTTATATATATATAACTGCTTATATAAAAATAGTTTTTTTTTTAAAAAGTTAAGCAGTATATATTTTATTTACTAGTACTTTTGGGTCCTTATTAAAAATTTTAGTTTATATTACTACAATTTTTTTTTTTAGTATTAAAAAAAAATTAATATTTTAAAACGAATTATTTATATAATTAGGTTAACATAATAAAAAATTAGCCTTATTTTGTTTGTTTTGTTTATATTTAATAATAAAATTAAAAAAAGCTAAATATATATATTAATAAACTTATTTTTTATTTAGTTTTAGAATTTTTATAAATATTTAAAAATTGCTATAATTAGTTAATATTTTAATTAATAATTTATTTTTTTTAAAATAATACTACTAATATTTAAAATATTTTATAATTATAAATATTTTTTGATCTAAAGTTTTATAGTTTAATTTTGTATTAATAAACTTATAAAAATAAAACATAACAAAACGTTATTTATTTTAACTATTTTTTTAAAAAAAGTTTTTTATTAGCACTGCTTTAAAAAAATTAGTTTTTATTAATATTTGTTTTTTAAGGTTAAAATATATAAAAAAAATAGCTTTTCTAAATAAGTCCTAAAGCTTTTTAAAAACTTTTATTATAAAATAGTTTAAAAAAATTTGATTTTTTTTTGTTCTAATTATGCTTTTTTTTAAATATTAAATTAAAAAAGCAGCAACCTAAAAATACTTTTTAATAAAACATTAATAAAAGTTATAAAACTTTAAAAACTATTATAGCTTATAATAAAAATTAAAAAATAGTTATTATTTAATTATATTAATATAACTAAAGTTTATTTTAATATTTTAATTAAATATAATATATTTAAAAAATTAAATTTTTTTTTAATAAAACTAATATTTTAAAGTTTTTTAATAATTTTTTAAATATATTTTATATAAGATTTTTTATTTATAAAAAATATAAAAATATTATTTAAATATATAATATAAAATATATTTAAAATATTATTAAATATTTTATATATATAGTTTTAAAAAATAATAAAAATATTATATAAACTTATAAGTATAACTAAAAATTTATAATAGCTATAATATATATAAAAAGCTATTTTTTTTTTTTTTTTTTTTAATTTAGATATAATAATAAATATTTTTAAAATTAATTTTAATAAATATTTTAATATATATAAATTTATTTATTAATTCCGAAATAAAAAAAAAAGTGTAGCAATTTTTTTATATAATATAGTTAAATTTTTTATAGTTTATATATAGTTTTAAACTTTTATTTTTTTTAAAAATAAATAAAATAAAAGCTTTAGCTAAGCTTTTAGATTTTTATATTTTTTTATTAGCTATTATTTTTATAAGCTATTTTTAAAGTTTTTTAAGTTTGTTTTAAGCTAATAAATAAATAAAATAATAAAGTATTATAATATTATTTTATAAATTAATTGCTAAGTTTTTTTATTTAAAGTATAAAAAAATATTAGTTTTATTAATATTAAAAAAATTAGCTAAGTTGTAAAATTTTAACAGAATATTTTTAAAACTAGTATAATTTCTTTTAGTTTTTAATTTTTTTAACTAAAAAAGTTTAAAAAAATATATAATAGCTTAGTAATATTTTTTATTTTTGTAAGCTTTAGCAAATTAATAAATTATAACTAATTTAAAATATTTAAGCTTTAAGCTATAAAACTAGCGATTTAAACTTAAATTAAATATAATTTTTTAGTTTTTTAATATAATTTAAAAAAAAGCATTAGATTTTTTTTTAACTAATTATTTTAATTAATAATAATATAAATATATTAAAATTTTTAAATTATTTTATAACTATTAATAAATTTATAAATAATTTAATAAGCGCTATAATTAAAAAATTTATTTTTAGTAATATATTATAAAACATAAATATAAAATAAAGCTTTTTTTAGTTTGTTATATAAAATAAAAATATAATTAATATAATTATATTTAGTATAAAAATTTAAATTAATAAATATTTTTAATAAAAGTTTTTTTAAACTAATAAAATAAATATTGTATAAAATATAAAATTAATATAAAATAAGTATAAAAAGCTATAGTTTTAGCTTAAGCTTTATAGCTAAAACTAAAACTATTTTTTATTTTTTTAATTATTATTTAAATATTTA
Source organism: Ustulina deusta (assembly GCA_023159155.1). Taxonomy (NCBI): domain Eukaryota; kingdom Fungi; phylum Ascomycota; class Sordariomycetes; order Xylariales; family Xylariaceae; genus Ustulina; species Ustulina deusta. Next base: position 5,950 of record JAJNNX010000025.1, on the reverse strand, counting down.
TTAAAATATACTAAAAAATTATATAAATAATTTTAGTCTAAATAATAGTTGTTTTTTTATAAATAATAAAATATATTAAAGTTTTTTTATTTTTAATCTAACTAAATTTTCTAAATCTAACGTTTTTAATTTTTTAATAAGTATTGCTAGTTAGGTTTTTTATAGTTATAATTAATATAATTTATTTTTTTGCAATTAAAACAAAAAAAGTCCTAAGTATTATTACTTTGCTTTAAGTAATTATTAAAGTTATTTTATAGCAATTTTTAAGATATATTAAAAATATATTAGTTAAAATATTTAAAAAATAATAATTTTTTAAATATATAATTATTAAAAAGTTACTAATTTAAATAAAGTTATTTTAGCTAGTTATAATATTAATAATTATTTTAGCTCTAAACTATATTATAGTATTTTTAGCTTTAATAAAAATAATCCTTATTATTAAAATATGTTTGTTTAAAAAAGCTTTAGTATTATTACTAATTTTAAAGTTTATTAATATTAGTTTAGTTAATATTTAAATATAAAAATCTTTATTAAAGCTTTATAGTTTTAAAAATAAAAATTATTAGTTTTTAATAATGCTATACTATATTTATTATTACTAATTTTTTTTAAAATAATAAATTATTAAAATTTATAATTTTTTATTAAAATAAATCAGTTAATTTTTAATAATATAATATAGCTTTTTTATTATTGTTTTATTATTTTTTTTAAATTTTAATCTAGAATAAATATTAATTAAATATTTTAAAATTTTAATTAGCTTATTATTAAGCTTTTTTTAACTATTAACTAATACTTATAACAAAAAAAATTAATTAATAAATTAAAGTTTTAGTTTAGTTAATAAAATTTTTTTAATTAGATTTATAAAAAAATAATTCTAGTATGCTTTTTTTTAAAAAAAGATTTAATACTAGTTTTTATAATCTTAGTCTATTTTATTAATTATATAAATAATTTAAATCTAAGCTTATTAGAACTTTTTTTGCAAACTTTTAAATATAGATTTTAGTTTTTTAATTTATTTAATTTATTAGTTATAAATAAACTATATAATAAACAAAAAGTATTCAAATTTTAAAAAATAACTAAAATTAATATTTAATTTTTTATTATTATTATAGCATTTATAATAATAAAATAATTAATAGTTAAAACTATTTAAATCTAACTTATTAAATAATAATAATAAAAATAAAAAAAGTAAGTAATAAGTTAAAATTAAAAAAGTTATATTGTTTTTAGTACTAATTTTTACGTTTTAAATAAAAAATATAAAAAAAATATAAAAATTAAAAAATTTAAAGTTTTTTAAATCTCTAGCTTTTTTTTAATACTTATATTTTTTAGGTTTTTGTTTTAATATTAATTTATGTACGCTTATAAATTAAAATTCTTTTAATCCAAAAATAAGTTGTTTTTGTTTTTTTAGCTATTTATTTATTTTTTTAAGTTCTGTTTCGAGCTAAATATTTTATTATAATAAAAATTAGTTAGTACTTTTAAGTCGTAAAATACTATTATTATTTTAGTAACTAAGTATTAAACTATTACTAAGCTTTAATCTTTAACTTTTATCTAAAAAAAAATCAGTATAGCTTTATTAACTATTTATAGCTAATTTGTTTTTTTTAGGAAATATTAATCTAGTTAATAGTCCGGGTTTTTTAGGAGCTATTATACAAATATATTATAAATAACCTTAAAAAAAAGCTTTAAAATTATTATAAATAAAAAGTTTACAAAGTTAAGTATAATATATAAAGGGATAAATTATATATTTGGTAAGGTTAGCTTATAAAACTAAAGCTTGTAAAAAGAAGATTTTTTATTGAAGTAGGTGCGGACATAGTATATATATATAGTAAGTGTGCACCGGTCCCAGTATGCTAGGCATAACACTTAATAGCTACTTATACTTTTTATTTATCTATTATTATAAAGAACTTATAATATATTTATTATACTAGCCAAGTTTCTAACCTAGTTCATATAATATAAGCACTAGCTAATCTATATATAACACACTTAGTTTTTTATATATAAGCTATAGTTTAGAAAAAAAGCCACTATAAGCTTTTTTTTTCTTTTTTAATTAAAGTCATTATTTTTTCTAATATAAAAATTAATTATTATTTATATTTATTTTATAGTTTATTTGCTTTATATTTATTAATATACCTAGTTATTTTAATCTAGTATAATAATTAATAATGACTTTTTATTAAGCTATTTATATTATTTATTATTATATTTACTAGTTAACTTAAACTTAACTTTTTTAAGCTTAAAAAACTAAAATCTACTTTTATTTTTATTTTTTACTACTAAAAATATTAAAATATTATAGCAATAGATTTAAGTTATTAAATAAATAAATATATTAAAAAAATAATTAGTTAATTTATAAAGCAAAATAATATATCTTATAAGCTTGTTTTGCTTTGTTTTTTTAGCGTATTTTATATATTAATTCTATACTAAAAAACTATTTACTTCACTTTTTCTATAACTTTTTAAATAAAAGTTGTATAGACTAATAATCTAGATTTCTAGAATCCTAACTAAATAAAGAATCCAAATATATTTTTGTTAATCTTATAGCTATTTTATTTTTAGAAATATTTAAGTTTTAGAAATTACAGGGATTATTTTAGCGTATTCTTTTATAACGCTTAAAATAAAATAACTATAAAGTTAATAAAAATATATTTAGACTCTTTATTTAGTTAGGATTCTAAAAGTCCAAATTATTAGTCTATATAACTTATATTTTAAAAGTTATATAATTATAGAGTAAGTAGCTTTATTATAAAAATTGGAATAAAAGTACTGCTAAAAAGGTATAAAACAAGCTTATATAAAACAAGTTTATAAGATATGTTATATTTAAAATATTAATAATTATAATTTAAATTTAAAATATAATATTATAACGGTTAGTATAGTTTTAGCGAAACTTGTAAGGATTCTAGGCTTATATAGCAATAAAATAAAAAGTTGATATATAAACCAACTTATAGCTTTGCAGCTATATATATAAAGTTTATATTTATTTATTTTATGAACTTTGATTTTTTATTTTTTTATTTTTTATTTTTTAGTTTAGAGTTTTTATTTATAATATTAATAAATTAGTTATAAAAATTTTATTTAACTAATTATAATATTATTTTAAGCTTACTAATTATTTATTAATAAGTATTTAATAAATATATATATATATATATATTTTTTTTTTGCTTTAATTAATAAAATATAAATAAACTTTTTTTTTAATTATATATTTTATAATATAAACCTAATTTTAATATAACTTTAAAAAACTTTTAATTTTTATATTACTTAAAAATTAATAGCTTATAAAAAACTTAATTTTAAATATTTTATTTTTATTTTTAGTTTTTAAATAATTAAAATGATTTTAGTTATAAAATATAGCTAGTTTATATTTTTAAATAATGTTTTTATAAATATTTTAAGCGAACTAATACTTAAAAAAAATTTGTAAAAAAAAAACTAAAAATTTGAATTTAAAAAAAAAACAAAATTTAAACTAAAACTAAAACAATTTAATATAAATAATATATTTAAAAGTATATTAAAAGATATTAAAGCTATTTAAGGTTGCAATTTTATATTAGGTCTAATAGAACTTTTTTAATAATAAAAAATAAAGCGCTAATTTTTTATTATATTTATTTTAGTACTTTTAAAAAATAACTATAATTTGATAATAAAAAATATATTTAAAAATATTAACTTTAAACTTTTTAGTTTTATTATTTTATTTATTTTTTATTTTATTAGTTTATTTATTAATGCTTTAAACTTTTTTATGCTAAAAAAACTAAAATATAAAAAATTAATTTTAGTAAGTTTATAAAAAATAAAGCTTTATTTAATAATTAAGTTTATAAATTAAAAAAAAACTATTTTTTTTTATTATTTTTTAAATTAATTAAAAAAATGTACTAAAAAAATTATAAAAATATATTTTTATTTAATTAAAAAATTATTTAATAATATTATTAAAATAATTTAAGTTTTATTAATTATTTATTATAATTTTAATTAAATAATTATTACTTATAAAATATTTAAAACTTATATATATAAAATAAATAAAAATATTAATAAAAATATTATTATATTTAATAATTTAACTTAAAAATATTAATTTATTAATTTATAATAAAAATATAAATTATAAAACTATTTTTATATAAACTTAAAAAAATTTATATAAAGTTTTTATAAATTTAAATATTTTTTATAAATTATTTACTAATAAAATTATTAAATTAATATATAATATTAAATAAAGTTATAAAAATTATTAATTAACTAAACTTATAAACTTAATTAAACAAAAGTTTAATTTAAATAATTAAGTTTTTAATAAACTTAACTATTAATTTTTAAAAAACTTTAAAAGTTTTAATTATAAAAAAAAGCTTATTAAAATAATAAAATCTATTTTCTTTATAAAAAATAAATATATATATATATATATTAGTTAACTATTTTAACTAAAAACTTAAAGTTTTAAATATTTAACTAGTAAAAAAAACAAATAATAAAAATAGTTTTAGTAATTTATTTAATTTAAAAAATAAATAGAACTAATAAAAGTTTTTTTATTGGTTTTTTTGTTTATTTTAGTTGAAATATATAGCTAAAACAAATTAATTATTTTTAAAATATTTAGTTAATTATAAATTAATAATATTAAAACTTATATTTTTTTAATAATTATTTAATATTAATAATAATATTATAACTAAAATTATTAGCTATTAATTTTTATTATAATAAAATAGTTAATAAAATCTATAAATATTTAATATATATAATAAAAATTAATAGCTAATAATTTTATTTATAATATTATTATTAATATTAAATAATTAATAAAACAAAATATTTTAATTAAAACTTAAAAATAATAACTAATTTAGCTAAAAAATTCATTTTTATTAGTTTAATTTTTACTAATAATTATAATTAAACTTTTTAGCTATAAATAATAAATTATAAACGTAAAAATATAAAAAAATATTAACTAACATAATTAAGCATTAAAAAATATTATTAAATATTAAAAGTTTTTTATAAAATCTTTAAAACTACTTTTACTAAAATAAATAAAGATACTTAGCTAAAAGAAACTCTAAAAAAGCTTATTATAATTAAGTTTATAATAACTAAAAATAATTATTTTAAACTATTTAAAAAAAATTAAAAGTAATTAATATTTTATAAAAAAATTAAAATTAAATTAATTAAATAATATTATAAAAGATTTTGAATAATAAATTAATTTTATTTTTTAAAGAAAAAACTTTAAATATATAAAGCTAATATAAAATTTTTTACTTTTTTAATTATTATATTTAAAAAAAAAAATTTTTTTTATAACTAGAGTTTAATATAGTACTAAGACTAATAATAAAAAATATATTTTAAAACTTTACTAATATTAAATATTTATATAATTTATTTTGTTTAAATTTTTTTATATAAATAAACTATTAGCTATAAAGTTTATTAAATAAAATATAAATTTATAATTAATTATTATTAAAAAATTATATTTAAAAAATAAAATTATATTTGCTTTAAATATTAGTAATACTATATTGAATTATTATAATACTCTTTATTTTATAAAACTAAATATTATTAAAAAAACTTTATTAATTATTATTAATTTTAAAATTATTTTTTATTTTTTTTAAACTTATAAAAAATATTTTAATAAAAAGTTTTATTATTTAGTTTAAAAATAAAACCTGCTTAATAGCAAGCTTTTATTAATATATAGATTTAAAAACTTTTAAATAAATTTGCAAATATTTATATAAATAATATTTTATTTTATTTAAAAAAAATAATACTAGATTTATTACTAAAAAAATATTAAAAAGTTTAT